>CAWUFW010006325.1:0-600000 GCA_963921515.1 Calotriton arnoldi | reverse complement strand
GGTGGGAAACATGTATGTGACACCCTTCGAAAAGGCAACACAACTGGTGACTTGAATACTGACGGTTGATCAGGCAAACGTAGAAAGGCAGAAAGGGCCAACAAATAGTCTATTGCAGTGCTCACCACAAAGCCTTGCTGGGCCGGAGACAGGCCAAATAAACATCTGACAGTTTGGCCTGAAAAGGGGTTAACTTGACTTCTCACACTAGGCCACACACACCACACAACGACCTCAATAAATATATTTGCAAGATGGGGCCTAGACACAAGGATAAAATCTACTACTTCAGCAAGTAAATCAAATCCGCTCAGTTAGAGCCTCTCAATCTCCACAGATGAGGGTGAAGGATTGGAGTTTCAGATGCAGGACCCGCTCTATTGCTGAGATGAGAGGTCCTCCTGAAGAGGTAACCAGATCAGGAGGCAATTGCTCAGGCTCAACAAATCAGGGTCAACCATACTGCCCAGGCCCAGGATCCATGACCCCACATTGCCCCACTTGTTGCAGTACCAGATACCGGTAAGACCTGAACCCGCTTCTCTCAGCTTGTACCCAAATGTGCCCTTAATGACCATCAAGGGCAAAGTCCAGACCCTCCTGTGTTTTTCAGCAACAATGGGTGTCAAGGCTGAATTGTGTGGTCGGCCAAGTCATTTCTGTCTAAATAATGCCCCACACATGCCTCTTCCATGTTCTCAATCAATCAATCAAGGATTTATAAAGCACTTCAGATCACCAGTAAAGGTCTCAAGGCGCTGTAAACGGCTAGACCCATTACCTCTTATCCTGGTGCCCAGGTCAGCGGGTACGGCCTTCCCTGCTTCCTATCCTTGGGCTGCGCCACCTATGAGGAGCCTACTGATGCTGACAAAGGGATGTAGGTTATTCAGCGGTGAAAAGGACATAGGCCTTCTTCTCTGTCATCAGGCTGCCCCATGAGCAGGTCACTGGTATCCGGACTAGGGACACCAGGACAGGTACAAAGTGCTGCTGGCGGAGGAGACCCTGAGTCAGCCTCACAAGCATCCTGTTCCCAGGGCCGACTACCGCTCTCAGTCAGCGCTATAATTACGCCAACTCTGGACAAAGTTGTCCGGAAGACAAAACACAACACATCAACAGGAAGCAGAGGAAGAGGAAGGCCAAACCGATGAAGCCAGGGCTCGCTGGGCAGGTGCAAGACGCACACATCATCTAAATGGCTTTGCTGAGAGAGAAGGACGCTGACCAAAGCGGGAAGGGAGCGACTTCCAGTGCTTTCCAAACAGACTGTGGTTCCACCAGGGCCTCTCACAGGCATGCAGTGTGACACTGACCGTGTTAAGCTATGTGATGCTAAATGCACAAATTCACCGCTCTAAATAGTCTCCTGATGCTAAAAGTGGTCCAAGATCACCTCAAGAGGAGCGGAGGCTCGCACTCATCACCATCCCAAATGTACAATGTGAAGCTCGCCGATTGCGCCCAATATTCCTTTTCAACTGCTGCAGCTCTTGAGCCGTGGTTAGGCTGGAAGCTGTGCTTGCACAGTGCCAAGTTCAATGCTGTGGTGGCACAACCGCCCTTATCCTGGCAGGTATTGTCCCTGAAGGGGAGGGACCATCCCCTAGCTCCCAGGCACCGCTGAATGCAGTGTACAGGAGACGGACACCACCAAGTGACATCTCTCCACCACCTGGAGGCTGGTACGAACCAAGTCACAGTTGTGCCAGGACCCACTGCAAGCATGGAAGACGGAGATTTCAAGATCTAGAGCAACTATCTGATAGGAGGTCTGTCATGCAAGTGAACTACGACCCCAAAAAATGCACCCCCCCTTAAGTGTGATTCGGGTTCCACGCCAGATCAGCCACGACTTCTCTATTTTATGCATAATTTTTATTAAGGTTGAACCATCAACCGTTTTAGTGCCAGAGGGCTTTTTGGCAGCAAGAGAGAGCAAAGACTGAATCAAACACCAAAAGCTGAACCCAGCAACCTGCAAACAATTGGGCCCTGCTGTAAAGCCCAGACCCAAGCCAGGAAAAATCAAAGTGATGTCAGATAGCCCCAGAAGAGGTGCTTTTCATTTCTTACGGGATACAAAGAGCTATAGAGACAGTGGCTTTCTACACAATCCCAATGTCTTCGGACACATATCTAGCATGAGTTCCTCCTGTCAGATGCCTAAAGGTGTTTTCTGTACGGGATACAAAGAGCTATAGAGACAGTGGCTTTCTACACAATCCCAATGTCTTCGGACACATCTAGCATGAGTTCCTCCTGTCAGATGCGTAGAGGTGTTTTCTGTACGGGATACAAAGAGCTATAGAGACAGTGGCTTTCTACACAATCCTAATGTCTTCGAGCATGAGTTCCTCCTGTCAGATGCCTAGAGGTGTTTTCTGTACAGGATACAAAGAACTATAGAGACAGTGGCTTTCTACACAAACCAAAATTTCTGTAGTTACTATTGAAACAAGCATTTGCAATGCAATAGGTCTTGCATTTACGAGAGTTTGAGCTATTGGCATTTACAATGCCAAAAGCTTAAACTCTCTCAAATGCGAGACCTATTGCATTGCACATATTTTTCGTGTCAAATCGCCCCATGCCGCACTTTCACGTTAATGAAGGCGGCGCACCTTTCTTTAGACAAGCTGTGTCTAAAGAAAGGGGCGTGGCTGACATTAACGTGAAACCGCAGCATTGACAAAAAAAGCATCTGTTTGTCAAGTTGACAAACAAATGCTTTTTTATGTAAAAACGCCCCATGCCGCGCTTTCACTTTAATAGCGGCTGCGCACCTTTCTTTAGACGCTACTTGTCTAAAGAAAGGGGTGCGGTCTCCGTGAAAGCGCCGCATGAGCGCTAGTAAACAAAAATAAATAAATAAGCACTAATGCTATACTTAAAGCGGACCGCGCTGCTAAAATAAAGAAAGAAACACGGCTGCTATAGTAAAGCGGACTGCCATTAGTAATTAAAATAAAAGCGGGCGGAGTGCTGTGACGTAGTGGGTGGAATAGGGGCAAATCATTTAAGAAAATAGTGCTCACCGACTACATAAAGCAGACCATGTAACAAGATAAGTAAAAAGTCCAGTCTTCATGGGAGGTTACAAATGCAGACAAGGCGGTACCAAGGAGGGACTAACAAGCCTATTCAGGATTGAAATGCAACGAATCCGAAAGAACAGTAACAGGAGCCAATTGAAAAGATGGGCGGGACATGGACGGACCTTCAAGTTCCTGCCTGAATACAGCATGCCTCGTAGAGCAGCGCATGCGCTGCCCAGGCTCGACCTAAAAATTGTAATCACAGTTATGCCATTGTTTTTTCTTTGTAATACTGGGACCAAGTAAAAATATTCATCTCAACATTTGAAGCGTTGAAGGAATTTTTTATATTGCTTAATGAAAAAGGTTCCATTTATTTGATATATATCAATAATTGCACTGATTGACCTAGACGAACACAACTAATATCGGATACGTATGGGGAGTGCTTCCCTATTCCTTGTTTTGATGTATAGACACTATCTACACCTCCAGGGGCTGCCACCCTGGCCTGTTCATCATATTGGAAGCAGCGTGAATGCACCCTGTGCATTCTGTCCACAATATGTAACAAGCATTTGCAATGCAATAGGTCTCGCATTTACGCAAGTTTAAGCTATTGGCATTGTAAATGACACTGCCTGTTATTTATGTTTTAAAAACGAAAACAAAAATAAAAGGCATTGTCATTTGCAATGTCAATAGCTCAAACTCGCGTAAATGCGAGACCTATTGCATTGCAAATGCTTGTTATGGCATGTCCTGTGGGCAACGTGGGCAGGTGGGGGCAAAGGAACACGTACAGCAGACAGGGACAGTGAGGTCAAAGCAACACAGACAGAGAGGCAGGGCAAAACAACACAGACAAAACGCAGGGAGGGGCAAAACAGACGACATTTGAGGAGTATGGGGCAAAGCAACACGGACTGCAGGGAGGGTGAGCATAAAGCAATAAGTACGGTGGAGCAAAGCAACTCGGACAGCGGTCAGGGAAGGCAGGCGCCTTTTATCTGAACCCTCGGTTAAAGTTCTTATAAAAAAAAAACAGTGGCCAGTGCGGGCCAAACGCAAAATAGGGTTAAAAAAAAAACAAGATTTTCATGTTCAATCTGACACTACTGCAGTCCAAAGGAAAACGGGGCTAAAATAAAACATTTTCGTGTACAATCCAAATACAAGGTGCATTATTTCAAAATAGACAGACACTGTGGTCAGTGGTGCAAGCTGGGCGACAGCTAAGGTTAGTGGCAAAGACTGAGTATGAATGAGCGCTGGTTAGCAGTGACAGCAGGGAGAATGAACTGCAGACGGGTAAAAGCAGGGAAACGGGCGGAAGTCAGTGGCGTTAGCGGAAGTAATTAGGTAAGGTTTAGTGGTGAAAGCAGGAGAGCTATATGCAGTCAGTGGTCAAAAGAAATGTGGCCCATCTTTAGTGAATGAGAAAAGGAGGAAACGGAGCTGCAGTCAGTTTTGATGTAAATTCTATAAAAAACACACAAGTGATGTCCAGAGACGGCCTCGTCGCAGCCAATTTGCATTTGCACAGCCATTCAGGCTTCAGTGTGGTTACCAAGCAAAGACTGGCGCGTTTCTCTGCGTGGCAAATAAACCAAACAGCCACCGGAAGCGGCCCTAGAACATACAAGTACCAGATGATCATTAGGGTGGTGTTCGATCTTACAGAACACAACACTACTAGAGGTCCTCAGTGGCGTTAGTGGAAGTAATTAGGTAAGGTTTAGTGGTGAAAGCAGGAGAGCTATATGCAGTCAGTGGTCAAAAGAAATGTGGCCCATCTTTAGTGAATGAGAAAAGGAGGAAACGGAGCTGCAGTCAGTGGCAAGAGCAGAAACACTCGGCTGTAGTCTAGGGTTGAAAGCCAGACTCCTGGCTGTAGGTAGAGGGGAAAGCAGGGAGACCCGGCCGCAGTTATGAGCGAAATACTCCACTGCGATTTAATGGCGAAATCGTGGTCACCGGCTGCGCTCAGCAGCACAATCCTGGCGCATACCAAGGCGGAAGAGACGCCGCGACGAAAGACGCCGTGCACGCCGCGAGCAAAGAGACGCTGTGCACGTGCACAATCTCTAGTCCGGATGGGCGAGCCGGAAAGGAGACAGGGCGCGTGAACATCTCCTGTCCGTATGCGTGCACATCTCCTGTCCCCCTTCGGCCGACAAACTGACTACAATAGATCTCGCCAAGGCGAGCAGCGCATGCGCTGTGTCACTAGGCGAGACCTAAAAAGGGGGGGGGCTTGAAAAGTAGGAGATTGGTGCACAGCACCTGCTTCCAGGTGCTACGGCACTCGTCTGTCCACCACACTGCAGGGGTCAGATTTCGATTCAAGCTTTCTAAAGTGGGGTTCACCCTTGGAAACAGCTGCAAGTATTGTAGCCTCAACACGAGCCTTAAGCATGTGGAAGTCTCAGACAGCCACTAATGCCATGCTCACTGTCCCAGGTCTACCCATGTGGACCCGTCACATCCACAGCACTGGTGGTCTACAGACAAGCTCTACACACATGGTGAACCCACAAAAACAGAGAATTCACAGTACACCCACGAGGGTCTCACGCCACCATGAATTGGCGTCTCTATCAGAGCTTTGTAAATGAGGAGAATCTCACACAGCCTTTGCCAGAGCTCAGCACATGTAAGGGGAACCGCTGCACGGATCATGCCCCCCAGCCCAACTCAGCACATATGGGAATCTCACGCAGATGCAGGAATCACGAGTGCTAGGAGCTCTGTACGCACTGAGGCAGGAATCAATGTTCTCCTACACATGAGGGTTTCACACACGCATTGTCATGGCTGACACCCTAACAGGGAGGTCAGTGCTGCTGGGGCATGTTATCCTGGTACACATACAATATGTCAAAGTGCATAGGCTAAAGGGAAACTGCTTAAGTACCCCATGAACCCGCTTAACCTTTAACGTCCGGGTGGTGGGGCTTGAACAGTGGCCTGGGCTCTGGCGTTATAAGTAACTTAGGAGCAACAGCTTTCTAGAGTCTTCAACAAACACAGCACCTCTACTCTGCCAAGTAAAAACACCAGGAGACACCTACAGCATTTAGGGAATTTGATGCCTCCAGGAAATGCATGCACCGCTGAACCGGTTGTTGAAGCTTGGCGGGTGACACACTGTTTTATCTGGTTACTATATACTTTTTTTTTTTAATGCATGGCATTATTGTACGAGTGAACGGTATATTTTACTCCATATACATTAAACATACTATTCACACAAGTCCACAGTGAACGCTTAACTCATGGAGCAACCTAAAAGGAGGAGGCAACACAAGGCAGCACGAGGGAAATTAAGTGTGAGGTGCACAGAGAACTGGAGGTAAAGAGAATATTATAGAACAGGAAGTGGCTATACAGGAGAAGATACACGAAGAGGAGGTACTAGAGAAGAGTGAGGAGAAACACAGGCAGGGAGGATAAAAGAGAAGAAAAGCGACAAACAGGGGAGGTTTGAAAGCAAACAAGCACATTCTATAAGGAAACACAGGGTCTCTTCACACCCCTACATGGTGCATGAACCCACAGTGCAACATTCCATACACCGGATAAGAACTCGGTTTTCACAATATTAGGAGGGCAACCTAATTCCCTTGTTCACATTGAACTTTCCAATTCGAATTGCATGCATCTGTAATCACTCTTTTGTTTTCAATTACTTTCCATATGTCATGTTTCAATTAATTTCCAGACGTTGGTGTCTTTTTCCATAAAGTTCTTTTTTATTAAGTATACAATTCCATTGCACTTAAAACAGACCCAGCCAACGCATTTCATCCCTTACATGAACTTCATCAGGGCCTAAACATTTTTATTTTTAAAGCAATCAATACTAACAATAAGTTAAAAAAAAAAAAAAGTTTTTTATTGTTTTATGTTTAGGCCCTGATGAAGTCCCTATAAGGGATGAAACGCGTTGGCTGGGTCTGTTTTAAGTGTGATGGAATTGGATACTCCGTCACACCCCACATGGTGCATGAACCTACAGTACAACATTCCATACACCAGATACGTACTACGTCACACCCTACATGGTGCATGAACCCACAGAACAACATTCCGTACACCAGATACAGAGTTTGTAACACCCCACATGGTGCATTTACCCACAGTGCAACATTACGTACACCGGATATGGAGTTTGTCACACCATACATGGCATGAACCGACAGTACAACATTGCATAAGCTGGATAAGGCCTCTGTCACACCCTACATGGTGCACCAAACCCACAGTACAACATTCCATACACCGGATACGGACTACGTCACACCCCACATGGTGCATGAACCCACAGTGCAACATTGCACACCGGATACGGAGTTCGTCACACTTCACATGGTGCATGAACCCAGAGTGCAACGTTGTATACACTGGATGAGGACTGTCACACCCTAAATGGTGCATGAACCCACAGTACAACATTCCATACCCCAGAAACGAAATTAGTCACACCCTACATGATGCATGAACCCACAGTACAACATTCCGTACATCGGATACGGACTCGGTCACATCATACATGGTGCATGAATCCACAGTACAGCATTCTGTACACCAGAAACAGAGTTCGCTACACCACACATGCTGCATGAACCCACAGTACAACATTCCGTACACAGGATATGAAGTCGTCAAGCCCCCATGGTGCATGAACCTACAGTACAACATTTCATACACGAGATACAGAGTCGGCAAGCCCCCATGGTGCAGGAGCCCACAGTACAGACTTTCATTAACTGAATACAGAGCCCTCCCGTCCCTGCGGTGCCTGAACCAACAGCAAAACATTAATAAGACTGAATAGAGAGCCTGCCACACTCCACATAGCTCATGAGCCCAGAACACCCTATTCCATAAACCAAATAAAGATCTCCTCACAGCCCACATGAGCCCACAGTATAACATTTGATGAGCCAAATACAGAGCCAGTCACAACCCACACAGCGCACCACCACCTAACATACCCCCACACGGACCACCTACCTCTGTGGTGTTGACTCGTCCCTCCTGGAAGGAGCACTCAGCGGCGTTGTTAGTGCAGACATGTCGATACTTGCACCAGTGGCAGGAGTACTGGCTGCTCACACAAGAGAGGCACCTGAGCAGAAGGGAGAGACGGCGAGTTACCAGGTCAGTCCTGATGGATCACAATGGGACAGTGTTTGTGTGTGAGGGTGTCACTGCAGGTCAAGAATCGAAGGAAGAGCGTGATCTCCTGTTCTCCCTTAGTGCTGGTGGGGCCAGGGCTGAATGGCAAGAGACCGGGTGATGGAAAGGTCATGGACTAAAAGCATGTGTAGAACAGGCTCCCTTTCCATGGAATGAGGCCAGGCTCTATGTATAAAAAAACTCTGTGTGCAAGGAATTGCTTCAAATGACACTCAAAGTAAGCAGAGCAGTGAGCAGGATGATGGTCGTGGGAGCCTGTGATTGAATGTTGGATCTACTGCTTAATGTGATCTTCCTGATTAAGATTAAGATAATCTAGCCTTGTTCCAGGGGGAGGAGGAAACACCCCCATCTCGGACGTAGACTTATGCTGAAGTGACTGACCCAGTCTCAGACGTCTAGCTAGCCAGCAGGGAGTGAAGTGATGGAGATAGTTGGCGACTATTGGGTGGTTGCCATGAAGGAAACCACATTAGGTTAGAAGGCAGCAAGGGCAAGGGAGTCCTCAGTGCTCTTCAGAAATCCAGGTTTGAGCCTCAGGGTCAGTAGGAGCAAGTTCAAAACCAGGACTCTGGCACCAGTAGTGACTTCCCCATCCAAAGGTCTTGTATATGAGCATAGGGAGGCTTGATGAAGTGCGGTGGCCCAAAGCTAGAGCAGATCTTGAATTGTGCCCTTTCTTCAACCAGAAGCCAGTTGGGCGTCTTTAGTGCGAGCCTGCTGCACTCAATGGAGTGGAGGAGGAATGGAAGCCGGGCCAAGTGGTTGTGGATCCCTAGTGTGTGCAGATTGTTGTGGTGGGGAGTTTGATGCTGATGGTATTACACTCCTCCAGATGGGATATCACCTCTGAGGAGCAAGCCATATTTGTTTTAATAGTCCACGAGTGGAAAGACACTTTGTAAATGGCAGATGTAATGGAAGACATTTATAAATGCTTTGTTAACTTGGTTTTTGAAAGATAGGTCCTCATAAAATAACAATACCCCTAAGTTTGATGCCTTTTAGAAAGGAACAAGTGACGACGCAAGGTGACAGACCAGTTGAAAGGGGCCCCGGACAAGGCCCTATAACAGGGTTTCTGTTTGTGCACCACTCTGCAAAGTCATTTCTGAGGCATCCCTAGAGATGGGTTCTATTCAGAGAGGATAGAAACAACATGAGGACTAGGCCTTCTTTCAATATCTGCGTGGAGATTCTTTCAGAGGCTAAGGAATGTATGCAAACTTAGACCAGGCCCCACAATCTGCGCTGGAGGTGATGGCCATGGCCGCCTTTCAATCTGGAGGAGATTCTTTCAGAGAAGCTAAGGAATGAATGCGAACTTAGACCAGGCCCCACAATCTGCCCTCGAGGTGATGGTCATGGCCTTCTTTCAATCTCGAGGAGATTCGTTCAGAGGCTAAGGAATGCATGCAAACTTGGACCAGGCCCCACAATCTGCTGATGGTCATGGAGTGAAACATGAGGACTAGGCCTTCTTTCAATCTCGAGGAGATACTTTCAGATATGCTAAGGAATGCATGCAAACTTGGACCAGGCCCCACAATCTGCGCTGGAGGTGATGGCCATGGCCGCCTTTAAATCTGGAGGAGATTCTTTCAGAGAAGCTAAGGAATGAATGCGAATTTAGACCAGGCCCCACAATCTGCCCTCGAGGTGATGGTCATGGCCTTCTTTCAATCTCGAGGAGATTCTTTCAGAGGCTAAGGAATGTATGCAAACTTGGACCAGGCCCCACAATCTGCTGATGGTCATGGAGTGAAACATGAGGACTAGGCCTTCTTTCAATCTCGAGGAGATTCTTTCAGATATGCTAAGGAATGCATGCAAACTTGGACCAGGCCCCACAATCTGCGCTGGAGGTGATGGCCATGGCCGCTTTTCAATCTGTAGGAGATTCTTTCAGAGAAGCTAAGGAATGAATGCGAACTTAGACCAGGCCCCACAATCTGCCCTCGAGGTGATGGTTATGGCCTTCTTTCAATCTCTCGAGGAGATTCTTTCAGAGAAGCTAAGGAATGTATGCAAATTTAGACCAGGCCCCACAATCTGCCCTCGAGGTGACCCGTTCAGAGCGGCTGTAGACTGTATGGGCACCGATTCCTTCGCCCGGGGTTCACTACCTCTGGCCGGCTTTGTACTTCTCCCAGTTTCCTGTGTCTATGTGCCTGACCCAGTGTCCTTATACCAGCTACCTAGGCCTGTCTCTGGATGACTTGGATCCTTCTCCCAGCTTCCCTGGTTATGCATATGACTGGACTCTTCTCTCAACTCCACTGGCCTGGCTCCTTCTCCCATCTCCACTAGATTGGCTCTTTCTCTCATCTACTTACGCATCAACTGAGAGCAGGACTTGTTCCCTGTGTTTCTATCTCTGGCTAGACGTGCTTCTCCTTCCAGGGCCCTGTCTCTCGGACTCTGGCTGGCTTGACTCCATCTCCCAGTTCCCAGTGCTGCTACCTCCGGCTGACTTGGTTGCTTCCGCTGGTTCCCTGTGCCTCTCCACCAGTTAGTCTGGCTCCTTCCCCCAGCTCCTTGGGTCTCTGGCTGGACTAGTCAGTCTCTCAATTCCTTGTCTCTGCCTGGATTCATCTCCCTGCCTGCCTGGTTCTTTACCACTGTCTAGCTTGGCATCATCTCCCTGCCTGCCTGGTTCTTTACCACTGTCTAGCTTGGCATCATCTCCCTGGTTCCCTGCATCTGGTTGGCCTGGCACCATCTCTGTGGGTCCCTACCTCTGGCTGACCTGGCTCGATTTCTTACTTTATTCATTCTCTACCTCTGGCTGGCTCCATGCCCCACATCCCTGGTTCTCTACCTCTGGCTGGCCTGACTCCCTGCCCCACCTTGCTGGCTCTTTACCTATGGGTGGACTGGCTCCATCACCCAGTTTCTCTACACCTGGCTGCACTGGCTTCACCTTCAACGTCGATGGTTCCATATCTCTGGAGAGCCTGGATCCATATCCCACCTCCCAGGTTCTTTATCACTGTCTAGCTCTGCAGAATCTGCCATCTCCCTTTACGGCTGGCAATCCTAGCACCATCTTCCCATCTCCATGGTTCCCTAAATTTGGTTGGAGGGGCACCATCACCCTAGGTCCATACCTCTGATGTGGCTCCATTTTTCACTTTCTTTGTTCTCTACCTCTGGCTAGCTCTGTGCCCACCTCCCTGGTTCTCTACCTCTGGCCAACCACCCTGTGTTGTTTTTATCCAATAAAAACAACAGGGTTGTTGGTACTATGATTGGTACTCGGTGAACAGACCGAGAACACGGTTGTAGGATACACTTAATATGGTAGTTCATGTCCCACCTCCCAGGTTCTTTAACTCTTGCTGGTTTGGCTCCATCTCCCAGTTCCCTAGTTCTTTACGTCCGACTGGCCCGGCTCCCGCCCACATGTCCCTAGTTTTCCGACTGCGGCTAGTAAACTCCGCTACTCATCCTTCTCTGGTTCTCTGACACTGGATGGCCTGGCTCCATCTCACACGTCCGTGGTTTTCCACTGATTGCTGGCCTGACTATCTCCCAAGTCCATGGTTCTCTACATCGGGGTGGTTTAGATCCTTGTCCAACTTTCCTTGTTTTATCCATATGGCTGGCCTGGCTCCCTCTCCCCCCTACCCATTTTCTCTACCCATGGACGGCCTTGCTTCATCTGACATCTCCCTGGTTCCCCAACTCTGCTTAGCTGGGTCCATCTCCCATCTCTCTAGTTCTCTACTTGTCGCTGGCCTTGCTCCCTGATTAGGACACTCTGGCTGGCTCTGCTCCACTTCCACCCTCACTGGTTCTCGGACTGGCTGGCCCGGCCCCACCTCCCTGCTTCTCCGGCTGGCCTTGGTCCACCTCACTGCTTCTCTGACCCTTGTTGAACTTGCTCCACCTCCCTGGTTCTCGGACCCTGGCTGTCCTTGCTCCACCTCACTGGTTCTCCGACTCTGGCTGGCCCGGCTCCACCTCACTGGTTCTCTGACTCTGGATAACTCGGCTCCACCTCCCACCTGACTGGGTCTCCGGTTGGCCTTGCTCCACCTCACTGGTTCTCTGACCGGCCTTGCTCCACCTCCCCGGTTCTCTGACTCTGGCTGGCCCGGCTCCACCTCACTGGTTCTCAGACCCTGGCTGGCCGTGCTCCACCTCCCTGGTTCTCTGACCCTGGCTAGCTCGGCTCCCCCTCACTGGTTCTCTGACTGGCTGGCCGTGCTCCACCTCCCTGGTTCTCCGACTCTGGCTGGCGTGTCCATCATCCTGGTTCTCGGACTCTGGCTGCCGTGTCCATCATCCTGGTTCTCTGACCCTGGCTGGCCGTGCTCCACCTCCCTGGTTCTCTGACCCTGGCTAGCTTGGCTCCACCTCACTGGTTCTCTGACTCTGGCTGGCCTTGCTCCACCTCCCCGGTTCTCGGACTCTGGCTGGCCCCGCTCCACCTCACTTGTTCTCTGACTCTGGCTGGCGTGTCCATCATCCTGGTTCTCCGACCCTGGCTGGCAGTGCTCCACCTCCCTGGTTCTCCGACTCTGGCTGGCGTGTCCATCATCCTGGTTCTCTGACCCTGGCTGGCAGTGCTCCACCTCCCTGGTTCTCTGACCCTGGCTGGCCTTGCTCCACCTCCCTGGTTCTCTGACCCTGGCTGGCCTTGCTCCACCTCCCTGCTTCTCTGGCTCTGGCTGGCCTTGCTCCACCTCCCTGGTTCTCTGACCCTGGCTGGCCTTGCTCCACCTCACTGGTTCTCTGACCCTGGTTGGCCTTGCTCCACCTCCCTGGTTCTCTGACCCTGGTTGGCCTTGCTCCACCTCCCTGGTTCTCTGACCCTGGCTGGCCTTGCTTCACCTCACTGGTTCTCTGACCCTGGCTGGCCTTGCTCCACCTCACTGGTTCTCTGACCCTGGCTGGCCTTGCTCCACCTCACTGGTTCTCTGACTATGGCTGGCCTTGCTCCACCTCCCTGGTTCTCTGACCCTGGCTGGCCTTGCTTCACCTCACTGGTTCTCTGACCCTGGCTGGCCTTGCTCCACCTCACTGGTTCTCTGACCCTGGCTGGCCTTGCTCCACCTCACTGGTTCTCTGACCTTGGCTGGCCCGGCACCACCTCCCTGGTTCTCTGACCTTGGCTGGCCCGGCTCCACCTCATTGGTTCTCCGACTCTGGCTGGCCTTGCTCCACCTCACTGGTTCTCTGACTCTGGCTGGCCTTGCTCCACCTCACTGGTTCTCCGATTATGGCTGGCCTTGCTCCACCTCCCTGGTTCTCGGACCCTGGCTGGCCTTGCTTCACCTCACTGGTTCTCTGACCCTGGCTGGCCTTGCTTCACCTCACTGGTTCTCTGACCCTGGCTGGCCTTGCTCCACCTCACTGGTTCTCTGACCCTGGCTGGCCTTGCTCCACCTCACTGGTTCTCTGACCTTGGCTGGCCCGGCACCACCTCCCTGGTTCTCTGACCTTGGCTGGCCCGGCTCCACCTCATTGGTTCTCCGACTGGCTGGCGTGTCCATCATCCTGGTTCTCTGACCCTGGCTGGCCTTGCTCCACCTCCCTGGTTCTCTGACTCTGGCTAGCTCGGCTCCACCTCCCTGGTTCTCTGACCCTGGCTGGCCTTGCTCCACCTCACTGGTTCTCTGACCCTGGCTGGCCTTGCTCCACCTCACTGGTTCTCCGACTCTGGCTGGCCCGGCTCCACCTCACTGGTTCTTGGACTCTGGCTGGCGTGTCCATCATCCTGGTTCTCTAACCCTGGCTGGCCTTGCTTCACCTCCCTGGTTCTCTGACTCTGGCTGGCCTTGCTCCACCTCACTGGTTCTCTGGCTAGCTCGGTTCCACCTCCCTGGGTCTTTGGTTGGCCTTGCTCCACCTCCCTGGTTCTCTGACTCTGGCTGGCCTTGCTCCACCTCCCTGGTTCTCTAACCCTGGCTGGCCTTGCTCCACCTCCCTGGTTCTCTGACTCTGGCTGGCCTTGCTCCACCTCCCTGGTTCTCTAACCCTGGCTGGCCTTGCTCCACCTCCCTGGTTCTCTGACTCTGGCTGGCCTTGCTCCACCTCCCTGGTTCTCTGACTCTGGCTAGCTCGGCTCCACCTCCCTGGTTCTCTGACTCTGGCTGGCCTTGCTCCACCTCCCTGGTTCTCTGACTCTGGCTAGCTTGGTTCCACCTCCCTACTTCTCTGGCTGGCCTTGCTCCACCTCCCTGGTTCTCTGACTCTGGCTGGCCTTGCTCCACCTCCCTGGTTCTCTGACTCTGGCTAGCTCGGCTCCACCTCCCTGGTTCTCTGACCCTGGCTGGCCTTGCTCCACCTCACTGGTTCTCTGACCCTGGCTGGCCTTGCTCCACCTCACTGGTTCTCCGACTCTGGCTGGCCCGGCTCCACCTCACTGGTTCTTGGACTCTGGCTGGCGTGTCCATCATCCTGGTTCTCTAACCCTGGCTGGCCTTGCTTCACCTCCCTGGTTCTCTGACTCTGGCTGGCCTTGCTCCACCTCACTGGTTCTCTGGCTAGCTCGGTTCCACCTCCCTGGGTCTTTGGTTGGCCTTGCTCCACCTCCCTGGTTCTCTGACTCTGGCTGGCCTTGCTCCACCTCCCTGGTTCTCTAACCCTGGCTGGCCTTGCTCCACCTCCCTGGTTCTCTGACTCTGGCTGGCCTTGCTCCACCTCCCTGGTTCTCTAACCCTGGCTGGCCTTGCTCCACCTCCCTGGTTCTCTGACTCTGGCTGGCCTTGCTCCACCTCCCTGGTTCTCTGACTCTGGCTAGCTCGGCTCCACCTCCCTGGTTCTCTGACTCTGGCTGGCCTTGCTCCACCTCCCTGGTTCTCTGACTCTGGCTAGCTTGGTTCCACCTCCCTACTTCTCTGGCTGGCCTTGCTCCACCTCACTGGGTCTCGGACCCTGGCTGGCCCGGCTCCACCTCCCAGGCTGGCCCGGCTCCATCTCGGACGCCTCTACCTCTCGCCTGGCTCCTTCGCCTCTTTCTTCCAAGCTCTGCGCTTCCGGCCCCAGTTCCGAGAGGCTTCCACGGCCCCGGTTAGCAGCCCAGGTTCACAGTATTGTTTCCCAGTGAAGTGCCTCTTTCTGACCTCACTTCCTGCCATCAAGCGTCGGGCATTATTTACTATTTGTTTACAAAGAACGGAAACCGCCAAGTATTTGAGCGGAGACTTTTTCCCAGGAGGGCGGTCTCCCACGAACTCTCACAGAAGGACCGACCAGGATGGCTGGACCGGGGGCCGCAAGGGGTGGGGGGCAGTTCCAGCCCCCAAGTAACAAGACGCCATTTCCTACTATTTGCCTTTGAAAAGCTTCTTTTATATGCGTTAGCCCTCGGGAGCAGCTGCCCCTGGTCCAAGCTACGCTCCGCCTCGGCGGCAGGGCTGGGACCCTCACTGGAGGCCACGTCCCAGGCCTTGCTTGAACCGCTCTGTGCCAAGGGGGCCACAAGGCGAGAAGCAGCCGGGCTCTGCTGAGGCCACGTGATGGTCCGGGGGCCATGAGTGTTAGGACGAGGCCTGAACATCAACCTTTGGCCAGGGGGAGCTTAGAGCTCTAAACCTCCAGTCCCAGCCAGGACTTGCAACACCCCCAGCTGCGGGCTTCAGACTTCGGATCCCACCGCTCAGCATCAGGAGGCGGCAGAGGGGCGAATGCCAAGGCCTGGGATCATGTCTCACCACTACCGGTGGCTCTGAGGGTCAGGTGTGAGGGGAACAAGCGTGCAGACTAGGGTCAGACCTCAGGATAGCTTCGCCTGTGACTCGAGGACAGGTATGAGGGTAAGACTGGCTGCGCATCCAGGTAGACACATCCCGTGATTGCCCCGCTTGTGGGTGAAGACACATCCCATGGTAGCCCCGCTTGTGGGTGAAGACACATCCCATGGTAGCCCCGCTTGTGGGTGAAGACGCATCCCATGGTAGCCCCGCTTGTGGGTGAAGACGCATCCCATGGTAGCCCCGCTTGTGGGTGAAGACACATCCCATGGTAGCCCCGCTTGTGGGTGAAGGCACATCCTATGGTAGCCCCGCTTGTGGGTGAAGACACATCCCATGGTAGCCCCGCTTGTGGGTGAAGACACTTTCCATGGTAGCCCCGCTTGTGGGTGAAGGCACATCCTATGGTAGCCCCGCTTGTGGGTGAAGACCCATCCCATGGTAGCCCCGCTTGTGGGTGAAGACACATCCCATGGTAGCCCCGCTTGTGGGTGAAGACCCATCCCATGGTAGCCCCGCTTGTGGGTGAAGACGCATCCCATGGTAGCCCCGCTTGTGGGTGAAGACGCATCCCATGGTAGCCCCGCTTGTGGGTGAAGACCCATCCCATGGTAGCCCCGCTTGTGGGTGAAGACGCATCCCATGGTAGCCCCGCTTGTGGGTGAAGACACATCCCATGGTAGCCCCGCTTGTGGGTGAAGACCCATCCCATGGTAGCCCCGCTTGTGGGTGAAGACGCATCCCATGGTAGCCCCGCTTGTGGGTGAAGACACATCCCATGGTAGCCCCGCTTGTGGGTGAAGACACATCCCATGGTAGCCCCGCTTGTGGGTGAAGACACTTTCCATGGTAGCCCCGCTTGTGGGTGAAGGCACATCCCATGGTAGCCCCGCTTGTGGGTGAAGACGCATCCCATGGTAGCCCCGCTTGTGGGTGAAGACGCATCCCATGGTAGCCCCGCTTGTGGGTGAAGACATCCCATGGTAGCCCCGCGTGTGGGTGAAGACACATCCCGTGATTGCCCCGCTTGTGGGTGAAGACCCATCCCATGGTAGCCCCGCTTGTGGGTGAAGACGCATCCCATGGTAGCCCCGCTTGTGGGT
This sequence comes from Calotriton arnoldi, assembly GCA_963921515.1. NCBI lineage: Eukaryota > Metazoa > Chordata > Amphibia > Caudata > Salamandridae > Calotriton > Calotriton arnoldi. The sequence continues at coordinate 582,948 of CAWUFW010006325.1, read as the reverse complement.
GAAGACACATCCCATGGTAGCCCCGCTTGTGGGTGAAGACACTTTCCATGGTAGCCCTGCTTGTGGGTGAAGGCACATCTCATGGTAGCCCAGCGTGTGGGTGAAGACACATCCCATGGTAGCCCAGCGTGTGGGTGAAGACGCATCCCATGGTAGCCCCACATGTGGGTGAAGACGCATCCCATGGTAGCCCCGCTTGTGGGTGAAGACGCATCCCATGGTAGCCCCGCGTGTGGGTGAAGACGTCCCATGGTAGCCCCGCGTGTGGGTGAAGACACATCCCATGGTAGCCCCGCGTGTGGGTGAAGACACATCCCATGGTAGCCCCGCGTGTGGGTGAAGACACATCCCATGGTAGCCCCGCGTGTGGGTGAAGACACATCCCATGGTAGCCCCGCGTGTGGGTGAAGACACATCCCATGGTAGCCCCGCGTGTGGGTGAAGATATCCCATGGTAGCCCCGCTTGTGGGTGAAGACACATCCCATGGTAGCCCAGCTTGTGGGTGAAGACACATCCCATGGTAGCCCAGCTTGTGGGTGAAGACACTTCCCATGGTAGCCCAGCTTGTGGGTGAAGACACATCCCATGGTAGCCCCGCTTGTGGGTGAAGACACATCCCATGGTAGCCCCGCTTGTGGGTGAAGACACATCCCATGGTAGCCCCGCTTGTGGGTGAAGACACATCCCATGGTAGCCCCGCTTGTGGGTGAAGACACATCCCATGGTAGCCCCGCTTGTGGGTGAAGACACATCCCATGGTAGCCCCGCTTGTGGGTGAAGACACATCCCATGGTAGCCCCGCCTGTGGGTGAAGACACATCCCATGGTAGCCCCGCCTGTGGGTGAAGACACATCCCATGGTAGCCCCGCTTGTGGGTGAAGACCAATCCCATGGTAGCCCCGCTTGTGGGTGAAGACGCATCCCATGGTAGCCCCGCTTGTGGGTGAAGACGCATCCCATGGTAGCCCCGCTTGTGGGTGAAGACGCATCCCATGGTAGCCCCGCTTGTGGGTGAAGACGCATCCCATGGTAGCCCCGCTTGTGGGTGAAGACACTTTCCATGGCAGCCCCGCTTGTGGGTGAAGGCACATCCTATGGTAGCCCCGCTTGTGGGTGAAGTCACATCCCATGGTAGCCCCACTTGTGGGTGAAGACACATCCAACGGTAGCCCCGCTTGTGGGTGAAGACACATCCCATGGTAGCCCAGCGTGTGGGTGAAGACACATCCCATGGTAGCCCCACATGTGGGTGAAGACGCATCCCATGGTAGCCCCGCTTGTGGGTGAAGACACATCCCATGGTAGCCCCGCTTGTGGGTGAAGACACTTCCCATGGTAGCCCCGCTTGTGGGTGAAGACACTTCCCATGGTAGCCCCGCTTGTGGGTGAAGACACATCCTACGGTAGCCCCGCTTGTGGGTGAAGACACATCCAACGGTAGCCCCGCTTGTGGGTGAAGACACATCCAACGGTAGCCCCGCTTGTGGGAGAAGGCACATCCCATAGTAGCCCTGCTTCTGGGTGTAGGCACAGGTACGAGGGTAGGACTGACTGCGCATCCAGGTAGACACATCCCATGGTAACCCCACTTGTGGGTGAAGACATCCCATGGTAGCCTCATTTGTGGGTGAAGAGACATCCCATGGTAGCCCCGCTTGTGGGTGAAGACATCCCATGGTAGCCCCGCTTGTGAATGAAGACACATCCTATGATAGCCCCGCATGTGGGTGTAGGGACAGGTACGAGGGTAGGACAACCTGCATATCCAGGACGACCCATTCCATGGTAGCACCGATTCAGACCAGAGAGAGTGTGACACCCCAGCTACCAGCACAGCAACCGAGGGTTGATTTTATCACCCGGCTTTTCCATCTGTGCATGCAGTGTTGTTCTGGGGTGTATATATGTTGAATGCATTGAGTATAAGAGAGATGACTGTGGAGTTGTGATAGGTGTGTTTGTGTGTGTGGGGGTTGCTGAATTCTATTATCATTATTTTATTTTAGGTGATCTTATAAGTTTTGTAATACTGTGTATTTATTGAGTAGTACTTTATGATAAATGAAAAAAGCTATTGTGTTGTAAATTGAAGAATACACACACGTATTTTCTAATAATGTTTTTATAAAATGTGAAAAAATTTAAAAGAACGATAACTAAAAATAAGAAAGAAAAATTGAATAAAAGATGTAATAACAAATAAGCACTTTGTGTGGAGAAGTGTGTTTATTATGCCCTAATCTCGAGCTTTTAGAAGCCGCAATTTAAAGGAATTGAGGTCATGAGGGAATACTACCTTGGTAGTTTCTGTTTGAAGCACCGATTCTGGGAGCATGAAGAGGTACTAGGCTGGGATCGCTTCTGGGTACAGGGACAGGTATGAGGCTAGCACCACGTGTGGATGCAGGGACAGATTCAAGGTTACCATCGCTGGTGAATGCCAGGAGAGTTACAAGTGTAGGGCCGCTGTAGATCCAGGAAACACTAGATTGAAGCACCACTTGGGGGTGTAGGGACAGGTACTAGGCTGGGATCTCTTCTGGATGCCAGAACATGTACTAGGCTAGCACCACGTGTGGCTGAAGGGACACGTATGAGGTTAGCATCACTTGTGAATGCAAGGATAGGTACAAGTGTAGGGTCACCTGTAGATCCAGGACACACCTCATGGAAGCCACGCAGGTGCAGGGACAGGCACTAGTCTAGGATTGCTACTGGATGCAGCGACAGTGTGAGGAAATGGGGTGTATTTGGTGTGGTTGTGCAACCTCACTGTGTAGTACACTTGGCAACAATTCATCAAAATAGGCTCCTGATGGCAGTCCCTGATCGTATCCATGGAAGGTAGCCCCTGATGGTATCGGTCATCTGTAGCCAGTGACTGACTCCTGATGAGTCGCTGACGGCAGCCAACTGACTATAGCCCCTGACGCTGGCTTCTGATGGTAGCCACTGAGTGCAGCTCCTGACAGCTGCGGGTGAAAGCCTCTGGGTGAAGCCCCTGACTTCTGTGGACAAAAGCCTCTGGCTTTAGCCCCTGATGGTAGCTGATGGCTGTACCTACAGATGTTGGCTCCTGACCTTGGCTGCTGACGGTAGCCACTGACTTACCAGGCATAGGCTTCTGATGGTAGCCACTGATTGCAGACCCTGACAGCTACTGATGGAAGTCAATGACTGTAGCCCCTGAAGGTAGCCACTGACTAACCCCAGATGGTGTCTTCTGACTGTAGCCACCGACTGCAACCCATGACCTAGGCTGAAACGACTCTTGATCCTGACCTGGCTGTTGAAGGTGGCCACTGTCTGTAACTACAGATTTGCCTCCTCGCTGTAGCCAATAACTATAGCCCCTGATGGTAGTTCCTAACCGTAGCCACTGACTGTAGACCGTTACCTTGGCTGCTGACGGCTGCAACTGACTGTACCCCATGATTTTAGCCTGTCCAACAGTAGCCAGTGACTAACAACAGATGCTGGATCCTGCCGGTATCCACTGACACCAGCCCCTGACAGCTGCCGACTGTAGCCACTGACTGCAGCTCCTGACAACTGCTGGCGGTAGCCACTGACCTTGGATGCTGACAGTAGCCACCGACTAACCACAGATGCTGGCTCCTGATGGTAGCCACTGACTGTATCCTCGGATGTTGACCCGACAGTAGCCATTGACTGTAGAATACAGACAGCTGCTGATGGTAGCCACTAACTAACCACAGATATTTGCTCCTGACAGTATTCAAACAGAGGGGGTGAACTAGAGACTGCACTACGATGCGTTCTCTCATTATTACTTTTAACCTGTGCTGTTTACTCTCTGCAATGCATAATGCGTCATCGGAGATCCTGACTCTTGTTTTCTTTTTCCGTTTTCTTCTTCCTCCTCGCCCCTGGGTGTATGTGTATATAAGTGTACACACATTTTCTCATTTCCACTAACAGAGTGTGACTACAGGGCCTTCCCTTCGCCGCCCCCTGACAAGTAACTCTTGTCGAAGATTGGGGTAAGTCGCAATACATGTATATACTGGATTACTAACCATCCACATTGTCACACACTACCATATGTATTACGAAGTACCTTCATAAGTCACACTGGTACTATGCTTCTGATCCTTTTTAATATGTAGAGGGATGTATGTACATTTATTTTGCCTTTTTTTTTAAAAAACACCAAGTTGAATTACGAATGAACTTACTACCAAGGTAACCCGCAATAATGTACCTAAACCATAATCATGGCATGAATGAGACCTTGGTCTCTTACGAAGATTCCGATATTACGGATGTATAATACTAATAGGAGATACGCTTACTACAGTACATGTAGATGATAAGCATGCTTATGTGAGACGTGCAAATGCTAGTACTGACATTCCCGCTACTGGAGAGAGTAAAATGTGAGATTTAAGAGTGTGAAGTTTAAACTGATAATCTTTCCGCCTTTTTTGGTAAAACTTCTGTTCACAGGACAATCACCCAAGGAATAGCAAGTACTTCTTATCACTAAAAATCTGCACTGGCAGATTTTTATCACGCCGGGGCACACGCTCCGGCTCTGCATGTTCACGAGTGGAAATATCACAAGGTGACGCTACTGGGGAATCGTTTCTCTAGTAACGCCCTGACGAATGCCCCGGACCCATATGGGCCAATAGAGTAGTGCAGAAACATGTTGGCACTTGGAGCTTAGGGTCATAGGACCACAACATACTGATTGCCCCTCTCCTTTTCTGTTTTTACTATCCCCATTCACCCCATTAATAAAGGGATACCGGGGGTGAACTAGGGAGTTTTATCTTAATGCTAAAAAATCCCCCTAAGAACAGTAACACTACCAGTTTTTTAAGAGCTCCCTGGAATACGGTTGAGCTCACCCTGACCTTTAGGAGTCAGGATGAACCCGATGATGAAGCATGCCACTATTAGAGTGGTTGAGGGTTATATATAAAAAAGAGGCTTTCTCCTCTTCCCGCCTCTTTTAGGCGGTAACTAATACGTTACTTGCTGCCCATCTCTTTCCAGTGTTTTAAAGTTCAAGTGAGTGGATACCCGCTTTGCGTATTTGTGCTCCTGACGTTAGCCACTTGACTGCAGCCCCTGAAAGCTGCTGACAGTAGCCACATTGATCTTGGCTGCTGAAGATAGTCACCGACTAACCACAAATGCTGGCTCCTGATGGTAGCTACTGTTTGTAGCACCAGACGGTAGCCACTGACTAACCACAGATGCTGGTTTCTGACGGTAGCCACAGACTGTAGCCCCTGGTGTTCTTCCGACGGTAGCCAAAGACAGTAGCCCCTGATGTTGGCCCCGATGGTAGCCACTGACTGCAGCCCCTGACAGCTGCTGATGGTAGCCACCGACTAACCACAGATGCTGCCTCCTGACTGTAGCCCCGACGGTAGTCACTTGACTGCAGCCCCTGACGGCTGCTGATGGTAGCCACCGACTAACCACAGATGCTGGTTTCTGACGGTAGCCACTTAACTGAAGCCCCAGACAGCTGCTGATGGTAGCCACTGACTAGTCACCAACTGTAGCCCCTGATGTAGGCCCGACGGTAGCCACTGACAGTAGCCCCCGATAGCTGCTGATGGTAGCCATCGACTAACCACAGGTGCTGCCTCCTGACTGTAGCCCTTGATGTTAGCCGCGACGGTAGTCACTTGACTGCAGCCCCTGACGGCTGCTGATGGTAGCCACCGACTAACCACAGATGCAGGTTCCTGACGGTGCCCACTAACTGAAGCCTCTTCCGCTCGCTCCGACGTCTGCCCCTCTGGGCTCTCGTGGGAAGAGTGAAGCGACGCCGCCGACGGCCTCCAATCAGGCCGTGCACAGCGCCGCACAATGGGGAGGAGCCCCCCAAAGCCAGCGCATACTCCAAACAGGAAGCCGGGGCCGCCGAGCCACCCCGGCAGGTAGCCCGCCTCCCGTTGCCGTGGTAACGGATGAGAGGAGGATGCCGCACTTGTCTGCCTCGCAGAGGCCTGGCATTTGTTGGCAGGAGCGCGAAGGTGAGCAGACACCCCGCGTGATCTGCGCCTCTCCTGCAGCATAAACAGCGCTCATTTATGGCTCTGGCGCTGGGGTAAGACGCTCCTGCTTCTCTTCTCGCCTCCCTCGCCGTCCTGGTTTGTCTCCTCGTGATGTGGTACCCGCAACGTGACCCAGACCTCCATCCCACCCCTCGCACTCGTCGAGGGGCTCGGGCCGCCATTTCCGGAGCTGTGTCCGCCCTTGCATTGTGCAGAGAGCTCCCAGGCTCGGGGGGCCATTGTGTGGGACCCCATCTGCATCCTGCGGGGAGGGCCTGGGAGGGGTCAGGCCTGTGGGTCTGCTGTTGGCAGAGGTGCCGTGCCCATGGGTGCTGGCGGCCACAGGGCTGGCGGAAGAGAGTGCTGACAGGCCTCAGACCAGTGCCACCCATGTGTAGGGAAGGGCCTCTAAATCCATTATTGGGTGGCATGAGCGGAACCCATGGGTGCTGCCAGCCAGAGGGCTGGCAGAAAAGAGGTGCTCAGGGCCTAGCCCAGGGTACCCACGTGCAGGGAGATTCTGAATAAACCTCAGGGGCCACAAGTCCCGGTCCCAATGAGAACGGCTCTGCCTTCGATGGGAGAGAACCGTGCCTCTGCGTGACGGCGGCTTCCTTCCCCTGATGGCCACTGGCGTAGGACTACCAGGAGAGGCGGGGACGGAGAGGCCCAGAGTGGAGGGAGCAAGGCTACCGGGTGCTGGAGGGGCGGGGGAGATCCCCACCAGCGGCTGGGGATACCGTCTGGAAAAGGCACCCCCTCAGCAGTAAGCTTTAAGGAACCCACAGGGGTGCTCGCACAGCTCTACAGCGCCATGGTTATAAGCGGACTCCAGCCCATCACTAGGCACACAGCTCCCTCCTTCCTTTGACAGGCCTGTCACCAGGAGCAGGGTCTCTGCTTGACTCCAGCCCCTCACTCCTCTAGGTCCACAGCTCCCTCCATCCTTTGACAGGCCTGTCATCAGGAGCAGGGTTTCTGCTTGACTCCAGCCCCTCACTCCTCTAGGCCCACAGCTCCCTGCATCCTTTGACAGGCCTGTCACCAGGAGCAGGGTCTCTGCTGGACTCTAGCCCCTCACTCCTCTAGGCCTACAGCTCCCTGCATCCTTTGACAGGCCTGTCATCAGGAGCAGGGTCTCTGCTTGACTCCAGCCCCTCACTCCTCTAGGCCCACAGCTCCCTGCATCCTTTGACAGGCCTGTCATCAGGAGCAGAGCCTCTGCTGGACTCCAGCCCCTCACTCCTCTAGGCCCACAGCTCCCTGCATCCTTAGACAGGCCTGTCATCAGGAGCAGGGTCTCTGCTTGACTCCAGCCCCTCACTAGGCCCACAGCTCCCTTCATCCTTTGACAGGCCTATCAGGAGCAGGGTCTCTGCTGGACTCCAGCCCCTCACTCCTCTAGGTCCACAGCTCCATGCATCCTTTGACAGGCCTGTCATCAGGAGCAGAATCTCTGCTTGACTCCATCCCCTCACTCCTCTAGGCCTACAGCTCCCTGCATCCTTTGACAGGCCTGTCACCAGGAGCAGGGTCTCTGCTTGACTCCAGCCCCTCACTCCTCTAGGTCCACAGCTCCCTCCATCCTTTGACAGGCCTGTCACCAGGAGCAGGGTCTCTGCTGGACTCCAGCCCCTCACTCCTCTAGGCCCACAGATCCCTCCATCCTTTGACAGGCCTGTCATCAGGAGCAGAGCCTCTGCTGGACTCCAGCCCCTCACTCCTCTAGGCCCACAGCTCCCTGCATCCTTAGACAGGCCTGTCATCAGGAGCAGGGTCTCTGCTTGACTCCAGCCCCTCACTAGGCCCACAGCTCCCTTCATCCTTTGACAGGCCTATCAGGAGCAGGGTCTCTGCTGGACTCCAGCCCCTCACTCCTCTAGGTCCACAGCTCCATGCATCCTTTGACAGGCCTGTCATCAGGAGCAGAATCTCTGCTTGACTCCATCCCCTCACTCCTCTAGGCCTACAGCTCCCTGCATCCTTTGACAGGCCTGTCACCAGGAGCAGGGTCTCTGCTGGACTCCAGCCCCTCACTCCTCTAGGCCCACAGATCCCTCCATCCTTTGACAGGCCTGTCATCTGGAGCAGGGTCTCTGCTTGGCTCTTTATTTATTTATTTCAGTTTTATATAGCGCTTGCTAGACCCGGAGGTATCAGAGCGCTTTACATGAGGTTCCACATTGTTACAAAGTTACATCAGTTACAAGTTACATCTGTTGCTAGAAACATTTAAGAAGCATAGAGGACGAGATAAATGGAGCGTAGAGGGTAAGGGGATGAGGTAAAAGGGTAGGAGGGAGATACGGCGGAGAGACGAAGGAAAGTCTGCCCCAAGTCCGGCTGGGTAGGTGACGGTCGAGGGGGAAGTCCACGGCCCATCTCCTCTATAGCTATCAAGGTAGCTCCACCGGGCATCGGACAAAATGCAAGGTCTCAACGTTCGGTGGCAAGGTCACAGATTCTATGTCCTGATGGGTGAGCCGGATGGGGGATATGCTCGTGGTCTGGTCAATGTCCAATTTTTGTCCAAGAGTAGTAGCTCATTGTGGTAAAGGACCACTGTGGAGGCCATCTTGGGGTCAGGCAAGAGATACAGCCCCTGGTGTTACATTCGGCCGGACCTCAGTCTCAGGTGGGCATCTGGAGCTACCCGTGGCTCTCATAGCTGCAATGATTTCAGTGTATATAGTGTCAGGCATTAGGCCTCTGGCGGCCATCTTAGGGTCAGGCCATTGTAGTTTCAGGGTTACCCCCCTAGGCACACAGCTCCATGCATCCTTTAACAGGCCCGTCATCGGGAGCATGGTTTCTGCTGGACTCCAGCCCCTCACTCCTCTAGGCCCACAGCTCCCTGCATCCTTTGACAGGCCTGTCACCAGGAGCAGGGTCTCTGCTTGACTCCAGCCCCTCACTCCTCCAAGCCCACAGCTCCGTCTATCCTTTGACAGGCCTGTCATCAGGAGCAGGGTATCTGCTGGACTCCAGCCCCTCAGTAGGCCCACATCTCCCTCCTTCCTTTGACAGGCCTGTCACCAGGAGCAGGGTCTCTGCTGGACTGCAGCCCCTTACTCCTCTAGGTCCACAGCTCCGTCCATCCTTTGACAGGCTTGTCACCAGGAGCAGTGCCTCCGTTTGACTCCAGCCCCTCAGTAGGCCCACAGCTCCCTCCTTCCTTTGACAGGCTTGTCACAAGGAGCAGAGCCCCTGCTTGACTCTAGCCCCTCACTAGGCCCACAGCTCCCGGCATCCTTACACAGGCCTGTCATCAGGAGCAGGGGCTCTGCTTGACTCCAGCCCCTCACTCCTCTAGGCCCACAGCTCCCTCCATCCTTTGACAGGCCTGTCATCAGGAGCAGGGTCTCTGCTTGACTCCAGTCCCTCACTCCTCTAGGCCCACAGCTCCCTCCATCCTTTGACAGGCCTGTCACCAGGAGCAGTGCCTCCGACTCCAGCCCCTCACTCCTCTAGGTCCACAGCTCCCTCCATCCTTTGACAGACCGGTCATCAGGAGCAGGGTCTCTGCTGGACTCTAGCCCCTCACTCCTCTGTGCCCACAGCTCCCTGCATCCTTTGACAGGCCTGTCACCAGGAGCAGGGTCTCTGCTTGACTCCAGCCCCTCACTAGGCCCACAGCTCCCTGCATCCTTTGACAGGCCTGTCACCAGGAGCAGGGTCTCTGCTTGACTCCCGCCCCTCACCCCTCTAGGCCCACAGCTCCGTCCATCCTTTGATAGGCCTGTAATCAGGAGCAGGGTCTCTGCTTGACTCCAGCCCCTCACTCCTCTTGGCCCACAGCTCCCTGCATCCTTTGACAGGCCTGTCATCAGGAGCAGGGTCTCTGCTTGACTCCAGCCCCTCACTAGGCCCACAGCTCCCTCCATCCTTTGACAGGCCTGTCATCAGGAGCAGGGTCTCTGCTTGACTATAGCCCCTCACTGGTTACACAGCTCCATGCATCCTTTGACAGGCCTGTCTTCAGGAGCAGGGTCTCTGCTCGACTCCAGCCCCTCACTCCTCTAGGCCCACAGCTCCATGCATCCTTTGACAGGCCTGTCATCAGGAGCAGGGTCTCTGCTCAACTCCAGCCCCTGACTCCTCTAGGCCCACAGCTCCGTCCATCCTTTGACAGGCCTGTCATCAGCAGCAGGGTATCTGCTGGACTCAAGCCCCTCACTCCTCTAGGCCCACAGCTCCCTCCATCCTTTGACAGGCCTGTCATCAGGAGCAGGGTCTCTGCTTGACTATAGCCCCTCACTAGGCACACAACTCCATGCATCCTTTGACAGGCCTGTCATCAGGAGCAGGGTCTCTGCTCGACTCCAGCCCCTCACTCCTCTAGGCCCACAGCTCCATGCATCCTTTGACAGGCCTGTCATCAGGAGCAGGGTCTCTACTTGACTCCAGCCCGACTCCTCTAGGCCCACAGCTCCGTCCATCCTTTGACAGGCCTGTCATCAGCAGCAATGCCCCTGCTTCACTTCAGTTCAGGCCCTTTCACAGGCAGGGACCATGAGGCCTGCTCTTCGGGCCCCAGACGGTCACTGGCGACTGTGCAGTATCCAGCAAGATTGCGACCACTAGAGCCGGTGCACTCCAATCCGAGCAACAAGTTATTCCCTTCGGGTTCTTGACTGCCAGGGTTGTGAAGCCGAGCAGTCGAGGATTAGTCCAGGAAGTGTGAGGTCAGGTAGGACAGGCCTTTCATTCTACCGGGTATTTCTCTGGTGGGCTTCAGTAACTTCTTCAGTGCCCATCTGTGTCTTGCATCTGCTGGAGGTGTCTGAATACCTTCATCCTATCTGTGAATTGCATGTGCTGGATGTGTCTGAATACCTTCATCCTATCTGTGACTTGCATCTGCTAGAGGTGGCTGAATACCTTCTTCCTAACTGTGTCTTGCATCTGTTGGAGGTGGCTGAATATCTACCTTCATCCTATCTGTGTCTTGCATCTGCTTGAGGTATCTGAATACCTTGATCTTATCCGTGTCTTGCATCTGCTGGAGGTGTCTGCATACCTTGATCTTATCCGTGTCTTTAGCTCGGCACAACACAGCAGTAAGGCACTTAGGACTGTGGTTGGGGGAAAGCGTGGGGGATGGAGGGGGCAGTGTGAAGGAAAAGGTCTAGTCTAGCAAAGCTGGCACACTGGGTCAAGGGGGTAGAGCTGCCGAGCTCCAGGAAAAAGCTCTGGAATTGCGTTCACCTTCACTCCAGATGGCCAAGGAGCTTCCCTCGCTCCGCTGCCAGCGCCAACCACTTCTAGCAGCTACGTGTGCAGTGGACTGAGTCTCGGACAGAGCAGCCTTCCTTGCTTTACCTGCAGGAGCCCAGAGGTGGGCGGTGGAGGAGAAAGGCCAACAAGAACATGGGTGCTGCTCGGCCCGAGTCAGAGAGGTCCCAAGGCCTCCTCCGGTCACTCGGACATGCTTTTTAGAGGTGGCAGCAGCACAAAGCACGAGGGGCAGACATCAAAGAGCCACCGACTAACAGCATTAGCAGCTTTGGGGATTAGAGAGATTCCAGCAAGTGCTCATCTGGAGGCCGCTGCTCACCCTGAGGAGGCTGGGGCAGCTTGCAATGGGAAGTAAGTGGAGCAGAAGGAAGAGCTTATCCCTCGCCCTCCCTCGGATCACAGGAAGGAGAATGAGAAAAGAAACGAAGTTGAGGAGGAGGCGGATGGGCGGCAGCATAAACTCTGGAATCTTGATTCCACTATCTCCCCTTGGTCACCACTCGCTTCCTGGCATGCTTTCTCGAAAGAGTGCCAGGGCAGGCAGCCATGCCCATGGGAGCTGCTGGAAGCATGGAACCGAAGCAGTCCTTTCCAGAAGTAGGGCAGGACGCCGCAGGCATGGGCGGGAGGGTAGGGGGTGGGATGCCGATAGAGCCTCTAGTAATGGAGCCAACCAAGGACCACCATCAGTGGTCGATCTTTTGACTCCAGCTATAAAAAGATGCTCCGTGGTACCAATCCTCCCCGGCCCCTGCACCCAGGGACAGGTGCTCCAATGCACCGGACAAGAACCCCAGAGCGGATTCTATTGTGAGCACGAAGATGACAATCCAACATGAGTCCCAGATACCCTCCCAGAATGCACCGTTCATTCATTGGCTGATGACTGGAACCCAAGGGCCGATACAACAAAAGTGTTCCTGCATTCATTCTCTCTCGCGCTCTCTCTCTCGCTCTCCTGTATTTTTAAGTCTTACCTACCAGACAGCTCCAGCCAGGCTGTCTGGTTGCTAAAGACCTATTGTGATCTTACAGTGGCAGCCCTCTCATTGCTTATCATTGGTTGTCTTTATTGTCACTCTTGTTTGCTTACTTCTTATTCAATGGTTTGCCTTCCTCTTTTATGTTCATCCCTCCCCTGGCGCATTGCCACTTTATGATCCTTTTAATTGGCTGACTTGTAATCCTTCCACTGCTCACATTAAGAGAACTATTTTTTTTCCTTTTTCAATCAGCCCTCCATGGGAATACATGCGTTTTCTAGCATTCTCCCTCGCTTGTCCCAAATACCACCCCATGCCCCCTCTCCGCACCTGCACTGTGTTGCTCCCCACCCCTCCCACCTTGTCTGTAAGAGCACAGCAACAGGGCTATTTTGGCAGAGGTAATGCTAAAGAGCAGATTTTATAGGCGGTTTTTGTTTTTTCTCCTGCATTCCACATATTGCATTAAAGCTCACGCTTTGTCACAAACCAGTTTTTATGGTGCTGGGGAAAGGACATCTGCGACCTCACTCAGCGTCTGAGGCAGAAGTTGTACTTAGCATGACACTTCTCCTAGAGACCCATTAATCTGCTTACTCTACTACAGAGGACCAAATGGATGGATCCTGTGAAAAGAAAATGAGGCGCTGGCAAGCATTTCCTTTTACATTCTGACACTTCCCTTTTCTTTTTCAATTCTGTTCAGAGTTTCCAGAGTGAAACGGGTTTGAAAAGTGTTTAAAAAGATTGAAACGATTGAATTCAACAGAGTTTTGAGATACCATAAGATGTGTTTGCTTTTTCGCAAGAATTTTGATTTTTAAAAACTTTTTTAAACAATACTTTATAGACAAACATTGACAAAGCCAAAAGCTCGATACACACATTATAGGCAGGACTTATTGGCTTTGCCAGTGGTTATTACTTAAAGTGAGCGAACATCACAAAGACCTCAATAAGAGGCTGAGCTCAAGTTCTGCACGAGCTGCTCCTAGGGCTAATGCAGATTCTGCAGACTGAAAGGGCCAGTGGGGGGCTAGGGGGTCACAATCTCTTCTGGCTTTCCTGGCCTTTGAGTACTTGCAGCTTCATCTTTATGACGTGAAAAACGAAAGATTCTGCAATCAAGTACACTAGAGCTGGGGAAGGTGCACAGCAGCTGACGCAGGGCAGAAACAGAGGTTATGGGACCGCAAGACTAGTCTGGTCCATGACACGATGTCGTGATAACGTTCATTCACTTCTTCCACGTGCACAGGAGCCGTAAAGACTCACCCTTCATGAGCCAAATTGTGGTATTGTGTCCTTTCTTTATCTTCTTTATAGAGTTTAGAGCTCTCATGTCACTACCCTATTGTTTATGTCATTTGGAATGTGTATGTGTAATAGGGAATTCACTGATGCAGGGGCTTGGGTTTGAATGTGTAGAAGCGGTTGGAGTTTGGATGGAGTGGACGCCTTGGCTCTTGCACAGTGGGTCCTTTTATGGCACTTGGAATAAAGAAGAATATTTTTACATAAACCTCGATTCCCTCGCTTTATTACACAAATCCTGCAGGGGACTAACTCCAGAAGCGGCAAGCAGTCCCTCTCCAATGGGGTAAAGCCCCTCAACTTCCACACATGCGTAACAGCAGAAGTGTGCCCACCCCCTTACATCCATGAACAGCACTACAGTCCATTCTGCACCCAATGGTTTCGTAGAAGCAGTGTCTGACAGTACTTACGACTGGAGAACGCTGCAGTTGTAGAAGACAAAGTCGGTGCTGGCAAAGGTCTTGCCCGTCTCCTTGGATTTCAGATGAAGCTTCACAGCCCGAGTGTCCCCTGTAGAGATGGAAGGGCCGAGTGACAAGCAAGCATAGGAGTAGCACTCGAGCCACGCGCCATTCACACTCAACACGGGTTTCACACTCAACACAGGTCTCACTTCTCGACTTCATGCACGCCAAGTCTAGCATTTCAGCTTAGGATTAGATACAAGTTTTAGTTCCAGTTCTGAATGTTGGTAAGTTTGGGCTGTATTTTCATGATCTTACTCTTGCTATTGTGGTTACCCCTTCAGTCTGGGTCTGATCTTGCAGCGGTGGCTGTGATGGGTTATGATGCGAATATTTTGTTTCAGTTTAGGATTCTGATCAGCTGAAGATCTCACTTATAGTTTCAGTCTGATCATTTAGTTACTGTTGGGTGGGATACATATTGGGTCGGGGGTTTCCAGTCCAGTTTGGGAATTTAGTTTTAGCTTTAGACACAGATTGTGATTTTAGTTTTTAGTAATATTTTACAATTTGGTTATGCTGGTAGTTTTAGACTGGATTTATGTGGTAGAAATTTAGTTAATTGGAGTGGCGTGATGATTCAGTCTTATATACAGTTTGTTCGAAATTAAATTCACTTTTGGATGAAAGTTTAATTATGGTTCATATTTAAATATCAGATTCCAGGGTTAGCGGGCCAAAGGGCTTGTTTTTTCATTTGTGGTTTTAGTTTGTTTTTACTTGCCTTGGCATCAGTTGCATTTTCAGCCTGACACTGTAGTCTACATTTGTAGCCTTGAATTTTAGATACAGTTGTTGGCTGGAGTGGGTGAGGTCTGATGCTGCCCACTTGGCGGCTGTCTGAGCAGTCCCACGATTTTAAGGCACTTTTAGTGTGAATATGATATTGTGTAACACATCCGACTGGCTGTTCTCTGGTGAACCACTGGAACAGGCAGCGGTCATCTTTCTTCACTGAGTCTCTCTCCTCAATGGCACCCTAAGTGACATCATTCAGTTTTCCTATACACATATGGAATACATACTATAGCCAGCCCCTTTCAGTCGGGCCAGCGGGCTAACACTTGCCCCAGTTATACCTCAGACCAGTCTCCATGAGTAGGTACAACATGAGCTTCAAGGTATTGGAACAGCACTCACTTCGCTCGCCTCCGCGGAGCACATTCAGGGTTGGGGTGTCTGTCTACCGACAAAGGCTGCAAGGGTGGGCTCTGCTTGGAAATGCGGATTTGGACATAGACAGATGGGTCTCGTGTTAAATATCTCAGAAAAGCTGGTGGAGCTGGGGCAGAATGAGCCGCCTGCGATGTATATAACAGACTCCACTCACAGCCTACTGATCTTTTAGAGGCATCAACCTGTTGGACCTCTCTTTAGGGAATTCTGCCTCTATTTTTGATCAATTGGTGGGGGCTTTCCATCTCCAGAGAAAAAGCTGTGGCCTTCTGAAGGAGGGCCAGAGTGGTTGTCTTCTCTGTGAAAAGTCACGTGTCAGTCGGGGCCCTCGGAACAACAACTGGACGTTGCGTCAGAGGTTTGTGGTGTCTAAAGGGCCCAAGTTTAACGTGAATGTATCAGATGTGCGTCCTGGTGTCCCCATGAATAAGCAGATTGGTTGAGTATTGAAGGGTCTATAAAGCACAGCAGGATTCTCAGATTGTTCTGTGTACATTGTATCGGGTGAAGCTCCTTCTCTCGTATAAGGCGGATGGATGTTCACTCTTGTAGGACTGATGCCCTCTCACTCTTGGAGGGCTAATGGATGTTCACTCTTGTAGGACTGATGCCCTCTCACTCATGGAGGGGTAATGGATGTTCACTCTTGTAGGACCGATGCCCTATCACTCATGGAGGGCTAATGGATGTTCACTCATGTAGGACTGATGCCTTCTCACTCTTGTAGGACTGATGCCCTCTCACTCAAGGAGGGCTAATGGATGTTCACTCTTGTAGGACTGATGACCCTTGGCAGGCCAGCAGCACTGCACCCCAAGGAAGTGCTCACTATAGCCCCGGGTGACGGAGGGCACATCAAGCAGGGAGGGCGAGAAGCAGTGCACCTCTCCGTGCTTGATCACGGCCTCTCACTCTTGTAGGACGGACGCCCTCTCACTCTTGCAGGACTCGCGCCCTCTCGCTCTTGCAGGACTCGCGCCCTCTCGCAGGACTCGCGCCCTCTCGCTCTTGCAGGACTCGCGCCCTCTCGCTCTTGCAGGACTCGCGCCCTCTCGCAGGACTCACGCCCTCTCGCAGGACTCACGCCCTCTCGCAGGACTCACGCCCTCATGCAGGACTCACGCCCTCTCGCTCTTGCAGGACTCACGCCCTCTCGCAGGACTCACGCCCTCTCGCTCTTGCAGGACTCACGCCCTCTCGCTCTTGCAGGACTCACGCCCTCTCGCTCTTGCAGGACTCACGCCCTCTCGCTCTTGCAGGACTCACGCCCTCTCGCTCTTGCAGGACTCTCTCGCTCTCGCAGGACTCACGCCCTCTCGCTCTCGCAGGACTCACGCCCTCTCGCTCTCGCAGGACTCACGCCCTCTCGCTCTCGCAGGACTCACGCCCTCTCGCTCTCGCAGGACTCACGCCCTCTCGCTCTCGCAGGACTCACGCCCTCTCGCAGGACTCACGCCCTCTCGCAGGACTCACGCCCTCTCGCAGGACTCACGCCCTCTCGCAGGACTCACGCCCTCTCGCAGGACTCACGCCCTCTCGCAGGACTCACGCCCTCTCGCAGGACTCACACCCTCTCGCAGGACTCACACCCTCTCGCTCTTGTAGGACTGATGCCCCTTGGCAGGCCAGCAGCACTGCACCCCAAGGAAGCGCTCACCATAGCCCCGGGTGACGGAGGGCACGTCCCGCAGGGAGGGCGAGAAGCAGTGCACCTCTCCATGCTTGATCACGGCCTCTCGCTCAGCGATGTCTTCGAAGGAGCAGGTGACGCCAGCTGAAAGATCTGGAACATTCTTCACGGACAGCGTGAGCTGGAAAAGAAACAGCATAGTGTCAGGTGGCAAAGGCTGGCAGCACAGAAACTTGGCAAGGACAAGCAAGTGAGAAAAGTGGCCAACTGAACACATTCAACCACCCTGGGCGGTGCATCTGCAACATTCCCAGGCCTAACAGATGGTACCAGGGTGGACAGGGCAGTTCCAACTCTCCACAGACCACAGCTGAAACTGGACTGCTGTGTATTCTGGAGAAGGACCATTAAATGAGTCTTAATTTAGTGTTGACACAGGGAGTGCTATGCAGGCAGGGGTAGATTTCTATGCCCTGGGACTCCGCCCTGTATAACGCAACAAAACCAGGTCTCTTGGCAATGTAAGGTACATTGTGAGCCAGTGGACCCAAAGAGCTACAAAAACAGAACGAAAGGACAGAATGGACACAAAGAGAGTGACAGCTACACACCTCAAATTCACCAAGAGGGAAGTTACGGTGCAGCTGGGGCCTGTGCTACCAGTCTTCAATGGTGGGTAGGTATGTGAAGATAGCTTCAGACACTTGAACTCTCAGTGGAGACCTCGCCGCTACAGGAACTTCACAAGGAGACTGAACAGCGGGATTGGGTATCACTTTTAGGAAGGTGTGATGGGCGTATGAGGAAGTCCCCGGCCCAATCCCACTCAATATGGCAGACACATTGGCTGAAGTGGGCACGTGTAGTCACCACTGGGACTGCAACCCTGTGGATGGCATGAAGATGGCAGCACTGGATGGGCCTGCGAAGCGGACAGTACCACATGGCATTTGAGGGAGGTTCCTCATTGGGTGGTAGTTTTTCTCTTTCGATAAGTGACCTTAGCATCAAACAAGATAGGACGGGAGACCTCTCCCTTACTCTGTGGAGCTGGGCTACAGCAGTAAAGATTACTTCTGATCGCAGTGAAGACTACCTGGACCTTCCGCCACATGGGCCTGCCCATTTACAAGTCCTGTATCCTTCGGCCCCGGTTGCACCCCGAGATAACTTACCCATAGTTCGGGGATAGTAACAGACACGTTGTTGGGGTGCACCTCGAGCTGCACACAATGGTTGAGCTCAGCAGTGAAGCGGTGAGGCTCGTCAGCACGTGGGCAATCACTCAGACGACTGCACCTGTAGACAGCAAGAGAAACCTTGAGAACGAGGGTCCCTGCAGGTACCAAAAAGTGCCTTTACAAAAGACATTGCCTCAGCCTGCCCCTCCTTATGGAAGTAATGTCTGTAACAAGACTATAACAATATCAATCCACGAGTCGGCACACACATCCTTATAGAACCAGTTCTAGTTACAAGAAAAAACGCGCGGAAAATAACATTCATCATAAGAGCACCATTTCTTCCGAACATGAAAATTCCTCTGATAACTACTTTTTCTTCTCCCCATGACCCACTCCCCAAATATGTTAGCTTCTGCTAAAAAAACATTTCTGCTTTATCACTTTTCCACCAAATGACGTTCACCCAATCAACGCAAGTCTTGTCGTAAGAATGCTCCTATTGAGAAAGCCAAAAACAGAACTTTGACGTCACGCAGTGAAAGCCATGCCCAGACATTCTGGACACCCACTGATCAAGGTCCAAGTTTTAGCGACCACCCACACCAGGGCTCTGGTGCCCAATGTTCTGTTGGACGCACTTCCATTAATCAGTGCCCGTTGGCGGACATTGTTCATGAAGCAAGCCCTAGTCTTGTATCAGAGCTGGTGGTTTAACTAACCCCCATGTCGGTACCTCAACCTGTCGTCATACTTCTGGAGATGCAACCCTTCGGACTGACCACAGTACTCCAGATGAGGTGTTCCCGGTGACGTGATGTGTTAAGGTTGGTACCTCAACCGCCCATTTCTACAGGCAGGGGCCGTTTATGCACTGTAGTTGTGCCCCCACCCTCCCTGCAAACTGGGCACATTGTTCCACCTCTGACATTATCCAGTATGATCATTCACAGGCCCCATCATTCTGGTTTCAGAACATGGCATGCTATGCAAGGGATTTGTAAAGTGCATGGCTACACGATGGGCCTCCCACCCTCACCTCCCATCGTCTGCGCTTCTTGAGGTTTTGCATCTGGCTGCATGGAAACCAGGCTATCTCCCAGATGAGCCTTCCATCAATTTTAGAAGGTGCTTTATTTTTCCACGTAGTCTTAGGTATCACGCCAGTGACACGTATCATCCACAGCCCGACATGCATTACCTATCCTCTCTTCTGCTTTGATAATTATGAAGAGTCAAGAACACATATCCTTAAAGTATCCCACTTTTGAAGTCTGACACCCATCACACACACAATGGCTTTGCCCATTGACCATTTGGGCCGCCATCCCAGGGATGCTCCACTTACTCATAAGTCTGTGTGGAACTGTAGCAAAGGTTTTCTGAAATCAGAGTACACAGATAACACCCATTGGTCTGCCTCAATCCTTATGGCATGTCACTCAACAGAAGCCGTGTAGCAACACCTGCCCCTGTGGGCCACAAGGCTATGGATCCTGGAGTCTGGAGCCTCATCAGTTCAAGAAATTTAAGGTTTCTTTTTTCAGATTCGAGTCTGTGAATCCCTGTGCTCTCGGGGTAATCTGGCATCTTGCTTCTAAGATCACCCACTCCTAGCACCACTCTTCCACAACACTTATGGTCGCCAGGGACCAAATGAAGAGAGTGGGTGGCAACCCTGTCAACTTCTTGAACACCCTGAGCTCTGGCCGACCTGGAAACGTTGCACGCTCCACCTCTAGTGTTCATAGACTTCTGTTAAGGTGCTACACTCCCCCACTCTCCGTTGGTCTTCTGCATCTCATCCCAAGCCCTTGCCGCTTTCACTGAAGGAGGACTCCAGAAATGTGCATTTCCTGCTCCCCTTCTGTTCGGTCTTACGAACAGCGCTGTAGATCTTCCCTTCAATAACACGCAGCCCAGTACATATGTGTAGCATTTTCTCACTCTATGCCTTTGCCCTGTACACGGGTGCTGGATGTACTCATTCTATGCCTCTGCCCTGGACATGGGTGTTGCATGCCCTCGCTCTATGCCTCTGCCTTGTACATACGTGTCACATTTTCTCACTATATGTCTCTGCCCTGTACATGGGTCCGATACAAAAGGGGATGATGGACGGAACGTTTGAGCCAATCAAACACTCACCCCCAGTCAACTGATCTGGGTTTAATCCATCATCATTCTTTAGCTCACTCCACCACCCCAGTTCAGACATGGCCATATGCAAATCAGTCTGACCCTGTGCCTCATGGGAACAGTCCAGCCCGAACTGCCAAGCCATGTCTTCCCTGGACCGGAAACAAGCATCCTAGGACCGGTTTCTGGCATTCCAGCCGTCATCAGCCAGGCTTGCTTGAATCCAGTGGCAAAGTGAGCAAGGGACCCACGTCTGGGCATACCCCGCCAACTTAGGGCGACCAAGCGATACAAAGGGGATGATGGACGGAACGTTTGAGCCAATCAAACACTCACCCCCAGTCAACTGATCTGGGTTTAATCCATCATCATTCTTTAGCTCACTCCACCACCCCAGTTCAGACATGGCCATATGCAAATCAGTCTGACCCTGTGCCTCATGGGAACAGTCCAGCCCGAACTGCCAATCCACTGGATTCAAGCAAGCCTGGCTGATGACGGCTGGAATGCCAGAAACCGGTCCTAGGATGCTTGTTTCCGGTCCAGGGAAGACATGGCTTGGCAGTTCGGGCTGGACTGTTCCCATGAGGCACAGGGTCAGACTGATTTGCATATGGCCATGTCTGAACTGGGGTGGTGGAGTGAGCTAAAGAATGATGATGGATTAAACCCAGATCAGTTGACTGGGGGTGAGTGTTTGATTGGCTCAAACGTTCCGTCCATCATCCCCTTTTGTATCGCTTTGTTCGCCCTAAGTTGGCGGGGTATGCCCAGACGTGGGTCCCTTGCTCACTTTGCCACTGGATTCAAGCAAGCCTGGCTGATGACGGCTGGAATGCCAGAAACCGGTCCTAGGATGCTTGTTTCCGGTCCAGGGAAGACATGGCTTGGCAGTTCGAGCTGGACTGTTCCCATGAGGCACAGGGTCAGACTGATTTGCATATGGCCATGTCTGAACTGGGGTGGTGGAGTGAGCTAAAGAATGATGATGGATTAAACCCAGATCAGTTGACTGGGGGTGAGTGTTTGATTGGCTCAAACGTTCCGTCCATCATCCCCTTTTGTATCGCTCTGTACATGGGTCCGGCATGCCCTCGTCTATGCCTCTGCCTTGTACCAGAGTGTTGCATTTTCCAGATTTATGCCTCTGTCTTGTACATGGGTGTTGTGTGTTCTCACTCTAAGCCTCTGCCTTGTACATATGTGTCACATTTTCTCACTATATGCCTCTGCCCTGTACATGGGTCCTGCGTGTCCTCGCTCTATACCTCTGCTATGTACATGGGTGTTGCATGCTCTCGCTCTATGCCTCTGCCTTATAAATGGGCGTTGCATGTTCTCACTCTATGCCTCTACCCTGTACATGGGTGTTGCATGTTCTCGCTCTATGCTTCTGCCCTGTACATGGGTGTTGTGTGTTCTCGCTCGATACCTCTGCCCTGTACATGGGTGTTGTGTGTTCTCGCTCGATGCCTCTGCCCTGTAAATGCATGTCACATGTTCTTGCTCTAATCCACTGCCCTGTACATGGGTGTCACGTATTCTCACTCTATGCCTCTGCTCTCTACATGTTTTTTTTTCCTTTTTAGGTCGAGCCTCGAGTAGCGCGCAAGCGCTGCTAGGCGAAGACTTTATGTAAGGGGGTTTGAAAAGCTGACCAGACGCTCGTGCGTCGTGGCCTTTTTCGGGCGGTTACGCGCGCCGCAGACATGTGTTTCCCATTATCGTGCCCGGGCGCGATAATTGGAAACATGCCGGTAAAAGGCCATGACGCACGAGCGTCTGGTCAGCTGAGCAGGCTGCCGCGCTCGCTCGCCCCCGCTCCTCCGTTTCAATTCCGTGCTTGTTTTTAAAGCAATTATAGACTCCGCTGGAGCACGCACTCAGCAGTCCCCCTGGGGCACAAGCAGGCATCCACTTTGGTGCTGCCTCGTAAAAAGCACATAGCTTGGTTCCATCCCACCTTGCTGCTTCCCACCCACACGGCGCTTGTTTTTCATTAAGAGCGCTTTTCCCAAAACATGCGTGACATGCCCCTTTTATGCTGCAGGTAGGTGCCTGGAACGAGCTCTCCAAGTGCAATTTGAAAGACGACAGAACAAAAGTTGGCCACAGTGTGCGGTCACATCTAGGGGCACGCGCCAACTCACAATGCTGCTGGCCAGAGCCGGAGAGGGCAGGCGGTATCACATCTCAGCTCCAGGGCTTCTGCAGACACAAGCAGCCTGTCCTGCGGTCGTCAAAAGCTGCCCGCTGCCAGGATGCTCTAGTGGTAATCACGGCCACCCAACCAGCAGGGTGCAGGGGCTGCTACCTCCGGGTGATACCAGGGCTGGAAGAGGGTCTTGTGCACCTGCTGCCCCACTCCTTTCCTCGCTGCTGGCGGGTTGGTGCTAAGACTGGCACGGTAATGCGGGGTTAGCAGCTCATGGCAGTCCCAGTTGCTGCTGAGATGGGGAGCAAACGGACGGCTACAGATGCACTGTGGATTCTGCACGTCTTTATTAATTTCTCTGTAGCCTCCCTCCCACCCTTCTCTCTTCAGCATGGCTCACTCTCTTTTCCTCTTTGTCGCCCGCCTCTCCCCAACACCTAGCTGACTGATGCGTCTTTCCACTCATTTGCCCCATTGTTGCTTGTTTTGTTATCACAATGGCGCCTGCTTCCCGGCCGCCATGCACATAATTTAATTATATGGGCGCCGCACTTAACATTTTAGCATGGTGCCCGCTTATTTTATTTTAATTGTTTCCTGCCTCCTGTTGTTTTTTTGCCCCTAATGCAAGCCGCTTCTGAAAGGAAGGTTTTGCACATGCGGCCAGAGTGCACAAACTGTGTGCTGGTGCACAAAGGACATTACAAGTGCTTTTAGTGTCCACTCATTTACAGAAGATAGGTGTCACTGTATCGCTTCAGCACGTACACTGTGCATAGGTTGTGAAAAATGGCGAGGATGTGGCATTACAGCCACAGCTGCCGAATTTGGAACTGCTGAACACGGTTCTAGTCTTGGCATCGGCGAGGTAATGGAACAGAGCGATGGTGAGTCGCAGCCATGAAGGAGATCGACATGTCCCTGGGTATGTTCAGCCAATAGAATTTGACCTGTCTTCAAAAGTTAACTGTCCCACCTGGGCCGTGAACGAAGGGGCCTGCACAAGTGCTAAAGCCGCTGTGAGCTCTAAAAGTCCTCACTGAGTGCCCCCAAATTTTGTTTTTCTACCCACCGTGTCATGATATATTATATCGTCTGTGTGTCTCATGGCGGTGGGAACTGCCCTGTGTATGAGAGTGGTCACTATAAATAGAAAGCGCAGGGTGCCAGGTGGGCTGCGTCATCTGCCAGTGCTGTGTTTCGGGGTGTGTGGTGGGATCTTAAACCACAGCAACTGTTCGCCTCTGCCACGCAATGCTTCTTATATCACTTGCTTCTGTTTCTAACCTTCATAATTACTTTTTAAAGTGGTAGTAGTGGATGAGGTTGCTTTAGGGAGGAATGTGCGAAGAAATAACGAGATAGAGGAATGGCACTGCAGTTTGTGTTTAGTGACCGTGTGGTGAAGAATGAGTTCGAGAGAAATATGTCAAACTTTATAACATGTGAGCACCCAAAAACTGCACATTTGGAATTGCCGCTCAAGACAGGTGTGAAGAAAATCTTGTCACAAAGTGTTTGCAACCAAATGCTATAACTAATACATCCCAACCATTAATTTTAACATGGTGTGTGCACAAATTGAAATCAGGGTTTTGGTTATCACATTTTCCGCCTGTTACTAAATGAGCTAGTGGAGCATGCGTGTTTGGGATAAAATCTGTTTTCACCCACTTTGGTGAATTAAACGGTAAACTATGTGGTTCCAAATGGGGACTGCAAAACTGAAAATTAACATTTTTCTAGCATCACTCTAGCTGGATCCAATATTCAAGAGCACTACCAAGGGCATTTGCTTGAACGAGAGAGTTTGATGTGACAAAATAAATAGGCTGTATTTTTCTTTTTACTATTTCATAGCTGGGCGCAGTGCTCCTTAGACTTATGTTCCTGCAGGAATACTAATTACCATGTATACTCCAAGCTATTTGTTCATCCTCTTCACTACATCTTTAATTGAATGTCTCGTGAGAAGAGTAGGACCAGTGCTCATATGAAGCTCTCAAATACTTTCGGGTCGAGTTTGCCCTATATAAAACTTTAAAAAATGCTCACCATAAGCTGTTGTCTACAGGGTCAGACTGGCCATAGCGGGCACTGGGCATTTTCCTCGTGGGCCATAGGGGTGGAGGCGGTTTTGCGGCTGTGGGGGCTGGTTTTGTCACTGGGAGGCGGTTTTGCAGCAGTGCTGCAATATTGGCCCCCTGTAACAAAATTAAAATGGCAGCGGTGCTCACAACTGGAGCCTCTCAGTGCCACCCCGTCTCCCACTCCCCCAACAGGGCCAGTCCAGTGGAATTGCCAGGGCTGGTTTCTCTTCCCAGTCCAGCAGTGGTTGTCTACAAGTAGAACATATTTATAAAAGGTGGTGACCGTGCCGCTTAAAATTTCAGACTCCACGCGGCGATGAAAAATTAACAATTCTGTAGAGCACAAAGGAACTCACTAAACATGTATACATGTGAAATAGAAAAGTGGCCAGGTCTTCATGGGTGATGTTAGGTCCGCAAATCTCATGCACAAAACAATAAACTCACGAATAAAAACAGAGCAAGTGTGCATGTGTTCATGTTTGAGTGGGAGTGCTCATCTACTCTGTCACAGGAAGAGGAAGGCTGGTGCTAAATTATGCTACAGAGGAATTATATAGCAAGCAAGGACGATAATATGCGGCAAACTTGACACAATTACGCTGCAAGAAAATTAAATGTAAATTATTCAGTGTATTGCGTCACATTATGTGGCAGTTTTATTTCACTGTTTTGCCTATTAAGTACACATTTACACTGGACGAAAGTTTCTCCTCGTCATCAGCAGTTTAATACCTGGCTACAGCAAAGGGCAAATTACAGGTAAGTAGCTACTCTTTGCAAGCAATCTGCCACCCCACAGTTTCTATTGTGTCACTTTTCTTTTAGTAACATTTGATTGGTTGAGCTAAAAATATTTTTTGTGCTGAAATATGCAAACTATACAAAAGATGGTGTATTATTTGGTAAGCACAATATATCCAAAATTATGTAGAAAATGCCACAGCTTCAGAATTACATAATCCAGTGACCCTGAATATATTGTAAGCGTTCACCGTTTCCTAGGTCTCTTTGGCTGGCTCTTTTTGATGTGGGTGTTCGGTCTATTGGTCCGTTAGGGAGGGTGCTCACATATGGGATAAGTTGGCATGAACCTTTCATCCTCAACTTGAGGCCTTGTATTTTTCTTACCTTCAGTTAAGATACCGTGTCTGGTTTTGTGAATGTAAATTTCTTGTGGTCTGGTGTAAATTTTGCCCTTGTGGTTGTTTTTCTTTTTGGCATTGGGTTTTCTTTGCTTTTGCTCTTTGTGAGTTGATCCCGGACTGTCCACCTTGGTGTGCACTGAGAAGGGTGTGAGCCAGGGCTGGAATGGTAATTCTGCCATTGGAGCATTTTTACAGTGGGCTACTGGCGGGGGCTAGTCTCAGAGCAGGATGGACTGCCATGGCCCAAACATGCCCTGGTGAACCCTTACTTTCCGTGGCCTCTTGCAGTGTCGGGCTTTTTAAAAATATCTTTTTAGGTCTCGCCTGAGCCATTGCAATAGGCAGAAACAAGTTGCCAGCATTGCAAGAACAAAAGAAAACTGAGGAAATTTTTTATTGTAAATACTTTTTTTAATATGGTCGTTCAGTTTTACATAATGCCTTCTTGGTCATATATAAAGTAACAAAAATGCTTGACACTTTTTTATTATAACTTTTCAGCATGCTGCACAGCAGCCACACTTCTCTACAGCACAGCTTGAAGACATTGGCAAAGTCAATAGCTCTGGCTAAACACTTATAAGGCCCCAAAGGCGAGACCTATTGGCTATGCCAATGCTTGTTTATATTGATGCTGCATAATCCAATGAATATATAAATATTCAGAAATGGTGTTCAGAGTTAAAAAAGAAAGTAAATAAATACATAAAGCATATCATGTATAAATGATACGAAGCAAAATGTCCTCAGAGTCCATACATCCCCCCCATTCTCCTCTCATTCCTCGTATACTTATAATATTGGTGCCTCCCACTTTTTCCAAATTTTGACTTTTTTTGTAGCGACCCTGTAAGTTTTCCGTATAGGACTTCATAGATATATACTTTATGCATCTTATTCATCCACTGTGAAAATGTAAGGGCCTTATCCGATTTCCAATTGGCTAGGATCAACGATCTAGCCACCAGCATTTTTTTTTAAAATTATATATTTTTATTGAGAGTTCAACTCATGATGCAATATACAAATACAGAGTAAAGTGCAAAGTGGGTAAGTGCTCGATATAAATTACAGTTGGCGACGTGACAAATATATGTCTAAATCGATCTTTAAGCAGTAAAATTAGAGTACTTAGGGTCCAAAAACAACCATAGAGAATCATATATTGCACAATTTCTCACACAACAAAATACAAATGCAGAGTAAAATGCGTAGGTGCTCGATATAAAATACAGTTGACAACGTGACATAAATATATGTATATATCAGTCTTTGAGCAGTAAATTTAAAGTACTTGGGGTCCAAAAACATCCATGGAGGATCATATGTTGCACAATTTCTCAAACAACATTCTTTTTACCCAGATCCCAGACTAATTTCCTATGGAGCTCCAACGTTTCTCAAATTTCCTCAGAAACCCTGATCTTAGTGCATACCGTCTCTCTAGGTCTTTGACTTTATAAAGTTTAGTCCTCCAAGCTTGAAAAGAAGGTACATTGTTACTACGCCAATTTTGTAAAATTAATGATCTTGCGACTAAGGCAGATATAAATAAGCATTCTTCTTGCATATTGTTCAATGTTGCATTTGGAGAGCATCCCAGAACTGCAATGTAGTTATCGATAGATATAGATTGACCTATGGTGGTTCTGAGATATTTTTCAATATCTTCCCATAGATTCTTAATTTTTGGACAGTCCCAAACAATATGAGACCAAGTGCCTCCTCCTTCCTTAGCACAGCGAAAAC
Organism: Calotriton arnoldi; assembly: GCA_963921515.1. Lineage (NCBI taxonomy): Eukaryota > Metazoa > Chordata > Amphibia > Caudata > Salamandridae > Calotriton > Calotriton arnoldi. The sequence goes on along the minus strand of CAWUFW010006325.1, from coordinate 555,634 downwards.
ACCTGTCGTCAATCTGGGGATATATATTATGCAGAAATGATGGAGTTCTATAAATTAACCATTTGGTATAAAATTGCATTTGTTTAAAATTAGCACCTCTGATTACTGTAGCATTAAGTTTGTTAATTCTGCTCCATGTCATACTTGGGATCTGCAGACCTTTTTTCCACCATTTATCTCACATTTTTTCGTAAATAGCAGCAGATTTATTATCATTAAAGATTCTCACCCAAGCGCTTACTGACCGCTTATCAGAGACTTCTAGAGCTTCGCTTATACCTGAACTTGCTGTTAAAGTTCTAGCATCAATATTTTCCAAAAAGTGCTTTATTTTAATAAATGACCATTTAAGCATGTCCTTGGAGTGGAAAAGCCAGATTTCTATCTCGGGCCACTTTTTCCAGGAATCTGAGTTAAGAAATTCTCTCACTTGCCTATACCCATTCTCCTCCCACTTTTAGTATACCGGTTTGTAGCAACTTAACCTCCCCGGTGTAGAGATGAGACAATCTCGTTGAGCCATTTATCCTGGGATACCATAAAATACTAACAGTTGGGTTTTTTGTTTAAGAATCCATTGGAGTACTTTGTAGCGCACTTTCTTCGGATTCTTAACTATTCTCATTGGGTCCGTAATTTTAAACTCCATTAAAATTATGTCCATAAAAAATTATCCATCTCCGAAGAGTCAGACTGGGTATAAAATCTATGATTGTTGTGTGCAAAATTTGCATAGTAGTATTCTCTTATGTTTGGGAGGGACAATCCTCCCTACTCAGTCGGATAGGTGCCCGGTGCTAGTCTTAGTGCCTTATTGGCCCATAAAAAAGATGAAAACAGACTATCTCTTTAAAAAAAGACGTTTGTAGTGCGCATGGAGCTGCTGCAAATAAGTTAAACAGTGGTAGGATTGACATCCGTATAAGTGCCACTCGGCCTAGTATTGATAATGGGAGTTGATTCCATCTTGCTGAAAGGCGTTTAACTTTTTGTACCAGGGGTATATAGTTCAAATGGAATGGCTCCTCTACTCTTTCCGTCACATATATCCCTAGATATCTCTTCGGGCGAGAATTGTATACTAGCCTGAAGTTTGGCAATAGCGTGTCGGCGGAGCAATTGCATAACAGAATTTCTGTCTTGGCCTTATTTATTTTATAGCCACCTATCGCCTGGAATTCCGGAAAGATCCCTAGGATCTCCTCCTGGGCATGTTCCATGGAGTTTAAAAAGAGGACAATATCATCGGCGTAGAGTTTTATATTGGTCATGCCTTGTAGGGGCGCAGTGTGTGACATTTTTTGTCTGATAGCTATTGCCAAGGGTACTATAAATAGGGCGAATAAAATAGGGGATAAGGGACAACCTTGCCTTGTACCCCTGTTTATTCAGCAGGTACCCACATTTATAGAGTTGATTAATATTTGTGCCTGTGATCCCTTATATAGACTTCTTATTAATTGTATAAACCCTTCCGGGAAGACAAATTTTTCAAGAATTAAAAATAGACAGTCCCAGGATACCAGATCGAAAGCTTTCTCAGCATCTAAGAACCACACCTGAGCCTCTATACTATTCTTATTAAAATAATCTAATGCTTCTATTAAAAATTTTGTGTTGGTAGAAGGCTATCTCCCGGCCACAAAACCACATTGATCTACATGGAGAAGTGAACCCACAATTCTATTGAGCCTGTTTGTAAGAAGCTTTGTGAAGATATTATAGTGAACGTTAAGAAGACTTAAAAGTCTGTAGGAGTTGACATTTTCCCCGTTTTTATCTTTCTTCAGAACGCGGACTACCACTGCTGTATGGAAAGAGGCCGGGGGTTCCCCCCCTTTAAGTAGGTGGTTAGCCAATTTTAAGATTTGTACGTTAAGGATTGGGGCGAACCTTTTATATAATTCTACTGGTAATCCGTCCTCCCCGGTCGCTTTACAATTTGCCATTGAACCTACCACTAATTCTATTTCTTCAGTGGTAAATTCTTCAAGTAGTGTTTCTCTGGTCTCACTATTTAGGGAAGGGATTGGTAGATTGTCAAGGCAAAACACACAAGATGATGGACGGAATGCTGCACATTGGCAAACATTCACCCCCAGTCACAGATCTGGGTTTAATCCATCGTTATTTTGCTTCACCACGCCACCCCAGTTCAGACATAGCCATATGCAAATCAGTCTTGACCCTGTGCCTCATGGGAACAGTCCAGACCGAACTGCCAAGCCATGTCTTCCCTGGACCGGAATCAAGCATCCCAGGACCGGTTTCAGGCTATCAGCCTTCTTCAGCCAGGATAGCTTGACTCCAGTGGCGTAGTGAGCACGGGACCCACGTCTGGGCATACCCTTCCCACTTAGGGCGAAATGCAAAACACACAAGATGATGGACGGAATGCTGCACATTGGCAAACATTCACCCCCAGTCACAGATCTGGGTTTAATCCATCGTTATTTTGCTTCACCACGCCACCCCAGTTCAGACATAGCCATATGCAAATCAGTCTTGACCCTGTGCCTCATGGGAACAGTCCAGACTGAACTGCCAAGCCATGTCTTCCCTGGACCGGAATCAAGCATCCTAGGACCGGTTTCAGGCTATCAGCCTTCATCAGCCAGGATAGCTTGACTCCAGTGGCGTAGTGAGCACGGGACCCACATCTGGGCATACCCTTCCCACTTGTCAAGGCAGCCTACAATGTGGTCAGGAGGCATTTGTTGATCTGTCTGATAAATTTCCTTATAGTGCCTCAAAAAAGCATCCCCGATATCCTCAGTCCTAATTAGTTGTGTTTTGGATTCCTCATCTCTGATGCTTTCAATTCTATTTTGGACCAGCTTCTCTTTTGCCTGCCATGCGAGTAATTTCCCTGTGTATTCGCTCTCTTCGTACGTCTTTTGGAGATAGGTCATACTTACTGTGTCCCCTAATTGGTAATAATACTCCTGCATTTGTAATTTCGCTTGTAGCAGCTCTTGTTTTGTCTTAAAATTTCTAACCTTAATGTGCTCTATATTTGCCTGTGCGAATCTTGCCTCAATCTTTAGTCTTATTTGTTTTTTAGCCCTTTGTTGCGGGATTTCTTTTGATGTGATTATCCCTCGTAGTGTAGCCTTAAATGCGTCCCACACTGTGTTTATCGGAGCAGAGTCTGTATTGTTAAAAAAGAAAGCACTAATCTCTTTGACTACCTCTGTGCACCAGTTCTCGTTTTCCAGATTAAGTTTATTAAAATACCACCTCTTGGGTGTTTTTTCCCCTTGGTCCTGCTCCAGCTATTTCCATTTTAACTAATGCATGGTCTGAGAAAGCATTCAGAATGTAATCGTAAATATTAATGATGAGGCCATTCGAAATCAAGAAATAATCTATCCTGGAAGCCGTATCATACTTTGCCGAAAAGCATGAGAAGTCCTGTTTTCCTGGGTTTTGAAGGCGCCATCGATCTACCATGTCCAAGTCGTTTTTTACAGCTGGCCAGAGCAATAGCCACCTAGGGCTTGTTTTGTTTGATTCTTCTGAGAAGAGTCAACTTAGGGATCCTGAAGAAAATTAAAATCACCCCCCCCCCATATAATAGGACCGGGAATGCAGGATAGAGCCTGTTTGAGCTAAAGCAAGGGTAGAGGGTTATCGAGAACTGGTGCGTAGATTGTAGCCAAAGTGAGATTTGACTGATTTAGTTTTCCGTGTACAAGAGCCCATCTGCCCCCTGGGTCCGTCTGCGTGTATTTTACCTACATATACATTATATTATTGTTTGTATGGAAATCTACATCCGATGTGAAAATCTGCTGGGATTGTTTACCCATTCACTCATACATGGATTAAAGTGGACTTACTACTTATCTACCCTGTTTGGACATTGATGAATGACTTTACTATTTGAGTGCTCGGATTATTCAGTGAACATTTTTTGCCCCTTGTTTGAGGAGCTGTTTTGGGTTGTTTGGTAACCGACCCATTGAGCACCAATTATAATACGTATTCAATACTACTTTCCCGATACTTATTGCAGGGCGCCTAGTGCTGTAGACCTAGTTACCACAATACTTAATTTGATGTAGTATCTCTACTCCCATAGTATCCTTGTCTTTGGAATGCAACAGTTTATACCAATTTTCTATACCCATTAATTTATACAAAAAATACGCCGAACTAATGGGTTCTGTAGAAACCCCCACCTCCATTGTAAAACCGTCACAGTACAGGTCACGTGTTCTTGCTCTGTGCCTCTGTCCTGTACATGGGTGCTGTGTGTTCTCGCTCGAGGGTTTAGATACAACTTTAAACTATTTTAAAAACAAAGTAAAGCTTTACAACATAGGATTTCTAGAGTGGCCGCATCCCTCTTGAGCCACACATGGGCATAGATAGACCCACACATGGGCACAGACAGGACCACACATGGGCAGAGACAGGACCACACCATGCCATAGCTACACTCGATCAAAGGATCCCCGGCTGCACCCTGAAGTCCTGTCTGAGGCTCTGACAGGAAGCAGAGGGAAAGAAAAGATAGGAGGCTGAGGCCTTTCTCTGCTTCCCTGCTGGCTCGCATCAAGGGTGGAGGGGAGGTCAGACATCTTGGATGAAAAGCATCTGTAGGAGTCTGGTGCCGGGTCAGCAGCGAGTCACTGCCGCTGACAGAAAGCAGCAATGGTGGCATCTGTTGTCAGACTGGTCCACGGCCCTACCCCACCCCCCTCTCAGTACACCCTCTCACCCCGACCTGCCGACCCCCTTCCACTCACACGTGACAAATGACTGCAGATGGACAGTGGAGATGGCATCTTCATGCCTTAAAAGTCCCTAGAGCAGCCTCAGTGCCATCAGGGGCTCCAGAAATAAAGTCAGACCAGGGCTAAGTGCCCTCCGGCTGTCCCGCATAACATTGTCCTGCCACGGCTGAGGTATGCCCAGGCGTGGGTCCTGTGCTCACCATGCCACTGGATTCAAGCTAGCCTGGCTGTTGAGGGGTGATACCCCGAAACCGGTCCCAGGATGCTCGTTTCCGGTCCAGGGAGATCCTGGCCTGGCAGTTCAGGCTGGACTGTGGGAGCAGGGTCAAGAATGATTTGCTTATGGCTGGGTCCAAACTGGCGTGACTTGGTGAGCAAAAAAAGGATGGATTTGTTCCCAGATCTGTGACTGGGGGTGAATGTTTGATTTGTTCTGCATTCCGTCCATCATTTGTGTGTTTTTTTGCTTTTTTGCCCTACGTGGGAAGGGTATGACCAGATGTGGGTCCCTTGCTCACTATACCACTGGATTCAAGCTTGCCTGGCCAGGCAGTTTGGGCTGGACTGTTCCCATAGGGAGCAGGGTCAAGACTGATTTGCATTTTGCTGGGTCTAAACTGGGGTGGCGTGGCGAGCAAAAGAATGATGGATTTAACCCAAATCTGTGACTGGGGGTGAATGTTTGATTTGTTCTGCATTCCGTCCATTTGTGTGTTTTTTTTTTTTTGCATTGCTGAGGTAGCCGTAAATACCACAAAGGGTTGGAGAAGTTAAGAGACTTGCCCCTATGTGCCCCAGGCCTGGTCCAACCACAGAGGAGGTAGCCGTGAATACCACCAACGGCAAGAGAAGTTAAGAGAATTCCTTCAATGTGCTCTAGGCCTGGTCCAACCATGGTTGAGGTAGCTGTGAATACCACCAAGGGCAGGAGAAGTTATGATTATTCTCTTTCTGTGCCTTAGGCCTGGTCCCGCCACCGCGGAGGTAGCTGTGAATACCACTGAGAGCAGGAGATATCCCTCTTTTTCCCTCAGGCCTGGTCCAGCCACAGCGATTCCATAAATGTCAGATAAAATTAAAGGAATTCATTTTATGTGGGGGACTTCTCAGAGGCCCCCATAACTGGTACAGTCGATTTCTTCTTACATACATGTCCTTGACATGTCACAGACCCTTCCCTAGTCTTACCAATTTTTAAAAGGCCCTGACTTCAAGGATCTCTCCTTAATTCTTACTGTGTTAGTCCACCTCCCCATCTGATCCTGCTCAAGCTCTACAATATACCACAACAAAAAATGTCTGCAAGCTCTTCAAGTTCTAGACTCCTGCCCCAACCCGCCTGCACCTCGCACAGGCTTTCTCACCTTCTTTTACACCAGGGTTTGTGAGATCTTCACAGATGCGCGCGATTATATATAAACACACAGCAGGAAAAGGTGGCATCCCTTGCGGCAGCTAATTCCGCTGCGACTTCTCACTCAAATGCGTGAATGCAGAAGTAGGAGCCCACCTCTCCAATCTTCTCACTGTACCCCACCTTCCACCCCACATGCACTGACAGTGGGTGGGACAGCCCAAAGTGCTACACTTCCACGTTCTGCCTTCACTGCCCTCCTGTATCCCGTGGGGTGAGGTCCAATTATGGTCATCTGTGTTAGGAGGCGAGTCCGCGGGATGAAGTTAGTACCGCCTTTGTAGGCCCAGATTCAAGATGCAGTGAGTTGGGCAATCCTACGCAAGGCCAGTGAGTAGTAATGGCGGCATTGGCCATCGCCATGGCATGTGAGCTCTGAGAGGTGCAATGCAGTGTGAAGGGCCATCGGACAGGAGGTCCGAGAGATGCAGTGAATTGGGCCATCAAACACGAGGTCAGCAAGACTCAACAGCTTGGGTTATATCGCCATGGGACGTGAGGTCCAAGAGGTGCAGTGAGAGTAGCCATCAGACGTGAGGTCTAAGAGATGCAATGCAGTGTGAAGGACCATCGGACAGGAGGTACAAGAGATGTAGTGCAATGTGAAGGACCATTGGCCAGGGGGTCCGAGAGATGCAGTGAGTTGGGCCATCAAACACAAGGTCAGCAAGATTCAATGGCTTGAGCCGTCGCCATCGAACATGAAGTTCAGAGATGTGTCTACAGACATGAGAACGAAGAGAAGAGGTGAAAGGGGCCATTCGAGGTGAGGTCTGGGAGATGCACTTGAAGGGCCATTGGAAGCGAGGTCCGAGAAATTCAGTGAGCTAGGTCATTTGGAGCTGGGTCTCAAGAGATGAAATGAATAGGGCTGCATTGGGCTCAGGACCACGAGATATAGTGAAATGGACTATAGAATGACAGGTCAGTGAGATGAACTACAGAATGACAGGTCAGTGAGATGGACTGTACAGCGACAGGTCAGTGAGATGGACTGTAGAGTGACAAGTCAGCGAGATGGACTGTAGAGTGACAAGTCAGCGAGATGGACTGTAGAGTGATAAGTCAGTGAGATGGACTGTAGAGTGACAAGTCAGTGAGATGGACTGTAGAGTGACAAGTCAGCGAGATGGACTGTAGAGTGACAAGTCAGCGAGATGGACTGTAGAGTGACAAGTCAGTGAGATGGACTGTAGAGTGACAAGTCAGTGAGATGGACTGTAGTGTGACAGGTCAGAGAGATGGTGTGTAGAGTGACAGGTCAGCGAGTTGGACTGTACAGTGACAGGTCGGCGAGATGGACTGTAGAGTGACCGGTCAGAGTGATGCAGTGAGCTGGGCCACTGTGTGCCAAATCACAGAGATACAGTAAGTTGGATGATTTAGAGGCAAGGGCGACAGATGCACTGAATAGGGCAAGCTGACACGACGTCAAAGAGAAGCAGTGTGTTGAGCCTCAGATACACGGTCCAAAAAATGCTGGGAAAACAGTCACTGGTCGCAAATTCAGTGAAATGCGTTGAGCTGGGAGATTAGAGGGTGAGGTCCGATAGATGCAGTGACTAAGCCCCTCAGGGGATGATGCAGCAACAGGGGCCATCATGAGAAAGGTCTGAGTGATGGAGTGAGTAGACTCTACGTTGGACGAGGTCTGACACATGCAGTGATTTGGACCATCAGACAGTTCGAAAGGTCTAGCAAGGAGGACCATCGGAGCGTTAGTCTGAGATGAAGCAGTGAACAGCTTCATCAAAGGGCGAGGTCTGAGAGATGTAGAGCGAAGCAACAGCGAGTAGAACCCCCCGGGGGAGGTCTAAAGTGGGCAGTGAGTAGGGCCATGAGGGAGGTTGGAGGGAGAATGAGGGAGGAGAAAGGTCCAGTGAGTGGCGGAAGCGAGGTCTGAGATGCAGTGCGTTGCGTAATTGTAGGCGTGGTCTGAGGGCTGCAGTGAGCTGAAATCCAGAGGGCCTGGCTCAAGAGATGCCGCGAGTATGGCCATCATTGGTGATGACCAAGAGGTGCAGTGACTAGAACCTCAGGAGGCCAGGCCCAAGAGATGAAGTGAGTATAGCAGTCGGTGGCAAGGTCCAAGACATGCAGAGACTAAGGCCATGGGTGAGGGAGCTAGGTGAGATCTCAGATATACAGTAAAAAGGGCCATCATGGGTGGGGTAAAACCTGAAAGATACAGTTACCAGGGGCCACTGAAGCGGACTGGGGTATTCGGAGGAGCTAGGTCGGCAAAATGCCTTGTAGGGTCATCTGTGACAATATCTGAGAGAAGCAGTGAGTAAGGCCATGTGGCGTTGGGTCTGAGAGAAGCATAGACGGCCATCAACAGTGGAGGTCCGAAAGATGCAACAAGCTGGGACAACAGCGGGCGCCACATCCAAGAGATGACGCAAATCAGACACAGGAAACGAGGTCAAGGAGCTGCAGCATGTAGAGCCAACAGGGCAGAAATGCACAAGATGCAGTGAGTACCACTGATCAGATGGAAGCACCGAGGAGATGCAGAAAGAGAGGGCTTTTGGGGATGGAGCGAGGACAAAAAGATGTAGAGAGAGGGGGGACATCTGGGGCGAAGTCCAAGGGAGGAAGGGAGTGGGGCCATCAGGGAGAGGGGAATCGGAAGAGATGCAGTACGGTCCAAGGGACCAAGTCAGAAGGGTCAGTGTGGTGTAGCTGGAGAGATGCAAGATATGAGAGGTGAAGTGGATATGGTCATTGTGGGTCAGGGGTTAGAGACATTAAGCGAGAGAGGACATTGTGGTTGAGAAGCAAGAAATACATTGAGATGGGCAGCTGAGGGTAGGGTCTAAGAGATGAGCCAGAAGGAGCACCATCAGGTTGGAAGTCGGAAGCATGCAGTGAGTAGGGTCGTTGAGGGAAGGGTCTAAGAGATGAAGCGAGGACGTCCATCAGGTTTGAGGTTGGAATCATGCCGTGAGTATGGTCGTTGAGGGGTGGGGTCTAAGCGGTGAAGCGAGGACGGCCATCAGGTCCGAGGTTGGAATCATGCCGTGAGTAGGGTCGCTGAGGGGTGGGGTCTAAGCAGTGAAGAAAGGACGGCCATCAGGCTGGAAGTCAGAAGCATGCAGTGAGTAGGGTTGCTGAGAGTGGGGTCTAAGAGATGAAGCAAGGATGGACATCAGGTTCGAGGTTGGAATCATGCCGTGAGTAGGGTCGTTGAGGGGTGAGGTCTAAGCGGTGAAGCGAGGACGGCCATCAGGCTCGAAGTCGGAAACCTGCAGTGAGAAGGGTCACCGAGGGTGGTGTTTAAGATGAAGCAGGACGGCCAGTTTTGAAGAAGGAAACATGCAGTGCGCAGCACTGGCTTTTGCAGTGTGCAAGCTGGGCCCAAGCCCACGGCGCCAATTTTCAGTGGGGCGTAGGGAGCGGTCTGCAGAGTCCCTCTTACTGGATTCGACGCCTCGTCGGGGGTAGGAAGCACTATATAAATGCAATTACAATTCCAAAGATTCAGACTAAACTGCTTTTAATCCTTTTTAGGTCGAACATTTGAGACCTCTTGTATATACTTTAGTATATACTTATATACTTTAGTATAGACTTATATATGTATGTACTTTGTGGGCTCTGGAGATCAGCCCTAGGACTTGTCTGCTTCCGCTTAGGGACTTTTTTTCTGTTCAACTGCCTCTATTTAACTTTCTTGATAGAAAACAACCAGCAGAGGTCAGTAAAATACCAGAATCACTTTAGCATTCTCTAAATTCCAGTCCATAGAAATTGTCTTCCACGAGCACCCGTAGACCGAAGGCCCTGATTTTATATTAAAAACAGAGCTTTGGACTATACCATTTTCCGCTAAAAGGCAATATTTCTCTCCATGTGTTCCCATACCTGGCGTGTCATGCAGTATGGTGCTTACTTTCCCTCCATGTTAAAGAACAGTAGATGTTTCAGCACCCAGGCTAATGTGCTGCATAGCTAAATACATATAAGGCCCCAAAGGGGAGACCGATTGCATTGCAATTGCTCGTTACTTGCTGCAGGTGCAGTTTTACATCCCATTAACCCCTTCCTTCCCCTCCCATATCCCTCTCAGCCCCCTGCTGACACCAACGCCGCTATTCAGCTATTCGCATCACCAACTTGGCACCAGCGCAATCCGGCTGCAGTGTGAGTCGAACAGAATATTTGGGGGAGGTGCACAGAGGTCAGTTACTGCTTTGATGTGTGAATGACCCATAAACACAAAATACCCCCTGCAATCTTATTTTATTCACCAGCTGCAGGGAGGGCGCCAAATGTCTTTCCGCCCAGGGCCTATCCGAGCAAAGGCCGGCTCTGGCAGCGAGTATGGTCGCTGAGGGTGGGCACTGCAGTGAGTTCGCCCATAGGGATCAAGGCCCAGAGATGCAATGAGCAGTGCCCGTAAGGCGCAGGAGTAACGCTGCCCGCCTACAGACACTTGCGTTTATTTTTAGTTACAAACACTTCACGCTGCTCACTGAAGACGACACGTGTTTGGCACCCTATAAGGTGCAGCTTCAAGATTATACACAGACAAAAAAGAACATAAAAAGCAAGGCTGTGTTTGCACTGTGTACGTTTTTGCCGATAACTGGTATATTGAAAAGAAAACGTTTTTAAGATCAACCTGTTCTTGCCACACCGATGTACACACAGATACTATAGCATTTCGAAAATAGATTAAACAGCCACGTAAAACCCCCATTTTTTAAGACTACGGGATGAAAGAGTTCCATGTAGATCCTCCCAATTTTTTTGTTGTTGTTGCAGTAAATGGCGCCAGCTCGACCCGAAGGTTTTGGAGCGCTTTTCATAAGCACCAGTTACATTACACAAGGTCAGAAATTGGTGGTAGCTTTATAATTTAAATGTAATGCTTTAAGTTTAAGGTTGACGTGGAGGGAGATTACTGTTACAGAGATAAAAACAGGAGGCATATAAACATCCTATATGAATACAGAGCACCAAGTCACAGTCCTTTTATCAATGTGGCTAAAAAAGTAAAAATCCTAATAGCAAAGGGAGTCCGTGGCCAGTAGCCACCTAATGTGGCGCTTCGCACCGCCTGGGAGCTGAAGGGAGCCCAAAATTAATTATTAAAAACTTCTTTGTGCCATTAAAAACAATGGCTCGACATTTAAATAGGACAGTGGAATTCTATGTCAGGACAGGAGGTGAGGATTATGCATTACTTTCTTCACTTTTATTAAATAGCAGGTTCAAATTTCAAAAGTAAAAAACATCACTACACAGTACTACAACTCCCATGAACCACAGGGAGTAACCATGGCGACCATAAGCCAACCATGTAATAGTCCGTGAGTCCATTTAACATAAACAACACCGCAGTACTTCCTCTTTCTTCACTGCTTTGCGTCAGTTAAGTCACGTCTTTTCCTTATCCTGACTAAAAGATGTACAGGAGGAGAATTGGGCTTATTGACTATGTGGTAAGGGGGGCGTGGCCTGCAGCCGATGGGGACGGACGCGAGCTGAGGAGCTCCGACCGCCGCTTCCCCGTACACAATTATCCTGACCCCCAGACACAGCGGGGAGAGCCAGAATCCACATCACGGGGCTCCAGAATGTGCCTGCATATGGCGGTGGAGCCCTGAAACACCATAGACTCTGATTTTGGGAGCAAACTGGTGCGTTACTGGCCTGACGAGCCTGTAAGCAAGATGGCGGCCATGGTGTGACTGCTGCGCCCGCAACTGCTTTGCAGGGCTAACAGTCAGGCAAGACCAGGCGGCGGTACCCGCGCTGATCGGCGGAGCCCTGCGGGACGCCGCGGAGCTGGTGGGGGAGTGGAATACAATACGACCTACAGTGTGCCTGGCCGCGGTGACCTACTGCTGTGGTCGCGGGAACGGCGACAAAATGGTGGCCGTGCCGGGAAGCGCCTATAGCGGTAGCCAGGAGTGCGGATGCGGCGGTTACCAACTGACCCCCTTGGTGTTCCTGAAGCCCTGTGAGTACTGGCGTGGCACTGGGCTATGCTGTGGCGCTTTTGAGACATTTGCACTGCTGAAGCGTGGGTTCGGTGGGGCCGAATGCAAGATGGCGCCCACCTGGTAAATGACACAGCAGCTCCTATAGCGCCTGCCTGATAGACACACAGCGACCTGCAGCGATCTTGACCTGTGCAGCGAGGAACTCTGTTGTGCCCCATCGGAGGAGAGAGCAGCAGGATTAAGCAGCGCCCCACAAGCTGGCACCGCCTGTCCGGACTCCAGTGAGCTCACCCTCTAAGGGCGCCAAGACCGCGAGAGCCCCGAAGTGACTACTGCTGCAAATTCCAGACTGCCGGCGACCCCATTAACTGCAGTGAGACTGGAGCAGTGAGTCCACCCGCCGGGCTCTGGGGTGCGAAGCAGCGGTGGGGAGACCACATGTAGAGATACTTGGGCTGGCGGGGGAGAGGGCTAGCTTGCGCCCGTGCCCTGGCTGTGTTAGCGGAGAAAAAGGAGGCACGTAACAGCAGACCGAGCCAACCCCACTAGCGGTGCCCAAAACAGACTGAGGGTCGGCTGCCCCTGCAATCGACGGATAGAGCAAACAGGCGAGTGTGGGGCTAGAAGTAGGGTGCGACCCGTGCCCTAACTGCCTCCTGGCAAACGGAGAGACCTGTAATAAGAGAGGAAAGCCTACCCTACGGACAGCGTCTAGCGAACCGGATCTAATGGTGGACCCCAACGTGCCGCTACGAACGCAGCATACCCAAGGTAAAGCAGTTCTTGTCTGGGCTTGAACGTAAGAGGCCCCTACTCTGCCGGCACAACACACCAACTCACTATTGTTCCCAAACGGTGACGGCTGCGTTGCTTACTGCAACTATCTAACTCTGCAACCCTGAGAAGGAGTCCCGTCAGCGGCGGACACCCTATGACCCTGTGAACGGCCCCGGCCGGGGCTTCGCACTGACAACCCGACAGGGCTCGCACGGTGGAGTGGCTACCACCGAGAGGCCTGGAACCTTCAAAGTATAGGCGTGAAGTGGGGTGTGCCTAAGCAGTGACTGAGCAGTGTGCGACGGATTGCCTGTCCTTTACGTATGCCAACGAGAAGAGGCCGAAGAGAGTGACTGGGACGAGCTGACGCGGACAAACGCCGGGGGACACTAGCAGGACCCGCGGACCACTGGGCGGTGTTTACTTCGGTGAGACCACTCGACTCACGACTGCAGCGGAAGAGGCTGCCAGAGGCGAGTGCGGCGTCTCGCATGCGAATTAGGGAAGTGCGAAGTGTCAGGGGAACCCGGCGGAACTGGTGACACCCAGACGCACTAACCACAGCGGGCACTGAGCTCAGCCAGACGCCACACCAGCACGTAGCGTCATTGAGATGGGGAGAACGCAAAAGAAACGGGGGTTCACTGTCCTTAGTGTGGACGCCCCAGGGACCCACTCCGACTAGGAGGACGAAGCGCCCGAGACAAGTGGAGATCTGACCTCCCGGAAACCTACATTGTCTGACATCATGCAGGCAATAACGGCCTCCAGAGAGGCGCTGGAAAGGAAAATAGATGCTATTGGCACAGACCTCAGCCTGCTAAAAGATGATCATCGCAAGCTCAAAGACAGAGTGTCCAGCAATGATAAAGAAATGAGCGGCCTGCCGGAATCTGTCCACGAGATGCGTCGATCCCTCGCTGTCCTGGAAACTAAGGTAAAAACCCTGGAAATGCGTGCCGAGGACAGTGAAGGGAGATCACGAAGGAACAACATTTGCGTCATCGGGATATCAGAAAAAACGGAAGGGACAAATATGGTCTGTTACTTGGAGGACTGGCTCTGCTCCGAAGTGGCTCCAACAGGTCTGTCCCCCTTCTACGCCCTAGAGCGGGCTAACAGAGTTCCAGCTAAACCACCAAAACCAGGGGCTCCTCCCGACCCATTGTGGCTCGACTGTTACACTTTCCGGACAGAGACCACATTTTTGCAAAGTGCCAGCCAAAAACAGGAACTGCGCATCGACAATAACAATGTCATGATTTTCCCAGATTTTACGAGGGAGGTACAACGAAGCAGAGCGTCCTTCACTGCTGTCTAGGATAAACTACGCAAATTGCACCTGCCCTATGCAATGATATTTCCCGCTTGACTTTGGGTGGCAATACGCCACAGGAAGCTTGGGACTGGCTCGAAGCTCACGGCTCGGTGGATCATCATGCTTCAGCTTCGGGGACCCCGCAGCAGAGCCCTTGCAGCCATAGGGTTGGATCCAAAGCCCCCTCGCCCAGGGAACTTAGCCTTGAGCGTTGCAAAGCGCTACAAGCAGTGGTATCACACAGTCAAAAAAGTCCTGGTTCCTCTCCGAGCGGAAGCGGACGCCGCACTGGCAGATCGGAGACCTCACCGGACCGCAGCGACGACAGTCTAGGAACGGACATGCCACAGGTTACGCCCCAAACAGCTGATGATCTCATGTGAGGGCCATGTTGTGTCATCAACCATGGAGATTTCCCAGGGCCTACCATCCCTATGCCACTGGTGCAGTTTCAGCGAACTTGTGGCTTCCCCACTTTGAATCCTGAGTAACATCCAGTTGAACTGGGGCTTGATGTCTAGATCAGTTACGGGGGAGGCAGCGCTATGGGGAAATTAGCAAGGTTCTTTTCAGGTGACCACCCCTTCCACTGGACGATGGTTTGTTCTAATACGGTTTGGACGGGGATTCTTTCTTGGATACCTGTCCTGGGGAGGGGGAGTTTGGGTCGTTTCTATAGTTGGGGTTTTTTAAGGGGATCCAGGCGTGTCACGGGGGAAAAGTTTTTTAAGGGTCACAAACATAGGCTACAACAATGGGACCCCCATTAGGCTTGACTTGTCTCTCGTGGAATGTGAGGGGGATGCACTCTATGATCAGGCGACATAAGATACACTCCTATTTGATTCACAGAGGCATTCAGATCGCATTCCTCCAAGAAACCCATCTGCAGGCAAAGGAAGGGAAGGCGTTGCAACGCCGCTGGAGGGGTCAGGCTTATTATACTACATACTCCGCTTTTGCGAGAGGAGTATTGATATGGATAAGGGCAGGTGTTCCATTCCAATGCACAACAAAATTGATTGACCGCTAGAGGCTAGATATGTGGTGGTGACTGGGAGACTGGATGGTAGGGACCTCACACTGGGTAGTATATATGCGCCCAACTCAGACCAGCCGGCCTTCTTCTCCCTACTATCAGGAAAGTTGGCGACCGTCCTCACGGGGTCGATATTACTGGGGGGCGACCTCAATTGCACCTCTGACGTTACCCTTGACCGCTCCCACCCCCCCCACTCCCTAATGCACCTGCACACAAACTGGCAGAATCACGCCGTAATTGGCAACAGAAATGGGGCTTAATCGACACCTGGAGGGCGCAACACCCCATGACCCAAGATTACTCCTTCTCGGCCCTCCACGAATTACATGTTAGACTGGACGCCATTCTGTGTTCACCTGATGTCCATGAGGGGGTTGGTTGCAGCGAATACCTCACCAGGACACTCTCCGACCATAACCCTGTTCTGGTTCAGTTACAATGGTCACGCGCGCGCCCAAAAATCCCCACCTGGCGCTTGCGCCCAGAGGCCTTAGAAGACCAAGCTTTCCGCACTGCTATAGGGTCAGCTATCACTAACTACTTCCAAGACAACGGGGGTACAGCCACATCCTCACTCGTGGAGTGGGACACCTGTAAAGCAGTCCTTGGGGGGAGGTGCATATCTGAGTTGGTTGTGGTTCGGAAGATTATCCTCCAGGATATAAAGAGGGATGACGAGCGCCTGGGCACCCTGGAAAAAGACAGACCCGAAAACCCGGGCAAGCAACAGGAGTTAATAGAGGCTAGAGACTCAGTAGCCACACAGGTAGAGCGCCTGCGATGCTTCGATTACAAAAACTACATAACTCTGGCACACTCGGAGAGAGATAAATCGGGGGCTCTTCTGGCTTGGTTGGCAAACCCGGCCAGACGTGGGTCAGTCATACTAGAGATTAGAGACCAGAATGGGGTAGCTAGATATGACCAACAGGGGATCAACAACCTATTTTTAGTGTATTATACTGAGCTCTATCGGAGTCAGTTGTCCCCAACAGATGAGGAACTGCAGGAATTCATGCGGGGGGGGGAGTCGATCTACCTGCTCTAGATGAGGATACAGTAACACACAAGGGTAAACCCAGACAAGTCCTGGGACCTGGGTAGAATACAGTACAGAAAGGGAGTAGTTCCAGTCTTACAATTCAAAAAAACGTAATTAAATGCCAGCCGGCATTAATTAAAATTACACAATAAAGCATTCAATATTATTTAATCATATAGAGCATCAGAATAAATCTGGGACAGCGTATTATATCAAGTGCCCCACGAAGTGGGGGAAAGAAAGGGGAAATAATAGGGTGCGCTTTGTGAGGATTGGGTGAGTGAAAGAGAAAGGTAGTGACATCAAATACATTACAATTAGAGCCGGCTTCACTCGGCTATAAGCGCACCCTACTATTGCCCCTTTCTTTCCCCCACTTCGTGGGGCACTTGATATAATACGCTGTCCCAGATTTATTCTGATGCTCAATATGATTAAATATTGAATGCTTTATTGTGTTGTGTAATTTGAATTAATGCCAGCTGGCATTTAATTACGTTTTTTTGAATTGTAAGACTGGGACTACTCCCTTTCTGTACTAGATGAGGATACAGCAGTCTCGTTGGGGCGAGAGATCAAAATAAGGGAGGTACGTGGAGCTATCAAGAGTATGGCCCGCAATAAAACCCCAGGCACTGATGGTCTCCCGATAGAATTTTACCTCACATATATCGACCTCCTGGCTCCTAAACTCGTGCAATTATATAATGACGCCAAGAGACTTGGCAAACTACCTGTCTCCACTAGAGAAGCGATCATCATTCCTTTGCTAAAGCCGGGCAAACAGGCATGGGATAAAACTGCGTATCGCCCCTTATCCATGCTCAATCTCGATTATAAAATACTATGTAAAATTTTAGCTTCCCGATTGCTCCCTCACATGACCACCCTGGTACACAACGACCAATCCGGGTTCATCCCCACTAGAAACACAGCGCTCAATATCCGGAGACTCATGCGAATCCTAGAAGCGGATACTTACCGCGTGGATGTTGCTACAATATTTGCAGTGGACATAGAAAAAGCCTTTGACACTCTGGAGTGGGCTTTCCTATTCCATGTGATGCGGAAAATGGGGCTCGGATCTGGCTTCGTGAGCTGGACGGCTCTCTTATACGCTGACTCCACTGCCAGAATTAAAACTGGGGGGCTAATCTCAGACGCTTGCAGAGTGGGGCGGGGTACGCGGCAGGGGTCCCCCTCTCCCCACTGTTGTTTGCTCTGGCGATGGAGCCGTTAGCAGCACAGGCCAGATCGGGGCGGGCATACCGAGGGCTCGACGTAAATGGACAGGTCCATCATATTGCAATATATGCTGACGACCTTTTGTTTTTCCTCGCTGACTCTGGAGCGGAACTCTTGGGGGCGAAAAACCTGCTCCACGCTCTCAGCAGAGTGGCAGGGTTAAAAGTGAACTGGTTGAAATCTTGCCTGTTTCCGGCGCGTGGGGACAAAATAGGTCCGCAGCACACAGAGGGAGTGGCCTGGGAAGACAGATGCCTACCCTACCTGGGCACGCATATCTACCACAAACAGGAGGACATTCTTGAGGGTAGTATTGGAAAGGCCATCAGAGGGGCAAAAGCTAACTTCGAATTCTGGGGTTCCTTGCTGTTGTCAGTAGCGGGCCGTGTGGCCCTACTTAAAATGGCAACCCTCCCGAGGCTCTTTTATTATTTTGGGACCTTACCGATTTGGATCCTGGCAAAGTACTTCAAGCAGCTCCGTTCAATGCTCACAGCCTTCCTATGGGGCACGGGCAGACTCCGGGTGGCGCTCAGTACACTCATGCGACCAAGAGCGGAGGGCGGACTAGCGGTCCCAGACTATGAGACCTATTACTTGGCAGCACAATTTCAATGGCTCACACAATGGGTGGCGAGCGCCACTAGGGGGGAAAAAGAGCGCAGGGAAGACTTGGGGCCCCTATTGTTGTTGTCCCGCATTATTCTCCGGCTCCCGGTCAACACCACAACCCTCACCCTGGAACTTAACACGGCACGAAAATGCTGGAACAGATATTTGCGGAGAGCCTCTATTAAGTGTCCCTACGCGCCGGAAATACCATTGATAATGTGCAGGGCCCTGCCACACGGTGGCAACTGGCAGAGATTGGAAACTTGGGCGGAACAAGGGCTGACTACCATGGGGGACCTCTATGAGGAGGGAGCCATGATCCCGTTTAATGATCTACAAACCCGCTTTGACTTACCCGGGGGTGCTTTCCTACAGTACACGGCCCTCACCCCAGCTATCAGGAAGCACTGGGGTGGGGGACTTACAGAACCACCAACTTCCCTGGGCTGCCAATACGTGGTGGTGGCAGCCGGGACTTTTAAAGCAGTGACGTGCCTCTATAGACGCATGATGCTAGAATCCCTGCTCCCCCTGTCTGCCCTGAAGCTCCAATGGGAAGCTGATATAGGGGAGGCCATCCCAGATAAGGCGTGGGGAGAGCTAGTGGAGAGAGCCTGGAAGAGCACTAAGAATGCACGGTTTCAGTCGGTGCACTTCCATATTTTACACAGAGCATACCTTACCCTGGCAAAACTACACAAATGTTTCCCGGCCCAATCAGCGGCCTGCCCGAGATGTAATGCAGAAAGCGCAGATTTTAAGCACAAGTTATGGGAATGCCCGTTCCTTGACAGTTATTGGGAGGATTTAACGACAATACTGTCAGACCTCACTGACAGAGCTAGAACCAACCCTGGCTCACTGTATTTTACACTGGTTCCCCCACACGTCAAAGAACAAAATTACTAGTAAATTTTTAGATTTGGGTCTGCTCCTGGCCAAGAGAAACATCACCACACATTGGAAGGCAAAACAGGGCCCCAGCATAACAAAGTGGAAAGCAGAATTCCTAAAATGGGCCGAGTGTGAAGGAGTGATTAGGTTACAAATAGCAAAACGAACGGGGAGTGAAAAGGCCCTGGAAAGGGCGAGAGCTTGGGAAGCGCTCGTTGTAGCACTCAAATCCCCCGAAGAGGATGCGGATGATGCATCTATAGGTGACCCTGTGGCGGCCATGGTCTAACACATAGGTAGCTCTAAGACCACCACGATCTGTAGCCTCACGTTCAGCAGTGGCGCTAGACAAGCAAGCCAGATAATACTCAGCTGCAGCTGCCTCCCATTCAAATACGTCGCCCCACTGAGATAACAGTTCTACTGACCTCTTGCAGCCCGCACCTAAGTGACACGCCTGGGGGGTGGTGAGGGAGGATGGGTGGGGGGATAGTTGGGGAAGGGAATTTACAATGGTTGAAAATACTTATTGTGATGATTGTATGATGTGCCCGAAAAGTTGGCATGGACATCCTATGGTGCCTCAACTGTGCCTCAAATAACCTGATTTAAACTGTGACTTTGCGAACTGTCTGGGGTATGTAACCGGAACCCCCTTTTTTGGATGTACGGAAAATCAATAAAAATTTGTTTATTGACTTTGTAGTTTTGCACTGGTTTATGAGCGTTTTAGAAGCAATTAATGTACGCTCACTTTTGACAGGTTTATCTTCACGCTGCAGGCATCAGCCAGAGCACGTCTTTTTGGTACCGCGCAGGTACGCTAGGTGGCGCCCTTTCGCACTCCCGATCTGCACCTTCTAATGTGTGGCAGAGCAGCTCTGTCTGCCCTCTTGCGACCGCGTTGCGCTGCGGGGGGAGGGGAGGAGGGGATCTCAGCGGGTTCTGCGCTCTGTGCCTTCTGTCTCCCCACCAACCCTCGCTTGACACCGCTTTGCGGTAAGATTAAGGGCCCAGGCCCTCTGCTGTATGAACTGATACAGAGATTTACTGACTGTCCAGTTAGTGTGATATAGTCCAGAGCACCAGCGAGGGGGCTGCCCTATTAACATAGGTACAGGGCATAAAAAATGGTGTACTTTCACCCTTTTACTCATGCAGTCCCAGCGGGTCCATGATTATTCACTCTTTTTCCTCAGTAAAGGAATGCCCCCCCCCCTCCCCCAGCAGCACCTTCCTGCAGAGGTGGACAAGCTCCTCACCCAGGCTATTTCCCAGGCGCTTGCCCCTCTGCAGGAGAGTGTCGCTAAGCTGACGGCCCAGGTTTCCAAGGGCACAGGAATCCTGAGGGACCGGGGGGCTGGGCTTAGCAGGGCCACCTCGGACCCCACGCGCAAGACCGGCAAGCGTGACGCAGGGCACCTGGAGGACTTCGACCGGTTGGCCGAAGTCTTCCATAAGAGTGCACACACACTGAAGGATGCACCCTACCGGGAGGAGGAAACACCTGGGTTAATGGGCAAATACGTCACAACGGACTTTGACCTCGAGGAGGGGTTCCCCGATCAGGGGAGGGTGATCTAGAGGATGAGGTAGATTCTGGCGCCTGAATTCGGCAGCCTCAGAGCCATATGAGGGGGACACTGCCTCTAGGGACATGTTTGACCTTGAGGGCATATATCTACCTCGCTTCACAGAGTGGGTCCTGGACAAAAAAGTGGCAGACTACGTGGCGAGTAAGATCCACCAACCCCTCAACAAGGAGGTGTGAGCACGTCTCCGAGTGGAGTGTTTCAGACCATCCTTGGGGGATAGGGTCACAGCTAACCCTGATATCGTCCCTAAGCTGTGCAACTTTTTCGCCAAATACATGAAGGACCCCAAGAAGGGGACTGACCACTCCTGGAGGGCATGTCAGGATAAGCTCCTCAACGTGGTAGGACCCTTAACGAAGATTATCGAGCTGGCAGAGCTGGCTAAGCAGACTGGGAGACTCCTACCCACAGATGAGATTGCGGGTTGGGCTTAGAGGGTGGTCTGCCTCCTCGGCAACACGAACGTCACTGCTCCCTTCTCATAAAAATAGACCCCCAAACTGGGGGAGTTCTCTTCGTCTGAGACGGGGCATGTAGCACAGGCCAACCTGTTTGGCGAGCCTTTTGTCAAGGATTTGGGGATGTTTGTCTCAGCCTTTTCAGCCCTTGACAAAGCCCAGTCATCCATGAAGATCTTCCCAGGAAAGGTTTTTGGAGGGGCCGGAAGAGGCAGGGGGTCGCTCCTCCGGACGCCAGTCCTACCAAGGCCTTAACAGAGCACAGGCCAAGAGGAACAACGGTTGACACGATGGCCGTCAGGACACATTCTATCCCACCTGCGGCGGTGGAAGAGAAAGGAACAACCGGGCCCAGGGAGGGGCCAACAACAATGGCAGTTACAATGGTAAGCCCAACCTTTTCATTGCCTCTCCGCTTGGGGGGGGGGGGGGGGTTCTGCGTTTGTTCGCTCACAAGGGGGCGGAAATCATGGCAGCCCTATGGGTGATGGAGACTGTGCAAAGGTACCACAGAGTTTTACGGAACTCCGGTCCAGTCAGTAAAATCCCACCCACTGTATTTTCCCCACACAGGACGCGTTTCTTATCGATCAAGAGGTACAAGACCTACTGGCCAAGGGTGCAATATGCGCATCCACTTTGAGGATTCCTCAGCAATCTGTTTGTTGTAGAAAAAAGACAAAGGCTTCCGTCTCGTGATCAACCTCAGATCCTTCAACGAATGGCTGGTTTACCGCCATTTCAAGATAGAGGGGATCCATCTCCTCAGGGACCTTCTGCTCCTGGACGGGTTAGCGCGTCCTCAAGGACGCCTACCTGACGGTCCCCATTTTTCCTCCACATTGCAGGTTTCTCCAATTCGAATGGAGAGGGCAGATCTTAAGAGTTTCGGACCCTCCTGTTCGGTCTGTTATCAGCACCATGGTGCTTTACGAAGCTTCTCAAATCTGTGGTGGAACACCTCCAGACACAGGGCATCAGGTTAATAATCTACCTCAACGATATTCTCCTGATGGATCAATCACGCGATCTTCTGGGGTCTCACCTGAACACCACCATAACTTTGCACCAGGACTTGGGGTTTGTCATCAACCAGCAGAAGTCTGATTTGGCTCCACAGCAGAGCATGACTTTTCGGGGCTTTCGCATAGACTCCAGAGTGGCAACCCTGAGCTTGCCAAACCAGAAGATAGCCAAGATCAAGAAGGAGCTGAAGAAGGTTCTCGGGAGGGACAGGATCCCTCTTGCGGCAGTTGGCCAGGATTGTTGGATTGTTAGCCCTTTTCCCGGGCCCACTCCATTACAAGGCCCTGCAAAGACTGAAGGCGGCCCATCTTCAAAGGTTTCTTACGTAGTCAGAGCTGGTGTCACTGACGTCGGAGGCCAAGACGGAGCTACAGTGGTGGATAGACCACATGGAGGCATGGAACGAGTGGGTGATTTTTGGTTCCCGTCCGGACCTAGTAATCGAATCGGACGCCAGTCGTCTTTGCTGGGGGCCAGATGCAGATTGATCTCCATGGGAGGCATATGGACAGAGGAAGAATTGAGCCTTTACATCAATTGTCTCGAGTTACTAGCGGGATCGTTTGCTATTCGGTCCCTCACGAGGGACAGGGTATCGAGCTGTGTACTCCTGAGAATGAACACAACACAACAACTGTCCAGTATGTCAACCGAGTGGGTGGGACCCGCTCACAAGCTCTGGTGGAACAAGCCAAGGACTTCTGGCACTACTGCCTCCAACAGCAAATTTCAGTGACAGTGGAATACCTTCCGGGAGTGCTGAACTCAGTGGCGAACTGGAACTCCAGCTACCTTAAGGAAGCCAGCGATTGGAGGCTCAACCCGAAGGTCTTTCAGGCTCTGATGATGCGATGGGGCCCTTGCCAGGTGGATTTGTGTGCTTTCAGATGGAACTCACAGCTTCCCCGTTATGTCAGCTGGAGGCCGAATCCGGGAGCCGGGCGGTGGATGCCTTCCTCCAGGACTGGTCGATGGATCAAGCTTACGCCTTTCCTCCCTTTCTCCTGATGCAGTGAGTGGCGGCTCAAGTCAGGCGTCAGAGGGCGTCTCTGGTACTGATCGCACCGGTATGGAGATCACAAGCATGGTTCCCTTCTCTCCTGTAGCTTGCGTGGGCCGCTCCAGTGCTCCTGCCATCGTTACCCAAGATAGTGACAGATTCCCTGGGCCTCCACATCCTTTGGTTCTTCAGGGCCATCTTCATCTCATGGCATGGAGGTTTCAGGTGACGCTGGAAAGACGTCAGGCTTTCGCATGGAGCTGAATTCCTCATCCAATAAGCATGGGCTCCAGGAACTACCAAGAATTACAGATCGGATTGGAGGAGATGGGTTCGTTGGTGTGTGGAGAAACACTTTGATTCCGTGTGCACCAGTGTTACTGACATTTTGAATTTCTTTGCTGAGCTTTTCCAGGAGGGACTGGCATATTGTAACATTAACTCTTTCAGGTCAGCTATTTCAGCGGGCATGTGCCGGTGAACAATAATCCAGTGGGTGAACATCCTTGGGTAAGTAAGCTTCAGATCGGCTTGGAGGAGATGGGTTCATTGGTGTGTGGAGAAACACTTGGATTCCGTGTGCACCAGTGTAACTGACATTTTGAATTTCTTTGCGGAGCTTTTCCAGGAGGGACTGGCATATTGTAACATCAGGATATCTCTTCCCCCCCCGCCCCCCCACCCTGAGCCCTGGTACTCAGGCCTCTCAGACGTCAATTTGGTCTTGCACCAGTTATCCTCCTGGCAAGACAACCATTACCTTTCTAGGAAGGAGATCTCAGAGAAGCTGGCTATACTGCTCTGTCTTATATCTTGTAAGAGAATTTCGGAAGTGCGAGCCTTAGATCGGTCAGCATCGATACCACTGCTTTCTGGGCTCACTCGTCTAGGGGGGCTATGGCTTCCAAAGCTGTCCAGGTGGGTTCTATTTTAAACCGATCTATGACACTGCTGCATTGGTGCCAAGTAAGCTTTAAGCATGCATAATCCTAGCCTTCGGTCCTGACATAAAATGAAAAATTTCCTAGTTAACATGAACGAAAATTTCAATTCTATTAAGGACGTGGAGGCGAGGATTATCCCCCCCCCAGCATGTTATCTCTATGCTATCCCGCCCTGGAGGACTTACAGGGATATCTATATATATTAACAACTTGAGACGGAGAGATGGATACCGAGATTAACAGGGAAGTACTGTGGTCTTTACTTCGAGACTAACTGTAATTCTGTATTGTTGTTTAGAGGCCAATTTTCTTGACTTTGCAGGTATGCATATTTGTGAGGTGATATCGTACGGCGGCAGAGCTTGCTCCGAATGTTGGAGACTTGAGTTAATAATTGGAAATGTCATTCATGCGATTTACTGAAGATTGATGAAGTTATGACTTTACATGTCTTTAATGGAGAATTATATGTTCAGTTCGAAGTGTCTTAACGATCTCCATATTCTTTTAGGTTTGGATTCAAAGGCAGATTGAGGTCCAGCGTGCTTAACTTCCTTCAGTGAAGAAGAGGAAGGACTATGGCGTGGTTTATGTTATAAGGACTCACAGACTGTTACATGATTGGCTTATAGTCGCCATGGTTACTCCCTGTGGTTCATGGGAGTTGTAGTACTGTGTAGTGATGTTTTTTACTTTGGAACTTTGAACCTGCTGTTTAATAAAGTGAACAAAGTAATGCATAATCCTCGCCTCTGCGTCCTTTATAGAATTTAAATTTTCCTTCATGTTTACTAGGAAATTTTTCATTCCACCGTATAGTCTCCAGACAGCCTCACCCTGCCGCGAATGGCAGCATTAAAGGTCTGCCAGATACTGGTGACGGAAAGCGTTATCTGCGGATTGCTTCCGGTGTCGCACCAGAACGAGGCCCTGTGGTTTGGGTCTGTAAGCCTGCAGATTGCTTCCGGTGTCGCACCCGAACGAGGCCCTGTGGTTTGGGTCTGTAAGCCTGCAGATCGCTTCCGGTGTTGCACCAGAACGAGGCCCTGTGGTTTGGGTCTGTAAGCCTGCAGATTGCTTCCGGTGTCGCACCAGAACGAGGCCCTGTGGTTTGGGTCTGTAAGCCTGCAGATTGCTTCCGGTGTCACACCAGAACAAGGCCCTGCAGTCCCAGTCTGTAGTATTTATTTAATGCTCTTCAAAATAGTATTGCATCAATACATTTTTTCCAACAGAGCTTTCAACCACTATGGGAAACTTTTAGAAAGTTCCGTAAAATCTTTAGTTTCTCTTGTTCTATTTCTTCATATTAGCCCTACATGGCAGTGTTATAAACAGCTCTTTCTTTTAACCCGTTATCCTAGCCCATGGCAAGACTATCAAGCATTTGTTGCAAATTTTATCATAATTGGTCACCTATAATCTGATAGAAACTGCTATGGAATGCCTTTATATATATATATATTGTAATGTATACAAAGTGTGGAGAAATGTATCAACTGCTGTAGTGGGGCGATCCGGGGGGAAAACACAGAGAAAACGAGAGAAGGCAGTTGGTGGCAGGCAACCAGATAAGGGAAAGAGGAGAGAGTATCTCAACAGACCCCGCCTACAAGCTATGAGGAGTTCTTCATTTACTAACATGACACACACAACATGGGCAATACTAGTTTAAGCATGTCTCATAAAAACAGGTGCAGGCAGGAACAGTGCAAACCAGAAGTAAAATGTCCCTTGCACAAAGAGCACATAGTAGCCCACACAGAACATATGAAGACAGCAGCAATCAAGTGTGCTGCAGAAACAAACACACACACACAAAGACATAGGCAGATAACTGGTAACCTCTGGGACCAGACAAATACCATCCCTTGCACACAGAGCATACAGCAGCAGTGCAAGCTTCTCTCACAGAAGCAGAACAGCAGGAGCAGTAGAAGCTCCTCTTAACAAGCATTTGCAATGCAATAGGTCTCGCATTTACGCGAGTTTAAGCTATTGGCATTGTAAATGACAATGCCTTTTATTTATGTTTTTAAAACGAAAGCAAAAATAAAAGGCATTGTTATTTGCAATATCAATGGCTGAAACTCGCGTAAATGCGAGACCTATTGCATTACAAATGCTTGTTTAGGACTTGTGCCCTGTATAGAACAAAGCAAGTTAAGGACGTGTTTGACTACCTGGCTCATAATTTCATTTTTTTACTTTTTCTAGAATTCAAAATTGCTCGAACATGGCGCAATAGAGGCGTAATTTGAGAGCGAGCCGCATCACCCAAGCTCCGGTCACTGTCAGCTGCTGACCCGACTTTTAAAGAACAAACACGTAAACTGCAAAGTGAAGCAGAGAAAAGGCCGGGACTTTTAAGAGCCGCGTAAGGGGCGCGCTGAATGTCATCATTGTATGGCATAGCAGTACTTATCACCTCCTAGCCATGCAGAGTTTAAAGTCACGGAAAGCTGTTCTTTCAAATCCGGAGTCGGGTCATATTGTGTGACACATTTGAAAATGCTCTGCATTTTATCGAACAGTTAACGAAGACTGCGAACAGCATGGAGCTTTGATGTCACTCATCCGCAATACCACATGATGCCGCTCTCTTCACACCTCAAATTCGCACTTACCTGCCACCACCTCCGGGACGGTCTTGCCGCAGTCCTGGGCTCAACGCACCATTGGGGCTCCCGGGCGAGAGTATCCGTGCTCCAGGCATGACTGGTTTCCGCCCGGGCGGGGCCTGTTGTGAGGGCGGCTTCATCATCATTATAGCACTAGCGGAAATGGAAGGAAGACGCACGAGACACCGACCAAAAATGGAGAGGGTTCGGCACTGAGAGCTTCGCGTAGGTGCGCTAAACCCAGTAATACACCACTGATACCTAGCGCACGCCCGCACCAGACAGAGGGTATAAAGTACCGGAGAACAGAGAGGGGGGTTCCGTGCGCGCACACACTCTCTACAAGGGAACGTGGAGCAATCAGCATACAGCAGCCGCAAAAAGTGCAACGCGCGCGCGTCCTCCCTCGAACAGTCCAGTGAGGCTGGCAGACAGCGGGAGGAAGGAAAACAGAAACAACGGGAGGGGGGTGGGTACAAACTAAAGCGGAGGAAGGAGAACAGGAACAACGGGAGGGGTTGGGTACAAAGTAAAGTGGAGAGGGAGGAAGCGTCACGAGCGAGCAGGAGTTGTGATCGCGAGCGAACAGCCGCAAGCCGTACGCGTGCACATCTCCTGTCCTCCGAGTTGTGCTAACGCCGCCGTACGCGTGCACAACTCCTGTACTTTCTATGCGTGCACATGTCCTGTCCCGCATCGCTAAGCAAGTCGACAACAATAGATCTCGCCTAGCGAGCAGCGCATGGCGCTGCGTCGCTAGGCGAGACCTAAAAACAACAGGAGCACAGCAAGCTTCCTTTCACACAGGTAACCAGTAACTGTCAGAGACAGGAGACAAGCCAACTGATAAACTTACAGGTCAAGGGTGGCACCTCAGTGGCATCTGCAGCAATGATCAAACAGAGAACACCAACTAGAGTGCCATCAGACCCACAGCAAGCAAAGGTGGTGAGGTAACCAGGCTCTCACAGCAGGAACAGCCGCATGGAAACTCTGGCAATGCGTGAGGGTAGCACCACCCTCTGAAGAAAGGGAGATGGTGAGGTAACAAGGCTCTAAGAGCAGGAACAGCCAGTGGACTCTGGCAATGGGTGAGGGTAGCACCACCCTCTGAAGGAAGAGAGAAGACCAACAGAGTACCATCAGACCCACAGCAAGCAAAGGTGGTGAGGTACCCAGGCTATCTTAGCAGGAATAGCCACATGGACTCCGGCAATAGGTGAGGGTAGCACCACCATCTGAAGGAATTGGAAGGGACACCACCCTCAGAGCTGGAAGACGGCTGACACTACACAGACCAACAAATTACCACTAGGCTCATATCATGCAAAGGTGGTGCGATCATGGGTCCTCATACTACGTACCATATCCTTTTAGATGGATAGTGTGTGGCAGAGCCCTGCACACTGGGCAGTGGATGGGACACTGCAACGAGAACACAATAACATATCGGTGTGGATGGATGGTGCATAGCAAATCCCTGCACACTGGGCAGAATCTGTGTGGATGGCACACTGACGAGAACACGGTTCCACCCATGCGTGGGTGGGGGGTGCATGGCAAAGCCATGCATACTGGGTAGCCTCTGTGTAGATGGCACACCAACGAGAACACGGTACCGTAGCAGTGTGGATGGATGGTGCATGTAGAGCCCACGTGGATGGCACACTGATGAGAACACGGTTCCACCCCTGTGTGTGTGGAGCGTGCATGCACACTGAACAGCCTCTGTGGATGGCACAATGTGATAGGAATACTGTACCCTATTTGTATGGTTAGATGGTGCATGCAGTGCCCGCGCGGATGGCACACTGATGAGAACACGGTTCCACCCTGCGTGGGTGGGAGGTGCATGCCACTGGGCATTCTGTGTGCGTATGGCACAATCTGACAAGAGGACAGTGCCATATTTATATGGATGGTTGGTTAATGCAGTGCCCTGCACACTGTGCAGATCCCGCGTGGATGGCACACTCTAATGAGAACACGGTCCCACCCCTGGGTGAGTGGGTGGTGCACGGAAAGCTCTGCAGAATGTGTGCAATGGACAGAGCGGCGAGCTCATGCCGCATGGTATCAGGGCTAAAGGTTAGCACAGGGCAGGCCAGAAGGTGATACCATAACCATGCAAACGCTGAGGGCACTGTAGGCACTAAGAGTGCCTTGCATGTATCCCCCCTGTCCGTTTAGGGGAGCGAGGTGGAGTGCAGTGGGAAAGAAAGCGGGGGCGGCTACCGGGGTAGGAAGATGTGTGAAGTGGCGGATTTCAAAAGAAAGAACAGCATCTAAGGAACGTGCGAGCACAGAGTACAATGCCCAGGGTACTCCTGCATCTGAACAGATGGCAAAGGAAGAGCCAAACAACATAGCAATGGGTGGTTGAGGAGCATTTAAGAACGACTAATACCACAGAAAGTGGGAAGCGATTCATAGGCCCGGAGCATCGCACAATATAGAGGGGCACATCCATGAGAGAGAGGATTCAAGGGACACCCTACAAAAGGGCCAGAAACACAGCACGATACAGAGGGGCACATCCACCAGAGAGAGGATTCAAGGGGGGACACCCTCCAAAAGGGTCAGAAACACAGCACGATACAAGAGGGGCATGTCCACGAGAGAAAGGATTCAAGGGGGGGAAAACCCTACAAAAGGGCCAGAAACACAGCACGATACAGTGGGGCACGTCCACGAGAGAAAGGATTCAAGGGGACACCCTACAAAAGGGTCAGAAAAACAACACGATGCAGAGGGGCACATCCACCAGAGAAGATTCTAGGAGGGAAACCCTACAAAAGGGCCAGAAACAGCACAATACAGAGGGGCACATCCACGAGAGAGAGAGGATTCAAGGGGGGCACCCTACAAAAGGGCCAGAAACACAGAATACAGAGGGGCACATCCATGAGAGAGAGGATTCTATAGGACACCCTACAGAAGGGCCAGAAGAAATGCGTTACTTACCTGTAACTGCAGTTATCCAGTATTGGTACCTTTCATAGATTCACATGCCTGAATCATTCCCCGTCGTCGGGATGGGAGTCCCCGGTACATAAATAAAGTAATGTCTCATTAGACATATAGAGTAATAGGCCAAGAGCCTTACATTAGTAACATATCCATGTCCTTTTGTAAAAAGGACCAAACTCTAGAAAAGAACCAATCAGCTATCACCACCCTGTGGAACCTTCCTGGAAGGAGCTCTAGTCCCTCAGATTTTCGTAAGCACAGTGCTAAGTAGGTGTATCACTGAGAGAACGAGATGAGCCCTTCCAGGGGAGGTGGGTGGGTTGCATGTGAATCTATGAAAGATACCAATACTGGATAACTGCAGTTACAGGTAAGTAACGCATTTCTTATCCAGTATTAGGGTATCTTTCATAGATTCACATGCCTGAATCAGAGTAGTAAGCAATGATAAGCACATTTCAGATGGTACAGCATATACGAATTCACTAGATAATAACATATCAATGTGAAACATAGAAAGTACCAAACAGCAATCAAAGAAAAACCATTAAAGAACACAATAAAGAAATGTGTGCATAAAAGCAAGGATGGTGGGATGAAAAGAAGGCTCACCTCTATTGGTATAGATGACGTAGCACCGCCTGTCCCACTGCAGCATCCTTCATGAGTTCCGTATCCAAGCAGTAATGCTTGGTAAATGTATGCGGCGTCTTCCATGTTGCCGCTCTGCAAATGTCTGTGATAGGCACACCTGCAAAGAGTGCCATGGAGGTAGAAACCGCCCTAGTGGAATGGGCTCGAACCTTGGAACGCAAGGGTTGACCCGCTTGCTGGTGACAGAAAGTAATAGCTCCAGAGATCCACCGAGAGATACTTTGTTTAGTAAGTGGAAGACCTTTCCTAGGTTGACTGTAAGCCACAAAGAGTTGGTTGGATTTGCGGAACAACTTTGTCCTGTCAAGGTAGAATTTAAGGCAGCGTTTAAGGTCCAGAGAGTGTAGAGCTCTTTCTGCCGGCGTTTGAGGATTTGGAAAAAAGGTCCGTAAGACTATAGGCTCATTGAGGTGAAAGTCTGACGGGACTTTGGGCACAAACTTAGGATTAGTTCGCAGTATAACCCTGTCATGTTTGAACTGAAGAAAAGGGTCTTGAACTGAAAATGCCTGAAGCTCACTTACTCGCCTTGCAGAGGTAAGGGCTAGAAGGAGTGCCGTCTTCCAAGAAAGATATTTAAGATCAGCTCTGTGGATCGGCTCAAAAGGGTGTTTTATAAGCTGAGCAAGAACTGTGTTGAGTTGCCAAGTGGGAGGCAGAGATTTGACGGGAGGAAAAGTCCTGAATAGGCCTTTGAGAAATTGTTTAATCAGTCTACTAGACCAAAGAGAAGGACCTGCAGAAGATCTCCTGAAACGGGATATAGCTGCCAGGTGAACTTTAATAGAGGCATGAGCAAGACCTGAAGTCGCCAGATGGAGAAGGTAAGGCAATATTTGTTCTGGAGAAGACGAAAGAGGGTGTATGTTCGCCGACTTACACCAGATGCAGAACCTCTTCCATTTTAAGGAATATGTTTTGTTAGTACTGTCGGCTCGAGCCCAAGCCAGAACTGCCCTGCAGTCCGGAGGAATGTCTAGGCCATGGAACTCTCGGAACTCAGGGGCCAAGCCGATAATTTGAGAGATGCTGGATCCGGATGTTGGACTTGTTCCCGGTTCATTGTGAGGAGAGAGGGAAACGGTTTCAAAGGGATCGGCGGCTCCAGGGAGAGAAGATGGAGCTCCGTGAACCAATGCTGGCGCGGCCACGCAGGAGATATCAGGATTAGCGTGCAGGGTTCTGCCTTCAACTTCCTGAGGACCCTGGGAATTAGGGGAATCGGTGGAAAAGCGTATGCAGAGACGTTGAACCATGCGATCGAAAATGCATTCCCTAGAGATCCTCGTTGGGGATGCGAGCTTGCGAAGTTTTGGCATTTGGCGTTCTGCTTGGTAGCAAATAGGTCCAAGAGAGGAGTGCCCCATTGGGAGAATATGCGGTCGAGAGTCCGCTGGTTCAACTCCCATTCGTGACATGTTGTTTGTTGCCTGCTTAGTGAATCGGCCAGTACGTTGTCTGTTCCTGGAACATATTCCGCTCGAAGGGAAATGTTGTGGAGAAGAAGCCAGTTCCAGATCTTTTGAGATTCGTGAGAGAGTGTTAGTGAACGAGTACCTCCCTGCTTGTTCAGGTAGTGCATTGTCGTAGTATTGTCCGTCCGGACAAGCACTAGAGAACCTTTGATCCTGGGAAGGAACGCCAGGAGAGCCAGATAGACAGCTCGCAGCTCGAGGAGGTTTATGTGAAGCTTCCGTTCGGAAGGAGACCACTTTCCGCTGATTCGGAGCTCTTGGAGGAAAGCTCCCCAACCCTCCAGGGACACATCTGTTGTGATGATTTGTGGAGAAGCTTGGAGCAAGAAGGGCAGGCCTTGAGAAAGATTCCGTGGACGAGTCCACCACTGCAGAGCAGTGACCATCTGAGGGCTCCAGCTGAATGACATCGTCGAAGGATCCTTCGGATTGAATCCATTGAGCCGACAGTGCTTCTTGGAGAGGGCGCATGTGGAGGCGACAGTAAGGAACTAGCAGAATACAGGACAACATCATTCCGAGAAGGGATTTGAAGAGGCGTACTGAGAGGGACTTCTTGGCTTTTATGTGGTTTGCCCAATGAAGTAGTTTGTTCTGTCGCTCTTGTGACGGGAAAGCTTTCTTCTGGGTTGTGTCGAGAGTAGCACCCAGAAAGGATATCCGCTGAGAAGGTTGGAGGACAGACTTGTCCTGATTGAGAGTGAGTCCCAGGCGACTGAAAAGCTGTAGACAGGCGTTGGAAGACCTGGTCGCGCCATCTAGAGAAGGTGCCTTGACGAGCCAGTCGTCGAGATAGGGAAAGACCTGATGGTGTTGTTGCCGGAGGTATGCAGCCACTGGAGAAAGGCATTTCGTAAAAATGCGTGGAGCTGACTTGAGTCCGAAGGGCAGGACACGAAATTGGTAATGTCTGCCTGCCACGGCGAACCTCAGAAACTTTTTGTGATTCTTGTGGATAGGATATGGAAATAGGCATCTTGAAGAGCCAAAGACACCATGTAGTCGTTTGCGTTGAGAAGTTGCAGCACTTCTTGGATGGTAACCATGCGAAACGACGGTTTCTTTAAGAACTTGTTGAGACCTCTCAAGTCTAGGATTGGTCTCCATTTCTTCTCCTTTTTGCGCACCAGGAAAAAACTGGAGTAAAACCCCTTCCCCCGTTGACGAAGAGGAACCTTTTCTATAGCTCCCTTCTGGAGCATGAGTGAAAGTTCCAGGAGAAAAAGGCGTAGATGTTTGTGAATCATAGGTCGAGGAGGGGTCTGGGGAGGAATTTGAATGAACTCCAGCGAATGTCCAAATTGTATCAGTTGAAGAACCCAACGGTCCGTTATTTGTTTCCAATTGTGTAAGAAATGGGAAATCCTTCCTCCTATTTTGGAGAGTGGAGAGGAAATGGAGAACGGCGGTAGAGAAAAGTCATTGCCGCCGAGCAGCGTCCTTCTGCCGTCCTCCCTTTCCTCGAAAGGAGGTCTTGTAAGATGATTGCTGTTGTTGATGTTGTTGGTATTGTGGCCGATATTGTTGGTTGGAGGAGGAATAGGAAGACCGATAGTGTTGGTAGTCTCCTCTGGTGGTAGATTGACCTCTACCCCTTGAGCCACGAAAAGGGGGTTTTTTAAATTGAAGGGTACCCAGAGCCCTAGCCGTGTCGGTATCCTTTTTTATGCCCTGAAGAGCTTCATCAATATGCGTGCCAAAAAGAAGCTGACCATCGTAGGGCATGTCCAGAATTTTTGTCTGGACTTCCGGCCGGAAAGAAGTCGCCTTCAGCCAACCTTGGCGTCGTAGTACGGCAGCGCCAGCTAGTTGGTGGAAACCAGTAGAGGCGATATCCATCGCACAATCGATGATCTCGGAAGCCGAACGATCGCCCTCCAGCAAGATCTTCTTTGCTTCTTCCTTCGAATCGTCCGGCAAGGCCCCCAAGTATGGAGCAATGTCCGCCCACATCTGCCTGTTATAGCGCCCTAATAACGCTAAGGAATTAGACGCACGCACTGTCAATGCAGAAATGGAAGAAAAACGTTTCCCAATATTGTCAAGTCTTCTGCCTTCCTTGTCTGGAGGAGCGGACAGCGGAGCAGAAGGGTTTTTAGATTTCCGCTGAGCAGCCTGATTGATTACGGAATCAGGCTTGGGATGTCCGGTAAGGCAGGCCGGAGCGGTGTCCGGAGCTCTGTATTTTTTGTCTAGTCGAGGTAACACTGGGGGAACCAAAGATGGATTGTGCATTATTTTAACACCCTGATCCCAGATGTAGCCTATAATGGGCACAGATCTTACAGACTTTTTAAAAGGTTCCTTAAAGTCATAAAGGAAACAATCCTGCTGGTGAGAAGGCATAGGGATTTGGAAACGTTGTGCAGCCCTTTCCAAGACATTATGAAAACCCCCGATATCCTCAGGAGGCGAATCAGCTTGAGTAGGCACCGGGGACGCTGGACACGGGATAACGTAATCATCCCATTCATCAGGAGTCGATTGGGAATCATGGAGTTCTCCTTCCTCTTGTTGATGATCCTCCTCATCATCCGTGGAACGTGGAGGTGGTAGCGTGACAGGCACAGACTGTGGAGGTAGAGGTGGAGGCTGTGGCCTTGGCGGCGGAGAGGCAACTGGAGCAGGAGACGTAGCAGAAGTAGGAAATCTCTGCTTGTAGTCAGTAATCAGAAATTGGAGGTCAGAAACCAAAGACGCAGGTAGACAAACCATGGGAGGTTGGGGAGGATGGCTGTCGTCAGGATAGTATGTCTGGTCTTCTGGTTCTTGCTCGTCGTAGTCCGAACTGTCTTGGTACTTGACATGAAGTTCAGAAGGACTTGTAGCAGTTCCGAACATACTGCCCTCGTCTGAGTCTTCCTCCTCTTCCAAAAGGTGAGTTGGAGGTAATGGCTGGACCCTGCTAGGAGAAGTCAGGGCAGGTGTCAACGTGCGTTTTGTTATTTTAAGATGGACATACGCACTTTCTACTTTGGACTCTGGTGTCGTCGACGAGCCCGTCGTCGGTGTAGTCGTCGACGGTG
Source organism: Calotriton arnoldi (assembly GCA_963921515.1). NCBI lineage: Eukaryota > Metazoa > Chordata > Amphibia > Caudata > Salamandridae > Calotriton > Calotriton arnoldi. The sequence continues at coordinate 520,825 of CAWUFW010006325.1, read as the reverse complement.
AAGCACCGGACACAATTGAAGGTAACATCGACGAAGCTCCCGTCGACGGAGCCCTCGTCGACGGTGTCGCCGTCGGAGCCCTCGTCGTCGACGGGGTAGACGTCGACGGAACATTCCTCGTCGACGCAGGCGTCGACGCGCTCGTCGGCGATCGTAGCGTCGACGCTGGCTTGGTCGTCGACGATGATTTCTTAATTTTTATCGTCGACGATACGGGTTTAACAGCCGTCGACGATGAAGTAGTCATCGACGTGGACGATGCTGAGGACGCCAAAGAGGTAGAGACAGTCGTCGTCGACGAGGTCACTCCCACGGCTGTAGATGGGAATTTTCTCGCCGTTGAAGCCACCGTCGACAAGGCAGTCGTCGACGAGGTGGAACTAGGCTTTTTAAAGGTGTGTGGAACCTCCTGTGGAGAAACCTTTGCTGGTAAAGCCTTAAGGTGTGCCTCCGAAGACTTTTTGTGCGTCTTCTTTTGAGGGGGCTGCAACGAAGGTCCTGGAGAAGTAACTCTGGGCCTTTTTTGAGAGGATCTTGAAGATTTGGAGGAGCCCTCACTCTCTTCAGAAGACAAAGCTTGGTCTTTGTCCTTAAGTCTCTGCAGCCAAATTAAAAGGCGTCCCTCCCGGTCTTTGAGGAAAAGGTACGACATACCTTACAGTCCTTTGAGGAGTGATCCGGGTAAAGAAAGTAGAGGCAGTCTTTGTGTTGATCGTCGACATGAAGCCTCTTTTTACCACAGGAAGGAAGCACAGGGCCTAAAAAGGCCTTTCTTAGGAGAATCTGCCATGAAGATATTGAGAACTTCACACAGAAGAAGGAATGGTGAAGAAAAAATCACTGAAAATACAGAAACAAGGAAAAAACTGAGCAGAGCTCAGTGGAGACTCCCTTAGCACGACGTGCGGTAGAAAATCTGAGGGACTAGAGCTCCTTCCAGGAAGGTTCCACAGGGTGGTGATAGCGGATTGGTTCTTTTCTAGAGTTTGGTCCTTTTTACAAAAGGACATGGATATGTTACTAATGTAAGGCTCTTGGCCTATTACTCTATATGTCTAATGAGACAATACTTTATTTATGTACCGGGGACTCCCATCCCGACGACGGGGAATGATTCAGGCATGTGAATTTATGAAAGATACCCTAATACTGGATAAACACATAACGATACAGATGGGCACATCCACCAGAGAGGAGATTCAAGGAGGGACACCCGTCAAAAGGGCCAGAAACACAGAATACAGAGGGGCATATCCACGAGAGAGGGGATTCAAGGAGGAACACCCTACAAAAGGGCCAGAAACACAGCACGATACAGTGGGGCACGTCCACGAGAGAAAGGATTCAAGGGGACACCCTACAAAAGGGTCAGAAACACAACACGATGCAGAGGGGCACATCCACCAGAGAAGATTCTAGGAGGGAAACCCTACAAAAGGGCCAGAAACACAGCACAATACAGAGGGGCACATCCACGAGAGAGAGGATTCAAAGGGGGCACCCTACAAAAGGGCCAGAAACACAGAATACAGAGGGGCACATCCATGAGAGAGAGGATTCTATAGGACACCCTACAGAAGGGCCAGAAACACAACGATACAGAGGGGCACATCCACCAGAGAGGAGATTCAAGGAGGGACACCCTACAAAAGGGCCAGAAACACAGAATACAGAGTGGCATATCCACGAGAGAGGGGATTCAAGGAGGAACACCCTACAAAAGGGCCAGAAACACAACGACCATACAGAGGGGCACATCCACGAGAGAGAGGATTCAAGGAGGGACATCCTACAAAAGGGACAGAAACACAGCACGGTGCAGAGGGGCACATCCACCAGAGAAGGGATTCAAGGGGGGGCACCCTATGAAAGGGTCAGAAACAACACGATGCAGAGGGGCACATCCACCAGAGAAGGGATTCAAGGAGGGACACCCTACGAAAGGGTCAGAAACACAACCCGATGCAGAGGGGCACATCCACGAGAGAGGGGATTCAAGGGGACACCCTACAAAAGGGTCAGAAACACAGCACAATACAGAGGGGCACATCCATGAGAGAGAGGATTTAAGGGGGGACACCCTACAAAAGGGCCAGAAACAGAATGATGCAGAAGGACACATCCAATGAGAGAGGGGATTCTAGGGGACACCCTACAAAGGGGCCAGGAATAGCACAATACAGAGACCCACATCCATGAGAGAGGATTCAAGGGGACACCCTACAAACGGGCCAGAAACACAGCACAATACAGAGGGGCACATCCATGAGAGAGAGGATTCATGGGACACCCTACAAAAGGGTCAGAAACACAGCACACTACAGAGGGGCATATCCATGTAAGAGAGGATTCAAGGAGGGACACGCCCTACAAAAGGGCCAGAAACACAGCACAATACAGAGGGGCACGTCCACGAGAGACAGGATTCAAGGAGGGACACCCCCCACAAAAGGATCAGAAACAGCACAACAAAGAGGGGTAGGATTCATGGGACACCCTAGTAAAGGGTCCGAAACACAGCACAATACAGAAGGGCACATCCATGTGAGAGATGATTCTAAGAGGACATCCTACCAAAGGGCCAGAAACACAGAAAGGTACAGAGGGGCACATCCACGAGAGAGAGAGAGAGAGAGAGAGAGAGAGAGAGAGAGAGAGAGAGAGAGAGAGAGAGAGAGAGAGAGAGAGAGGGGATTTATGGGACACCCTACAAAAGGGCCAGAAACACAGCACGATATAGGGGGGCACATCCACGAGCGAGAGAGGATTCAAGGGACATCCTACAAAAGGGCCAAAAACACAGAATGATACAGAGGGGCACATCCACGAGAGAGAGGATTCAATGGACACCATAGAAAAGGGCCACAAACCGCACAATACAGAGGGGCACATCCACCAGAGAGCGGATTCAAGGTGACACCCTACAAAAGGGTCAGAAACGGGTGGATTCATGAGCAGTGCACAGCAGGGCCAGGAACACCACACAATACAGACGGGGTGGATTCACGAGCAATGTACAAGAGGGACAGAAGCACCACACAATACAGAGAGTGGGGGTGAATTCATGAGCACTGTACAACAGGGTCAGAAGCACCACGCAATAGAGCGGGGGTGGATGCATGAGCACTGTACAACAGGGCCAGGAACACCACACAACACTGTGTGGGGTGGATTCATGAGCACTGTACAACAGGACCAGGAACACCATACAATAGAGGGGGTGGATTCAGGGGCACTGTACAACAGGGCCAGGAATACCACACAATAGAGGGGGTGGATTCACGAGCACTGTAGAACAGGGGCAGAAGCACCACACAATACAGAGAGTGGGGTGAATTAATGAGCACTGTACAACAGGGCCAGAAGCACCACACAATAGAGAGGGGGTGGATTCACGAGCACTGTACAACAGGGTCAGGAACACCACACAAGACAGAAGGTGGATTCACGAGCACTGTACAACAGGGTCAGGAACACCACACAAGACAGAGAGTGGGGTGAATTCATGAGCACTGTACAACAGGGCCAGAAGCACCACACAATAGAGGGGGGGGTGGATTCACGGGCATTGTACAACAGGGTCAGGAACACCAAACAAGACAAAAGGTGAACTCACGAGCACTGTACAATATGGCCAGAAGCACCACACAATAGAGAGGGGGTGTATTCACGAGCACTGTACAACAGGGTCAGGAACACCACACAAGACAGAAGGTGGACTCACGAGCACTGTACAATATGGCCAGGAACGCTGCACAATACAGAGGAGGTGGATTCACGAGCACTGTACAACAGGGTCAGGAACACCACACAATAGAGAGGGGGTGGATTCACGAGCACTGTACAATATGGCCAGGAACACCACACAAGACAGAAGGTGGACTCACGAGCACTGTACAACAGGGCCAGGAACACCACACAGTATAGAGGGGGTGGATCCATACGCACTGTACAACAGGGCCAGGAATACTGTGCAAGGTTACAAAGGCTCACTCACAAAATGGCCTCTGAAACTAAACATAATATTGCGAGAAGGGATAGGGTTTTCACCCACAAACTTCAAGGACAGAGGGACATTTGCCCAGTAAGCACTCTGGACTCATGGCGTATTGCCCCTAAATACACAAGTCTTCTAAATAACCTCAACCCCACCCTACAGTAACCCAACGATTCTTGTCCTGGGCCTCATACCCAGCCCTACCAATGCACCTGAACCCTGCCGTCTACTGTCCCTGTCCTTGGCCTCGTACCCAGCCCTGCCAATGCACCTGAACCCTGCCCTGCAGACTGTCCCTGTCCTGGGCCTCGTACCCAGCCCTACCAATGCACCTGAACCCTGCCCTGCAGACTGTCCCTGTCCTGGGCCTCGTACCCAGCCCTACCAATGCACCTGAACCCTGCAGTCTACTGTCCCAGTCCAGGGCCTCGTACCCAGCCCTACCAATGCACCTGAACCCTGCCCTGCAGACTGTCCCTGTCCTGGGCCTCGTACCCAGCCCTACCAATGCACCTGAACCCTGCCCTGCAGACTGTCCCTGTCCTGGGCCTCGTACCCAGCCCGACCAATGCACCTGAACCCTGCAGTCTACTTTCCCAGTCCAGGGCCTCGTATCCAGCCCTACCAATGCACCTGAACCCTGCCCTGCAGACTGTCCCTGTCCTGGGCCTCGTACCCAGCCCTACCTATGCACCTGAACCCTGCCGTCTAGTGTCCCTGTCCTGGACCTCGTACCCAGCCCTACCAATGCACCTGAACCCTGCCATCTACTGTCCCCGTCCTGGGCCTCGTACCCAGCCCTACCTATGCACCTGAACCCTGTCCTGCAAACTGTCCCTGTCCTGGGCCTCGTACCCAGCCCTACTAATGCACCTGAACCCTGCCCTGCAGACTGTCCCTGTCCTGGGCCTCGTACCCAGCCCTACCAATGCACCTAAACCCTGCCCTGCCGTCTAGTGTCCCTGTCCTGGGCCTCTTACCCAGCCCTGCCAATGCACCTGAACCCTGCCGTCTACTGTCCCTGTCCTGGGCCTCGTACCCAACCCTACCAATGCACCTGAACACTGCCGTCTACTGTTCCTGTCCTGGGCCTCGTACCCAACCCTACCAATGCACCGGACACTGCCCTGCAGACTGTCCCTGTCCTGGGCCTCGTACCCAGCCCTACCAATGCAACTGAACCCTGCCCTGCCGTCTACGGTCCCTGTCCTGGGCCTCGTACCCAGCCCTACCTATGCACCTGAACCCTGACCTGCAGACTATCCCTGTCCTGGGCCTCGTACCCAGCCCTACCAATGCAACTGAACCCTGCCCTGCCGTCTACGGTCCCTGTCCTGGGCCTCGTACCCAGCCCTACCTATGCACCTGAACCCTGCCCTGCAGACTGTCCCGGTCCTGGGCCTCGTACCCAGCCCTACCTATGCACCTGAACCCTGACCTGCAGACTGTCCCCGTCCTGGGCCTCGTACCCAGCCCTACCAATGCACCGGACACTGCCCTGCAGACTGTCCCTGTCCTGGGCCTCGTACCCAGCCCTACCAATGCACCTGAACCCTGCCCTGCAGACTGTCCCTGTCCTGGGCCTCGTACCCAGCCCTACCAATGCACCTGAACCCTGCCGTCTACTGTCCCTGTCCTGGGCCTCGTACCCAGCCCTACCAATGCACCTGAACCCTGCCCTGCAGACTGTCCCTGTCCTGGGCCTCGTACCCAGCCCTACCAATGCACCTGAACCCTGCCGTCTACTGTCCCTGTCCTGGGCCTCGTACCCAGCCCTACCAACGCACCTGAACCCTGCCCTGCAGACTAACATTTGTGGGAACTACACCCAGCACCCTCCTAGGCAGTTGTTTTAACCATAGCTGTAATGGATATTAATAAGCATAAACACATCTCCAGTATAGATCATATGTCCTTATAAAGGAACAAACAGATACATTTTTTCCACAAATAACAGAAATAAAAATCCAGTTTCTATTCCAAGTTTTCACTGTTGGTTTATTCTGTGGAATAACACTTCCAGCAAAACATCAGCCAACACGCGTTTCGACTCTTTAGACTTTTTCAAGGCAGCTCAGTATTCTTGATCTTAGTATTATACATTTAGGCCTTCATGTGTAGCTTCAAAAAGTCATAAATGACCAAAAGTAAAGACTGGAGCTACTCTGCTATCCAAAATATTTCAGAATAGAAATGACAATCACGATTCCAATGAGTGATACAGTCCGAGAATAGGTATACAAACTGACGAGCTGTTATTGAATTAAACTTAATGACCAGCCGCCGTATTTAGCTACAGAAGGAGTCCATAGTAAGCTCCCCCACCGGTACCACGCACAGGTGTCCAAAACGCCAGTCTTTTCAGTGCAGTCTGTCCCCATCCTGGGCCTCGTACCCAGCCCTACCTATGCACCTGAACCCTGCCCTGCACACTGTCCCTGTACCCAGCTCTACCAATGCACCTGAACCCTGCCCTGCAGACTGTCCCTGTCCTGGGCCTCGTACCCAGCCCTACCAATGCACCTGAACCCTGCCCTGCAGACTGTCCCTGTCCTGGGCCTCGTACCCAGCCCTACCTATGCACCTGAACCCTGCCCTGCAGACTGTCCCTGTCCTGAGCCTCGTACCCAGCACTACCTATGCACCTGAACCCTGCCCTGCAGACTGTCCCCGTCCTGGACTTCGTACCCAGCACTACCAATGCACCTGAACCCTGCCGTCTACTGTCCCTGTCCTGGCCTCGTACCCAGCCCTACCTATGCACCTGGACACTGCCCTGCAGACTGTCCCGGTCCTGGGCCTCGTACCCAGCCCTACCAATGTACCTGAACCCTGACCTGCAGACTGTCCCTGTCCTGGGCCTCGTACCCAGCACTACCAATGCACCTGAACACTGCCGTCTACTGACCCGGTCCTGGGCCTCATACCCAGCCCTACCAATGCACCGGACACTGCCCTGCAGACTGTCCCTGTCCTGGGCCTCATACCCAGCCCTACCTATGCACCTAAACCCTGACCTGCAGACTGTCCTTGTCCTGGGCCGCATACCCAGCACTACCAATGCACCTGAACCCTGCCCTGCAGACTGTCCCTGTCCTGGGCCTCGTACCCAGCCCTGCCAATGCACCTGAACCCTGCCGTCTACTGGCCCTGTCCTGGGCCTCGTACCCAGCCCTACCTATGCACCTGACACTGCCCTGCAGACTGTCCCTGTCCTGGGCCTCGTACCCAGCCCTAACAATGCACCTGAACACTGCCGTCTACTGACCCTGTCCTGGGCCTCATACCCAGCCCTACCAATGCACCTAAACCCTGCCCTGCCCTGCAGACTGTCCCTGTCCTGGGCCTCGTACCCAGCCCTACCAATGCACCTAAATCCTGCCCTGCAGACTGTCCCCGTCCTGGGCCTCGTACCCAGCCCTACCTATACACCTAAACCCTGACCTGCCGACTGTCCCTATCCTGGGCCTTGTACCCAGCCCTACCTATGCACCTAAACCCTGACCTGCAGACTGTCCCTGTCCTGGGCCTCATACCCAACCCTACCTATGCACCTAAACCCTGACCTGCAGACTGTCCCTGTCCTGGGCCTTGTACCCAGCCCTACCTATGCACCTAAACCCTGACCTGCAGACTGTCCCGGTCCTGGGCCTCATACCCAGCCCTACCAATGCACCTGAACCCTGCCATCTACGGACCCTGTCCTGGGCCTCATACCCAGCCCTGCTAATGCACCTGAACACTGCCCTGCCGTCTACTGTCCCTGTCTTGGGCCTTGTACCCAGCCCTACCAATGCACCTGACCCTGCCCTGCAGACTGTCCCTGTCCTGGACCTCGTACCCAGCCCTACCAATGCACCTGAACCCTGCTGTCTACTGTCCCTGTCCTGGGCCTCGTACCCAGCCCTACCTATGCACCTGAACCCTGCCCTGCACACTGTCCCTGTCCTGGGCCTCGTACCCAGCCCTACCAATGCACCTGAACCCTGCCATGCAGACTGTCCATGTCCTGGGCCTCGTACCCAGCCCTACCAATGCACCTGAACCCTGCCCTGCACACTGTCCCTGTCCTGGGCCTCGTACCCAGCCCTACCTATGCACCTGAACCCTGCCATCTACTGACCCTGTCCTGGGCCTCATACCCAGCCCTACCAATGCACCTGAACCCTGCCATCTACTGACCCTGTCCTGGGCCTCGTACCCAGCCCTACCTATGCACCTGAACCCTGCCATCTACTGACCCTGTCCTGGGCCTCATACCCAGCCCTACCAATGCACCTGAACCCTGCCGCCTACTGTCCCTGTCCTGGGCCTTGTACCCAGCCCTACCAATGCACCTGACCCTGCCCTGCAGACTGTCCCTGTCCTGGACCTCGTACCCAGCCCTACCTATGCACCTGAACCCTGCTGTCTACTGTCCCTGTCCTGGGCTTCGTACCCAGCCCTACCTATGCACCTGAACCCTGCCCTGCACACTGTCCCTGTCCTGGGCCTCGTACCCAGCCCTACCAATGCACCTGAACCCTGCCGTCTACTGTCCCTGTCCTTGGCCTCGTACCCAGCCCTACCTATGCACCTGAACCCTGCCCTGCAGACTGTCCCTGTCCTGGGCCTTGTACCCAGCCCTACCAATGCACCTGAACCCTGCCCTGCACACTGTCCCTGTCCTGGGCCTCATACCCAGCCCTACCTATGCACCTGAACCCTGCCCTGCAGACTGCCCCTGTCCTGGGCCTCGTACCCAGCCCTACCAATGCACCTGAACCCTGCCCTGCAGACTGTCCCTGTCCTGGGCCTCGTACCCAGCCCTGCCAATGCACCTGAACTCTGCCCTGCAGACTGTCCGTGTCCTGGGCCTCGTACCCAGCCCTACCTATGCACCTGAACCCTGCCATCTACTGACCCTGTCCTGGGCCTCGTACCCAGCCCTGCCAATGCACCGGACACTGCCCTGCAGACTGTCCCGGTCCTGGGCCTCGTACCCAGCCCTGCCAATGCACCTGAACCCTGCCATCTACTGACCCTGTCCTGGGCCTCGTACCCAGCCCTGCCAATGCACCTGAACCCTGCCCTGCAGACTGTCCCGGTCCTGCGCCTCGTACCCAGCCCCGCCAGTGCTCCTCTATCTTGTCCTACAGCAGCTCTTCTACCCGGTTGTACACCCCCTGCCCTCGGTACCTGCGCCTATGTCGCTGTGGTACTGTTAATGAGCCGAGCCCCTCATTTATCTCATAGGGACAACGGTTACAGAAATCTGGATATAATTAAAAAGGGGCGGGAGTGTAGCTGCTGCATGAAATAAAACCCACATTTCACCGCGTGGCGCTGCCCCAGCCCCGAGGGGTCTGACAGGCGTAAAGTAAAGGTTGGCACATGTGAGCGATGGGTCTCCTGAGCATCCGGGGGAGATCCGTCTTCCCGCCGCCCCCTCACCGCGGCAGAGTCCGGCCCACAATCCTGGCTCACGGCGCCACAGCAGGGAACAGCCTGCCCTGGGAGCTGCGCATCAGTGCAACGAGACAGACTGCTTCATCTAACAGTCCGCCGAGACCACCCTGAGGAGGGACCGAGGCAGGCCGCGTCTCAAAGCCGAGAAAGGCCATTGAGCCTCACAGTGAAGACAGTCCATAAACACACCCTGGCGTCTCACAGGCAAGGCAGGCCGCTGCGTCTCACAGGCCAGGCAGGCCTCTGCGTCTCACAGGCCAGGCAGGCCGCTGCGTCTCACAGGCCGCTGCGTCTCACAGGCCAGCAGCTAGGCCGCTGCGTCTCACAGGCCAGGCATGCCGCTGCATCTCAAGGCCAGGCAGGCCGCTGCAAGACACATGCTGCTGCGTCTCACAGGCTGCTGCGTCTCACAGGCCGCTGCGTCTCACAGGCCAGGCAGGCCACTGCGTCTCACAGGCCAGGCAGGCCACTGCGTCTCACAGGTCAGGCAGGCTGCTGCGTCTCACAGGCAGATCGCTACATCTCACAGGCCAGGCAGGCCGCTGCGTCTCACAGGCCAGGCAGGCCGCTGCGTCTCACAGGCCAGGCAGGCCGCTGCGTCTCACAGGCTAGGCAGGCCGCTGCGTCTCACTGGCCAGCTAGGCCGCTGCGTCTCACAGGCCAGGCAGGCCGCAGCATCTCAATGCCAGGCAGGCCGCTGCAAGACATGCTGCTGCGTCTCACAGGCTGCTGCGTCTCACAGACCAGGCAGGCCGCTGCATCTCACAGGTCGCTGCGTCTCACAGGCCAGGCAGGCCACTGCGTCTCACAGGCCACGTAGGCCGCTGCGTCTCACAGGCCAGGCAGGCCGCTGCGTCTCACAGGCAGATCGCTGCGTTTCACAGGCCAGGCAGGCCGCTGCGTCTCACAGGCCAGGCAGGCCGCTGCGTCTCACAGGCTGCTGCGTCTCACAGGCCAGCTAGGCCGCTGCGTCTCACAGGCCAGGCATGCCGCTGCATCTCAAGGCCAGGCAGGCCGCTGCAAGACACATGCTGCTGCGTCTCACAGGCCGCTGCGTCTCACAGACCAGGCAGGCCGCTGCGTCTCACAGGCCAGGCAGGCCGCTGCGTCTCACAGGCAGATCGCTGTGTCTTACAGGCATTGCATTTCCTCATACTGCAGTCCCTCAGTATAGACAGGCTACATAAACCAGGGAGGCCACCGCATCTCACAACCAAACCTCTGTATCTTAAGGTTCAGAATGTTCTGTCAAAGCCCAGCTAGGCCGCGGTGTCTCAGGCCAGAGAGACCACAGCAACACACAGACTGCTGCTTCCCTCACATGCTAAACAGACTTCAATATAGCATCTTGTGGTATCTGTATCCCGCGCCCCAGGACTCTTAAAGGAGGCTGCAGATGGTACAGGATGTTGGCACCACTTTATGCCCTGTGCTGTCCTGGTAAAGCTTCTACAATGGTCAGATCAAAGAACTGGACGGGCCATGAAACACCCCGGCAGTCTCAGGCACCAGGGCATCTGTGCCGCCCAAGCCAACACCAAAGGGCAAGGGGCTGAAGCAAACTGGTGGCCCAATCCACCTACAGGCCAATACTGGCCACCTAGGCAGACTGAAAGAGCCGGGTACAGGGCTGTCCAGACTGCACTGAACTCAAGTCTGGCCAATGAAAAGCAGTAAAGAGCATCACTGCTCTTAACACACACGAGCCCCTGGCACGGTCCGTCATGCACAGGCGCTCCCCAGGACAGTGGCAGTGCGGGGTTCAGGCAGAGACTTGATTCCATCCGGGGCCCTAGGTTTACCACAAGTTTGGCTTTTGAGGGGAAGCAAATCTATGAAGTTCCAACCCCTGTTCTTTAACTCCTGGTCTCAAAGCAAGCTGCCTTTCACTCTGTGATACTGCCTACACAAGAGCCCCTGATCCCCCTAATGCCCCAGGATGGCAGGACCACGCCTTGAGACTGCCCCACCAGAGGCACGGGTATGTCTCCCAGTGAGAGATGCTCCTGTGATGCCCATGCATCCTGTGGGAGTCAACTGTGGTGATACAAACACCAGCCTGGAAGGGGCAGAGCTTAACTCCGCAGCAGGCGACCTTGGCCTAAAGGTCTGAGGGGTCCACTGCACCTCAATTACAGCAGTCTCTCATATCCAGCGAGAAGTGAGGGGGGCACCCTTGCTGGCATGGAGTACCAAGACCTCAGGACCAGAGATGCTGGTGATAGATGCGCTCACATTTGGGGCATGAAAAGAGACATCTTTAGAATACCTCACCTGATAGTGAACGCTGGGAAAGGCACTCCTGACCGCCATTGTCCTGTGGCAGTGAAGGGCCGTTCGGCCTGCCTGACACTGTTCACCCAAACCTCATGCAGCTGTCCATGGGCAGTGAGGGGCAGTTCGGCCTGCCTGACACTGTGCTCCCAAGGCCCATGCAGCTGTCCTGGGGCAGTAAAGGGTCGTTCGGCCTGCCTGACACTGTTCTCCTAAGCCCCATGCAGCTGTCCTGGGGCAGTGAGGGGCCGTCTGCCTGCCTGACACTGTTCACCCAAGCCTCATGCAGCTGTCCTGGGGCAGTTAAGTGCCCGCTCGGCCTGCCTGACACTCCTTTTCCATGCCTAATACTGCTGTAGTCAGAAGACTGCCCAAGGGCAGTGAAGCATCTGCTGGGCCTACGGGACACTGCCCTGGTCCACGCCCAATATTGCTTCTAGTCGAAAGAGCACTCTTTCACAGGCTCCAGTGAGGGTGGAACTGGGACGCGGGGGCGGATTACAAACCTCCATGGGTCACCCTCAGACCTCAATGGGTCACTCTGCACTTCTTGGGGACACTGCCTGTCCTCGGCCTCCTCCCTCAGAACATCATGGGTCACGCAGCACTCAGCACGTCTTGGGGGCACTGCCTGTCCTCGGCCTCCTGCTTCAGAGGCTGAGGGTGGGAGGTGGAAGCAGGGCGCACAGAAGAGGCGCTGGCAGACCACACATGAACAGGAAGGGAGTGGAGAGGCCGGGTATGGTTTGAGTGGAAGGGAAAGGCGCATTCTTCTAGGCCCGGCACAGCGCTGTGCGAGGTTCAGACTCGGAGTCCTTTCAAGGCACTGACCTACAAGTACTCAAGAGTGCACATCATGCCACAAAACACTTCCTTCTCCATGTGCACACACCAGGGGGGAATCATTTCTCCATCTGCATATGCCACGGGAGAATCCCTTCACCATCAGCACATACCACGGGAGAGAAGCATTTCTCCACGTGCGCCTCCTCTGGGAGAAAGTTGTCAATGTGCACGCAGCATGGGAGAATCCCTTCCCCCACGTGCACCTCCTCTGGGATAAAGTAGTATCAATGTGCACCCAGCATGAGAGAATCCCTTCTCCACGTGCACCTCCTCTGGGAGAAAGTTGTGTCAATGTGCACACAGCATGGGAGAATACCTTCCCCCACGTGCACCTCCTCTGGGAGAAGGTTGTGTCAAAATGCACACAGCATGGGAGAATCCCTTCTCCGCGTGCACCTCCTCTGCGAGAAAGTAGTGTCAATGTGCACACAGCATGGGAAAAATCCCTTCTCCACGGGCACCTCCTCTGGGAGAAAGTTGTGTAAATGTACACACAGCATGGGAGAATCCCTTCTCCACGTGCACCTCCTCTGGGAGAAAGTTGTGTCAATGTGCACACAGCATGGGAGAATCCCTTCCCCCACGTGCACCTCCTCTGGGAGAAAGTTGTGTAAATGTACACACAGCATGGGAGAATCCCTTCTCCACGTGCACTTTCTCTGGGAGAAGGTTGTGTCAATGTGCACACATGGGAGAATCCTTTCTTTGTGTACTCATACCGCGGGAGCGTGAGGCGTGCCCCGATGTGTCTGAGCCACGGGCTCTTCTGGGTCCAACCTTCCTGGGGACTCCTAGAAATCAGAAGTGCGGTCTGGGGTTCCTTGCTGCTTTCCCAAGGGAAGGAGAGACTGTTTAGGGCAGAGCTCTTCCAACTGGGGGGCAGGACCCTGAACTAAAAAGCGGGGCGGGCGCGTGCACGCACGCACACACACACCCCCCCCATCCCCCCCCCCTGGCTGAAGAGCACACTGCTGACAACGGTGCTGTGTTTTTAGTGGCAGTGAGACGTCGAGTAATGGGCCTTCAGCCACATCTTGTGCCCTCATGTCCTGGCTGTGAACAGGGTGGGAGGAAGAGGAGGCTTCAAAGAACCCTCAAGGCCCTCACCCTATCTCTGATGAAGGATCCCACTGGTTACACTTCAGTGGCCAGGCTGCCCATCGCATGTCGGCAGCCATGTATTTAATTGCATTTTAAAGGGGATAACTGAATATATCTACAATGCTTGAATTGGTAAATATATTTAGAGCTGCCGATTTTGTACTACAATTGTGTAAACAAATGTTTGTCATTCTGGGGGCCTGATGACATGTTTGTCACACAAGGGAGGGGGCTGCGGTACTAACAGGTTTAAAGATGACCGGTTTAGGGGCAGCCTTTACCAGGAATGAAGAGTGGTTTGGGGGCTGGGGGTCCTGCGGATGAGAGGTGGAGTGGGGTGCTTATTTGCATCTAGAATGCTGGAGTGTGGAAGGTTCATACAGACGAAGGGGTGCTTTCATTGGGGGTCTTCCTAGGACGCAGCAGGAGACAACACACTGAGCCATGTAACTAGACCTGGCGTCATCGGCGGCCTTTGCATCCAACGCCTCACACCAAGTGTGAATTATAGAAACACAAGTGGATATGGGACAATACATGTTCCATCTCGCCCTTGATACTTACTGGACGAAAGGCCAGGTTTTGAGTGTTTTCTTAAACGTCTGTGACAAGTTTTAGTTTTCCAAACATACTCTCACACGCATATATTCATCCATTCTTTACTTAACAGAAATAAAACACATCTGCACTCAACAAGCACATGCAAAACTAATTGAAACTACGAAAAAAATATATATATATATATATATATACACACACACACACACACACACACACACACACACACATGCCACCTAAATGTCACATGCAGACTTGCAATAAATATAAAATTAAACACGGCAGCAGGCAGCTGCCTTTCAAAGGCATTGAACTTTGTGCATCATTTTTTCTAAGTTCAAAGGGCACCCATGTTTAGAAGCAAGGTGTTGGCCATCTTGGAGTGGTAAAATAACACTATGGACAATATCATTTCAAAATAGCTTTCAGTAAACAATACACTGAGCGGTGATCATGGAATGGTAGAGTGCATAGTGTACTGTTGCACCGATCCAAGATGGCCAAAATGATGCTTTAAAACATTTTGGCCATCTTGGAAAAGGAACAAAATGATGCACTATGGGCAATATCACTCCAAGATGGCCGCTCGGTTTAGAAGCACTAGCTGCATGTGATGCAGCGGACTGCACTGAAGCGGTGTCAGGAGAAATGAGGGGGCAGAAGGGAGCAACAGACAAGAACAGGGTAATGCATTATGAATAGACACTGCAAAGCTGTGAATCTTTATGGTAGGTTTCATATTACTATGTGGCAGCTGATCACACTACAGATACTTAATTAGTCGGTTAATGCATGTTGGCTCCATAAAGGCATTTTCATACTCTGTAGGGTGCCCTTTTTAATGTACAGGGTACTTTTTGCCAATAATGTGTCTTGTGTCCCTAGTTTCACCCCATGAATCCTCCTTTGACTAATAGATCAGCATGAAGAACAGGTGCACTTCCCTTTTTCAAGTTAGAAATCCAAATCAGATGTTAAAACAATGAAGTGGAGACAGACTAAACTTAAAAGCGTTCGAGTCCAGGACACGTCATCTCTGGACATGTGAGGCTGCAAGCATACATCACAAGGAAAACAAGGTCCTAAAGTCACGAGGTCGCCAGGGTGGCTGGAGTCCAAGGCACCCGTGGAAGAATGAATCTGAGATGAATTCCTAGCAGGGGCGCCGCCAGCAGCAAATGTTTTCATCTAGAGGGAAGAAAACGTTAACACTGACTCTGCAGTGAAAATCAAAGGACTGGCGACAACCCCAGGCAGCACAGACTGCCAGGAAGGAATGGAAAAATCCTGGTCGATGCATTTCACTTCACTACAGAAACGTGTGGCAGCATCACACGGTCTTCTCATTACTATGGGAAGACAAAGAGGGAAGGCAGGTGATGGAGGGCGTCTGGGGACAGGTATCTCCCAGGTCTGTGCATGATGTCCGGACAACTGGACTTCTGGGGCTGTCGAGTGTACTCTAGGAAGACATCCCGCTCAGGAGGGCTGATTGTGTGACATGTTCTCTTTAGGAGGGCTCACGTGGGGTGGACCTCCCACTGAGACTGTGTAAGATGCCCTGTTTAGGAGGGCTCAGTGAGGACGGATATCAGTCTAGGGCAGTACTGAGGTGAGAGAGGTCTGGGTCAGACCTCAGGGTTGGGCTGTTTGAGCTATCTACGTCAGCAGGAGTCCTGTGGGGATGATCGATCGGGGCTCCCTCCCCTTGGGAGCTCCATCTATAGGGGAAGAAGCTCAGTGAGATGTTAAGTTCATCCGTGAGGAGGCTTCGTAGTCAAAGGATCCTGCTATGTTGGATTCAGCAGTGCTTCGGAGGATGGGTCCGCAAGCCCAGGCACACCTCTGGAAAACGTTAGACTGAAAAGGCTGAACCTTGGTCGAAGCTGTGTGACATGTCTGGTTTAGCATGGTTCGTGTGGAGATGGCACGAGGTCTGGTCTGCTTGAGATGTTGGAATCAGCCTTGGGGCTGAACCCCGTTCTATGCAGACCCGCGTAAGGTGTCCGATTCAGCAGGGCTCCCGCCGGGATGAACTTTGTTCTACGCCTGTATGCGGTACCCAGTTTGGCGGTGATGGACCTCTCATTCATGGAGACTAGGTTGGGCGGTGAGATAGGTCCAGCTGGAGAAATGTGGTAGGACAGACCTTAGGCTAGGGAGCTATGAGGCAGCCACTCAGAAGGGTCGCTATCCATCAGTGTATGGCTCTAGGGTGCAGCAGCAGGGCTACAGTAGGGACAGACCTTATTCTGCGGCTGTGAGAGAGATCTGGTCCAAGCAGACATTCAGTGTCGTGGGTCTCAGCTTAGACCTGCATGTGACAGACCTCTCTTGCCCAAAGTATGGTGGTCATCTATGCACTGCCGCCACACCCTGCCAGCCTGCTCGAAGAAAGGCAGGTGAGAGAGATCTGGTCCAAACAGACATTCAGTGTCGTGGGTCTCAGCTTAGACCCGCATGTGACAGACCTCTTGTGCCCAAAGCATGGTGGGCACCTATGCACCGCCGCCACACCCTGCCAATCAGCTAGAAGAAAGGCAAGTGAGAGAGATCTGGTCCAAAAGACATTCAAGGTCGTAGGTCTCAGCTTAGACCCGCATGTGACAGACCTCTCGTGCCCAAAGCATGGTGGTCATCTATACACTGCCGCCACATGCTGCCAGCCTGCTCGAACAAAGGCAGGTGAGAGAGAACTGGTCCAAGCAGACATTCAGTGGCGTGGGTCCAAGCTTAGACCCGCATGTGACAGACCTCTCGTGCCCAAAGTATGGTGGTCACCTATGCACCGCCGCCACATGCTGCCAGCCTGCTCGAATCAGGTCAAGTGAGAGAGATCTGGTCCAAACAGACATTCAGTGTCGTGGGTCACAGCTTAGACCCGTATGTGACAAACCTCTCGTGCCCAAAGCATGGTGGGCACCTATGCACTGCAGCCACACCCTGCCAGCCTGCTAGAAAGAAAGGCAGGTGAGAGATGGGTGGCCTCGCACTTTGAGTGGCACAGATTCCCCTGCCTGCCGCCTGATGAGATTAAGACGTGTGTGTCAGCTCGATACAGCAAATCCTCTGATCCATTAGCGCCTTGACCAGGCGGGAAGAGAGGCATCCTGGAGGCGCTTAAGCTGCCTGCACCCAGCTATCAGTTCCACTGGCTTATCCCAAGCTCCTATTAACACTCCCTGTCAAACCCCACAATGTGTCTTCAGCATCTCCACCTTCGAGACCGAACCACAGCAAGCCAACACTTCAAACGACACCTCTATCACATCAGCCCCGAACAGGGCTGGATCCGGCTGTGCTTGATTAACATCTTCAGGAGATGTCTAACTCCGGCTAACAGACTTAAGATCTAGATATTAGTTTAAGGTTGCTTCGAATCATCTGAGAAGATAAAAAGCGGGTGTTTCCCAGCAGGAATATTTGTGCCTGGACTCTGGATAAAGTCTCCGGTGCAGGCCTCCGGGGAGACGGCCATGAGAGGGATGCTGCAGGGGTCACTGCCCGGGCCAGGCCTGCAGCATGGAAAGACGTGTGTCGGGAAGAGCAGCAATAAAAGTGTCAGGTGCCTCCCGGTGACATTGCGCAGACCCACGCACGCACGCACGCACACACACACACACACACACACACACACTGCACTTCCGTCTGCTTCATCACAGACAGCGGCCTGGATCTCTGGAGGGGAGGGGGGCACCCAGTCAGGGCAGCAGCGAGCGCAGGATGAGGAAGGCTTGGTGGTCCTCAAAGCTACCATTTTATGTTTCTGCTTCTCGCACTGCGAGAAAGCAGAAGTGCCTGGTTGGGGGCGGGCAGGTGGGCAGGTGGGCGGGTCTGCTGTAAAGCAGGGGAGGCGTGGCTAGCCACGGTTATGGGCCCTGACTGTTTGGTCGGCCCTCTGGGGCCGACCAAAGCAGTCATGCGCACTCTCCCTTTTCTCTGTCTAGGCTGCATGCAGCCTACATAGAGAAAAGGGCCTCCCATTAGGTGCCCGGCTGGGCGCTGTCTGCACCAATCACAACACTGATTGGCGGAGGGGAGGGAGGCTGACTGTGGGTGGCTTTCCTGAGGAGAGCAGCAGGAAAACGCGGGACGGCAGGAGTCGGGACCCGGCCAGGAGCCAAGGCGGCGCGGGACCCAGGGGAAGGGGAGTTTTATTTTATTTTAATTACGCATCAATTTTGAAGGAATTATAACGTCTACAAGTATGTAAATACGTAATTCTGCACGTTATAACCCACATTGTGTTGTGACATTTCCTGTACGTGTATTTATACACTTGTAGGATTTATTGCGTTTGTGTGATGTGAAGCATTCTGACAATGGGATGAGTAGCACTGTAAAATAATTAAATACAAAATAAATGAGTAGGTTCCATTTAAATCATTATTCGCGTGCTCTTACACACACACACACACACACACACATCTTGCATTCTTACAGGGAATGCGCATCTTTTACTTATGAGGTTAAATAAGTCAGAACCCTGCCTACATGTCATAGTTTCTCTAAAGTGCTTCCCAAGGAATAAGCTGTGTTCCTATTTCGCTAGATTGCGTTGGCATCTAGTTCTTAGGCTCCAGAAGGCTTCCAACCAGGTGATACTCGAACAAAGGAAGGGATGATCGCCCTTTAATTCAGGCGTTTGTTTTGGTCCCAGCTGGAAGTGGAAAAAAAGTCCACTAGTCGCCTACACGTTGCTGTTCCAAATGGAATGTAGAAAATGTGCAGGCGCTGATTTATGTCCCAGTGTCGGAAAATGGCACAGGAAAAAAATAAAATAAATCCGCTTATTTCCCTAGGCCCAGAAAAGGCTGCCATAACAGGGATCCGGCGGGATCCCACTACTTTCCAGAACTCATCAGGCCTGCTGCATCATATACAGGGCTATTATAAACAATACCACAACTTACCTGGTCAATCACAACTAGCCACCTAATGTGGAGAGCAACACACCAGAGGGCCGTACACGGCTCCAGAGGAGACAAAAATGTGCAAGAAAGAAAAGGAGCAAAAGGCAGGCGTTCTCCGTCTAGGTACCGAAGATCTAGAACAGTCTCTTACCGCATCGCACACCCTCCCATCAAACCACCCATGGCAAAGGTTAAGGAGATCACAGACCGGGACACATTGCACTTCCTGCAGCCTTGGCAGTGTATGGTAAGCACCGAAGGTGAAGGAGGCCACAAACCTGCACTTCCTGAAGCCCTGGCAGTGTATGGTAAGAACCGATGGTGACAGGAGTCACAGACCAGCACACACTGCACTTCCTAACGCCCTGGCAGTGTATGGGAAGCACTGAAGGTGACGGAGGTCACAGACCGGCACACAGCACTCCCTGAAGCCCTGGCAGAGTAAGGCAAACACTGAAGGTGATGGAGGCCACATATCTGCACTGCACTTCCTGAAGCCCTGGCAGTGTATGGTAAGCACGAAGGTGACAAGGGTCACAGACCTGCACGCACTGCACTTCCTGAAGCCTTGGAAATGTATGGTAAGCACTGAAAGTGACTGAGGTCACAGACCTGCCACTGAAAGTGACTGAGGTCACAGACCTGCACCCACTGCACTTCCTGAAGCCCTGGTAATGTATGCTAAGAACCGAAGGTAACAGGGGTCACAGACCTGCACACACTGCACTTCCTGAAGCCCTGGCAGTGTATGGCAAGCACTGAAGGTGATGGAGGCCACATATCTGCACTGCACTTCCTGAAGCCTTGGCAGTGTATGGTGAGCACTGAAAGTGACTGAGGTCACAGACGTGCACACACCGCTCTCCCTGAAGCCTTGGCAGTGTATGGTGAGCACTGAAAGTGACTGAGGTCACAGACCTGCACACACAGCTCTCCCTGAAGCCTTGGCAGTGTATGGCGAGCAATGAAAGTGACTGAGGTCACAGACCTGCCACTGAAAATGACTGAGGTCACAGACCTGCACACACAGCTCTCCCTGAAGCCTTGGCAGTGTATGGTAAACACTGAAGGTAACTGATGCCAAAGGTCCACACATGTTGCTTTTCCTTAAGCCATGACACTGTGCTGCAAGCATGGAATGTGAGGGAACATTGCACTTCTTGAAGTTTTAGCACTGTTTGGATTTCATGCTGCAGCTCAGTCCGACTAAACCCTTCAGCCATCATATGGGAGCGATTAAGAAACAGTACATGTCACAAGGGTCCTTCAACAAAGGGGTCCCGCGACCTGACCACAGCGCCGCACACGCCTCCTTCAACGGTTGGCTTGCAACCACAAACCACAAGTGCATGCTCTCCCAGCATGGGGAGGGGGGGTCGGGGGAATCTCAGCTAGAGCTGCTCATGGCTATGGGTGTGGGGGGAGGAGCCACAAATATGTGCATCGCATGTGAGCCTCCCTTGAAGAGGTGGTCTCAGCTGGAGATTTAGGGGACGGGGCGGCCTTCCTCGCCTCCACTAAGGGGGGGGTCTCTACCGAGGAGGGGTGAGGCACACCCACAAACACTAGATGGGAGGAGGTCATCGGTGCTTTATTGCAACCTCAAGTTCTGGATATTCTTCCAGTATGGTGGGGTACAACCACACATCTCACAAGCGCACTTGTGGTGGGCAGGAAGTAGCAGCCACCAGCCTCCTGTGATTAGCCCTCCACCAGGGAGCAGGAAGCAATCACTACCACGGTGCCACTGCTGATGCCCACGCCACCAGAGAGATCCCAGCCGCCAGCCTCCTGTGACTAGCCCTCCACCAGGAAGCGATCCCAACCACGGTGCCAAGGCTCATGCCAACGCTACCAGGAAGATCCCAGCGCCAATGACGAACCCTCCACCAGGGAGCAGGAAGCGATCCCAACCACAGTGCCACTGCTCATGCCCACGCCACCAGAGAGAACCCAGCCACCAGCCTCCCATGACTAGCCCTCCACCAGGGAGCAGGAAGCAATCCCAACCAGGTACCACCACTCATGCCCACGCCACCAGGGAGATCCCACCCGCCAGCCTACTGTGACTAGCCCTCCACCTGGAAGCAATACCAACCACTGTGCCACTGCTGATGCCCATGCCACCAGGGAGATCCCAGCCGCCAGCCTCCTCTGACCAGCCCTCCACCAGGAAGCGATCCCAACCACGGTGCCACTGCTCATGACCACGCCACCAGAGATCCCAGCCACCTGCCTCCTGTGACTAGCCTTCCACCAGGGAGCAGGAAGCTACCCTCACAATGCCACTGCTCATGCCCACACCACCAGAGAGATCCCAGCCACCAGCCTCCCATGACTAGCCCTCCACCAGGAAGCAGGAAGCAATCCCCAACCAGGTACCACCACTCATTCCCAAGCCACCAGGGAGATCCCAGCCGCGAGCCTCCTCTGACCAGCCCTCCACCAGGAAGCGATCCCAACCACGGTGCCACTGCTCATGCCCACGCCACCAGAGATCCCCAGCCACCTGCCTCCTGTGACTAGCCTCCCACCAGGTAGCAGGAAGCAACCCCCACGGTGCCACTGCTCATGCCCACGCCACCTCGGAGATCCCAGCCGCCAGCCTCCTGTGACTAGCCCTCCACCTGGAAGCAATCCCAACCACTGTGCCACTGCTGATGCCCATGCCACCAGGGAGATCCCAGCCGCCAGCCTCCTCTGACCAGCCCTCCACCTGGAAGCGATCCCAACCACGGTGCCACTGCTCATGCCCACGCCACTTCGGAGATCCCAGCCGCCAGCCTCCTGTGACTAGCCCTCCACCAGGGAGCAGGAAGTGATCCCAACCACGGTGCCACTGCTAATGCCCATGCCACCAGGGAGATCAGTTTCAAGCCTTGGCTACCCTAGGCCCATCGAGGCACCAGGTCCCAAGTGAGACGGTGGAAGAGGGGCTCGATGCTCAGCAGTGAACAGCTTCTTTGGCAGCAAGACTGTCCCAGGGGATGTGGGAACGAAGCGCGACGTTTGGACCTTTGTCTACTAAGCTCAGCTTTCTTCAGAATAAAATCAGGTTCCAGGGGAGAGAGGGCTTCTGGGAAAGGGGTCAACCCCATAAAAGCAGGACCCCAGTGCGGATGTCTTAGAGGGGGACACAGGTGGGGGTGGAGCAGGGCCGGATCAAGACCTTTAGAGGCCCTAAGCACTAACTCAAAACAAACAATAATAAAGCGTAAAATAAAATGTTATAATTCAAAACAAAACAAAATTTACAGTAAGATGGAAAATAATGTTTATTTTTGTATACTTCCAGTTCATTTATAGGTTCAGCTGCACCAGTTGCACTTTTGCACCATATGGTCCATGGTAAATCCGGCAATGGAAAATGTCTCTGGTGCCCCCCCCCCCCTTCCCTTGATGCCCCAAGCACGTGCTTATTTATGCTCAATGCAGTGCTTTAAATGGGCCGGTACTCACCGGTACTGAGTACCGGCACTTCTTTGATTTATCACTCTGAGTACAGGCACTTCTCTACTGCCCTGGAGAGTACCAGTACTCATGACATGAAAAGGTAGGCTCATTGGCTGTGCTGGTGAGCAGGAGTGAAACGTGTCTCTGGCAGCTAAGGCGCCGCTTCTGTAGCCCCGATCTGAGCCCCAGCTGAGCTATTCAGCAGGGCTCATTTGAATAATGTCCTGGTGCTCACCATCACGCTGTGCTTGACAGAGCAGGGTCCATTCAGGCCCTGTGCTGTCAATCACATTCACACTATCCTGTGCATTCCTGCAAGCACAGGAATCATGTCAGTTCCCTGGCAGTGGCAATCAGGCTGCGGCCAGTCCGGCCCTGGTGGCAATTAAAAAAGCCATGGTAGGTGAAGAGAAAAGATGGCTTTTATCATACCTGAGTCTTTTGTGTGTCTGCTATGTTTGTGTGTATGCCTGTTTTTGTAAGAAAAAAATTAAAGAAAGAGAGAATCAAAACACTCTCAGGAGGTATTTTAAAGAAAATGTGTGGCACTTTGTTTGGACATGTCTGCTCGGCGACAAAGATTCACAAATAACGTAAAAGGGAGGGTTGGTGGGTGAGTGGATGAGTGAGTGGATGGATGAGTGAATAGATGGATGGATGAGTGAAAGCATGCATGGGTGAAAGAGGGTGGATGATTGGATAAAAGGGCGGATGATGGGTGGATAAGTGAAAGATTGGATGGATGAATGAAAGGTAGGGAGGATGGATGAGTGAAAGGAGGGATTGAGTGAAAAGGTGGATGGAATAAAGGAGTGAAAGGGTGGATGGAATAAAGGAGTGAAAGGGTTGATGGATGAGCGAAAGGATGAATGGATAGGTTTGGAGATGGATGGATGGATAGGTTTGGATATGAAGGGTGGATAGACGGAATGGTGAAAAACTGAATGATTGATGAAAGACTGAATAGATGATAGAATGTAAAGGTTAAATGGTGGGCAACAGCAGGTAAATGGTAGGATGAAAGGATGAATGGATAGAGACAAGAGATATATTCTGGGGAGGGTCATGATGAGTTGCTTCATGTGCTTGGTGCCATAAGAGCTTTGGTGTGATGTGGGGGTATTTTCAGTTTCTTCCTACTCGCGTGCTCAAAAATATATAGTATTGTGCCAAACAGCAATTAACAGTATGACATTAAGAAGGTGCAACTATTGCAAAAAAAGGAAATGTTAACATATTATTGCATTTCTCTTTCATTTTGTGTAATAAGTTAACCTGCTTTGTTTATATAAACACATTTCTCATGTGTTTTGGTGTGTGCTGCAACTAATATAGAAGTTGTTAAGTATCATCATGTCTTGCCCTTAGCCCCGCCCCCAGCCCCGCCCCCTCACTACACCTCTAGCTCATTTTAATGAGTACCTGCACTTATTTTTTCCCATTTAAAGCACTGGCTCAATGGTTAATCCAGCTCTGGGGTGGGGGGTCTCACTCATGTCCCACCTCCCCCCCGCCTTGACGCTGTACCATGGGGGCAGGGGGCAGGGGGCGGTGGAGGAAAGGCAAAGCCTCTTTCTCCATGGGCCTGTGGCAAGAAACTTATGGGGGCAACTAGCACAAGCCTGTCTCTGAGGGGCGAGCACGTGCACGGCCCGTGCACAAGCGGTTCTCTGAGGGGCGAGCATGGCCCGTCTCTCCAGGGCCTGTAGAGCCAGCGGCGATGGAACGGGTCTGTAACCGGATCCCAGGCCGAGCAGATTTCCAAGCCCTGGCAGCAGTGGGTCGGCGGCATCTGCACAGGATTACTGGGGGTGAGAAGTGCTGATGGCAGAGCCGATCCCTGGCCCGGGACAGCCTTGGCCGGCAGGCGGCCAGGCGCCAAGCACTTTGCATGCGCGGTGCTACCGAGTTAGGTCTGGCCAGCAGCGGCCTTGCTTGTTTGCTTTCTCGCACCAGCTCTGCTACTTGAGCCGGAAACACCACACTCAGTCCATCGTGTTCACAGCTCAGCGGGGAAACGTGCCAGTATCAACACGTGTGCCCTCTGAGGGCAGGGCGCCTGCCCCGGAGATCACCTGTCACACGCTTGAACTCGAAGGGGAGAAGCTGGGGTTATCGGAGGAGAGAGAGCCCCCATCCCCCTCTACCCCCCGCCCGCGACGAGAGAGCCACCCGGGCCGGCCCAAGGCGAGATAGCCAGGTCTTCAAGCGGGTTCCCCAATGAAGGGCTTTCAAATCAGCTGCCTGGTCCAGTTCATATATCTGGAGGAAGGAGAGGGCCCGCTTCCAACCCTTCCAAGAGTCGAGGGAGGGAGCAAGCATGCAAGGGCGCTTGAACCCCTTACTCAGTGTGCAGGAACCTTCACAGAGACCATCACCCTATAGGACAGAGTAAATGGTCCCTCATACCACAGCGCTTCAGCGACAAGCCTAGGCCCCTGTCTCCCGTTAGGTCAGTGCTGCAAAGTTAGTCCCACAAACCACAGCGACACAAGCCCAGGCCCCTGTCTCCAGTTAGGTCAGCGCTGCAAAGATAGTCCCACAAACCACAGTGCTGCAGCGACACAAGCCCAGTCTCCAGTTAGGTCCAGGCTGCAAAGATAGTCCCACAAACCACAGCGCTGCAGCGACACAAGGCCAGGTCCCAGTCTCCTGTTAGGTCAGCGCTGCAAAGATAGTCCCACAAACCACAGAGACAAAACCCCTTACTCAGTGTGCAGAAACCATCACAGAGACTATCACCCCATAGGACAGAGTAAATGGTCCCTCAATCCACAGCGCAGTAGTGACAAGTTCAGGCCCCGGTCTCCTGTTAGTTGTTGCAGAGACAGTCCCACAAACTACAGCGCTGCAGCGACACAAGCCCAGGACCCGGTCTCCTGTTAGGTCAGTGCTGCAAAGACAGTCCCACAAACCACAGTGCTGCAGCGACACAAGCCCAGTCTCCTGTTAGGTCAGTGCTGCGGAGACAGTCCCACAAACCACAGCGCTGCAGCGACACAAGCCCAGGCCCCAGTCTCCTGTTAGGTCAGTGCTGCAAAGATAGTCCCACAAACCACAGCGCTGCAGCGACACAAGCCCAGGCCCCAGTCTCCTGTTAGGTCAGTGCTGCAAAGATAGTCCCACAAACCACAGCGCTGCAGCGACACAAGCCCAGGCCCCAGTCTCCTGTTAGGTCAGTGCTGCAAAGATAGTCACACAAACCACAGCGCTGCAGCGACACAAGCCCAGGCCCCAGTCTCCTGTTAGGTCAGTGCTGCAAAGACAGTCACACAAACCACAGCGCTGCAGCGACACAAGCCCAGGCCCCAGTCTCCTGTTAGGTCAGTGCTGCGGAGACAGTCACACAAACCACAGTGCTGCGTAACAAGCCCAGGCCCCAGTCTCCTGTTAGGTCAGTGCTGCAAAGACAGTCCAACAAACCACAGCGCTGCAGCGACACAAGTCCAGGCCCCAGTCTCCTGTTAGATTCATGCTGCAAAGATGTCTAAATGTTTGGGCGACTCACCTCCCAGGGATCAGTTTCTACACATTCTGTAAGTCAGTTAAATTTAGGGCCCATACATTGCCCAGTCTGGCAACACGTAGGACAGATAGTTGATGCTCAGCTCTCTTGAGTGGTACTTTTTAATACTCCACTCGTCAACATCATGGGTTCGAACCATCTCCATAGTCCCAACCAGGGTATACTGGGCGCCGCCCTGCAGGCCAGTCATACTAAACCCCAACTCAACATTCCTCCCAAAAATGCAAAACAACAATAATATCGGTTAGTCACAGCTGGTCTTCATTGGATGCCTACCACTCTATTACTCTCTCAAAGTCTTGACACTTGCTAGAGCAATGGGAGTGAGCTCATTGTCGTCCAAACTGCCCACAGAGTCTTCAGACCTTGCTGCTTCCTTCACTCTTCTTTGTTGGCATCGCCCTTCAAGATCTGATTCACAGGCTCACTTTTGATCAGTTTATTCAACACAGCCTTCATGCGTTGAGATCTGGCTTGCAATAGTTCTTTGGACTGCCCTAGCACGAGAATGTCCTGCAGCGACTTTACCAGCTCTTACAGAATTTGTTCTCTTAACCTCGCCAAGGTACAACCCTGTAGGATTTGCACCCGGATTTCCTCAGTTTCATCTCTAAACGTACAAGTGCTAGCCAGCTCTTCGAGTCGACTGTAGGAAGTGTTGATAGATTCATCGGGATCTTGTTGTGCTTACCACAGCACCAATATCTCAAATCAGATAGGCTGTAGCTTGGTGTGTGTGTGTCTGTGTGTGTCTGTGTGTGTCTGTGTGTGTCTGTGTGTGTCTGTGTGTGTCTGTGTGTGTCTGTGTGTGTCTGTGTGTGTGTGTGTGTGTGTGTGTGTGTGTTTTTTTTTTTTCTGCCGGAGAAAGTTTGCCACGGTTTGTAAATATCTACCCCTGTTAGGTGGAGGAGCAGTGGCTGTTTTCAGTCGGTGTCTTCGCCCGTTGCCGCAAAGGTCACATTCAAGCAGCTCTACCCACAAATTCCACATCAGGGCCTGTGGTGAGGAAGGGCCTACAATAATGAATGGCTCTAGGGCGAGTATGTTTGCATCTCTGTGGCCCAGACTGGGTGGATGCCCTCAGGTCCTCACCACCTGTGCAGTTAAGGGTGTCAGTGGTAGCCACACCTAGAGGCAATCAAACTCGACACAGGCAAAACAAAGTGGTGATCTTTGGAAGGAAAGCCTCTGCTTGGGACTCCACCAGGTGGGCAGCTCACATGGGCCCCACACCTACCCCCAGCACCCACGCCAGAAACCTGGGAATCATCCTGGACAACAAGCTGTACACAACAGCCAAGTAAACGCATTGACCTCCACCCGCTTCCACAATCTGGATGCTATGAGACACCTTCCAATGACGATCAGACAACACCAGGAAAATGGCCACTTAGGCCCGGATTACCAGCAAGCTTGACCACGGCAACGCACTCTATGCAGGAATCATCAAGAAGCTCCAGAACAGGTTCCAAATCATCATATGTGCTGCAGCATCTCTCATCCTCAACCTGCCTCGCCGCTCCCACATCAACCCCTGGAAGGCAGGTCGGGATATAGAGATACCCATAATGTAGATTATGCAACATGTATACACACCATAGTGAGTAGGAGCACAGCAGAGCAGGCAGGGAAGAAAGATCACAATAAACTTTCCAAGGACAGAGAGAGGCTCTGGACTGAGAAACCTCATCAATCAGCACAAATAATCATTGATTAAGACAAGCTATTGATTGCCTGCTCATTTCAGACTGAAAGGACAGCAGCATCAATCTGCCACTTCCCTCTGATCTGCGCTATCACTGGAAGCACACAGGCTTTCATCAGTCAAGGGCCGAGTACCCCAAGCCGGAGCACCACTTTAGTATCCACACCGGGCCTTATTTCCAAGAAAGCCGTTACTCCAAGGCCCAAGGACCACTGCGGGGCCCACTTGGACCTAGGCACCCAGCTACTCTGATCCACCTCTGCGCCAAGACTGCACTCCTGATAAGACTTTCATTTGCTATCCATGTGTTTTCTAAAAGCAGTTTAAAATGTTTAGTCAAATTCTTCTCACCAAAATCATGTATTTTGCAAACGTACAACACACGCGGAATATGTAAATAAACCAAATAGCTGATGGGAAACCTAAGAGGCAGGTTCCAAGGAGAGGAGCTTCCTGTGATCTATGCTGCTTAGAGCTGGCGACTGCTGTTTTAACGTTTGGCAGCTCTGTAATAACAAGTGGTACTTGTACCTAAGTGCACCGTCTTCTTTATCCCAAGTATGAAAAGCTGAGTTGGCCCTGCGCGGATTCAGTCACACAGCCAGCAGGTTGCACACAGCTGTCAGCAGCGACTGTTCAACTCACTGAGATATCCTACCTCATGTTCATCATTGCGTGCTGATGTGGAACAGTTTGATGCTGCACATAGCACGTCATAGGACCCAAAGTCCTAGGGAGGCTTGACTGGCACCGAGGCAGGGGGTGACTGGGTCCTATGGAATGGCATGCGCTGTGGTGCCTCCGCTGTGGAAAGAATACGTGACTGAATGAGCCTCCTCCCACGGAGGCCTCCCCACTGGACTAATGGAAAATGTGGGTTTTGTTTAGGCCTAACCTCTAGTTGGCAGGACAAGTGCAGAGTGCCTTGAGGTGGTAACTGGCCACACCTGCTGCCTTTTCCTGCCTCCTCATACCACGTCATCCGAACGATTTGGTAGGCTTGGGGTTCCTTGGGGGTAAAGATCCCCCACGACAAGGGGTCCTGCTCTCTGTTGTCACGAGAGGTGTCCGGCCCACTTGGTGACCCAAGGAGGGCTGAACACCTGTGAGGACAAAATGGAAAAAAAAGAGCAGTTCACAAAAACTCTGCATTGTGTTTCTGTACCATGTATATAGGGTGACCAGGCAACCTGGATTTGCCAGGACAGTCCCGTTTTTTTTCACCAGCTGCCCCGGCAGATTTCCACAATTTTGGCTCATGTCCCGGTTTTTGGATGAGGTCGACTGAAACCAGTGAGAGCCACTTATTGGGTGTTCTAAAGCTGTGCTAGTTAGCAGCTGTTATAAGTAAGCAATTTAATTAACAGGTATGGTGCTGGTATTATAAATAACATTTTATTTATTTTCTTAGTGCCTCTTCTCTATTCCTATGATCAGAGCTGTCATTCTGCGCTGCTCCGTTGATGTAAAATTGCAATCCTTCTATTTTTGCAAAATGTCCAGGTTTTTAGTTCTCAAGACCTGGTCACCTTACAAATATACCATCACTTCTTTCAGGCGTGAGGCCAGCGAATGATAGCTGCATTGCACCGCAGGAGGAGCCAAGAACTCAGTGCTATCCCCAAGTGAACTCCACCTTACTAGCATAGGCCTGGTGGTGCACAGGGTGCTTGAAGGAGGTGGTACCCTGGGGGGCTGAGCAGGGATGCAAGGCTTGAGGCCATAGCAGGGCGTGCGGAAGCCTTGAGCAGGAGGCACGGAGGGGCCAGAGATGCAAGGTGGCACATGGTGACCACTGATGGACGCAAGACTGAGTCACCCAGGTATGAAGAGGCGTCTGACGAGCAGTCTCACGAGAATCCTGCTCTCCGTGAAGCTCAGCAGTCTCCGGAGACCCCTCCCAGGGCCAATGGCGTTTCCTCTCCCAACCTTCAGACGGTAGGTTAGCCCCCTCTCTTCCCTGGCGGCCTCGGAGACCCTCTCAAGGGTCAACCGCTCGAGCTCTCTGGCGTTATCTACCCACTCGGGCTGTGCGCCTGTGTGATGGGTGAGCCGAGCCCATGGGGTGTGATGGGATGCGGTTAGTGATGGAAGCGGGCGGGTACTGAGGGGCAGGACCTGCCCATACCTTTCTAATTTAGGAAAAACAGTTTCTCAACTTTTGGGAAACAGAACTGTCCCAGTTAATTCCGAGAGCTGAAATGCTTCAGCTGCAGTGTAAGGCAGGCAGTCTCCTGTGCTGTGAAACCGAGAGAGGGGCAGACAGCTAAACAAGCCTTCCTGCCAGGGTGCCTGCTTGTCTGAAAGAAATGTAAATATGGGCAGCTGGTCAGTCTGCAAATGTAAAGGGTGCTTGGATGCCGGTATTGGCTTTAATTGATGGAACCACTTGAAGCTTCCTGATGACACATTTATTCTTTTTGAGTGGTATTGTAAGGGAGCTACCAGCTGAGCTGTGAAGTGTCCTTTTTAACCTGCCTCGCCGCTCCCACATCAACCCCTGGAAGGCAGGTCGGGTCCGCGATATAGAGATACCCATAATGTAGATTATGCAACATGTATACACACCATAGTGAGTAGGAGCACAGCAGAGCAGGCAGGGAAGAAAGATCACAAACTTTCCCAAGGACAGAGAGAGGCTATGGACAGAGAAACCTCATGGACAGTTATAAAAAAATTGCACTATGTACAGTCTGGGAATTACTAAAATCTATATTTTGAAAGCACTTTATCTTAAGCATTTTTGCGCGTTTTGTAGCAGCCTTTCTTATACTGTGTGTAGGCTGTCTGGTTTTAGGTTTTAACCTATATTAACTGATAAAACCCCACCGAAAGGAAAATAGCCATCACCAGTGTAAACACAAACACTGAAAAAACACCTTCACAACCACAAACTAAGTGCCATTCTAAGACAGGAAAAGATGAGTTAAAGATTCATTTTTGTGTCTTCTTGACGGGCCACTACAATGTAACTTTGTTATACAAGGCAGCAGCGAGAAAGACTGGGCTAACATTATTCTGCTTGAGTTTTGTTGTTTAGGAATGTCACTAAAATATTGTTTCTTCTTCCTTCTGCTTTTTTCAGTTTTGTGGTCTTTGGTCTAAAGATGCAGTGTTTAGAAGCATGTTTTAGGTCTTACTTAGTTATTTTATAAACTGTAGAGAATCAGGAAATATCAAAATCATATTTAATATTTTGGCTACATTTGATTTCACTGATGGGTAAAATGGCTGGTTTCATAAGAATCTTTCCCAATATATACCATCACATTTACCCACAGAGAATGGGTGAAATCCTTTGATACATCAGCCCCCTTTTTTAGCGAGTCATTATTGATTATAGATGAATTGCCAAACACTCCAGGCTTTAAACATTCAATTCAAGGTGTAGTGACAGGTATATGGTAAACATGGAACGCAGTGTCACTTGGAATGCTGCTGCAAAAAAGTTCCTACCAAGTTCAATAAAGATTGGAGTGATATTGTTTTTATTTGCAGAAATTCAGCTACGTATATAAAAAAGTTGTATGATGACCTGTCAAAATCGATACCTGAGCTGGAAGTATTTCTTCGTTGACTAATGTTATGTTCTGAGTGAAGACACTGAGCAAAACAAACATTGGCAAAGCCAAACCGTTTAGCTAGGATTTTCAATCCTGACTATCATCAAAAAAGCCAGATACAGAGAAACAAAACAAGAAACAATTGTTTTCCGTGTACAACGCATTTATGAGATAAATAACTTTTGTGATGATTTTAGTGTGCTTTAGAAATGTAAACTGGGCCAGACGCTATGCAAAGCGTCCACCCTACAGGAGGAGGACTGATCCACCACACGGCCAATAGCGTGAGGTCTGAGAGAATTACTGCCCTGGGTGGAACAGAAGCCAACTCAAAGTGTGCTGTTAGGTGCAGTAAACAACAGTCAGCCAGACCTAGAAGGAAGCAAACCAAGAGGTGGGGGGAGGGGTACATGTTCTTCTCCAGCTGATTGCATGACGGGAAGGCTCGCTCCGAAGGCAGTTCAAAAGCTGGTCGGAGAGGTGATCATTGGAGCTGGGGTCACACAGACAGGGTTCTGCAGCTGAGAGACTTATTTCAAGTTCTTTGCACCGACCAGTGCTTTTCTCTTCACTGCTTTAGATATGAAGCTCATTATGTGTTGTGCTCTTGTGGAACAGTGGGCCTTGTAGCTGAAGAGCAGGGTGCGTTTTACATGTACTGGTCGGTGATCTACCGTTTCAAGAAGGACCTGTTTTATAGTGCCTGCAGGCACAGTGTACCGAGATGTTTATCCTGGTACGCAGATTGAACCCCCTCTGCCCAGGTTTTAGTGTTTGATGTGAATAACATAACGTGTATTTGTAAAGCGCACGTTCACCCTGAAGTGCATCTTGGCGCTGAATAACAGATGTTTATTGCTACCCAGCTCAATGGTACTCCTTTTATCGACTTCAAAAGGATCAAAAGGCTGAGTGGACCCACTGAGATTTGAACCTGTGACCAGTCGCGGCCAGTGCAGGTAAGAATGGTGGGGCGGGGGCGCGTGGACAGACGGATTAATTTATTTTATTTTTCCTACTCTGTCGTCCCCCCTCCCCACCGCGCTTACCTGCAAAGGCTGCGACTACCTGTGACCATGAGGCATCAGGCTGCATGAAGACATGCTAATTTAGGCTCAGTTTGCACACTGTGCGACTAGAGAGGAGCCGGGCACATATGAAGGAACGTGGCCCGGCTCAAGAATGAGTGCAGCACTACTGCTAACATAGGTTGTTAAATATACCATCAGCACGCAGCGGCACCCTGCATCCAGTGGTCGAAGTCCATGAGAACTGTGATCCTGCACACAGAGGGGGCGGGGTCAAAGGTGTAGCTATAGAAACAAAATATTCTGTAACTTTTTTCCGTCTTTTACCATCAGGTAACTACATATAAAATAAGACATAGCTTAAAGCAAAAATAAATGCAGGTTAAGTTAATCAGTGGGAAATGCACTATCGTACATTATGAACCCTCTATTAGTTATTGTACTGCAGGGGTCTGTAACCAGAGAGCCACAGAATTGAATCCTGGTTGGAGCAGTGAAGAATAGCGACTTGTGTGTGTTTAGTGCTACGCGGTCCCAGTCTGTGGCAGAAAGCACTGTGAATATGTAAGTCATCATTTTAAACTTGCATTGCACACAGTTAGGCTTTCCTGTTTTCAGTTTCTATTTTTGGCAAATTCTGGTGGGGTTTTTTCAGTGTTTTCAATACCTTAAAAAAACAGTGGTTACACATTTACGCGCCATTAAAAACAGTAGAAACAGTGTTTTTCCGGTGTTTATGGAATGCTTTGCCTTTAATTATTGCTTGCTTTCTGCACTGATAGTGCATGTGTATAGACAGCGTGTGTACAGGGTATATGAGATCCAAATAAATTTTTAGAAATCAAACTTATTGTAGTACACCATACAATACTTCTTTAGTGAGTCTGTGGTCAATGCGCGCTTGCTCTTTCCTTCCTATGTAAACGTTTATCTGTGAAAAGGCCCTCTCAGCTTTGGCACTTGAGAAGGGCAACCCCAAAACAGCCAGTACACAATTTGTTAACTCTGGCCAATGACATAGCTTTCCATGCCAGTACTGGTGCACCTGAAGATTGTGATTCTCTAGGACATGTTCTGCAACATATGTGTTGAATTGGGCGCATACACCCTCCGTTATTGAAGCAGTCAAAAATGAAGCGGTACTTTTCAAAGTCTGGAGAAAATTCTGAAGGGATCTAGAACTTGTGCAGAGTACCTCAATGAGGCTTCATTAACTTCAAATGCCATGGTTGGGGAAGGGACATTTCTATGCATCATCGCAAGTCATTTCCCATAGACTGTAAAATATCATTTCCTGAATTGCTCCTCCACATTTCTTTGCTTACCAAGTGGCAAGAATTCTAACATGCAGCATGTTGCACTGCCAAAGTCACTAAAAGTGTCACCCAGCCTACTCTCAAGGAGATGTTTCAGATCTACACCAATTACGCTGAACGCTTTGTAGACAAGGGTGTTTTCAGACTCTAGTATTTTGATTATGTCCACTACATCAGTCATGTATTCCTGTAAAAACCTAAGCATGCAGTAGACTGTACTTTTTTCACATCACTATCAATATGTGACCAAAGATCACCACATTTCTTGCCTTTGGCATCATTACTAAGCAAAAATTCTGTAAACGGTCGCCACATGGATAATATAGCATTCACAGCCTCTAGGACTGAGAACCACCGGCTAAATGACAGTTAGGATGACTCTTCCTTGGATGTCACACAAAGCACAAAATAAGAAATATTTGTATTTTAGTTCCTGGGCATACTGAAACAGTGCACCAGATTGGACTACAAAGTCAATGGCATTCTTCATTAACTCTGAAGATTGTAAAGATGCTTTCAGCATACCATCTAGCAAGTGACGAGGATCTCTTACAGGGAAGCACTGTTAAGTTAAGTTGGCAAGCGCGAGAGAGGAAAATCACACGCTAGACCACCTCCCGGCGAGATTTCTCAACGCGAGCAGTCGCATTAGGTCGCTACTGCTCGCGTTGAGAAACCTGCTGCGTGCGTTGAGTAAGCTGCCGCTCGAGCAGGTCATCTACCCAAGTGGCAGAAAGAAGCTGCGCCGTCTTGCGCTGTGTGTGGTGCCATTCGTGCTGATTTTACAGAGCGGGACAAACTCCTGGTGCTAAAAATCAGCGCGACTTACCTCACTGTTGCATGAGGAACTCCGCGGAGCGTGGCGTGTGTTTTTGGCACTTAGCGGAGTTTTGCGTAGCGGAACTCCACGAACTCTGGCTAGGCCTAGTCACGGGTCCTTGAA
This sequence comes from Calotriton arnoldi, assembly GCA_963921515.1. Classification (NCBI taxonomy): domain Eukaryota; kingdom Metazoa; phylum Chordata; class Amphibia; order Caudata; family Salamandridae; genus Calotriton; species Calotriton arnoldi. Next base: position 486,154 of record CAWUFW010006325.1, on the reverse strand, counting down.
TCACCTCTGTGATGTCGAGGGCTAAACTCCACTGTTTCCGTGCTGTTAACGGCAGCAGAAGGAGAGGCCCCTCCCTGGAGTTTATCTTTCTATCTGGATAACCACCCCCGCTTGTGCTACAGCTCGAGAGCAGGCTTGGAAGGGGCTGGGCACACTGCCCCCCGAGAAGGGCAGCTGTGCTTCTGTGCTACAGCTAGAGGGCAGGCTTGGAAGGGGCACACTGCCACCGGAAAAGGGCAGCTTTGTTTCTATGCTACGGCTAGAGGGCAGGCTTGGAAGGGGCTGGGCACAATGCCCCCAGAGGAGGGCAGCTTTGCTTTCTATGCTACAGCTAGAGGGCAGGTTCGGAAGGGGCTGGGCACACTACCCCGGAGAAGGGCAGCTTTGCTTCTGTGCTACAGCTAGAGGGCAGGCTTGGAAGGGGCTGGGCACAATGCCCCCAGAGGAGGGCAGCTTTGCTTTCTATGCTACAGCTAGAGGGCAGGTTCGGAAGGGGCTGGGCACACTACCCCGGAGAAGGGCAGCTTTGCTTCTGTGCTACAGCTAGAGGGCAGGCTTGGAAGGGGCTGGGCACACTGCCACCGGAGAAGGGCAGCTTTGCTTTTGGGCACATGTGCCATTGGTTCCGGAGTGCAAATTACGCTGGTACTGACTGGAGAGATCAGACATTATCCTGACTCGGGTGCACGGTGCGCACTACAGGTGGAAAGAGCAGCATTAGACCTACAAGCCCGCAGTAGGGCTGGGTCTCCGGGGGGGGGGGGGCACTGGAGACACCCGGCTAGCACCGAACCGTGGGGCGGCGGAGGTCCCCGAAGGCCACCCCATCAGATCCCCCCTCCCGTCACATGCGACCTGCACCGAGCGGCGGTGGTGGGGGCAGCGGGGATCCCCTGAGGGCCGTTTCGGACGCACAGATCGCCCTCCCATTGCTGAGGGCAGCTGGGTAAACTGCAGGTCGGGCTCCGGCGCGGCCAGAAACCCTCATGGTCTTCACCTGCACTACATCAATTCCAGTGAGTGCAGTCGGCTCTGGGGGGGCCGGGGCAAGCACGTTCAGGTACAGGCCGCTGCCGCTGGGGCGAGGCAGGAGGACAGTAGGGGGGGGGTGCGGAAGGAGTAGGGGTGGTGGCAGAAGGACCAGGGAGAGGCAGGAGCACAGTAAAAGAGGGGGAGGGGGCCAAGGCGGGCAGGATGAGAGGGGTAGGGAACTGGGTAGGTAGAGCCCGGAGAAGGGTAGAGCGGACAGGACAAGAGAGGCGTAGGGCGCGGAGGGAGGGCGGGCAGGAGGAGAGCACAAGAAGGAGGAGGGGGTAAAAGGTCCAGGCATAGGGAGCATGTAAAGACCCGGGAAGAGCGAAGGCAGAGGGCACCATAGGGGCGATGGAAGCAGAGGGTCCATGGTAGGGGCCGCGGGGTGAGCAGGACCGGGGTATACACCCAGAGTGCTCCGGACTCGGCAGAAGCATCTCATTTTTTCCAGACACACCGTCCACGCCCTCCTCACAGAAGCCTGTTTGTGCGCTTTGACCCTCCACCGCGCCAGCACAACAGCCGGAAGTCGGTGCGACTGAATGGATAAGTTGTGCACTGAATCACACCACGTATAGGGTGAACAGATCTTGAAAACCGAAAACAGGGACATTTTGGAAAACGATTATAAGGACTACATTTTTCATCCACGGAATGGCGCAGAATGACAGCTCTCATCAACATAGGATCACAGAAGATGCATTAAAAAAAAAAAATGTAATTTCTAGAAGCAACATCATACCTATTAAGTAAAGTGCTTACTTATAACAGCTGCTAACTAGCACAGCTTTAGAACAACCAAAAAAGTGCCTCTCACGGTTTTGAGTCGACCCCCCTCTAAAAACTGGGACATGAGCCAAAGTTGCCGAAATCTGCCGGGACAGCTGATGAAAAACCAGGACTGTCCGGGTAAATCCGGGATGTCTGGTCACCCTAACCACGTACTAAAATGTCGACGGGGACCCTGGGAGGGGCGGGAGAGGGGGGCTGAGACAAAACTCAGGTAAAACAAGAAGCTTCAACTTGAAATTACCCGCGACACTAAGTAGCTCCCAAGGCATATACTTAACATTTTGCCACTGTGTAATCTCAAGGCATTGCGTGAAAGACTGCAAACAAACGCGTTGTCAGGCGGCAAGATGAAACAGGTGCCCACGGGGTGTTACACTGGTCCTCTTCATAAGTCACCCACCCCATGGGGAGTCAATCTCATACCCACAAAGGCCTCATCACCCCGACGACGAGCAGCCCCAACCGCAGGTGCCACACTGGAATACGTGGTCCTGGCAAATCAAGAGAGCAGGAGGCCTCTGCACAACCAGTCAAGTGCATGCCCCGCCGTAAACCACAGGCCCATCTAACACCCCGGGAACACTACAGCTACGTGTCAGGCTCACACCACTCTCAGAACCACTGCAGCCACGTGTCGGGCTCACACCACTCTCTGAACCACTGCAGCCATGTGTCGGGCTCACACCTCTCTCAGAACCACTGCAGCCATGTGTGGGGCTCACACGACTGCAGCGATGAACAAGTTACTTACCTTCGGTAACGATATATCTGTAAGAAACATAGGTTAGTTATAGATTCCTTACCTTAGAATTACCCCCAGGGGTCAGACTGGATCCGGAAAGTTTTTCGTCAGCAGTACCCCTGCGCGTCGGAAAGTGGCGTCGGTCGACTCCGCGTTCGTCGTCGTGGTGGTTGCCGGGATGACGTCGCGGTAGCTACATAGACGCCGCCCTCGCGCGCTGACGTCAGTTCTGTACATGACATTCCACGCCAGAAGTGCAGAGCCATGCAAGACACTGACCAATGGTGCACAAAACTAGGGCCCTGAAAGGATGTCCTTAACCCTAGAAGTCAGTTCGCAGAACGGGGAGGATGGGTGGGGCGGTAAGGAATCTATAACTAACCTAGGTTTCTTACAGATATATCGTTACCAAAGGTAAGTAACTTGTTCATCTGAAAGAAAGTTAGTTATAGATTCCTTACCTTAGAATAGATACCCCAGCAATACCAACCCTGGAGGTGGGTCTGCGAACTAAGTTCACACCAGAAAGTCCTGGAGAACAGAACGGCCAAAGAAGCCGTCTCTCCGGACTTGGCTGTCCAGGCAATAGTGTTTGGTGAACATGTGCAGTGATGCCCACGTAGCTGCCTGACAGATGTCATTAAGGGGGACTCCTAGTCCCAAAGCAGTGGTGGCTGCCGTCGCCCTGGTGGAATGGGCGCGCAGTCCCACTGGAGGCTCCTTTGCCAAAGAATAGCAAGCTTTGATGCACAGAACAACCCACCTGGAGATGGTCCGTTTGTGCACGGCCCGACCTTTCTTAGCGCCCACGTAACCAACAAAGAGCTGGTCGTCCACCCGGAATTGTTTGGTGCGATCCAGGTAGAAGGAAAGCGCACGTTTTGGATCCAGACGGTGGAGCCTCTCTTCCTCTTTTGAAGGATGCGGAGGCGGAAAGAATGTGGGCAAAGTGATGGTTTGGCCAATGTGTAAAGAAGTAACCACCTTGGGAAGAAAGGAAGGTCTAGTTCTAAGGACGACCTTGTCCGGATGGACAGCCAGAAAGGGAGGCTTGGAAGAAAGCTTGTAGCTCACTCACCCTGCGTGCAGAGGTGATGGCCACCAGAAAGGCAGTTTTCAAAGTGAGAAGCCTGAGAGGACAGTTATGTAGTGGCTCAAAGGGAGCGCACATAAGGTAGGTAAGAACCAAGTTCAAGTCCCACTGGGGCATTACGAAGGGAACAGGAGGAAAAAGATGAGTAATGCCCTTAAGAAATCTATTTACAACAGGGGACTTGAAAAGAGAAGGCTGATCAGGAAGCCTAAGAAAGGCTGAAATGGCCGAGAGGTAGCCCTTGATAGTGCCCAGAGCAGAGCCCTGCTGGGCCAAAGAAAGGAGGAACAAGAGGACCTCAGAAAGAGGGGCGGAAAGGGGATCCACAGCCTTTGCTATGCACCATGCCACAAATTTGTTCCATTGGCAGGCGTATACCGTCTTAGTGGAGGGACGCCTGGCTGCCAAGATAACATTGCAGACTTCGGGAGGCAGGTCAAATGACGTCAACTGCCGCCGCTCAATCTCCACGCAAGGAGGTGGAGGCTGGACAGGTTCGGGTGGAGGACCGTCCCCTGCTGCTGCGACAGAAGATCCTCCCAAAGAGGCAGTCGGATCGGAGGAGCGATAGCCATGTTGAGCAGCTCGGGATACCAGACTCTTCGTGCCCAATCCGGAGCCACAAGAATGACTTGGGCCCGGTCGCGCTTGATCTTCTTCAGCACTCTGGGCAGAAGTGGTATAGGCGAAAAGGCGTATAGAAGACCACAACTCCACTCACGACGAAAAGCGTCGCCTAGCGAGTGCCGCCTTGGAAATTCCAATGCGCAGAACTGCGGACATTGCGCGTTCTCTTCGGTGGCGAATAGATCTAACCAAGGCTCTCCCCACTGCTGAAAGAGACCTTGCACCACCTCCGAGTGAAGACGCCATTCGTGATCCATCATGCACCTGCGGCTGAGTTCATCCCCCCTGGCGTTCAAGGAACCTGCCAGGTGTTGAACCACCAGGGAAATGCCCTGATGTTCCAGCCATGTCCAGAGGCGGAGGGCCTCCTGACATAGGGTCCACGACCCCACCCCGCCTTGTTTGTTGCAGTACCACATGGCGGTGGTGTTGTCCGTGAACACCTGCACTACTCTTCCCCAGACAGAGGGAAGGAATGCCTTGAGTGCAAGACTAATCGCCTGAAGCTCCAGAAGGTTGATGTGGAGCCCGGACTCCGCCGGAGACCAGAGGCCTCTGATCTCCGCCTCCCCCATGTGGCCGCCCCATCCCAGAAGTGATGCGTCAGTCACCACTGTGAACTCTGGTTGAGGAAGGGAGAGGGATCTGCCGTCAACCCAATCCTCGTTCGTCAGCCAACAATGCAATAGGTGTGGAGTGCCCTCCGAGATCTGGACGCAATCGGACAGATTCCCCTGATGCTGCGCCCACTGGAACTTCAGGTCCCACTGCAGAGCCCGCATATGCCACCTGGCATGATCTACCAGCAGGATGCAGGAAGCCATGAGGCCCTGCAGCCTCAGGTTCATCCTGACCGAAACCCGGGATAGAGGCTGAAAGATCGGAATCATAGCCCGAATATCCCGGACTCGCTGTTTGGGAGGATAAACCCGAAACTGCGTCGTGTCCAGAACCGCTCCAATGAAGAGGAGCTTCTGAGAGGGGGTCAGGTGTGACTTCAGCACGTTGGAGAACCCCAGCGAATGCAGGAGGTCGGCCGTAGTCTGGAGGTGTGAGACGACAGCCTGGGGCGAGCCCGCATTCAACAGCCAGTCGTCGAGATAGGGGAAGACTGGAACCCCTGATCTGCGCAGATGAGCTGCGACCACCGCCATTACTTTCGTGAACACCCGAGGGGAGCTGGTAAGGCCAAAGGGGAGCACGGTAAACTGAAAGTGCTCGTGGCCTACCGTGATCCGCAGGTAACGCCGGTGGGCCGGCAAGACGGGGATGTGAAAGTAAGCGTCCTGCAAGTCCAACGCTACCATCCAGTCTCCAGGGTCACGGCAGACAAGACCTGAGCGAGCATCAACATTTTGAACTTCTCCTTCCGGAGGAAGCGGTTGGCGTTCCTGAGATCCAAGATAGGACGCAGGCCTTTGTCCTTCTTGGGCACCAGAAAGTAGTGGGAATAGCAACCATGACCTACTTCTGGGGCAGGAACGCGCTCGATGGCACCCTTGGCCAAGAGTGCCGAAACTTCCTGTTGGAGAAGGGCCAGGTGATCCTCCGACATGCGATGTTACGGAGGTGGCATGGAGGGAGAGGTAGTCTCGAAGGGGAGGGAGTAGCCCCTTCGGACTATTTGCAAAACCCACCTTTGCCGACGTGATGGTGCGCCAGTGGGGGAGGTGATGGCGGATCCTGCCGCCCACAGGCGCTTGGTGGCCCTGAAAGGTCGGACTAGGAGGGTTTGGAGGCTGCTGCAGAGGGGGCTGTGGTGGACTGGCCCGCCCGCTGGTCCACAGAACCACAGCAGTGGTTCCCACGTCCCCGGCCGCGCTGGGGCTGAACAGCTTGCGCCGGCCTGTGGCTCTGGGCGGGACATAGCAGGGCACCCTTTCCGTAGCCACGAAAGGGGCGAAAGGCAGACTGCGCAGGGTGGGTGGTGGAGAGGCCCAAGGACCTGGCCGTAGCCCGAGAGTCCTTAAAGCGCTCTAGCGCGTTGTCTGCCTTGTCGCAGAAAAGGCGACGGCCATCAAAGGGCATGTCCATGAGGGGAGATTGGACATCCCCGGAAAAACCAGTCGAACGCAACCAGGCGTAGCGTCGAAGAGCTACTGACGTGGAAATTGTCCGGCCAAGTGCGTCGGCGGTATCCAGCCCACAGCGGATGGTAAACTTCGCTGCGTCTCTCCCCTCGGCAACTGCACAGGAGAGTACGGCCCGGGCCTCCTCCGGGCACTGGGGCAGCACCTGCGCCACTGTATCCCACACAGAGTGGGTGTAACGGCCCAACAGACATGCGGTGTTTACCAACCGCAGTCCCAAGCTGCCGGAAGAAAACATTTTCTTCACAAGGTGGTCCAGCTTCTTGGATTCCCTATCCGGTGGTGCGGTAGGGAAGGCGCCTTTTGAAGTGGAGGCTTGGTCCACCAAGCTCTCAGGGGTGGGGTGTTGGGAGAGGAAAGTGGGGTCGCCCGGGGCTGGGCGGTGGCGTCGGACAATCATCCTGTCCACAGGAGCCCCTGTGTTGGGCCTGGACCACGTGCCCAAAAGGATGTCCGTGAGGGCTTCATTAAACGGCAGCAGGGGCTCCGAAGAGCTCGCTGCTGGTTGAAGGACCTCTGTAGGTAGCTTGAGGTGGAGAGCCTCGGCCGCCCTACGCAACACCACTGCGTATGACGCTCCCTCCTCCGTAGCCACGGTAGGAGGAGACAACATGCCAAGGTCTGGTAAGGTATCCAGACCACTGGCTTCCCCCAGTTCCTCTCGCCAGTCCTGTTCGTACACCAACTGGTCGGTCAAAGGGTCCCCAGACCCCTTCCAGTCCTCCTCACCCTCCTCTGGCTGCCAATCTGGTCTCAAAGAGCCAGGGTAGAACAGGGGCACAAAAGTACCCGCCGGCGTCGGATCCGGCGTCGGTCCGACTCCGTGTCTACCTCGAGCTGGAGGCCGGGGTTGACGTCGGCTGGGGACACAGCCGACGCCGGCGGCGGACGTGGTGCCGGTGGAATCGGCGCTGGGGGAGGCGTAACTAGGTCGACCGGCGCCGATCCAGATCCAGGCCTGGATCCAGGGGGACCCTGCGGCGCCGAGGCCGAAGCCGCCGAAGGCCCAGGGCCCCCAGCCGAGTCCGCGGGGCTCGAAGGCGAGCCGGCGAGTCGGGCTGCCCAAAGATGGCGTGCATCGCTTCATAGAACTGACGAAGCTGGGCAGGGTTCGCTCCCGGTCCCGGGAAGGGGGGGGGGCCCGGAGTCGACCCTACGGGCTCCGCACGCGGAGCCACGGGAGGGGCACCAACCGCATCCCTCGTCTCGTCGGCCGACGGACGGGGAGAAGTCGAAGAGCGACAATGCTTCTTCAACTTTTTTGTGCTTCGACTTACCTGACCCAGAGTGCGAAGACTTCGACGAAGAATGGTGTTGGCTGCGCGATCGGTCCCTCGACCTCCTCCGCGGCCAGGACCTCGAGCAACGCGGAGCAGACTACCGGGCCTCGAGTAGCTTTCGGGACCGCTCCCGCAAAGACTTCGGGGCCATGGTCCGGTAGTCTGAGCACGACTTGGGGTCGTGGTCACGCTCCAGGCAGTAGAGGCACATGCAGTGCGGATCCGTCACCGACATCAGTCGGTTACAGGAACCGCAATCCTTAAAGCCAAGCATCCCTCATGCACCAGGAGTCGATGGACTCAGAAAATAACGAAGTCGACAAAAGTCGATAAAAAAGCTCAGTTTAAAAATGACTGGGGGTACCGCTCTCTCCGGATCTGCGCTTGCTGGCGCGGAAGAAAGAAAGAAATGACGTCAGCGCGCGAGGGCAGCGTCTATGTAGCTACCGCGACATCATCCAGGCGACCACGACGCTGAACGCGGAGTCGACCGACGCCACCTTCTGACGCGCAGGGGTACTGCTGACGAAAAACTTTCCGGATTTAGTGCGACGCCTGGGGGTAATTCTACGGTAAGGAATCTATAACTAACTGTTTTTTCCAGATGTGTCAGGCTCACAACACAGCAGCGATGTGTCGGGCACACACCACTGCAGCAATGTGTCTGGTTCACACTACACTCACACCACAGCAGCAATGTGTCGGGCTCACACCACTGCAGCGATGCGTCGGGCTCACACCACTGCAGCGATGCGTCGGGCTCACACCACTGCAGCGATGCGTCAGGCTCACACCACTGCAGCGATGCGTCAGGCTCACACCACTGCAGCCAGTGTCAGGCTCACACCACTGCAGCCAGTGTCAGGCTCACACCACTGCAGCCAGTGTCAGGCTCACACCACTGCAGCCAGTGTCAGGCTCACACCACTGCAGCCAGTGTCAGGCTCACACCACTGCAGCCAGTGTCAGGCTCACACCACTGCAGCCAGTGTCAGGCTCACAACACTGCAGCCAGTGTCAGGCTCACAACACTGCAGCCAGTGTCAGGCTCACAACACTGCAGCCAGTGTCAGGCTCACAACACTGCAGCCAGTGTCAGGCTCACAACACTGCAGCCAGTGTCAGGCTCACAACACTGCAGCCAGTGTCAGGCTCACAACACTGCAGCCAGTGTCAGGCTCACAACACTGCAGCGATGTGTCAGGCTCACAACACTGCAGCGATGTGTCAGGCTCACAACACTGCAGCGATGTGTCAGGCTCACAACACTGCAGCGATGTGTCAGGCTCACAACACTGCAGCGATGTGTCAGGCTCACAACACTGCAGCGATGTGTCAGGCTCACAACACTGCAGCGATGTGTCAGGCTCACAACACTGCAGCGATGTGTCAGGCTCACAACACTGCAGCGATGTGTCACATGAAGAGTCGGTCAGACAGTAGAGAATACCAACCAAGTATATGTTTATTCAGATATACTCGAGTGGAGCCCCGTCTGCCCAGTCGCTTAGGGGTGCTACAGAGAGGACTGACATCAGCAAACATGGTGATACATTATTCAGAACCCCAGAAGACACGCCCAGAATGGAAATTTCCAGATGGAGGCAGCTACACAAAGGAGGTACAGAAGGATAAGTTTCGATCCTGAGACCGGGCACACACTATCTCTAAACCAAGATCGTTCTGCCTGCCACATCGCTGGACTAGTGGAAGCAGGCCTCTATCTAGTGGGAAAGGTATGCAATAATAAGAACAGTGTATTCATTAGTAAAGCAGGGCCCAACCTTGGAGAATAGGAAAGTTACCAAAGCTGCTTCTCGCAGAGAGACAGAGATCAGTTTCGCCCATGGGTCAAAATGGCAGCTAAACATAAAATGGTCCCGCGAATGCTAACTTATGCAGAACAATATGTAACACAGCGAAGACATTTTTTATATTCTAACTGACCCTCCTTTTAGCATTCGCTAACAATTTTACACGGTGGGCGGAAAAGACATAAGATTCATATAAGCAAAAGGACATCAATACTCGGAACAATCCATATACTCATTATCAGGAATACAAACTGCAAGGGATGATGTAGAATCAAAGATGCCTTCGTCAATCTGCATCATGTCCTCAATGCTCTTCTGCAACATGATCGCAGCATTAGTATCATGAACTGATGTTTTCGGTTTAGGGGTGAGAACATTTACACAATAGGTGCAACAAGCCGGGAGACAGTGTATACAGAGGCAACATGCAAAAATAATACTAGCAACCACAACCAGAAATATGAGACTTTTCCAACCCCATGTTGTTAGCACATTCCAAAACCACCCTGATAGAGTCCAAGTACCTGTCTCTTGGTGTATGTCAGACGAAAGCCTATGCAATTTCTGTATAGCTGCGTACACATTGGGGGCGTGGTCAGGTATGTAAACGCAATAGCTGCTGTCAATGATGCGACAAGACCCTCCCCAATCAGCAAGGATGACGTCTAACACGATCCTGTTCTGTAAGGTAACTAATCTCGTAGCCTGGAGCTCAGCAGTGACATTTGTCATTATCCCAGCAGTTGTATTGATAACCCCCTCCACTACTCGTTAGCCGACGAATTTGAAAACTATTATCCATGGGGCCCCAGAGGGGTAGGAGACCCATTATGGCATCCTCAAACTGTTGTGCGGTGGTATCTGTCTGATCTAGATCTTTCGTGTCAACAACCCTTCTGACTCGGGGCAAGTATGTACTCCTACGCTGCAACTGATGATCTTTATGATAATTGGGCGGGGCAACATACACAGGGGGAAGGAGGAAAGAGAGGTAACATCTGCCTGACTATCCCCTCGGAAGCCAGACATGAGCTTGGGATCCACAGACAAAATAGACATTAGGGGGTAGGATCAAAGGCGGACTATTAATCATGCTCAGTATGTAGGTGAAATTGCATTTACTCTCTCCCACCTTTACCTCCCCAGTCCCCTGGACACAAAAACTAGCTGTTGCGTTGACCACGGACACCGGCATCGGTTTGTCATTAGTAATATTGAGAGCTTGGAAAGATTGAAAATACTCAGAGGTGTTGAACTTTTGGAAATCAGCCATTTCCATTTGAAGTCGTGTTTCGTTCTTTACTTGTTAATATGTGCTCATACAGGAGTTTGGGGACAATGTACTGAAGGTCCCTTGCCCTGACTGTCCTAAGGGAGTAAACCCATGATGAAAACGTATATACTCTACCACAGTGCTGTGAAAGGCAGCGAGTCTTCTAAGACCCTCAATGCTGCCCGGTGCAGGGTTCCACCTCTAATTCACTTTGGGTTCGCTATCAAAATAATGAGGCAAGCGCTGGAAACTGGAAGACAAGAAAAAGGTTTATTTCTCATGAGGAGATCACGTCAACTGCAGACACCGGGATGTCTGAGGGAGGTGTTCTGCTGATAACTCCTTTGGCTCTTCCTTTTATACAGGTTTGACACAATGCATTGGTTTCATCAACATGGTTACACAAGCTTGGGGTCCCCGCCCCGGGCAGGTTGTCACACAAGCCCAACAGTAATTCTCTTCCCACCCAGGTCAAACAGACAATCTTATCTTGCAGCTGGACCTTGCTTCAGGGTCTAAAACATGTGAGACCGGCCAGATCTAAGAGTCCGTTCTGTTGATAAAAACAGGTCCCATTGTTGGTAACAACAAGTCTTGCTGTTTGCAGTGCAATAAATCATGTTGCAAGAGTCTTTTTGGTGTTTGGAACCTGTTTGTGTAACTAGGTGCAGTGAGGGGTAGAGTGTCCAAAGGTTTGCCTGTAAACAGAGATGAGAGGAAAACGAGTTTGTGGCAGCAAGTGGCGCTGAGGTTCGTTGCGGCAAATAGAGTTTATAGCCCCCAGCACACGTACCAGGTCGGTCAGAGGGATGCTAGTAAGGGCAGGGTGAAACAAAGGTGACCAACAGAGTACAAAATAGCTGTGATAGATTAAAATGACTGCAACTTATGTGCACATAGAATTCCAACAGACAAGATGGCGCAGGTAATGTTCACGATTGTCGTTTTGCTTTTAACAGTGCGAGAATCAGCAGGTGTCATAACCAGAGTAGAGAGTTGGAAATGGTAGTGCACCATACGAACAATTCAAACCAACCTTCACAGCTGCTGATATATGACAATGGTAGGGACAACAGATTGTCGCTCTTATGGGTGACTGAAGGGAGCAACCCGCAAACCCAGCAATTAGTTGTATTGGACACATTATGAACTTGATGCAACATTTTTATAAATACATTGTCTGTGTAAGACAATCTATGCGCTGCTTTGTGTGGAGCCAGAGTGACAAAAACATGTTCGGGAAGAGTGGGTGTCGTACCAACCAAAGAGTGTACAGGATACTTTTCCTCTAGAAACCAGGATATTCCAAGTATTCTCATTAGCGAGATCACAACAATTGATATGAAAACCATTTTACTCTTTCTTGACCATCCCCGCGCTAAACGCGGTGATGCAAACGGCTGTTCCTTCTCCTTTATAGGGCGACCAAACGGATACATTATGAAGCAAGAAAAGGAATGCAATAAGACCGATAGCAAAGGCAATTGTTCCCAGTGTCCGTCTGAGCCTCACTGGTACAGGCTCCTATTGTTCATCAACGTTGGCGCTCTTGAGCACCGGCGGTGGAGCTTGCTCTGTCCTAAGCTCGCGATGAATCCCATGTCGCACAGGATAGTGTACCCCCCTCCTAGGGTGCACATTCAATTTATCCTGTCCAGTGTCAGAACAGTGCACCAATCTCAGAACACCCTGAACTAACACCGTTGGTACTATAGCAAAGTACACCCTAACTTGCACAGTCCATCCCTAACTAATCTGACTTCCCTTTGGTGCACTATTCCTCAGCCGAGGGCGCGAATTGTACCTGGTGACTCCAGGCACAGAGGAGTCAATGAAGAGCGCTCCTTAATCGCTCGAATTTCTGGAGGGACCGCTGCATTTAACACGTCATCATTCGCTGCATCCATTTGGGTCCACGTTAATTATCCTTCACTGAAGGGGATGAATCGCGGCACTTTTTCACACTCGGTATCCCCAATTCCATCAGCGACCCACTGATCATAGGGTAAAGGTAGGGGCACTCGTTTGCAGTGAGTGCCATGAATCCAGTTCTTTCGGCCAGCAACCTTCACAGCGGTGCGGGTGGCCAGAAGGACCTGTTCAGGTTCCGTCCAGCGGGCTCCAAGCTCTTCTTCCACTGAAAATTGCACAGCAACACCCAATCACCAGGCTGAATATTATGTCCGGGCACCTCGGGTATATCAGGGAGAGTGTCCCGGATCTGTTGGTGAATAGAACGCAAATTTTCAGTTAACTGGTACAGATAATCTGTCAATAGAGGGTATTCGATATCAGAAAACTTACGAGGGCGCGGGACACCCCCAGACATTTGCTGGGCGTCCAAACACGACCTCATAATGTGACAATCCTGTTCTAGAATGTGCTGTTCTTGTCGACAAAAGTGCTAATGGTAAAGCATCTGGCTACTGCAACCCTGTTGTCTCCTGAATCTTTGCCAATTTCAGTTTGAGAGTACCATTGTACTTCTCAACCAAACCTGCTGACTGGGGATGATTACAGCATGAAACTTCTGCTTTATGTGCAAACCGTTTCAGATTAACTGGATAACCTTGGCATTGAAATTACTTCCGTTATCACAACAGATCAAGCGGGGCAAGCCGAAATGCGGAAAGAACTCCTTCAGGAGTACCTTTGCAGTCGTCATGGCTGTATTGTCTTTGGTGGGGTAGGCCTCAACCCATTTACTGAACGCACAAACAACCACCAGCACATACTTCAAATTGTTGACTCTGTCCAACTCAATGTAGTCTAACTGAAGGACCTCAAAAGGTAAAGTAGGGGGTGCAAAATTACCGGGTGGTGTAGGGGTACCCTTCCCAGGATTGTGCATCATGCACACCAAGCAATACTTCACTAAATGTGCAGCAGTTTTGTCAATGTTGTCATTCTGCCACACAGGGTCTAACAACTTGCAAATACCTTTAGCACTGATATGGGCTAGGCCATAGGCCATTGTGACTACAGGAAGAACATATGCATCTGGCAACATCCATCTTTGCTTCCCTGACTTGTCATTCCAACATCCCTCATCATTCAATGGTGGTGTACTTTCTTGCCACACTGCTAATTCCTCCACTGTGGCCTCACTCTGAATCTCCTTCACATTCAGAAGTGTATCCTCGAACATTGTGACCTCGGGCACCCACCTAGCGAGACCTGCTACGAACATTCTTTTCATCTTAGTTCGAGCTGTTTCCTTAGCTGTCTGATCTGCAAAAGCGTCCTTTACCTACATCGTCAGTAACTTTCCTATGGGCGCTGCACATTACTATTGCCAATTTCTTAGGGAGTGTCAAAGCGGACAAAAGCCTATAGATAAGATGACCATGCTGAATCTTGGTCCCTTGGGAAGTAAGGAACTGAAAATTGCACAGCAACACCTTTCTGCCCAGAGTCGCCCGAAATTATGGGCGGCTCCAAAAGCGTACTGGCTGTCAGTATAAATATTAACAACCAGTTCCTCACTCAATTCACATGCTCTTATTAGGGCAACGAGCTCTGCCGCTTGGGCCGACTGATAGGGAACTCGTGATGTGTCAACTACCGTACGCAGCGTAGTGATTACGTATGCGGCAGTTGTAGTGCCATCTGGTAATTTAAAGCAAGAGCCATCAACATATAGTTCCCCTTCGGGGTTAGATAAGAGAACATCAGTCAGGTCTACCCGTCCTTTCGTCTCTTCTTCCGTCCGGAAGATACAATCATGTATGTCAATCTCTTCATTCTCAGAAGGGAGGCGTAGTAACCTTGGCTGGGTTCAGAGTGGCACATCATTTGATCGTAATGTGCTAAGCAAACAGCGTTAGCTCATAACCTGTCAGACGTGCACTGGTGAGGTGCTGCGTCTGTCTTGTTCAAAAGTGTATCTACAGCATGGGGTACCATGACTGAGGTCAGTATCAAGTATGAGTCCAGCCGATTGTCTTATCGAGACAGCCACAGCCGCGACCGCTCTTGGGCAGCTCGAGAGGGCTCGTGCGACAGGGTCAAGCACAGCAGAGAAATAAGCACACGGCCATTGCTTATCTCCAAATTTTTGTGTTAAAACAGAAAGCGCACAACCAGCCGTCGCATGGACATATAATACAAATGGCTTGTTATAATTAAGCATGCCAAGCACTGGAGCCGAACAAAGCGCAGTTTTTAATTGCTCAAAAGTCTGCTGACATTCAGGCGTCCAAGTCAGGGGTTCATGCACATCTTTAGCAGTCAAAGCGAGCAGGGGTTTTGTTAATAGGGAATAATTTGGAACCCATTGGTGACAGTAGGAAGTAATGCCAATAAAAGGGCGCACATCTTTTGAGTTTGAGGAATGGGCATTTTAACAATGGTACTGATGCGCTCAGGGGTCAATCTCCTACCCTACTTCGACAGTAGGTGACCTAAGTAGGTGACCTCCAGTCGACAATAGTGAAATTTGGAAAGGGATACTTTATGGCCATGTTGAGCTAAATATAACAACAATTTAACTGTACTGTCTTTGCAACCTTGTTCTGTATCCGAGGCGATGAGCAAGTCATCGACATACTGAAGCAATACATTACCTGTAGGGAGCGACAAGGAATCCAGCTGACCTTTCAGTGCCTGACTATAGATACTTGGACTCTCTGTATAGCCTTGAGGAGCGCGACAGAATCTAAAACTTCTACCAGCTAGGGTGAACCCAAACAGATACTTGCTGTCAGGAAGAATGGGAATACTGAAGAATGCGTTTTTCAAGTCAATAACAGAAAAGTATGTAGCAGAAGAAGGAATCATTGTCAAAAGAGTCGTAATGTCTGGGACCACCGGAAACTGGGGAATCACTATTTTATTAACTTCCCGCAAATCAATCACAAAACGATAAACATCTGCATGGCCATCGGAGGAACCCGAAGGTGTCCATTTGAGAATGGGAAGAATAGGGCTATTACAAACATTAGCAGTCGTCTCCACAACCACTCCTTTCTCAATCAAATCCTGTACAATTTGCAATAGTGCTCGCTCACCTGCCTGCTGTATTTTATACTGAGGGATACAAGGCAAAATAGCATTGTCCTTAACTCAGATCAAAACTGGCGGTATCTGTAACAATCCCACATCTGTGTCACCTGTCGCCCAAAGAGTGGGCGGTACATCTTTAAACTCCGCAGGAAGAAGCGCATTTTTGGACAAGCACTGCGGAGCACGCGCTACATCCAGACCCATTGTCATGTAAACACCTGCCGGGGAGCAATAAATCGTGGCATGCAGTTTTTTCAACAAGTCCAAACCCATCAAATTTTCTCCACAATTAGACGTCAACAAGAATGGCGAATCCACAGTGAGAGGACCAATAGTCAACGCAAGGGGTTTCGAAATGGGGCTCACAACCGGTACAATAGAAAAACCTACCGAAACATTATTATGGCCAGACAGAGCCACCCCAGGGGCCAAGGAACGAGAAATAGAACTGTTTGTCGCACCTGTATCCACCAAAAACTCCATAGATGAACCATGCACATCCGCACTAACGTACGGACCACGTTGATCTACAGGTATCGGAACTGGTCCCTCACTCTGTCCCTGGCTATCCTAGCTGTAAGACATCCCTGTCACCTCATCTGTATCATAATCATCATGATAATACTGTCCTCCCCGGGGGTCATCGAAATAATTCTGGTCAGAACGACCCAGCGAGGTTACAGCATTCTGAGCCCTGTCCTGGCCACCACCAGCTCGTCCACGAGAACCTCGTCCCCTCGGGACCGCTACCTTCTGCAGAAGCACCGGACACTCGCTACGCTAGTGTCCCTCCTCTTTACAATACGCAAACTGATTCGGCCCTCAAGGCGTGGTATTTGTAGGCCTGCTCGTGCGTGGAAGCTGTCGGGCCAAACCACCACGTCCTCCACCATTCCCCCTAGTAAAGTGCACTGAGTGTGCCAGGACTGGTAAATCAAATGCTACTAGTGGGCCTGCAGCACGGATTGTGCCACCCACAATAGTAGCCCTTATTGTGCCACCCACAATAGTAGCCCTGAAAAGATGTCTCAGGCCTGCCACTGCGGTGCCTTTGCGCAGTTTGTTAACTGCCATGTCGACTTGGCAAGTGCACCCACTTGCCAGGCCCTAACCTTCCCTTTTCTTACATATAGGGCACCCCAATGGAAAGCCCAAGGTACCCCCCTGGGCAGGGTGCAGTGTATGTGAAAGGTAGGACATAGACTGGTGTGTGTAACATGTTCTTATGGTGAAATACTGCCAATTTCGTTTTTCACTATTGAAAGGCTATCTTGCCCCATAGAACAGAATGGGGAATGCTTTGTAACATTTTACAAGCATATCTTCCCATAGGGATAAGATGGAAAAAATGGAGTTTGGTATCCCTGAACTCACGATTTAATAACACATCTTTTAGTAAAGATGGTTTTTAAATTGTGTGCTTGAAAATACCATTTTTAGAAAGTGGCTATTTTCTTGTTCAACCATCCTGTGTGCCTCTGCCTGTTTGTGGATTGACTGTCTGGCTTTGGAGTGACAGGGGCTGGGGAGGTGTAGTGGCTCCAGGAGTCTGGATGAGTCAGCACTAGGCTGAATAGGCCTGATCTGCATTTGGAGTGGTTGGAGGAGTAGCACCTGTACCTGAATAGGGCTGTGCCTGCCTTCCACAATGCTGGCTCCTCCCCCCTGTGGTGTGTCTGGAGCCAAGGCTCACACTGACAATGGATGTTGTTGTGCACTTGCAGAGTGCCCCCCAGAACTGGTTTTAACTGGGCTCAGAGCCCCTTGCACAAAGAGAACAGACATTTTGGGGTATAAGTATTAGACCTAAAACCCCTGAACTTTAGATCATTCCTGGAATTCAAGAGGAACCTTTGCCAAGGAGAAGAGCTGGAGAGACTGAGGAGAAGTACTGGCCTTGCTGTGTGTCTGGGGTTGGCCTCCAGTTGCCGTTTCTGCCAAGGAAAGGAGAAGGACTTTGCTGTGTGCTGTGTCCCCTGCTGGAAGGAGATCTCCAAGGGCCTGAAGTGTGCTGGCCTCCTGTTCTGAAGTCTCAGGGACACACGGACTTCACCCCCAGCTCCCCTGAACTCTGCTGCTGTGAGTTCTGACCTGCCAAGAGGTGCCTGTGCCAGTTTTGGGCCTCTGGAGGTTGTTGCTGCTGTTTGGGAGCTGGAAGCAAGAAGAAACTCAAATAACTACAGAAATCAACGCATCGCTCTTCTTGCAGCTGTTTTCTCTACGCATCTCCACAGCGCGAGAAGAATTTCCACGCATCGCTGCGCCGCTGCGGAAACCGCCTCAGCGCCTGTCGCCGCTGCAAGAATTGACGCATCGAGGGATCGCGGCTGAAGAGGACCGACGCAGCACCACTCGACGCCGCCGCATCGATCACCGCCGCATCCCGGATTTCCACGCATCATACCTGTGCGGCAAGTTCTTCCGACACATCACCCATGGACCGGAGCCGTCATGAAGAATTGACGCATCACTCCCCGTACAGACCGGATGCGACGCAACCCTTCCTCTGCGTGCAGCGGGACTGTCACATCGCCTCCCCAAGGTCTCAGGGGTGTCGCACCTCTTTGTTTTCCGACGCTGCGGCTGTTTGGCTTGTGAACTTTGACACACCTACAGGTACTTTGGTAAAAAAGTCACGCATCCATTGTTTTCTATGGTACAAGTTCTTGAAACCTTTTTAAAGTCACATTTTTAACTGTGTTTGTTGGATTTTTGGTAGTTTTGGTCTTGTTTAGTTTAGATAAAGATATTTTATTTTTCTAAACTGGGGTGGTGTCCATTTGTGGTGTTTTCACTGTGTTACTGTGAGTGTTGGTACAAATACTTTACACATTGCCTTTGGGATAAGCCTGTCTGCTCGTGCCAAGCTACCAAGGGGGTGAGCAGGGGTTATCTAAAGTGTGTATCCCCCTTACCTTGACTAGAAGCAAGGGTCCCTATTTGGACAAAGGTACGTACCTCTGGCAACTAGAGACCCCCATTTCTAACAGAATGCATATATGTTATAATGCGGCCTGGCAAAGCAAGTATCTCCGCTTTAGGCTTCTCACCAGGCTTCCTCTCCCAATCCCATGCTTTAATTTGATCCCAGGCACCACCCAATTCCGCAACCTGATCCTGTGTGTGTACTTGTCTCCAAATATCAACCGGAACTAGTAAACCAAAAAACATTTCAATGTCTGCAAGCGTCATTACTGTTGAAGAGGCAGCCTCAGTCAATTCTTTATAATAAGCAGTCTGATTTTTCCTAGGATCAGGTAACTGAGTCTTAAGGGACAAAACCTCACTCCTTTTCCATGGAGTATAAACCCACTGTTCTTGGAAACGGGCCCCTACCCTGGGTCTAGTAACCTTATCATGCTGATCCCTTAGCTCTGGTATTTCGGGATGATAGATAGGATGAACCTCCCTCATCGGAAACTGAGATACCGGGGTGGGACTCTTCTCGAGCAGTCTACCCCGATAAGCAACCAACGTTGCAACATTACCAAAGACGTGAGCAGGCGCCATATCAGTAACATATACATGAGCCCTAATATCATATATAATCTGTGGTGCCGCATCATTGAAACACTGCTCCCAAAGACCGATCAAAGTAGTGGACATGTGCTTAAGGGCATGCTGTTGTACGAAAGGCTCATAATCTTTCATCACACTCCACACATCTTCCACACTGTAAATGGGGTTACGGGCCCACTGCGCAGCCTGATTAGCCACCACCTTTTTCTCCTCATCTCCCACATCAGATCGGACTAACGTCCGCCCTATAGGTTCCTTAAATTTCGTCCAATCTCTATCCTCAGGGCCGCGTACCGGTGTCCCACTACTCAGTAATGCTGGGGAATGGAGGAACACAGTGAGGGTAGCGACAGAGGGAGCAGGCACCAACGTCATTGTCGGCTGCGTCGTGGGCGTAAGAGCTGGCGAAAGACGCCGACGCAATAGGTGTTGCAGGAGTGCTAACAGTCACAGTTGCCACAGACGGCGAGGACAAAGAAAGGACAGGAGGTGCCGTGGCCAAGGCAGTCTGATCAACAGTAACAGAAGCAGAAACAGCAGAGCCTGTGAGGGAAGAGCAGGATATATCCTCTGCAGGGCATATGGGGGTGGGGGTCTAGTATCTAGCAATTCTTCCACAAAAGTATAATTTTCTTCTCGGGCTACATAAGACTTATCAATATTCAATCGAAACCTCCTCTCTTCAAGTTCAATCCCTATCTCCTGTTTCTCTCCATCATGTGCTACAGCCTTCGGAGTCAATGTTTGCATTCTCATCTTTCGCGCCTCTTTCTCTGCTTTCATTCGCCTCTGTTTAGCCTCCTTTTGCCACGTTCGAAGAGAATCAAATAAAGACTGTCTACTTCTTTTCGCAAACAACTTCGCCTGTAAAAACCCAATTGTTTGTTCATCATAGGTGCCCGTCAACGGCCACTGCAACTCTGCATTGTCCCTCGTATATTTGTGCCATAGCCTACTAAACATAATAGGGTTAAGGCCATGCTTTACATACATATCAAAGTTCGGAGTGCCTTCTGGCGGCACCGGTTGACTTTCTTCCAATCGAGCATCTGCAGAGCGACAACGACAACAAGAAACCAAGAATCTGCTGAACGCAGGCATTTTCAAAAGTGAGCCAAATTCGTTATGTTGCCTGGCTAAGTGTTCACAAACACCCCGTACCAAAATCGGTCCTCAGACCGTGCCAAATACAAACCAAAATGGTATCCACAAAGAACCGAAACAAACTCACCGGGTGCACACAGGTCAAACGAATTTATTCTGCACTGCCGACTCTTCGAACCAAATGGTCAGATCCAAGGGTTTTGCCGTTCAGGACCCCAGTCGGAATGACCGCTGGGCGAGGCATCGTCCGGCGGGACAGAAAGGGCAGCTGCGAGCAAACAATGCTCCTCATACAGGGATCCCTGATCCGTCCGTCCGTCCGTCCCGACGATGGCCTCGACCTCCCCACCCGGTAAGGGCCACTCGCCTGATGGGGTCCCTGTTCGGGCGCCAACTGAAGGAAGTGATCCGATTAGGGCCACCCAGGTCACTCGTGACCCCCCTTTCAGCCTTCCATACAAATGAAGAGTCGGTCAGACAGTAGAGAATACAAACCAAGTATATGTTTATTCAGATACACTCGAGCTGAGCCCAGTCTGCCCAGTCGCTTAGGGGTGCTGCAGAGAGGACTGACATCAGCAAACATGGTGATACATTATGTACGATTCCGAACCCCAGAAGACACGCCCAGACTGGAAATTTCCAGATGGAGGCAGCTACACAAAGGAGGTACAGGATACGTTTCGATCCTGAGACCGGGCACACACTATCTCTAAACCAAGGTCGTTCTGCCTACCCCATCGCTGGACTAGTGGGAGCAGGCCTCTATCTAGTGGGAAAGGAGCTATGAATGTGTCCTCATGTAACGCAACTGGCGCTATGTAAAGCGCTCTGATACCCAATACCTTCGGGTCAAGTTCGCGCTATATAAAACTCGGTAAAATAAAAAAAAATAAAGGTATGCGCTAAGAAGAACAGTGTATTCATTAGTACAGCAGGGCCCAACCTTGGAGAATAGGAAAGTTACCAAAGCTGCTTCTCGCAGAGACACAGATCAGTTTCGCCCATGGGTCAAAATGGCGGCTAAACATAAAATGGTGCAGTGAATGCTAACTTATGCAGAACAATATGTAACACAACAAAGAAATTTTTTATATTCTAACACAGGTACACACTACACTTACACCACAGCAGCGATGTGTCAGGCTAAACCACAGCAGCGATGTGTCAGGCTCACAGCACTGCAGCGATGTGTCAGGCTCACAGCACTGCAGCGATGTGTCAGGCTCACAGCACTGCAGCGATGTGTCAGGCTCACAGCACTGCAGCGATGTGTCAGGCTCACACCACTCTCAGAACCACTGCAGAGATATGTCAGGTTTGCACTACACTCATACCACTGCAGCGATGTGTCAGGCTCACACCACTGCCGCCATATCCCAGGTTTACACCACTACAGAGTTGTACCATTGTCACCCTACTCACACCACTCCAGTGATGTGTCAGACTCGCACTACATTCATAATACTGCAGCTATGTGTAAGGCTCACATTACTCTTTTACCACTACAGCTATGTGGCAAGCTCACACCACTCTCACAAAGGGTCCTCACACCACTGCTGTTATATGAAAGACTCATATCACTGTCACTATGTGCCCTCTCACAGCACTGCCTCGATAAGCAAGGCTCACAACACTTACCATGGACCCTCACACCACGCTCACGATAAGACCTCACACCACTCTCAAAATGGGCCCTCGCACACCACTGCTGCTGCAGTGCGAAAGGCTCACTGCACTCATGACAGGCCTCAACTCCAGTCTCACAATAGGCCCTCTCACACCACTACTTCTACGTGGAAGACTCGCATCACTGACACGATGGGCCCGCTCACACCGCTCACTCTCATAATCCCGTTTACACCACTGCCGCTATGTGGGATTCTCACGCCACTGCTGAGATGGGCCCTCTCACGCCACTGCTGAGACGGGCCCTCTCACACCACTGCTGAGACGGGCGCTCTCACACCACTGCTGAGACGGGCCCTCTCACACCACTGCTGAGACGGGCCCTCTCACACCACTGCTGAGACGGGCCCTCTCACACCACTGCTGAGACGGGCCCTCTCACACCACTGCTGAGACGGGCCCTCTCACACCACTGCTGAGACGGGCCCTCTCACACCACTGCTGAGACGGGCCCTCTCACACCACGGGTACGCAAAAAAACAAAAAACTTTCTTGGCCTACATTGAGTAAATGAGAAAAATATCTCCTTTTCTCAAATCAGGCGGCAAGTAAGATTCTCTGAATGTGGCCACTGAAGGGAGGGCTCGATACACTGTACATAATATCCACAGATATCAAGGAGCCTTGGCAATATCGATCACACTTGAGTTGCAATCTGCAAACAGAAATTGGGAAGATATCGACCCCTTGGATCTATTCAGACCGGAGAAGCAGCAAAAATAAACCCGATTAGCCCAAACAAACTTTGGCATGGTGAGCTGTGGTGTCTGATGATGCTCGTAAACCGTCAGGATTCAACTCGGATGCTCTTCAGAGGAACATACCGAGGCCATGAACAGTTTAATGATTGAATGAAGACTCAGTAAGGACCAGGGAAGAGGAGCCCGTCCCCAGAATGCGTTAAATGATGCAACTGTTATTAGTCACTCTCGCATCATATTTGTTTCCAGAAGGCTGTAGAAAGGCTTAGTCCTGAAGAAGGCGGCGGAGGTCGCATCAGTCACCTTGTAAACCATGTACCGTCCACTGGGCTCCTGGACACTTTTGACCCTCATTAAAGAGTGAATAACAGCTGTATGCTTAAAACATGTGAAACGTGCTATCACATTTCAGGAAGTGACATTGCCACTATCCAATGAGATAAAGTCAGACCCCTTCTATTACATTACGGCAAGTGACATCACTACAATCCGATTACACATCGTCAGATCGCTCCTATGGGACTGCGGATGTGACAGCCGGAAGCGGCGTCACTTGGGAGTAAAGAAGTCACAAAACTGCTGTCCAGCTGCAGGAAGCACCGTCGCTTGACAGGTGGATGCTTGTGAACTAGTGCTCAGTCGAAGCTATTTCCAGTTGTGTTCCTCACGAGAGCAGATATGCCCCACTTGTTCTCTTGGACATAATCCATACCAAGCGCTATATGTGTTGTAAGGTACACTTTTGGGTTCTGCGTCTTCTCGTGAAAGTCTTAGGGGTTCAGACGATTCAATTTTGGAATTAACACTTTCAGACGGAATTGAAACGTGAGAAGGACTTTTCTTCAATCACACAATATGACGTCACTTCTCTCAGCTATTCAAAGCTTAAATCACAACTTTCAGATTACAGGATATTGCATCAAAGCTATAAGATTTCAGAATGTGGCAAGGCGGTGTCATTGAATTACAGGAGGCAAGATTTACCTCATCAGGAGATAAACACGACAAAACAATCACTTAATAGCAGTGTTTACCATGTCTGTTATGAAAGGAAGGCGTACCACACTTATCAGATTACAGGAAGACATAGCCCTGATATCGGATTACATTTGTATTTTATGGTTTTCAGTTATTTATCGTGTATACTTATACAACCACTGAGGAACCAAATACATATATTTTAAGTAAAGAAACTATTCCGAGGCCAGGCGGTGTTATCAAGGTTATCTATTATAGGATGTTACATAATGGCTGTCCAGGCTGAGGCCATGGGGTGGCTACTGTCCACCTACAGGAGGCAAAATCATTTGTGTCAGATCACCGCAGTTGATGGGACCACTACAAATGACAAGAATTGTGTAACTACCAGATTACCGGAAGTGAAATCACGGCTAGCAGATTGTCATTTATAAACAATTACATTGCTACTATTCGACTACAGTAGAGGGGTGACATCACAGCGATCAGATACCAGGAATAGACAGCACTTTTGCCCAATCACAGGACGGGACAGCACCGATTTCTGGCACTAGAAATGACGTCACTGGTGTGGTGTCCCTACTAGCTCAGCAATGGAATATTCCAATGAAAGCAGAGAGCCGCCGCCTGGCACTCCTGAAGAGGATACGGCTGCATATTTCATGAACTGCCTCGGCGTGCCCCTTTCACCCCATAATGCAAAAAACAGACTCCTGAAAGGAACCGTGGGAAATGCCCACAAGGAAAACACGCGGCTGCCAAGGAGGAGGAACCGCAAAGTGCTCCGCCAGAGAGCCCTGCCCGTCGGCACCCGACGGTGGGCGACGATGGAAATGGGGCGGCCCGGACGGCTATTTATACCGGGACAGAGGGAGCCCGGGGCGGGAGAGCCCAGACCAGGGGAAGGAGGAGGGCAGTCACACACCAGAAACAGACAGGAGGAGGGCAGAGCCCAGAGAAAGGGAGAGCCGAGCTCAGACCAGGGGGAGGGGTGGGCCGAGCCAGACCAGGAGGGGGGGGGGCGAGCCCAGACCTGAGGCAGGAGGAGGGCCGAGCCCGGGCAGGCAGGAAGAGGGCCGAGCCCTGGGCAGGCAGGGGGAGGGCCGAGCCCAGACGAGGGGCAGGCAGGAGGAGGGTTATCCCAGACCTGAGGCAGGAGGAGGTCCGAGCCCAGACCAGGGGCAGAAGGAGAGCCGAGCCCAGAACAGTTGGAGTGGGAGGGACGAGCCCAGAACAGGGGGAGGGCCGAGCCCAGACCTGAGGCAGGCAGGAGGAGGGCTTGTCCCAGACCAGAGGCAGGCAGGAGGAGGGCTTGTCCCAGACCAGAGGCAGGCAGGAGGAGGGCCAAGCCCAGACCAGAGGCAGGAGGAGGGCCGAGCCCAGACAAGAGGCAGGAGGAGGGCCGAGCCCAGACCACAGGGAGGAGCAGGGCCGAGCCTAGACCAAAGGGAGGCGCAGGGCCGAGCCCAGACCACAGGCAGGAGCAGGGCCGAGCCAAGAAACCACGAAACCGGTCCCAAGTTGGAAGGGTATGCACAATGGGTTCCGTGCTCGCTACGCCACCAGATTCAAGCTAGCCTGGCTGATGAGGGGTGAAACCACGAAACCAGCCCCAGGATGCTTGTATCTGGTCCAGGGAGGACCTGGCCTGGCAGTTCGGGCTGGACTGTTCCCATGGGGAGCAGGGTCAAGACTGATTTGAATATGGCTGGGTCTAAACTGGAATGGTGTGGCGTGCAAAAAAACAAGGGATTTAACCCTGATCTGTGACTGGGGGGTGAATGTTTGGTTCAGCATTCCGTCCAGCATCTGTTCTTTTTGCAAGAGCCCAGACCAGGGGCAGGAGGAGGGCCGAGCTTAGACCAGAAGCAGAGCTATCACACACCAGACGCAGGTCAGGCCCAGACCAGAAGTAGGGCAATCCCAGACTCAGAGACAGAAGGAGGGCTTGTCTCAGACCAGAGGCAGGAGAAGGGCCGAGCCCAGAGGCAGGAGGAGGGCTTGTCCAAGACCAGAGGCAGGAGGAGGGGAATCCTTGATCAAATGCAGGCCATTGCAAGACCAAAGGGACATCAGTCCCAGGTCAGATGCTCCAAACCAGTGGCAGGTGTCCAGTCAGTACCAGACCAGTGGTAGAGGCAGCCCGTTACCAGAGTAGAGGTAAGTGGTGGGCCGGGCCCATATTAGAGGCAGGAGCAGAGTGTCCCAGACCAGAGGTGGGCCAGATCAGATAAAGGGCGCAGACCAGTCTGAAACAAGAGGCAGCGCATCCCAGACCACGGGCAACAGGTGGGCAGTCCCAGATATCTCGCACTCGGTTAGACACACCTTTCTTTTACCCCACAACTTTCTGAAATACTCCATGCGCATATTTCACACGTCATCGCCTTCCTTGTCATCCCTCAACTCTCCCCTTCCGCATGTACGGCCTCCCCTCGCCTCCTGTTCACCATTCTTTCAAACAGACACAAACATCCTCTCACCTGTAAAACAGCACTTTATTTTGGTTTGGCACGGCCAAAATTTAAAAGCTGTGTATCTCCATCAAGCACTTTCACATAAAATGGTAACTACAATCAGCATGTATGTGACCATCACAAGCACTTTCATATAAAATGGTAACTATAATTAGCATGTATGTGACCATCACAAGCACTTTCATATAAAATGGTAACTATAATTAGCATGTATGTGACCATCTCACTGCAGAGAGGCCAAAGATTGGATAAGCATGTAATCTGCCCATCTTTGTGACCTACTAACCGACTGAGACACTCACACAGCCTTTAGAAACAACAGATCTCTCATTTGTGCCCAGCACGAACATTAACCTGCAATCTGAACTCACCCAGACACCTAGGGCAATTTGGTTCCCAGAATGCACTATACAGGAGTCATGACAAAAACTACAGTAACAACATATGTAACAAGCAAATACTCTCGGGGAACGCATGTGAAATGTAAACAGGAACTGCATCGGTGACGTGGATAACTTTAAAGGTTTTTACAATGCTTTTTGAGAAACTGATCAGTGTTTTTGCTTCTGAAGTTAAGGACATGAGTAGGGAGCTCGAAAGGGACCAGTTTACAGTTAGTTGTATTTACTGCCAAGTCTAAGCACTAGCAGTACTTGCCTCACTTGAAACTCTGGGTCTAGTTCTGGATTCTGTGGTTTCACTAGGTACCTTGCAGTTAATGTCAGCAGATCTTTGGTGTAAATTCTCTTCTGTGATAAATCTTCAAGGGAGGTGATTTGCATCCTAGTTTTTGAGAGGCCATCTTTATGAAGGGCGTTAAATGGCTTCCACGAATAACGAGTGAACTATTTGGTATAGTGTTTTGGCAACTGAATATTGTGCATATAGAGTTGCAGATGTCAACCCTTACTGGTGGTAGACCGCACACCCACTGCCACAAGTCCACAATAATAAGAAAACCATGCTTAATAGTCAAGTTTATGTATCTGTGCCCTCGAAAATGTCCTTTAGGGACGCCAAGTGTGAAATACGTGTTTGCATTGGATCACATGCACTCCACAAGGTGAAAGGCAACCTTAGCAAGGTATGAAGCGCTATACAAATAAGAAACGGATACTTCCTTGTAGTGCTGGTTCTGCATTGTAGCAATCCTCATTAAAGCCATAAACATTTTAATTCCCAGCTGTGTACAGGGACCCCAGAAGACCTCATATCAATAAATACATTCATTTATCAATAGAAAGGGTGAAGAGTCCAACATGTGCAGACGTTGCAAATGGCCCCCCAAAAGCCTAATACAGCAAAGATTTCTCAAATTTTAGATGGCAAATATTTTTTTTAAAAAACATTCTCAAAAACCACATTGCAGCACCCCCTCACAGAAACTGCCATTTACATTTCCTTGATCTGGCCGATGCCTTCAGTTCTTTTTCAAGCAAATACTGCAGACTAGGGATACATTTCAGACGTTTTTATTTTGGAACTCTACAAATAAACCGCAGAGAAGGGAGGGCCATTTATGACTTCAATGAAGATTCATATGATGGAAAAACAGGACAAATAATCTTTTTTCTGCATCGTAGAATCCTCCTTAATAGTCCTAAATGTCGAACTAGAGTAGCAAGGTAGAGGCGCTATAATCCTCATTGCCCTATGATGACAGGCTTAGCCAAAAGGTTCCTCATAGCAGCTTGACCAATACTAGAGTCCACCATTATATCTGAATCTAGAAAATGTCTTGTGAAAAGAGTGGACTGATTTCCAAGTAGCTGCCATACATACGCCTGACAAAGGAATGTTTCTCAGGCTGTAGTGGCTACCTTCCCTCTAGTGGAAGGAGTTCTAGGTTCTCCCTGGAAAGGGTTATAAGAAAACTGATCACACAGAGCGATGCAGGTTACAATCCAACAAGAGATGAGCAATTGTGAAGTGGCCAGACCTTGGCAAATGTAACTGTAGTTTATTTGGTTAGATTTGTGTACGGTCTTGTTTAAACTAGGTAAAAACAGAGAATTCTCCTCCGATTTAGAGTGTAAAGAATGCTCCTTTGGAGACGATGGGTTGCAGAACTAAATAGGAGGGGTAATTGTATTTTTAATGTAGAAGTTTCAAACTACCTTGTGTAGAAAGGAAGGCTGAAACATTTACAAGGTTCAACAGCTGAACGGCTTGAATCTCACTAACCCTTCGAGCTGAGGTGACAGCCAATTGAAAAGCAAACATCCCAGAAAGATGCAGCAATGAAGCCCTGTTAATCAAAGGGTTGATCCATTAAATTTAATAAAACAAACTGAGCTCCAAGGGGCAAAAGTTGCCCTTACAAGACAAAAGACTTTCTTCAGGCCTTCTAAAAGGTCTTTAATAACAGGAAATTTAAAAAAGGATGTTTGAGTTGGTATTTCCCAGAAGCGGTAATAGCAGCATGATGGACTTTGATGGATGAAAAATGCAATTTTAATGAAGCCAGATGTAGTAGTTACAGAAGAATCACTTCCTCTTGGAAGGTGATGTGGTTGTAGCCTCCTGGTTGACCAGGCCACCATAAACAAAATCTCTTCCATTTGAGGTGATCGCAACATTGAAAGACGTATAGCTTTCTACAGAATAGCCATGCATCACTGACGGAGATTTAGATGTCCATTTTGTCCAGTCTCAGGAGCCATGTGGCCAAATTCAAGGTAGTCAGGATCAGCTGGAAAATCTGACCACGCAATTAGGTTACCAGGTTCTGACTAGATGGCAATTTCCATTGTAGCTTGACAGATATTTGCAACAAGTCCCAGCCCAACCGCTGCCTTAGCCAATGGTGATTTATCATTGTTGATTGGCAGTTCGAGTTTCAGTATGATTGCGTATTAAAGGAACTGGAGGAAATGTTAAGTAATGTCTTATCAGTTCATCAAAAGGGCACTGCCCAATTAACTTGGCTTTCTCTTGACATTTTTTGTTTGGAGATGGTGAAAATAGATCCATCTTTTGAAATCCCCAATGAGGAAGGTTTTCTGAAGAATGCAGTGTTCCAATTGTTTTTGATTTTCTTACTAAAATCCGCTTTAAAAACCTGCCTGATGGTTTGTGATTCTTGGTAAGTGAAATGCTTTTATTGATGTTACCTGGCCAATGCTCACAACCAGATTTTCTTCAAGTCCAGTGATCAAGGTCTTCATCTCATGCAGCCTTCTTTGTACAGGTAGTCCAAGGTCATTACGTTGTCGGTTTGCATAAGAATCTTGCTCGTATTCAGAGATAGCAGGACCAACAACCTCGTCCAAACAGCTCCTGGTGATGTCCCCATTCAAAAAGAGGCATATCTCTTACAATCATTTGGGTTGGAGTGCCTGCGGTAATGGGACACCTTAAAGTAGATTGGCTCTTTAGCAACACCACCAATGAGACTGTTTCACTGTTATTGAGAGAGACAGCTATCATTCCAGTTGTTGTCTTTCTGAGACCACTAATTCTCCACACATTTTTCGAGTGGGCTCATATGTAATCGCACATTCTGCACAACAGAAATGCAGCCCATTGCATGGAAGAAATGTTATGGGTCAACGGATTGGAAGTCTTCAGGAGAAGTTAGCATTTCTCTGAGATCATCGGCACTCTTGCCTCGTAAGTGTCTTTCCACTGTGCCTAAAGTTGCCCCAGATAAGATGGAACTGATTTCTTTGAGAGTTCTCCACTTTTGGGAGGCTGCTCGCTTTTATCAACCAATCATCTACGTAAAGGATAGATAAAAATTCAATAAAATTGACAGATACTTCTTGCAATGGGAATGAAGCCGTAGGTGTCTTGTACATCTACAGCGCACATCAAACATCCTTGCCTGAGGTGGGGGAACATTTGATGGAGGGCAAGTATACAACGTTTTCCCCTTTTTACCCAATTGCTGCCTTTTTCGATGATTCAGGATTGGTTTGAATTCCTTCTTCTGGCCTTTTTTCACAACCAGAACACATCCTGAATAGATGCCTCTTCCCCGAGAGGGACACAGACTGGTTCTGGTGCATGTCAACAAGGAAATCTACACGATTGTTAGTTGGAATTCTGAAGCTGTAGTAGGTGATGGAGAAGCTTTCCAATAGTCAGTACCCATTTGTCACCTGTGACATTTCCTAACCCTTCCAGATGTGATATCACCCACTGGAGTGGTTAATGGAGAGGGGGTGACGCCATTGGTACTAGAGAGATGCTGTCAAAGAGTTTCTGGCTGAGTTTGAGCTTATTTCCCCTTAGATCCTCTTCTTTGTAAAGGGTATCTCTGGATTCGCAGAGGCTGTTGCTGCTGTTGCCACTAGCAGGGTTAATGAGGGGATTGAACCCTTCAAGAATGATTGCAGACTCTGGGCCTGCACTGAGACTTGAAGAATTTCTTCTCCTCAAGACCTATAGCTTTTAAGGTCTCAGCTTCAGTCTTCATCCTCATCATTCAGTGAGCTGACAGAACAATGAAGACCCTGAAAATGGGAGGATAAGAGTTTATTTGTGTCAGGCTTCCAAGTGATCCAGCACAAATAGGAAGAGCAGAGCAGAGTGATGTCATGGCAAAAGCCACACACTACTAACCATGCAGAATCAATAGGGGCCCGGATACCTTTATTTGAGATAAGAGGAGCTTCAGGCACCATCTCCTAAAACTCCTTCTAACAATGTTACGGCAGATCATCTGTGAGGGATTTAAGGCCTTCCATGATGTCTATTCATAACGGCCCAACACAGACATCAAACTAGCTGTCTTTTGTGCAGTGACTAAAGTACCACATTTTCTTTCCAACCATATCCATACTCTTACTTTCTTTATCAGGTGGAACCGATGTCTCCGGTGCCAATGCATGCCTCCTCGTCATAACCGAGACTACAACTGAGTCCAGTTTGGCAAAAGACCTCAAGAAATATGGACCCAGCTCACAAGGCTGATATTTTTTTTAGGAGACATGGAGTTTACTGTGGCCGGTGTTAGGAATGTGACTTCCACTGCTGCCAATAAGCCTGACACCAGTGAGAGAAAGGAATTTCGAGATTCTCAAGGTTGGAGTGTCTCCATTATAAATGCCACCGATGTCTGGTGCCTCCAACGGAATGTCCACTTTAGATGCTCCCCTCATCAAAACAACATAAAATGTGGCGATGTCATCCACGGGAGAGATGTCATCTATGGGAGAGATCCTAGATGGTGAACCTGCACGAGAGGAGTGCGTTTATGAACATCTTGAGACCAAGAGTGTGTGAAAGAATGAGGATTAGGAGGAGATGGTGCCCGGATTCTTCTACACTTCTTTGATGTGCATAGAGACTATGCATCCGGTAACAGAGATGGAGGTGACTTAAAAAGGATAATGCCTCCAGGAGATCTAGGTATCAAAAGCAAAATTCTAAGTGAAAATATCAAAGTCTGCCTTGATACCATCCTCAGGGGAGGCGGAAGATTTAGAAGTTTGAGAGGAGTTTACTAAGAATCGTCTGCCGGAATTACAAACCCTGGGGGTCCTAAAAGTGGTGGGGTACAGACTCATTTTCTTTGATGTATACTCCACCTCTGGTGTAAAGATCAATATTTCCAACGTTGATTTGGGTGACAAACTGTGTCCTACCGGCTTCAGTGCCGCCAGTGATTGATGTATTGACGTCAATCAGAGCGACAAAATCTACAAAGGAGACGCATGTGTGCTTGGAGTACCTTAAATGGTGAATACTTACTGCTTCGCTGTTCGTGGAGATGTTTCGACGTTCTCCTTTGAGAGCTAGCTTGACAAGTCGGGTCAATGCCTTCCTTCGACAGTGAGAGGGAATGACAGATGCAATGGGAATGTGAATGACTGTTTTGTCCTTTTTCTGAAATCCTTTCCCTGGATCTCCATCTGTGAGCATCCTTAGGGGTTGTAGACACCATCGCAGTGGTAGCAAAGCATTGTCTGTAGAGCTTTTTAGCCTTTATTTTCTTTTTCAGCTTTTCCAATTTGCCATGCACCTTATGGCCTCATGGTCCTAGAGGGTCCTTTTTTGACATTTTTGGGTAAAATTCACATTCCTTGATGGCAGGCACAAGGACACTTTACAAACAAAGGGATTCTGACCAAAAGTTTTGAGGAAAAGGCGAAAAAGGTTTTAATTCGCCTGCTAGATGTTAAAAATGTTGAGAGAAGAAAATAGAAAGAATTCTGAAAGGAATAAAAAAAAAAAAACACGTGAGAACACTCACAGAGTGTTTCAGGATCTCAGTCAGAAGAGCCAGAAAAAAAGAACTGGCTGCGAGGTAACTTCCAGAACTAAGCTGCATTGGGTAGTGGAATGTCCTGGAGCCTTAAAGTATGATTTTTTTTAATAATGCAAGCCTATCAGACTAAACACTTCCTCCTTACTTAGGCCTGTAGGTAGCTGTTTCTGTGTGGGGTACTGCAATGTACATTTGGGAATGGGATTTTGGTACTACATACAATCTAAAACTCAGAAAATGGTGCTTGAAATAGGATTTGAGGGTGCTGCTCAACATCTGGACATGCTGGACTTTTCACCCTTTGCATTCATATGTGGATATATATTGATATGAAGAGTTCCGGGGTCTCCTCAAGCATTTTAACATTTAGCTCCATCAATGAAGATCCTATGATGCATGAGAACCTACTGGAAGGTAACTAACTTCCAACACCACAAACCTATGTAGTCAAGGAGCTTAGCACTTAAAAATATACCTTGGTCCAATAAACCTTTCCTTCTTGCAAGACGGCTTTCTCATAACAAAGTACCCTGGATCATCAAGTTAGAAGTCACTCCACAAAGACAAGCCACAGAGAAATGCTGTGCTGTGCCAGCCTAAAAGAGCAAAAGTTGTCCCCTCGAGATATTGACCTTAAAGAGTGCAAAAAAATGATCAATAGTGTTGGAGACAATAATATCAAATGACGACATATTATTAAATAGTAATACTATTATTAATAGGATTTTGAGAAACGCTTAAATAATCTACACCACAATGAAATCTCCCAAAATTTCCAAATTCAAAGTAACTTTAAAAACCACCTTTAAATAATTTAAAAACATGAAACAGAAATCAGAATGAAGGAGTAGCTCTCTTCTCCCACAGTTCCCTACCTGAAACAACTTCACCCATGGACTCAGGCGGGCCTCTACGTGCTAGTGCCTTTTACTAGTACAAAATGGCGTCAATCTACATTTTTTCGAATTAATACCTTTGGTCGACATTTCGTAGTCTTCGCGTTCCAGGATGACGTGTCTGCCGGATACTGAAATGGTGTGCCGAGATGTAGACAGCCTCTGGCTGGGCAAGTAGTCAAGTGTTTTACAAATAAGGGGTGCAAGCTTGCACTTGGGGGTACCTGTTAATGCACGTAGCGCAGCAGCCCTAACCACTTACTTGTTATGGAGGACACACCAGCCGCAGTGGGGGTCCCCTGACCCCAGGCAGTCCGAGCAGGTCTGATACTGTTGACACTGTTCCACAGGAACCCGGCTCACCTGAGGAGTGAGAGAGGGGGGCGTGAGTTAAACTGGCCCTCGTTATCCTCACCTCACACAACCTTTCAGCCAGCCGGTCATGACAACAGTCCAGGGTCCCAGCACATGTATCAATGGGCCTACCTCCCCTGACCTCCGACTGTCCCAACACAAGCATTAATTCACCCATACCATAACACCTCCACTTGACTGCGAGAGCCCTGGCCCAGATGTTATTTCACACATTCCAAATTTTCCCAACTTCTGAGCATCCTGGCACAGGTGTTAATTCACACATACCACCCTCGGCTGACCTGAGTGCACCAGCACAGCTGTTAAATAACACACATCACCCTCACCTTAGTGCACCAGCACAGCTGTTAAATCACACACATCACCCTTAGCTCACCTGAGTGCGCGAGCACAGCTGTTAAATTACACATATCCTTAGCTTACTTTGGTGCATCAGCACAGCTGTTGAATCACATCAGCCTTAGTTCACTTGAATGCACCAGCACAGCTGTTAAATCACACATCACGCGTAGCTCACCTGAATGCACGTTCACAGCTGTTAAATCACACACACCACCCTTAGCTCACCAGTACAGCTGTTAAATCACCCTTATCTCACCTTAGTGCACCAGCACAACTGTTAAATCACATCACCCTTAGCTCGCCTGAGTGCACCAGCACAGCTGTTCAATCACATCAGCCTTAGCTCATCCGAGTGCACTAGCAAAGCTGTTAAATCACATATATCACCCACAACTCACCTTAGTACATCAGCACAGCTGTTAAATCACACATCACCCTTAGCTCACCTGAGAGCACCAGCACAGTTGTTAAATCACATATATCACCTGCAGCTCACCTAAGTACATCAGCACAGTTGTTAAATCACAAATATCACCATTAGTCACCTGAGTGCACCAGCACAGTTGTTAAATCACACATCACCCTTAGCTCACCTGAGTGCACCAGCACAGTTGTTAAATCACACATATCACCATTAGTCACCCGAGTGCACCAGCACAGTTGTTAAATCACAAATATCACCATTAGTCACCTGAGTGCACCAGCACAGTTGTTAAATCACACATCACCCTTAGCTCCCCTGAGTGCACCAGCACAGTTGTTAAATCACACATATCACCCTTAGCTCCCCTGAGTGCACCAGCACAGTTGTTAAATCACACATATCACCCTTAGCTCACCTGAGTGCACCTGCACAGTTGTTAAATCACAAATGTCACCGTCACCTAAGTGCACCAGCACAGTTGTTAAATCACACATATCACCCTTAGCTCCCCTGAGTGCACCAGCACAGTTGTTAAATCACACATATCACCATTAGTCACCCGAGTGCACCAGCACAGTTGTTAAATCGCACATATCACCCTTCGCTCCCCTGAGTGCACCAGCACAGTTGTTAAAATCACACATATCACCCTTAGCTCCCCTGAGTGCACCAGCACAGTTGTTAAATCACACATATCACCATTAGTCACCTGAGTGCACCAGCACAGTTGTTAAATCACACAGATCACCCTTAGCTCCCCTGAGTGCACCAGCACAGTTGTTAAATCACAAATGTCACCATTAGTCACCTGAGTGCACCAGCACAGTTGTTAAATCACACATATCACCCTTAGCTCCCCTGAGTGCACCAGCACAGTTGTTAAATCACACATATCACCCTTAGCTCACCCGAGTGCACCAACACAGTTGTTAAATCACATCACCCTTAGCTCACCTGAGTGCACCAGCACAGTTGTTAAATCGCACATATCACCCTTCGCTCCCCTGAGTGCACCAGCACAGTTGTTAAAATCACACATATCACCATTAGTCACCTGAGTGCACCAGCACAGTTGTTAAATCACACATATCACCCTTAGCTCCCCTGAGTGCACCAGCACAGTTGTTAAATCACACATATCACCCTTAGCTCCCGAGTGCACCAGCACAGTTGTTAAATCACAAATATCACCATTAGTCACCTGAGTGCACCAGCACAGTTGTTAAATCACACATATCACCCTTAGCTCACCCGAGTGCACCAACACAGTTGTTAAATCACATCACCCTTAGCTCACCCGAGAGCACCAGCACAGTTGTTAAATCACACATATCACCCTTAGCTCACCCGAGTGCACCAACACAGTTGTTAAATCACACATCACCCTTAGCTCACCTGAGTGCACCTGCACAGTTGTTAAATCACAAATGTCACCATTAGTCACCTGAGTGCACCAGCACAGTTGTTAAATCACACATATCACCCTTAGCTCCCCTGAGTGCACCAGCACAGTTGTTAAATCACACATCACCCTTAGCTCCCCTGAGTGCACCAGCACAGTTGTTAAATCACACATCACCCTTAGCTCCCCTGAGTGCACCAGCACAGTTGTTAAATCGCACATATCACCCTTCGCTCCCCTGAGTGCACCAGCACAGTTGTTAAAATCACACATATCACCATTAGTCACCTGAGTGCACCAGCACAGTTGTTAAATCACACATATCACCCTTAGCTCCCCTGAGTGCACCAGCACAGTTGTTAAATCACACATATCACCCTTAGCTCCCGAGTGCACCAGCACAGTTGTTAAATCACAAATATCACCATTAGTCACCTGAGTGCACCAGCACAGTTGTTAAATCACACATATCACCCTTAGCTCACCCGAGTGCACCAACACAGTTGTTAAATCACATCACCCTTAGCTCACCTGAGAGCACCAGCACAGTTGTTAAATCACACATATCACCCTTAGCTCACCCGAGTGCACCAACACAGTTGTTAAATCACACATATCACCCTTAGTCACCTGAGTGCACCAGCACAGTTGTTAAATCACACATATCACCCTTAGCTCACCCGAGTGCACCAACACAGTTGTTAAATCACATCACCCTCAGCTCACCTGAGAGCACCAGCACAGTTGTTAAATCACACATCACCCTTAGCTCACCCGAGTGCACCAACACAGTTGTTAAATCACATCACCCTCAGCTCACCTGAGAGCACCAGCACAGTTGTTAAATCACATATCACCCGCAGCTCACCTTAGTACATCAGCACAGTTGTTAAATCACAAATATCACCATTAGTCACCTGAGTGCACCAGCACAGTTGTTAAATCACACATATCACCCTTAGCTCACCTGAGTGCACCAGCACAGTTGTTAAATCACAAATATCACCATTAGTCACCTGAGTGCACCAGCACAGTTGTTAAATCACAAATATCACCATTAGTCACCTGAGTGCACCAGCACAGTTGTTAAATCACAAATATCACCCTTAGCTCACCCGAGTGCACCAACACAGTTGTTAAATCACATCAACCTTAGCTCACCTGAGTGCACCCGAACAGTTGTTAAATCACACATATCAACATTAGTCACCTGAGTGCACCAGCACAGTTGTTAAATCGCACATATCACCCTTCGCTCCCCTGAGTGCACCAGCACAGTTGTTAAATCACACATATCACCATTAGTCACCTGAGTGCACCAGCACAGTTGTTAAATCACAAATATCACCATTAGTCACCTGAGTGCACCAGCACAGTTGTTAAATCACAAATATCACCATTAGTCACCTGAGTGCACCAGCACAGTTGTTAAATCACACATATCACCCTTAGCTCCCCTGAGTGCACCAGCACAGTTGTTAAATCACAAATATCACCATTAGTCACCTGAGTGCACCAGCACAGTTGTTAAATCACACATATCACCCTTAGCTCCCTGAGTGCACCAGCACAGTTGTTAAATCACAAATATCACCATTAGTCACCTGAGTGCACCAGCACAGTTGTTAAATCACACATATCACCCTTAGCTCCCCTGAGTGCACCAGCACAGTTGTTAAATCACACATATCACCCTTAGCTCCCCTGAGTGCACCGTGAGCACAGTTGTTAAATCACACATATCACCATTAGTCACCTGAGTGCACCAGCACAGTTGTTAAATCACACATATCACCCTTAGCTCCCCTGAGTGCACCAGCACAATTGTTAAATCACACATATCACCCTTAGCTCACCCGAGTGCACCAACACAGTTGTTAAATCACAAATATCACCATTAGTCACCTGAGAGGCACCAGCACAGTTGTTAATTCACACATCACCTTAGCTCCCCTTAGTAAATCACACAAATCCTCCTGGACTGACCTCCGAGTACCCCAGCAGTTAGTAACAGATACACAGCATCTGACCTGTAACTGCCTGACTCCGAGTCCCAGACACAGGTATTAATAACCGATAACCTCTGCCCTCCTCGACCACCATTCACCCCAGTGAACCCTCCGGGAGGAGAGGGCGGGAAGGGACCATGTACAACACGCAGTGATGCAAATGTCGCTTAACGAGGCAGCGGCAGCGGCAGGGGTAGAGTTAAACAGGGCACAGGTATTACTTCACAAGGCTGGAGATAACCCCTGCGCCCTCTGACCTTTGACCTCGGTGCAGTGCAGCTGAAGTACTAACATCTAGCGATAATCTAGGACAAATCGAGGCCCTGCAACAGGTCACCGATTCAATCCCACGCTGGCGACCCCTCCTGCTGACCCAAATACTTGTCCAAGCCTACTCCATCCCACAGGCCTTCCACAAACAACTCCTAGCGCAGGAAATGTCAGGATTTCAGGGAAAATTTATTTATTTAGTCGTCTTAAAATTCCTATTGAGTGCTTCCATCAAAAGCAGTGCATACGCCTTCATGGCTCGTTAGCAACAAACAGTCCAGACAGGGACTGACCAGAGAGCAAAGCCTAGTGAATTATACTGCACCTTATGGCAGGAAAGGGGAAGAGTCTTCTATTTCCACGGAACACTCCATTTGAGACTAGGCAGTCCTCGTGCCCCCACAGAACCCGCACAGCCACAGTGCACTCCATGGCACTTAA
This sequence comes from Calotriton arnoldi, assembly GCA_963921515.1. Lineage (NCBI taxonomy): Eukaryota > Metazoa > Chordata > Amphibia > Caudata > Salamandridae > Calotriton > Calotriton arnoldi. Next base: position 447,566 of record CAWUFW010006325.1, on the reverse strand, counting down.
AAGGCCTTGAGCTGTGGGGCAGCTTTATTCAGATGTTATGTGTATTTGTATAGCGCATAACTCACCCGGGAGGGTGTCCTGAAGCAGGAGCTGTACAGGCCGAGCCAGGGTCAGCGCTAGGTGAAGAACCAGGCCTTCAGTTTCTTGCAGAATTCAAGAACCGAGGAGAAGGCTGTGATGGGCAAGGGTAAGTCACTCTAGGCTTTAGGTGCGAGGTAGGAGAAGGCACCATCGCTGGATCTCTGTATGCAGGTGGTGTGTGTGGGTAGGAGTTTGGTTGAGTGGAGGTGTCTGGTAGGTTTGTGGAAGATTATGCAGTTGTTGAGGTACGTGGGGCCAGGGTTGTGTAAGGCTTTGTATGTGTGTGTGAAGAATTTGAAGAGTGCTCGTTTGAGGACTGAGAGCCACTAGAGCTCTTTGAGGTGTTGGGTGATGTGAGTTCAGGGTGGGAGGTTGAAGGTGAGCCTAGCTGCAGAGTTTTGTATGGGCCTGACTCTTCTGGTCAGTTAAGCGCCGATTCCAGCATAAAATATGCTGCTGTAGTCCACCTTGCTGGCGACAAGGGCTTAGGTAACGGTTCTGCGAGTGTTGGTGGGGAGCCATTTGAAATTGTTTTGGAGCATCTTGAGTGGTTCGAAGCAGGAGTCTGAGCCTGCATTTACTTGGTTGGTCATGGTAAACTGGTCGTCGATTACTATTCCAATGTTCTTTACTTGGGTGGTTGGAAGGGATGAGAGCCTGAGTTTGGCAGGCCACGAGGTGGAGTCCCAGAGCAGGATGTTTTTCCTGAAGATTTCTACTTTATCTTGTCTGTGTTGAGGCAGTTGGTTTCCATCCACCGGGTGACTTTAGTCATGCAGACATAGAATTTGGTTGTGGTGTTTGGCATCTTGTCGGAGAGGCAGAGTATAAGCTGGGTTAATCAGGATAGAATGTGCTGTTGATTCCGTGGGTGCGGCTGATGCTGGCGAGTGAGGCTCCACAGCTGAGGTTGGCGGCATCTGAGGTGAAGGGAGCCAGGCTGGCGAACTGGGTGCGGCCTGTCAGGAAGGAGCAAACCAAGCAAAGTTCAGGACCTTGGATGCCAGCTTTATGCAGTTGTTGGATGAGGATCGGGTGGGAGATCCTGTCGAAGGCTATGGAAAGACCCAGTAGGATGAGGACTGCAGTGTCACCTCTGCACGTGATCATCCGGATGTCAACCGTGGTGGTGAACGCATGGTCTCCTTGCTATGGTTGGATCTGCATCGGATTGAGTGGTGTTGAAGAGTTGCTTGTCAGTGAGGTGGGCGGCTAGGCATTTGTTTACCATCTTTTCCACGACTTTTGCTGGGTAGGGTAGCAAGGAGATAGGCCGTTAGTTGGCTAGCATCTTTGGGTCTGCTGAGGGTTACCTGAGGAGGGGGGGGGGGGGGAGTACTGTGGCGTGTTTTCAACCATCCAAGTAAGCGAATGTGATGACTGAGTTATTCAGGACCGGGGTGAGGGTGCACTGATGGGCTTCACTCCTTTAATGAAGAGTTGGGGAGGGGTCCAAGGGTGCTCCAGAGTGTATGCACTGCATGGTTGTTGCAGTTTCTGAAGTAGTACCGGTGGGTCAGGGGGTCATGATGGTTCTCTCATGTTGGTAGAGATGGACAGGAGCGCTGCAAGGGTCTGGTTCGCTAGTTCTACGTATTCCATGGTTCTTATAAGAAATGTGCAAAGAAAGCTTTACAAACAGGGTGTGAACCCAGCCCTTCTGGCTCTCCAGATACACAGACAGTTGTAAGAAGTGGTAATCCTCAGTAGAGAGGGCTTGTGGTCTGCATGGACAGGCTCTGGTCTAGAACAGGCAAATTATGCCAGCTGAGTAACCACTGGCCGTAGGGAACATTTGGGGCATCGTTCCAGGTCCCAGGATTGGCACTTGGAGTAGAGCGAGATGAAAGGTGAGCCGTGAGCAGGTCAGCAAACAAGACGCGACCCCCTGTCCGGAGAGTTCATAGTACTTTATTACACATCTGACCGGTTGAGATTAGGGTCACTGCGCAATAGCAGGACAATGACATTACAGAATATATCTCACACTCTGTCCTTAGACACCAGTTGCACTTAGCTTCTGAGGACATTTGGACAAATGTTGGAATGAGTGAACACACAGAGGGACCTTTCGCTGCAGGGTCCCCTTCAGAGACTGGCTCTAGGCCAGTGCACCCCGATCAGGAAAGAAACCTGAAAAGTCACCGAAAAGAGGGGTGCACAGGTAGCCAGTTTCCAAAACTTCTCCCATGCTTTTTTAAAACGCGTTTGTGCAAGTACACGTGGTCCGTGGCTCAGGGGTTTTTGCCTTGCTCCTTTATTGATCGGGATGTTTGTAAATTCCCTCTTCCTATCTGTGCCACAGCGGCCTCTGCGAGTTCTACACTTTAATTTGGTTTAGAAGAACTGCCTCTGCTCCTACCAGGGCACTGCTGGCGCAAACGTCTCTTCAGGACACAAAACCACCACAAGCACAACCGCTGCTAGGGAGTGAGCAGTTCATTATAATCAGCCTAAAGCTTGAAACCCTACCCTTGGCTTAACTGATCAATACAGTGGTTAATGATATCCCCAGGCTGCGCCCCCGCCTCCCCGCCCTCCTGGCGGGCTCACCTGCTTGTCACTCAGGAGATAGATGGACAGATGGTCAGGGCTGAAAACCATGTCTCTCAAGATGGGTCTTCCCTCCACAACTGGCACCGTCTCGTACAGCAGGGCGTCCTGGGGCCCGTCCACCCGCACCTGCGAGAGAGAAAGGATGCGTGAGCAGGGGAGAGGCATGTTACACAGCCAGGGCACGTAAGACAGTAGGGAGTCTTCGAGGGGAGCACTATCTGCTCCCCTCTAAGGTTGCAGCAGCCCTCATTTTATCACGCTTCGACTACTGCAATAGTTTATATGCAGGAACTAAAAAGACGGTCCTGAAAAGATTGCAGGTGGTGCAGAATGCTGCAGCGAGGTTGGTACTCAAACTGCCCAGAGACTCCTCCTCAGCAACAGCACTTAAAACTCTTCACTGGCTGCCTGTTCATAAGAGGATCCTTTTCAAAATTCTGACCATTATTTACAAAGCTACAAGAATAACCGGACCAGAATACCTAAGACCTAGAATTAAGCCATACACCACACAACGTACTCTACGGTCATCCTCAGAGAATCTTCTAACAGTTCCCAATTTCAAACTAAAATCTAGAGGTGGCAAGACAATGGCGGTCCTAGGGACCAAAGCCTGGAACTCCCTGTCAACTCAACTTAGACACACACAAACGGAACCTATTTTTAGGAAGCTTTTAAAAACATGGATCTTCGCTATCCCAGATAATACTGTGCTATCTTTTATCTAAGCTTTGCCATTAAGTTCTTTTCTCCTCTGCGAACCTTTCAGGTGCCCTTTCTCCGCTAAAGCGCCAAGATACTCCTTGGAGTGAACGTTGCGCTATATAAGAATCACACATTCATTCATTCTGCTGAGGGCAGGTGGTGGTGTGTGCAAGAGAGAGGGAAGACAAGGATGAGAGAGAGGGAAGACAAGGATGAGAGAGAGGGAAGACAAGGATGAGAGAGAGGGAAGACAAGGATGAGAGAGAGGGAAGACAAGGGAGAGGGAAGACAAGGATGAGAGAGAGGGAAGACAAGGATGAGAGAGAGGGAAGACAAGGATGAGAGAGAGGGAAGACAAGGATGAGAGAGAGGGAAGACAAGGATGAGAGAGAGGGAAGACAAGGATGAGAGAGAGGGAAGACAAGGATGAGAGAGAGGGGGCAGAGAGGGGTGAGAGGGCAGAGAGGGGCGAGAGAGGGCAGAGAAGGGTGAGAGAGGGGTGAGAGGGCAAAGAAGGGTGAGAGAGGGGGGTGAGAGAGAGGGCAGAGAAGGGTTGAGAGAGGCAAGAGGCCAGAGAGGGGTGGGAGAAGCCAGAGAGGGGTGCAGAGAGAGGGGTGCAGAGAGAGGGGGGCAGAGAGAGGGGGGCAGAGAAGGGTGAGAGAGGGGTGCCAGAGAGGGGTGCGAGAGGGGTGCCAGAGAGGGGTGCGAGAGGGGTGCCAGAGAGGGGTGCCAGAGAGGGGTGCGAGAGAGGCCAGAGAGGGGTGCGAGTGGTGAGAGAGGCCCGAGATGGGTGAGAGAGGCCCGAGATGGGTGAACGAGGCCCGAGATGGGTGAACGAGGCCCGAGATGGGTGAACGAGGCCCGAGATGGGTGAACGAGGCCCGAGATGGGTGAACGAGGCCCGAGATGGGTGAACGAGGCCCGAGATGGGTGAACGAGGCCCGAGATGGGTGAGCGAGGCCCGAGATGGGTGAAGCGAGGCCCGAGATGGGTGAACGAGGCCCGAGATGGGTGAACGAGGCCCGAGATGGGTGAACGAGGCCCGAGATGGGTGAACGAGGCCCGAGATGGGTGAACGAGGCCCGAGAAGGGTGAACGAGGCCCGAGAAGGGTGAACGAGGCCCGAGAAGGGTGAACGAGGCCCGAGAAGGGTGAACGAGGCCCGAGATGGGTGAACGAGGCCCGAGATGGGTGAACGAGGCCCGAGATGGGTGAACGAGGCCCGAGATGGGTGAACGAGGCCCGAGATGGGTGAACGAGGCCCGAGATGGGTGAACGAGGCCCGAGATGGGTGAACGAGGCCCGAGATGGGTGAACGAGGCCCGAGATGGGTGAACGAGGCCCGAGATGGGTGAACGAGGCCCGAGATGGGTGAACGAGGCCCGAGATGGGTGAGCGAGGCCCGAGATGGGTGAACGAGGCCCGAGATGGGTGAACGAGGCCCGAGATGGGTGAACGAGGCCCGAGATGGGTGAACGAGGCCCGAGATGGGTGAACGAGGCCCGAGATGGGTGAACGAGGCCCGAGATGGGTGAACGAGGCCCGAGATGGGTGAACGAGGCCCGAGATGGGTGAACGAGGCCCGAGATGGGTGAACGAGGCCCGAGATGGGTGAACGAGGCCCGAGATGGGTGAACGAGGCCCGAGATGGGTGAACGAGGCCCGAGATGGGTGAACGAGGCCCGAGATGGGTGAACGAGGCCCGAGATGGGTGAACGAGGCCCGAGATGGGTGAAACGAGGCCCGAGATGGGTGAACGAGGCCCGAGAAGGGTGAACGAGGCCCGAGAAGGGTGAACGAGGCCCGAGAAGGGTGAACGAGGCCCGGCCCGAGAAGGAAGGGTGAGAGAGGCCAGAGAAGGAAGGGTGAGAGAGGCCAGAGAAGGAAGGGTGAGAGAGGCCCGAGAAGGAAGGGTGAGAGAGGCCCGAGAAGGAAGGGGTGAGAGAGGCCCGAGAAGGAAGGGTGAGAGAGGCCCGAGAAGGAAGGGTGAGAGAGGCCCGAGAAGGAAGGGTGAGAGAGGCCCGAGAAGGAAGGGTGAGAGAGGCCCGAGAAGGAAGGGTGAGAGAGGCCCGAGAAGGAAGGGTGAGAGAGGCCCGAGAAGGAAGGGTGAGAGAGGCCCGAGAAGGAAGGGTGAGAGAGGCCCGAGAAGGAAGGGTGAGAGAGGCCCGAGAAGGAAGGGTGAGAGAGGCCCGAGAAGGAAGGGCGAGAGGCCCGAGAAGGAAGGGCGAGAGGCCTGAGAAGGAAGGGCGAGAGGCCTGAGAAGGAAGGGCGAGAGGCCTGAGAAGGAAGGGCGAGAGGCCTGAGAAGGAAGGGCGAGAGGCCTGAGAAGGAAGGGCGAGAGGCCTGAGAAGGAAGGGCGAGAGGCCCGAGAAGGAAGGGTGAGAGAGAGGGCAGAGAGGGGTGTGAGAGAGGGCAGAGAGGGGTGTGTGAGAGGGCAGAGAGGGGTGTGAGAGAGGGCAGAGAGGGGTGTGAGAGAGGGCAGAGAGGGGTGTGAGAGGGCAGAGAGGGGTGAGAGGGGTGAGAGAGGGCAGAGAGGGGTGAGAGAGAGGGCAGAGAAGGGTGAGAGAGAGGGCAGAGAGGGGGTGAGAGAGAGGGGTGGGAGAGAGGCCATTCATTGCTCCCAGTACTTTTGAAAAAGGCCTATGCCAGAGAATGTAGTAAGCAATATCATCCACACCACCCCTTTCTTAGTCTACAGGATCACTAAAGAGCTGGACCGTTGTCAACAAGAATGCGCCACAGTTGTCAAAAGTTAGGGGACTATGGGTCGAGTTTGGGGTAACAAGCCCCGAAACCCCCGCTACAGTAGTACATGACATCCCTTTCAGGGAACGGCACCTATAACCCTTGCCTGCAGCAAGGTCACCACTCTAACCACATACAGCACAGGGCACACTCCAAGCTCTACATCAAGGCATCGGATGAACAGGCGCTACTCTAACCACATATCTGCAGGGCGCACACCGAGCTCTACATCAAGGCATCGAATGAACAGGCGCTACTCTATCCACGTACAGAGGCAGGGCCCACTCCGAGCTCTACATCAAGGCATCTAATGAACAGGCACTACTCTGACCTAATACAGAGGCAAGGCACACTCCGAGCTCTACAGCAAGGCATCGAATGAACAGGCGCTACTCTAACAACATATATCTGCAGGGCGCACACCGAGCTCTACATCAAGGCATCGAATGAACAGGCACTACTCTATCCACGTACAGAGGAAGGGCCCACTCCGAGCTCTACATCAAGGCATCGAATGAACAGGTGCTACTCTATCCACGTACAGAGGAAGGGCCCACTCCGAGCTCTACATCAAGGCATCGAATGAACAGGCGCTACTCTAACCACATAGAGAGGCAAGGCACACTCCGAGCTCTACATCAAGGCATCGAATGAACAGGCGCTACTCAATCCACGTACAGAGGCAAGGCACACTCCGAGCTCTACATCAAGGCATCTAATGAACAGGCACTACTCTGACCTAATACAGAGACAGGACACACTCCAAGCTCTACATCAAGCTTCCCACTCAAACCATGCATGGCGGAACACACCAACTTCTGCATCAAGGTCACCACTAATAATGTTCAGCAGCAGGTCACATTTCATTACATATATGTATATATGTATATATTTTGGCTATGGTCAAGTAATTAAACGTAAGATGCTGTATTTGTGGATGTCGTTATTATGGGTAGGAGTGTGTGCTAAAAGTTCCTCACTTTAACTCACATTAACATCCAGTCGTCCAACCTTTATAATAGTAGGATTGCACCAGAACTACATATGCACGGTTTATTATTCAGGAACATATAATTCTTGATAAGGTTTAGTGTAGAATTAAGGCGGTAAGGCACAAGGTGAATCAGATGAACTAGGAGATTCCACCAGTCTTTCTCGCTAGTCTACCCTACACTGGAACCCTAAGTGCTAGCTCCTGAGCTACAGGGCATCTCTGCTTTGAGAGTTTACAGAAACAGAGGAAGCCTCTTCTCCCTGCAACAGTCCTGAACCCCAACCCCTCCTTAAATGGCTAGCAATGCTGAGCTGTGCGCCTGATGGGCTCTTAAGATGGTTTCCCTGGAAGGTGTTTACTTGGGAGTTGAAATGTGTTCTCGGGCTGATTTCTGCAGACTGACCAGGTGGGTTCTGGACAAAGCTCATGGGGTCCTCTGGCGAAGAATGACCAGCTTCCCCACAACCAGTTCCGCAGACTAGGGCACAACAGCTCCGCATCACACTGGATCCATGAACGAGGTGCCTAAAGTGACCATTCTCTGGAGGACGAGAGGGAAGTACACCATTAAAAAACCTCTCTTTTGAATGATGCTGCAGCGTCATGTGTGTCAGTGGCACTGCTTGTGCAAGAAAAGGGTTGCTGACTGTAGGATGCCCGAGGTCCAAGCAAATGAAGACTCACTGAAGAAAAGTCTCCACAGCCAATGTGTGTGAAGTTAAACGTCATGGAAATGAAGTATAACCTTAAAAGAAACATACGACACTCTGGTCAGTGGAAATCGATAGAAGAAGCAAAGCCACATCCCTTACTGACTAGGCGGGAGGTCTCCCTTTCAGGACCAAGGGCTAGATGTACGAAATTCCAATTTTGCATTTCCTAAATAGCGAATCCTAAGGAACAGCTATTTAGGAAATGCAAAACAGAATGTACAAAAATAGCCATTTCCTAATAGCGATTACTACAGAGTAGGCATCGCTATCAGGAAACCGCTATTTAGGAAATGCAAACCCATTCGTTCCAGTGGGTCTAAGGTCGAAAGGTACGAATGGTTTTTCATTTCCTGATTTGCGATTTACTAATAGGAAATCATAATTTTGGGAATGCAAAAGCATTTCTACCGATGGGCCTAAGGCCCCCCTAAATTAAAGGGGAAAATAGAATGGTGCTCACATAGAGCGCTCAAATGCCCTTGGGGCAAGTGGGCACTCTACGGCACAAGATAAAATGCATTTTAGGTTAATTGTCAAAATTGCACATAGTTACCATCGACTTGGAGTCGATGGTAATAGCATTTCCTAAATGCCCATTTCGCATTTAGGAAATGCTCTATGCATGTGCTTAAAAAAACGCTATTTGCGATTTCCTATTTGGGGAATCACATAATGCGATTTCTACTGGGTAGAAATCGCATTCTGCGACCACCTTTAGGCCTTTGTAGAAGCCAAAAGGCGATTTAGCATTTCTTAACGTTCCGAAATAGCGATTCATTCCGATAAGAAATGCTAAATAGCTTCGTACATCTGGCCCTAAGAGCCGGTATACCTTTGTCCCCTGGTGTTCCATCTGCAGACAAGGCTGCCACATACAAGACTTGGCTGGAGCACTGGAGCTCAGCCACATGGAGCTAGCTCCAATGGCCCCTTCTCCGTGCACTCCAGTGACTGGGTCCCAAAGTGGGATCTTTTATGGGGGGCACTCGCTCCAGTGCATCCTTGGCCAGCCTCATCATTCTGCACCAGCCAGCTGTTCCGCTTTACCTCCACTTCAAACTTTTACTTCCCCAAGTGGGGTTTGGGGTTATCGAACACTTATTTTGAACACATACTATCTCCACCGTAAGGTTTTCCTATACCTCTTCTGTTTTGCCTTTACTAAAATCTGTTTTTTGTTTGCATTACTTTGCCTCGCCTTTGATTGTTTTTCATTGTGTTCAGCTTAACTGCCCATCAAAGTGCTCCTCTCACACTTCTGCAGAGGAGTCTTTTCCCTTTGGGCTGCAGAAAGCAAGGGTTCCCCTGCGCAGCCACCGGGCCCCTTGGCAAGTAGAGAGCGAGGGTCCAGCTGCGCAGCCACCGGGCCCATTCGCAAGTGGGGAGTGACGGTCCACCTGCACAGCCACCGGCCCCTTTGCAAGTCGAGAGCGAGGTCCACCTGCGCAGCTACGGGCCCTTCGCAAGCGCAGAACGATGGTCCACTTGCGCAGCCTCCTGGCCCCTCCGCAAGCGGAGAGCAAGGGTCCACCTGCGCAGCCACCGGGCTCCTTCACAAGCAGAGAGTGAGGGTCCACCTGCCCAGCAACCGGCCCCCTTTGCAAGCGGAAAGCGAGGGTCCACCTTCGCAGCCACGGGCCCCTTTGCAAGCGGAAAGCGAAGGTCCACCTGCACAGCCACCAGGCCCCTTTGCAAGCAGAGAACGAGGGTCCACCTGCGTAGCCACTAGGCCCCTTCGCAAGCGGAGAGCAAGGGTCCACCTGCGCAGCCACCGGCCCCTTCGCAAGCGGAGAGCAAGGGTCCACCTGCGTAGCCACTAGGCCCCTTCGCAAGCAGAGAGCAAGGGTCCACAGACACCGGACCCCCTCACAAGCGGAGAGTGAGGGTCCACCTGCGCAGCTACCGGGCCACTTCACAAGCAGAGAGTGAGGGTCCACCTGCCCAGCAACCGGCCCCTTCGCAAGCGGAGAGCGAGGGTGCACCTGCGCAGCCACCGGGCCTTTTCGCAAGCGGAAAGCGAAGATCCACCTGCACAGCCACCGGGCCCCTTTGCAAGCGGAGAGCGAGGGTCCACCTGCGTAGCCACCTGCCCCTTCGCAAGTGAAGAGCAAGGGTCCTCCTGCGCAGCCACCGGCCCCTTTGCAAGCGGAGAGTGAGGGTCCACCTGCGCAGCCACCGACCCGCTTCACAAGCGGAGAGCGAGGGTCCACCTGCGCAGCCACTGACCAGCTTCACAAGCGGAGAGCGAGGTCCACCTGCGCAGCTATGGGCCCTTCGCAAGCGAAGAGCGAGGGTCCACTTGCGCAGCCTCCTTGCCCCTTAGCAAGTGGAGAGCGAGGGTCCAACTGCGCAGCCACCGGGCCCCTTTGCAAGTGGAGCGCGAGGGTCCACCTGTGCAGCCACCAGGCCCTTCACAAGCCGCGAGTGAGGGTCCACCTGTGCAGCCACCGGGCCCCTTTGCAAGTGGAGAGCGAGGGTCCAGAGAGACCGGGCCCCCTCACAAGCGGAGAGCGAGGGTCTACCTGCGCAGCCACCGACCCCTTCGCAAACGGAGAGTGAGGGTCCACCTGCGCAGCCACCGGGCCCCTTTGCAAGCAGAGAGCAAGGGTCCACCTGCGCATCCACCGGCCCCTTCGCAAGCGAAGAGCGAGGGTCCACTTGTGCAGCCTCCTGTCCCCTTATCTAGTGGAGAGCGAGGGTCCACCTGCAAAGCCACCGGGCCCCTTCGCAAGCGGAGAGCGAGAGTCCACCTGCACAGCCACAGGGCCCTTTTTCATGTAGACACCGGGCCCCTTCACAAGCAGGAGAGCGAGGATCCACCTGCGCAGCCACCGGCCCCATCGCAAGCGGAGAGCGAGGGTCCACCTGCGCAGCCACTGGGCCCCCTCGCAAGCAGGAGCGAAGGTCCACAGACACCGGGCCCCCTCACAAGCAGAGAGCGAGGGTCCACCTGCGAAGCCACTGGGCCCCTTCACAAGTGGAAAGAGAGGGTCCACCTGCGCAGCCACCGGCCTCTTCACAAGTGGAGAGCGAGGGTCCACCTGCCCAGCCACTGGCCCCTTCGCAAGCGGAGAGCGAGAGTCCACCTGCGCAGCTACGGGCCCCCTCACAAGCAGAGAGCGAGGGTCCACTTCCGCAGCCACGGGGCGCCCTCGCAAGCGGAGAGCGAGGGTCCACTTGCGCAGCCTCCTGGCCCCTTCACAAGTGGACAGCGAGGGTCCACCTGCCCAGCCACTGGCCCCTTCAGAAGCGGAGAGCGAGGGTCCACCTGCGCAGCTACGGGCCCCCTCACAAGCAGACAGCGAGGGTCCACTTCCGCAGCCACGGGGCGCCCTTGCAAGCGGAGAGCGAGGGTCCACTTGCGCAGCCTCCTGGCCCCTTCGCAAGTGGAGAGCGAGGGTCCACCTGCCCCTTCGCAAGCGGAGATTCGGGTCCACCTGCGCAGCTACGGGCCCCTCACAAGTGGAGAGCGAGGGTCCACCTGCGCAGCCACGGGGCCCCCTCGCAAGCAGAGAGCGAGGGTCCACTTGCGCAGCCACCGGGCCCCTTAGCAAGTGGAGAGCGCGGTCCACCTGCCCAGCCACCGGCCCCTTAACAAGCAGCGAGTGAGGGTCCACAGAACCGGGCCCCTCACAAGCAGAGAGCGAGGGTCCACAGACACCGGGCCCCTCACAAGTGGAGAGAGAGGGTCCACAGACACCGGGCCCCCTCACAAGCATAGAGCGAGGGTCCACCTGCCCAGCCACCGGCCCCTTCGCAAGCGGAGATTCGGGTCCACCTGCGCAGCTACGGGGCCCCTTCACAAGCGGAGATTCGGGTCCACCTGCGCAGCCACGGGGCCCCCTCGCAAGCAGAGAGCGAGGGTCCACCTGCGCAGCTACGGGGCCCCTCACAAGTGGAGAGCGAGGGTCCACCTGCGCAGCTACGGGGCCCCTTCGCAAGCGGAGATTCGGGTCCACCTGCGCAGCTACGGGGCCCCTCACAAGTGGAGAGCGAGGGTCCACCTGCGCAGCCACGGGGCCCCCTCGCAAGCAGAGAGCGAGGGTCCACCTGCGCAGCCACCGAGCCCCATCTTGTGTAGGAATGATTTGCCCAGAGCCCTCGTCTGGTGCTACCCAAGCCTGAACCAATCCTCCAGTTGACTGAAGCTCGCCATAAACCCACAGCAGGCCCTCCACTCCGCCTTCGCAACACACAGGAATCCACCCCAGCAGTGAGCGCAGCACACAGCGAAGCCCTGGAGCAGACAACCTGCCGAGCCGAGACCTCACACGTTCAAGATAAAAATAAGACCCAGACACATCCGCGCACCAAGTGCAAATGAGCTCGTCACGTGCAGGAAGGGGCTAAGCATCAGACACGACGAATGCTCGTGAGCGCAGGACGTGTGCAGGGAGCGTGCGCATCGAGCGTGTGCATCAAAGTGCCTGTGTTCGGCATCACGTGTTGTCACTTCTCTTCATGAAACAGGTGAGTCCATTAGGATTGGATCTTTTGACACCTCGTCTCCAGAACGAGTAAGGCGTGTTCCATCAGCAAGCGAGAAGAGATGGTAGGAGCAGGACCCGGGCGGGCTCAGCTCACCAGGCCACAGGAGCCCAAGCTCATTTTGTGGTATTAGAGACACAAGCACAGCTGAAGCACTGTACACACGATGGAAGTACATAGCAACAAGTCCAACAGAGGTTAACAGCAGCAGGTTAAATTACAGATTTGCCTTTAATAAAATAGTTTACAAGTATTGCTTGAAGGACAATGACTCCACAGATTTCCAATCGGACTCGGGAAAAGCTCGGGGAGTGTGGTAGAGAGTAATGGAAACAAGTCACCTTACTGGTTCCTGCACCTGGGAGAATGTACATGCGTGCCACCCCTGGGCTAGCTGCTCCTGACCCTGCAATCCAGGCCACTCCCTTAAAGCATAGGTGGCCTTCCAGGGACAGCCTGGGCAGTGGGGTCTTCAGAGCTGGTACGGTGGGTTTATTTTATTTTTATTTTTATTTATTTTAAAAGTTTTATATAGCGCTAGCTTGACTTGTGGGTATCAGAGCACTTTACATACACACTGTGGAAATTGCATTACATAGTAGGAAGGCAGTAAGGAAGCAAAACAGAGATACAAAAATACAACATGAAAAATAGGTAAACAGTGCAGGGGAGGGAGAGAAAACAAACGAAGGTGGCTAATACAGTCCCGTCACCAACTATCCTTGAATGTCAAGAGAGATAGGAGTCAACTCAGATATTGAAGTCTAGGTTAGTTGACGTTGGTCAGGAAAGTATTTGTTGAGGAGATGGAGTTTCAGGTCCCTTTTGAAACAGGAGAAGGAGGGGTTGCATCTGAGGACTCTAGGGAGAGCGTTCCACATCCTGGGAGCATTGCCAGAGAACGATCGGTACTGGGTGGTTTTCTTTTTCAGTTTCGGAGGAATAAGGAGGAGTGAGTTGGAGCTTCTCAGGGTTCTGGATTGACCTGCTCTTACCAGTTTGTTGTTCAGGTAGTTGGGGGCCAGAGAGTGAAGGGTTTTGTGTGTGATGCAGGCCAGCTTGTAAATACACCTCCCTTCCATGGGAAGCCAGTTGAGGGAGTTGAGAGCTGGAGTGATGTGTTCAAATCTTTTTACTCCAGATATGAGTCGAGCGGCCATGTTCAGCACTGCCCTTAGTGGGGCTAGGTGAGCTTTTGGAGTCCCTGTTAGGATGGCGTTCCCGTAGTCGATTTTAGAGAGAACTAGGGATTGAACTACTGTCTTGAGGTCATCATGGGGAAGAAAAGGTTTCAATTTCTTGAGGTGTGTTAGTGAGAAAAGAGCACTTTTTGCAGAGTTTTTGATGTGGGCCTCCATTGATAAGTTCTTGTCAAGGGTGATGCCTAGAGACTTAACGGAGTCGGATAGGACGAGGGGGCAGTTTAGGGCAACCAGATTCTTGAGCCACTCTTGGATTGGTCGGTGGTTGCTTTTTGGAGAGAATAGGATTAGTTCGTTTTATCTGGGTTGAGTTTTAAGTGGTTAGCGTTGAACCAAGTTTGGATCTCGGTTAGAGTGACATTGAGGTGTCTGATGTCGCTGGGAGACTTGATTTTGAAATAGATTTGGGTGTCATCGGCGTAGAGGTGGTAATTCACTCCAGCTTTTTTCAAGAGGATTGTGAGGGGCTCCATGAAGATATTGAAGAGGGACGGGGAGAGGATCGAGCCCTGCGGGACCCCAAGTGTGACTTTTGTTGGCTTCGAGAGACAGGAGTTGATTTTAATTTGTTAGCGAGCAGTGTTGAAGGAAGGAGGTGAACCATTTTAGTACTGTGCCATTAATGCCGGAGCGCTTCGACAAGGTCTCCAGAAGAGCTGGATGATTTACTGTGTCGAATGCTGCAGATAGGTCAATAAGGATGAGTAGGCAGGCATCACCTTCATCTAAAACCTTGTGAATATCGTCAGAGATGTTGAGCATAGCTGTTTCAGTGCTACAGCCTTTCCAGAATCCTGATTGAAAGGTGTCGAGGAGGTTGAACTCATCAATGTGTTTGTTGAGTTGGTGGAGAACGCATTTCTCCAATGTTTTTGCAAGGAACGGGAGGTTGGAGATAGGTCTGAGGTTGTTAAGATCATTAGGGTCGGCCCCTGGTTTCTTGAGAATGGGTGTGATTTGTCCTAGTTGAAGGGAGCCTGGGACACAGCCTGAGATGAGAGGCGTTGATGATTTTTGTCCAGAAAGGGAAATGGTGTGGTTGAGTTCTGTTATAATTGTGGATGGGAGGGGTCCATAGTGTGGGAAGAAGGTTTTAGGTTAGAAATTATACTGAAGACCTCGTTTTCCGACATTAGCTCAAAGTCTGACCAATGCGCATTGTTTTTTAGCTGGAGGCAGACCTGATTGTCCTTGGTAAGAACTCTTTCTGATTGGTCAAGGGTAGTTAAAGGGGGGCAGGTTAAGAGGGAAGGAGGGTTTGCGGTTTGGATGAAGGATTGATAAATTTTAGAGACTTTATTAGTGAAGAAGGTGGCAATTTCTTCACATCGCTCTTTGGTGGCTTTGATTTCGTGAGAAGGAGTGCAGTTTGTTTGGCTTTTGACAATGTTGAAGAGTTCTCTCGGTCTGTTTTTCGCCAGATCTAGTTGGCTGCGGAAGAAGGACGCCTTTTCACTAAAAATGTGTTTTTTGTATGCCAGCCGAGCAGATCTAAGTTGCGCTAGGTGAAAGGTCGAGGGGTTTAGTCTCCAAGACCTTTCCGTTTGTCTGAGTTGACGCCTTTTGTTATTAAGATCCACGTTGAACCAGGGTTTAGATTTGGTTCGCCTCATTTGTTTGAGTTTGAGTGGGGCTACTTGGTCTAAAACCTCTGTCATTTTTGAGTTAAAGTGTGTAGTGAGGTCATCGACCGTCCAGGAGGAGGGTTGGAGTTGTAGATGGGCATGAATCCTGGATTCAAGTTCGGGTAAAGGGACTTCTTCGATGTTTCTGGTCCAGTGGTTAGGTTTGTCATCACGAATAGGTTGGTGGTTGACAAGTGCGTCAATCTTGAACAAAATGAGGTGGTGGTCGGACCAGTCAATGGGAGAAATCGCTCTCAGAGAGACCAGTTCATTGTTCGTAATGATCGCATCCAGTGTTGCACCTTTGCTGTGAGTTGGTTTATTGCAGAGTTGTTTGAGGTTGTATATTTCAAGTAGGTTGGATAGGTTCTGGACAGTGGAGTCTTCTGGGTCGTTCTAGTGGATATTGAGGTCACCCAGGAACACGTCTTTAGTGTCTGTCATGGAGAAACGTGTTATTAGGTCTGTTAGTTCTTCGGGGAAAAGGGTACGCTCTCCAGGAGGATGGTAGATGGTGTGGAATTTGATGGGTGAGGTGCCCTTGGCAGTGAGTTCGACACCCAGGTATTCAAACGAAAGGTATTCTGCAGGTTTAAGTTTGGTAATCTGTATTCCAGCTTTGCCAGTTTCGGGGTATCACCTCTCATGAGCCAGGCTAGCTTGACATCAGTGGCATGGAGAGCACGGGACCAACGTCTGGGCATACCCGTCCATCATTTGTTTGCATAGCACTTTTCATCCTAAGTGGGATGGGTATGCCCTGACGTGGGTCCCTTGCTCGCTGTGCCACTGGATTCAAGCTACCCTGGCTGATAAGGGATAATACCCCGAAACCGGTCCCAGGATGCTTGTTTCCAGTCCAAGAAGGACCTGGCTTGGCAGTTCGGGCTGGACTGTTCCCATAAGGAACAGGGTCAAGACTGATTTGCATATGGCTGGGTCTAAACTGGGGTGGCATTGTGAGCAAAAGAATGATGGATTTAACCCAGATCTCTTGACTGGGGGTGAATGCATGATTTATTCAGCATTCCGTCCATCATTTGTTTGCGTAGCACACAAAGCTCACTGGTGCAGCAGGAAGCTATCTTGAGTAAGTGTGCTTCCAGGGGTAGTAGTTCACATGACATCGCCATGGAAGGTGCCAGGATGCACTGTACAGGCTCAGTTAGTTCTGCATTTCCATCAGCTAGTTCACTGGCCTCCAATGCCAACTATCCTGTTCCCAAATCAAAGGCTGGAATGAAGCTTTGGACTTTTCTCCAGAGTTGGTAAATGGACAATGTCTGAATTCTGCACGCCTGTTGCGCTCCCAACCTACAGGTGCTTCCAGAAAAAAGATCACACTTTTGCTGGGAACCATGTGGCCAGTTCAGCCGCCCACCAATCAAAGGGAATTTGGTGATGAAAAGAACCCCAAGACAGAGGACGTTTTATCACAGGGTAGATATTAACCTGCCTGTGACCAGCACTCAGCAGCTTTTGAGTGGAGCCTCGGTGTGCACAATAGAGGCACTCACACTTCTGCACCACAACAACACGGCGTGTGCCCACAATCACCCCTAGCGGCTTCATGGAGATTGGAAAACCATGGCAAGTCGGTCAACCAGGGGAGACTCCAGAGCAGCTATCTTTGTAATGTTGGAAAGGGAACAAGCAAGCCCTTAGTGATGACGCCTAGTGCTCTTCAGAGTCCACCAGGGAAGCTCTTGACACTAAACTGGCCGCTTTCTATTTGTTGCAGCGTTACTGGGCATAAGAGTTTCATCAAGAAAATTGGCGAAATCAATGTATTCATTAAACACTCAACTCCACAACTAAAGTTCTGTATGACCTGTACAATTCTTCATGAAAACAGGCACACGTCTCAGCTTGTGCATGAAAATAAGCACCCTCCCCACAGTGACGTCAGAAGTATAAGCAACTGTCTGAAGACGTCAGTCCACTGCTGAAACTCTCCAGGACTGGGTCTATTGTACCATCAATGATGGTGCTCCAAAGCTGCTCCCGGGTCTATTGTACCATCAATGATGGTGCTCCAAAGCTGCTCCCGGGTCTATTGTACCATCAATAATGGTGCTCCAAAGCTGCTCCCGGGTCTATTGTACCATCAATGATGGTGCTCCCAAAGCTGCTCCCGGGTCTATTGTACCATCAATGATGGGGCTCCTAAAGCTGCTCCTGGGTTTATTGTACCATCAATGATGGTGCTCCCAGAGCTGCTCCCGGGTCTATTGTACCATCAATAATGGTGCTCCCAAAGCTGCTCCCGGGTCTATTGTACCATCAATAATGGTGCTCAAAGCTGCTCCCGGGTCTATTGTACCATCAATAATGGTGCTCCAAAGTTGCTCCCGGGTCTATTGTACCATCAATAATGGTGCTCCAAAGCTGCTCCCGGGTCTATTGTACCATCAATGATGGTGCTCCCAAAGCTGCTCCCGGGTCTATTGTACCATCAATGATGGGGCTCCTAAAGCTGCTCCTGGGTTTATTGTACCATCAATAATGGTGCTCCCAAAGCTGCTCCCGGGTCTATTGTACCATCAATAATGGTGCTCAAAGCTGCTCCCGGGTCTATTGTACCATCAATGATGGTGCTCCAAAGCTGCTCCCGGGTCTATTGTACCATCAATGATGGGGCTCCTAAAGCTGCTCCTGGGTTTATTGTACCATCAATAATGGTGCTCAAAGCTGCTCCCGGGTCTATTGTACCATCAATGATGGTGCTCCCAAAGCTGCTCCTGGGTCTATTGTACCATCAATGATGGTGCTCCCAAAGCTGCTCCTGGGTCTATTGTACCATCAATAATGGTGCTCCAAAGCTGCTCCCGGGTCTATTGTACCATCAATGATGGTGCTCCCAAAGCTGCTCCCGGGTCTATTGTACCATCAATAATGGTGCTCCAAAGCTGCTCCCGGGTCTATTGTACCATCAATAATGGTGCTCCAAAGCTGCTCCTGGGTCTACTGTACCATCAATGATGGTGCTCCAAAGCTGCTCCCGGGTCTATTGTACCATCAATGATGGTGCTCCAAAGCTGCTCCCGGGTCTATTGTACCATCAATGATGGTGCTCCCAAAGCTGCTCCTGGGTCTATTGTACCATCAATGATGGTGCTCCCAAAGCTGCTCCCGGGTCTATTGTACCATCAATGATGGGGCTCCTAAAGCTGCTCCCGGGTCTATTGTACCATCAATGATGGTGCTCCCAAAGCTGCTCCCGGGTCTATTGTACCATCAATAATGGTGCTCCAAAGCTGCTCCAGGGTCTATTGTACCATCAATGATGGTGCTCCCAAAGCTCCTCCCGGGTCTATTGTACCATCAATAATGGTGCTCCAAAGCTGCTCCCGGGTCTATTGTACCATCAATAATGGTGCTCCAAAGCTGCTCCTGGGTTTATTGTACCATCAATGATGGGGCTCCAAAGCTGCTCCCGGGTCTATTGTACCATCAATGATGGTGCTCCCAAAGCTGCTCCCGGGTCTATTGTACCATCAATAATGGTGCTCCAAAGCTGCTCCCGGGTCTATTGTACCATCAATAATGGTGCTCCAAAGCTGCTCCTGGGTTTATTGTACCATCAATGATGGTGCTCCTAAAGCTGCTCCCGGGTCTATTGTACCATCAATGATGGTGCTCCCAAAGCTGCTCCTGGGTCTATTGTACCATCAATGATGGGGCTCCTAAAGCTGCTCCTGGGTCTATTGTACCATCAATAATGGTGCTCAAAGCTGCTCCTGGGTCTATTGTACCATCAATGATGGTGCTCCCAAAGCTGCCCCGGGTCTAATGTACCATCAATAATGGTGCTCAAAGCTTCTCCCGGGTCTATTGTACCATCAATAATGGTGCTCCAAAGCTGCTCCTGGGTTTATTGTACCATCAATGATGGTGCTCCTAAAGCTGCTCCCGGGTCTATTGTACCATCAATAATGGTGCTCCAAAGCTGCTCCTGAAATAACCAAAAAGAGACAGCCCTCCAAATGCGCTCTCTGCACAACATTCAGCGCTCACGTCCTTTCCATGAAAAGACACCTCTCCCGCTAAAAACACACCCAGAAACAGCCGCTCCGCAGCCACCGACAGCTCTCCTGACAGCCAGCCAGAAGCACTGCTGAACATCTTCATCAGGATTCTCACTTCCAAAAATACCTCTGATGTGTCACTTCGAACAGCACGAAGAACTGCAAAGTATGGGCGTTGGAGGAGGTACGAGCACTGTCCCAATGTATAGGGCTGCGGAGGACATGCATACACAGTACCAACGTATAGGGCTGTGGAGGGCATGCATACACAGTACCAATGTATAGGGCTGTGGAGGGCATGCATACACAGTACCAATGTATAGGGCTGTGGAGGACATGCATACACTGTCCCAATGTATAGGGCTGCGGAGGACATGCATACACAGTACCAACGTATAGGGCTGTGGAGGGCATGCATACACAGTACCAATGTATAGGGCTGTGGAGGACATGCATACACTGTCCCAATGTATAGGGCTGTGGATAAAATGCAAACACAGTACCAACGTATAGGGCTGTGGAGGGCATGCATACACAGTACCAATGCATAGGGCTGTGGAGGGGATGCATACAGTCCCAATGTATAAGGCCGTGGAGGAGATACATAAACAGTCCCAATGCATAGGGCTGCGGAGGGGATGCATACAGTCCCAATGCATAGGGCTGTGGAGGAGGTGCATACAGTCCCAATGCATAGGGCCGTGGAGGAGATACATAAACAATACCAATGCATGGGGCTGCGGAGGAGATACATAAACAGTCCCAATGCATGGGGCTGTGGAGGAGACAAACAGGTGTTGGATGGGCACTGGGCTAGAGTCAATGTCATCTGTGCTATCAATACTGTGGCTGACCTACGTTTCATCCCCATACAGGTGCCTTGGAGAATATCCCACCCTGAGGTTCAACATATAAGTTGAATAATACGTGGGCTAAGACAGATGTTTTTGGTACTCTAAATTAGGCAGCCATGGAAGAGGACAGAGAAACAACTGCTTTGGTGCACTGTGTCTGTTTGACAGGTGTGCTTTGAACCAGCTCAGTTCTGTGTCAACAGGGCCGCCCTACTGCATAAAGTGCGCAGAACATTGTAGTGGATGGTACTAAAAGCTGTGGGCAGGTGATGAGGCATAAGCATGCAGGGTTTGCCTTTACCAAAGATCTGTAAGGAGGCATCCATGGCACCTTGAGCATGGAAGTTTCTGGTGCTGTCTCAGTAACTGGTTTTCTGATGTAGATTTCTCCATTTGGGTAGCTACACGTTTTTTTACGACTTTGGCGCAAATGTGCAACCTTGTAATGGGTCTAATTTTCAAAGGTGTCAGGAGCAGTTTTACATTTTTAATATGAGAAAACATGGCCCACCTTTAAAAGTGCCTTCCACAAGATTATAGGTTATGATTTTCAGCCATGTAGGCTGGTGGGGGGAGGGGGGGAGAACAGCTTTGGCTTGGCAGTAGTTCAGCAAAGACTTAGTGCGTGCAATGCTTTTTTCGAAGCCAAAGTTCTGAAATGGTTCTGAAGTTGGACCGCGATACCAATGCTACTTTTCTGGTGAGTTGAATTTGCACAGGTTCTAGTTGTAGTGTGAGGCTGCCCTTCTGAGTTTTTGCATAAAGTGTTCAGCTAGGCCACTGGGGTTACGAACATTTGGTTGTTGAGTCATGGCTTCATTTCTCTAGTCCTGTGTGATTTTAAAAAGCCCCCTGGGCTTGTTTTTAGCATTTTGATGTCTGAAGCTGATAAATTCGGACTTTGGCTGAAAAAGGAGCCTTTTGTGAGTTTTTCTTTCCCTACATAGGGATGCGAGTTTGATTGAGAGGGTGTATTTTCTTCATCTTCTCTTATGGGCAGCTAGGGTCCTTCTTGGACTGTTAATGTCACTGTTGAACCAGTGACACGAGCTGATTTTTGGATGTTTTTACTTACTTTTGGCTGGAGCAAGATTACTGACAGGGTGGACATTTTATTATTGCTCGATTCGTTCAGTGAGGTCAGAGGGAGTTCTATCGTGGGCGAGTGTGTTAATCTTAGAATTTATTTTAGACAACATAGTGCTACTTAGCACCCTGTAAAATAACTTCAGTACATTTATAAACACATAATATTGATCAATATCCAACATCTTGGCCAAGCCTTCATGAAAGAAGCTATATTTGGCTGCAATTAAATCAATATTATTTTAAGAAACAAAATAAATGAAATAATAAAAACTGCACTTTGGGTCCACTGTTAATTCCTTCAAACGAAAATGGATGTTGGATATTGCTCAATAGAAGTTATTTTAGAGTGACGAGTAGCATTATCTTGTCTAAACATCAGGGATTTACCCCTTGATAGAGGGTTTGTTGTGACTGTTCCCTCATACTCGTGCCCCCGCCTCCCCTTTTTCTCATCTGTAAATTTGTCTGTGTTGATATAATTTTTGGGGATAATGGTAGGTGCAGTTTGTTGCTACTTTGCCCCATGCAAAAACAACAATTGATGGACAGAATGCAGAACAATGTCATACATTCACCCCAGTACTGAGATCTGGGCCTAAATCCATCATTCTTTTGCTCACCATGCCATTCCAGTTTGAACCCAGTCATATGCAAAGCAGTCTTGACCCTGTGCCCATTGGGAACAGTCCAGCCCGAACTGCCAGGCCAGGTCCTCCCTGGACTGGAAACACGCATCCTAGGACCGGTTTCGGGGTTTCACCCCTCTTCAGCCAGGATAACTTGACTCCAGTAGCATGGAGAGCACGGGACCCACGTCTGGGCATACCCGTCCCACTCGGAGTGACAAATGCAAAAACAACAATTGATGGACAGAATGCAGAACAATGTCGTACATTCACCCCAGTACTGAAACCGGTCCCAGGATGCTTGTTTCCGGTCCAGGGAGGACCTGGTTTGGCAGTTCGGGCTGGACTGTTCCCACAAGGAACAGGGTTAAGACTGATTTGCATATGGCTGGGTCTAAACTGGGGTGGTGTGGTGAGCAAAAGAATGATGGATTTAACCCAGATCCTTGTGACTGGGGGTGAATGCTTGCATTGTCCAGCATTCCGTCAGTCAATTGTTTCTTTTGCTACTTTGCCCCAGCCATCGATTGTAAATCATTTGTTAGAATGTATTTTGTAGTGATTGCTGCTCTTTACATCTCGGACTGCTGTTAGCCTCTACTCATTGCGAGCACTGCAGGGAAAGGATAAATCAAGAATGTGGAATAGCACGAAGGGGTGGTGGTCTGAACAGTCGACACGTATGGAGCCAAGCACACCAACACAAGTTTAGAAATCACCAAGTCGGAGGAGGAAATGTACAATGTTGTGTTCGATCATCTTAGAGGATAGAACTGAGCTGTTTAATGCGTCTTAATTTGCTCCAAGGGAAGTTAAACGTTAAGAGAAAGATTATAGTTTCAGGTTGACAGCTGCGGAGTTGTTATAAAGTCTATAAATTCTTCTAGATATAGGAACTTCCTGCCAGAGGGTTCGGGGGCAGTGTGAGTGATAAAAGATATGTATCCGAGTTTAATATAGTGTGGTAGTGCCAATGCAAACAGTAAGATATTGGAAGGTCTTAGTTGACCGGTATCTATCAGGGAGTAGGATAATGGTTCTTAAAAACAACCTCTACCCCACCACTTGTTTATTCATTCTGGAATACCATGTAGGTGGGTGGTGGAATCGTCAAAGGAGATGCGTGGATGAGGTTGTGAACCATGCTCCTGTGAGTGTGAGTAAGTCAGGTTTGTAGTCTCCAGGGGGTATGGTTAACCAGCTGGATTAGGCAGACCTACAGTTTATCATGCCCCCTGTTAGGTAGTGTGTCATGTGCTATGTTAGATGTCGAGGGTGAATCCAAAGCAAGTTATTTGTCCATATCCATCTAGCCGATGGTGGGAATGAAGACAGAGCCACAAGTTTGGGTGTGAGGATTTAAGACCGGGACCTCCGCTAGTGGTTTGGGAGGCAACATAAGGGTACGACCGGCATGTGTGTGATCCTTTGTTCGCTGTAATAGAGATTATAGGGTGAGGCGCCCACAGGTGAGACTGGAGGTAGCAGCGTTAGCGTACGATATTAAAGTTTGGAGAGACATGTCCTTCAAGCCTTAGATTGTGTTCTGCAATTTGTACACAACTTCATAGATTGCATTTAGCTTTTAATGAGTTTGCAATCTTGTGTTTACAGGGCACCTTCTGGGGTATAAACCCAACCGCTAGAGAAAATCCCAGAACCTGCACAACAAGGCAGTATACTAAAACAATATGGGGCCCTCGGTCCAATGTTTTCCTTTGAGATAATGTTCTGGTGTTCTGCGTAGATTCTATGGTTTATACCGCCAACCATTGAGGCTAAGAGGGCAAATAAAATACAAGCATGTAACAATATGACTATGCTACGTCTGCTCTCTGAACTAGTTTTTCAGCTGCTCTAGGTGCAAGTAGTTTCCATCAATAGTCCATAAAAATAATACCCCCAAACCCCACAAAACAAACCAGACCAATTCCAAAGCGATGGTTCATGGTCCTAGCGCATGGGTTCACAACTCCTGGTCTCTTATTCTAGAGGCTCCCGGATGTCCAGTGATCGATAATCTCACTGCAAGGCATGACCAGTCTTGAGTCTCAACGTGTATCAACTCAAGATAGGGTGGCCAATGGTGCTGGAGAGGCCTAGAACTGAAAATAAGATAACAAATCACAAAACTGGCCGGACTCACTTAATACGGTCATTCGGAGAAGGCGCCAACAGGCTCAGTGCACTCACTGGGAGGCTTGCCAGCTGGCACTCGGAAACTGAGATATAGGGTTAATGTGGTAGAACCATGATTTAAGAGGGTGCGGTCACCAGAAGCATGAAAGCTAGAAACACCATTTCCGTGGTTCAGAATCAGGGCCACAACTGCAGCCAACATGGCGCTTCCCTCAAGAGTGGAGCTAGGAGGAGGAACACCAAGGTAGGGTGACCAGGCGTCCCGGATTTGCCCGGACGGTCCGGGTTTTTCACCAGCTGTCCGGGCAGATTTCAGGAAATTTAGCTCCTGTCCCGGTTTTTAGAGATGGTCAGCTGAAAAAGGCGGAAGGTGTTTTTTATGTTGAACAAAGCAGGGATAGTGAGCAGTTGTTTCTAGAAAGCAATTTAATTAACAGGGAAGCTTCTAGGTTTAAAAATTGCATTTTATGTATGATCTAACTACCTGTTCTGCATTTCTGTGCTGAGGAGCGCTGTCATTCTGTGCGCTCGCTTGAAGTAAAACTGTAGTCCTTCTATTTCCATGAAATGTCCCGGTTTTTGGCTTTACCATTCTGGTCACCCTACACCAAGGCCCATCTGGGACTGCAAGCTCCATGCGACTGGAGAGCTCCCTCATGTCAGACAACCTCCAGAGGGCAATAGCTGGGCCTTTAATGCTGTCCTACACGTCTTGGGCCTGCTGCTCACTGGGATTCACAGCAGCTCACAGGTGTTGGAGCATCTGTTAAATGCCCCTTGACCGCTGCACCACGACGCAGCGATCCCTCTTGGGAGTTAAAACATTTCAGCCCTCTCCCAATCACGGCAACATGCATCTTCCCCGGCTCTGAATGAGGCAGAGGAGAAGACACTGTTACACGCTACTCCCAACCAATGTTTTTGGCTTTTAGCCGAACTAGACGCTTTCAGTTCCGACCTTCCAGCGGCAAGGCCATGCCCAGGGCCACACACAAGCAAGAAAGGGTACAGGTCTGACATGGCCGCCCTGCACACTCCCCCAGCTCACCAAATACCCAGAGAGTTTCGAGAAGCCCCCTACAAAGCTGTTTCTGTGGAAAGTTAGGAAACTTCTACAGAAAACTTCTTGACGGCCGGAAAGGTTTTCGCTTTGCCTCCTACGCAGGGAAATTCGTGGCGTTTACAAATGTTTATGATGCGCACGTTATTGAACATTAACAAAATGGTTCTGAATAAAATACTTCACAGAGAAAAAGTCATTTTCTGTGCAGCGCCATCCGGAATAGAAAAGCTATGAAATTGAAGAGAAAAGAAAGTCTGCATCTTTTGCCACTTGCTTAGAAAGCTTTGCAGAAGGTTAACATGCTAAGAAAGAGCCGGCACACACGCTGCAGCCTGGCTGGGCTCGATTAGAAAAGAAATGTAAATGTCCAGTATTTGTAAAGCGCACAGCTACCTCCGGAGAGGTGTCCCGGCGCTGTGGGCCGTAGGGAAGATTAAGCAAGCTATTGCCCAGAGTCACATGGTGCTGGGCTGATCTGCCGCCGGCGCCAGGGATCGAACCCTGGCCCTGGCCGCTGCGCCACACCTCTTCCCCAGAGGGGAAAAGTTATCCGGCAGTGCACAAAAAGCTTCTCTTGTAGCAAAGATAAAGCAGGAAGCTTCTCCTGTAATAAGGGGAAACCCGAGAGCTTTGCGAAGGGTCAAAATTGGGAACTGCTAAAAAAATCAGTTGTCCGAAAAAAAGAAACAAGCATTTGCAATGCAATACGTCTCGCACTGCCGAAAGTTTGAGATATTGGCGTTGCTAATAATAATGCAACGCCAATAACTCAAACTTTCAGTAATGCGGGAGCAATTGCATTACAAAGCAATCGCGGCACTCGTGCTGTAAACATCTGGAGCCAAATAAAGCGCGGGTGCTGCGATTGCTTCAAAAGTGAAGAAATATATTTTCTATTCCTTTACTTTTTAAGCAGGCGCGGCACCCGTACTTATCTTAAGATGTTTAAAGCTAAATCGCGTGGGCCGCCATTGCAACAAAAATAAACAAATAGAAAAAAATGGCGGCCACACGCCCCGGGGGCAGAGCCTAGCTTAGAATGCAGGTGGGTTATAC
The DNA here is from genome assembly GCA_963921515.1 of Calotriton arnoldi. Lineage (NCBI taxonomy): Eukaryota > Metazoa > Chordata > Amphibia > Caudata > Salamandridae > Calotriton > Calotriton arnoldi. The sequence continues at coordinate 421,602 of CAWUFW010006325.1, read as the reverse complement.
CCCGGGGGCAGGTCCTAGTTTAAGACTGCGGGTAGGTTACACCCCGGGGGCTGATCCTAGTTTAAGACTGCGGGTAGGTTACACCCCGGGGGCTGATCCTAGCTTAAGACTGCGGGTGGGTTACACCAAAGGGCAAGATCCCAATTTAGGCTGCGGGTAGGTTACACCCCAGGGGCAGATGCCAATTTAGACTGCGGGTAGGTTACACCCCGGGGGCAGAGCCTAGTTTAAGACTGCGGGTGGGGTACACTCTGGGGGCAGATCCTAGCTTAGACTGCGGGTAGGGTAGACCCGGTGGGAAGATCGTAGCTTATACTACTGGTGGGGTACACCCCGGGGGGAGCGGAGTCTTACTATACTGGTGAGCGTGAAGCCCTCCCAAACAAGGCCAGGGTGGACGAGTTTATAGGGCTTTTGTTACTACTACAGGCACATGCAAGACTCGGAGGTTTTTATCCCTCGTGTACAGGGCTCTGGAAGCTACAAGGCAAGCCAAGCACCACCCTCGGGGGATTCCCCGGTCACACAGGGTCTATGAGCTGCATACCACCCTCGAGGGTTTCACCGGGCCCATGAACTGCATACCACCCTCGGGGGTTTCATCCCTTATTGCACAGGGCTCTATTAACCGCATACCACCCTCTGGGGGTTTCATCTCTCCCTCATGCACAAGGCTCTATAAGCTGCATACCACCCTCAGAGGTTTCCTCCTTCATGCACAGGGCTCTATGAACCGCATACCACCCCTCTGGGCGTTTCATCCCTCATGTACAGGGCTCTGGGTGCAATAAGCTGCATTACACATTCATATGCTCAATCTCTTCATTTAGCAGTGTCTGGGCAGTATCGGGGGCCCCTTACTGGTCCGATTCATCGTGTACAAAAGCCTGCTGGCATAAGTCAGGTCAGACACCGCCCTCATGGGTCTGATCCTTAATGCACGGGGATCTGTTGACTTGTGTGGCATCACCCTCATGGGTCTTGGACTATCTATACAGGGGTATTTTGGTGTTAAACAGACACCACCCTCATGCCTCCGATCCTTCCTTTACACGGGCCTGGTGACATGAGGCAGACACACTGGTGACATGAGGCAGACACCACCCTCTGATCCTTCCTTTACAGGGGCCTGGTGACATGAGGCAGACACCACCCTCTGATCGTTCCTTTACAGGGGCCTGGTGACATGAGGCAGACACACTGGTGACATGAGGCAGACACCACCCTCTGATCCTTCCTTTACAGGGGCCTGGTGACATGAGGCAGACACCACCCTCTGATCCTTCCTTTACAGGGGCCTGGTGACATGAGGCAGACACCACCCTCTGATCGTTCCTTTACAGGGGCCTGGTGACATGAGGCAGACACACTGGTGACATGAGGCAGACACTACCCTCTGATCCTTCCTGCTCAGGGGCCTGGTGACATGAGGCAGACACCACCCTCTGATCCTTCTTTTACAGGGGCCTGGTGACATGAGGCACACACCACCCTCTGATCCTTCCTGCTCAGGGGCCTGGTGACATGAGGCAGACACCACCCTCTGATCCTTCTTTTACAGGGGCCTGGTGACATGAGGCAGACACCACCCTCTGATCGTTCCTTTACAGGGGCCTGGTGACATGAGGCAGGCACACTGGTGACATGAGGCAGACACCACCCTCTGATCCTTCTTTTACAGGGGCCTGGTGACATGAGGCAGACACCACCCTCTGATCCTTCCTGCTCAGGGGCCTGGTGACACGAGGCAAACACCACCCTCTGATCCTTCCTGCTCAGGGGCCTGGTGACATGAGGCAGACACCACCCTCTGATCGTTCCTTTACAGGGGCCTGGTGACATGAGGCAGACACCACCCTCTGATACTTCATGCTCAGGGGCCTGGTGACATGAGGCAGACATCACCCTCTGATCCTTCCTGCTCAGGGGCCTGGTGACATGAGGCAGACACCACCCTACGGTGCTTCTTTTACAGGGGCCTGGTGACATGAGGCAGACACTACCCTACGGTCCTTCTTTTAAATGGACCTGGTGATATGAGGCAGACACCACCCTATGGTCCTTCTTTTACAGGGGCCTGGTGACATGAGGCAGACACTACCCTACGGTGCTTCTTTTACAGGGGCCTGGTGACATGAGGCAGACACCACCCTACGGTCCTTCTTTTACAGGGGCCTGGTGACATGAGGCAGACACCACCCTCTGATCCTTCCTGCTCAGGGGCCTGGTGACATGAGACACCACCCTACGGTCCTTCTTTTACAGGGGCCTGGTGACATGAGGCAGACACCATCCTCCGGTCCTTCTTTTACAGGGGCCTGGTGACATGAGGCAGACACCATCCTCTGATCCTTCCTGCTCAGGGGCCTGGTGACATGAGACACCACCCTCCGGTCCTCCTTTTACAGGTGCCTGGTGACATGAGGCAGACACCGTCCTCCGGTCCTTCTTTTACAGGGGCCTGGTGACATGAGGCAGACACCACCCTCTGATCCTTCCTGCTCAGGGGCCTGGTGACATGAGACACCACCCTACGGTCCTTCTTTTACAGGGGCCTGGTGACATGAGGCAGACACCATCCTCCGGTCCTTCTATTACAGGGGCCTGGTGACATGAGGCAGACACCATCCTCCGGTCCTTCTTTTACAGGGGCCTGGTGACATGAGGCAGACACCATCCTCCGGTCCTTCTTTTACAGGGGCCTGGTGACATGAGGCAGACACCACCCTCTGATCCTTCCTGCTCAGGGGCCTGGTGACATGAGACACCACCTTCTGATCCTTCCTGCTCAGGGGCCTGGTGACATGAGGCAGACACCACCCTCCGGTGCTTCTTTTACAGGGGCCTGTTGACATGAGGCAGACACCATCCTCCCTCCCCCCCTCCCCGATCCTTCCTACTCAGGGGGCTGTTGACATGAGGCAGACACCACCCACTGATCCTTCCTGCTCAGGGGCCTGGTGACATGAGGCAGACACCACCCTCTGATCGTTCCTTTACAGGGGCCTGGTGACATGAGGCAGACACACTGGTGACATGAGGCAGACACCACCCTCTGATCCTTCCTGCTCAGGGGCCTGGTGACATGAGGCAGACACCACCCTCTGATCCTTCCTTTACAGGGGCCTGGTGACATGAGGCAGACACCACCCTCTGATCCTTCCTGCTCAGGGGCCTGGTGACATGAGGCAGACACCACCCTCTGATCCTTCTTTTACAGGGGCCTGGTGACATGAGGCAGACACCACCATCTGATCCTTCCTTTACAGGGGCCTGGTGACATGAGGCAGACACACTGGTTACATGAAGCAGACACCACCCTCTGATCCTTCCTGCTCAGAGGCCTGGTGACATGAGGCAGACACCACCCTCTGATCCTTCCTGCTCAGGGGCCTGGTGACATGAGGCAGACACCACCCTCTGATCGTTCCTTTACAGGGGCCTGGTGACATGAGGTAGACACTGGTGACATGAGGCAGACACACTGGTGACATGAGGCAGACACCACCCTCTGATCCTTCCTGCTCAGGGGCCTGGTGACATGAGGTAGACACTGGTGACATGAGGCAGACACACTGGTGACATGAGGCAGACACCACCCTCTGATCCTTCCTGCTCAGGGGCCTGTTGACATGAGGCAGACACCACCCTACGGTCCTTCTTTTACAGGGGCCTGGTGACATGAGGCAGACATCACCCTCTGATCCTTCCTGCTCAGGGGCCTCGTGACATGAAGCTGACACCATCCTCTGATCCTTCCTGCTCAGGGGCCTGGTGACATGAGGCAGACACCACCCTACGGTGCTTCTTTTACAGGGGCCTGGTGACATGAGGCAGACACCATCCTCCGGTCCTTCTATTACAGGGGCCTGGTGACATGAGGCAGACCCACCCTCCGTTTCTGCTCAGGGGCCTGGTGACATGAGGCAGACACCACCCTACGGTCCTTCCTGCTCAGGGGCCTGGTGACATGAGGCAGACACCATCCTCCGGTCCTTCTTTTACAGGGGCCTGGTGACATGAGGCAGACACCACCCTCTGATCCTTCTTTTACAGGGGCCTGGTGACATGAGACACCACCCTCTGATCCTTCCTGCTCAGGGGCCTGGTGACATGAGACACCACCCTCTGATCCTTCCTGCTCAGGGGCCTGGTGACATGAGGCAGACACCACCCTCTGATCCTTCCTTTACAGGGGCCTGGTGACTTGAGACACCACCCTCCGGTGCTTCTTTTACAGGGGCCTGGTGACATGAGGCAGACACCATCCTCCGGTCCTTCTTTTACAGGGGCCTGGTGACATGAGGCAGACACCATCCTCCGGTCCTTCTTTTACAGGGGCCTGGGGACATGAGGCAGACACCATTCTCCGGTCCTTCCTTTACAGGGGCCTGGTGACATGAGGCAGACACCATCCTCCGGTCCTTCTTTTACAGGGGCCTGGTGACATGAGGCAGACACCATCCTCCGGTCCTTCTTTTACAGGGGCCTGGGGACATGAGGCAGACACCACCCTCTGATCCTTCCTGCTCAGGGGCCTAGTGACATGAGACACCACCCTCTGATCCTTCCTTTACAGGGGCCCGGTGACATGAGACACCACCCTCCGGTGCTTCTTTTACAGGGGCCTGGTGACATGAGGCAGACACCACCCTACGGTCCTTCTTTTACAGGGGCCTGGTGACATGAGGCAGACACCACCCTCTGATCCTTCCTGCTCAGGGGCCTGGTGACATGAGACACCACCCTCCGGTGCTTCTTTTACAGGGGCCTGGTGACATGAGGCGGACACCACCCTCTGATCCTTCATGCTCAGGGGCCTGGTGACATGAGGCAGACACCACCCTCTGATCGTTCCTTTACAGGGACCTGGTGACATGAGACACCACCCTCTGGTGCTTCTTTTACAGGGGCCTGGTGACATGAGGCAGACACCACCCTCTGATCCTTCCTGCTCAGGGGCCTGGTGACATGAGGCAGACACACTGGTGACATGAGGCAGACACCACCCTCTGATCCTTCCTGCTCAGGGGCCTGGTGACATGAGGCAGACACCATCCTCCGGTCCTTCTTTTACAGGGGCCTGGTGACATGAGGCAGACACACTGGTGACATGAGGCAGACCCACCCTCTGATCCTTCCTGCTCAGGGGCCTGGTGACATGAGGCAGACACCACCCTACGGTCCTTTTACAGGGGCCTGGTGACATGAGGCAGACACCACCCTCTGATCCTTCCTGCTCAGAGGCCTGGTGACATGAGGCAGACACCACCCTACGGTCCTTCCTGCTCAGAGGCCTGGTGACATGAGGCAGACACACTGGTGACATGAGGCAGACACCACCCTCTGATCCTTCCTGCTCAGGGGCCTGGTGACATGAGGTAGACACTGGTGACATGAGGCAGACACACTGGTGACATGAGGCAGACACCACCCTCTGATCCTTCCTGCTCAGGGGCCTGTTGACATGAGGCAGACACCACCCTACGGTCCTTCTTTTACAGGGGCCTGGTGACATGAGGCAGACATCACCCTCTGATCCTTCCTGCTCAGGGGCCTGGTGACATGAGGCAGACACCATCCTCCGGTCCTTCTATTACAGGGGCCTGGTGACATGAGGCAGACCCACCCTCCGTTTCTGCTCAGGGGCCTGGTGACATGAGGCAGACACCACCCTACGGTCCTTCCTGCTCAGGGGCCTGGTGACATGAGGCAGACACCATCCTCCGGTCCTTCTTTTACAGGGGCCTGGTGACATGAGGCAGACACCACCCTCTGATCCTTCTTTTACAGGGGCCTGGTGACATGAGACACCACCCTCTGATCCTTCCTGCTCAGGGGCCTGGTGACATGAGACACCACCCTCTGATCCTTCCTGCTCAGGGGCCTGGTGACATGAGGCAGACACCACCCTCTGATCCTTCCTTTACAGGGGCCTGGTGACTTGAGACACCACCCTCCGGTGCTTCTTTTACAGGGGCCTGGTGACATGAGGCAGACACCATCCTCCGGTCCTTCTTTTACAGGGGCCTGGTGACATGAGGCAGACACCATCCTCCGGTCCTTCTTTTACAGGGGCCTGGGGACATGAGGCAGACACCATTCTCCGGTCCTTCCTTTACAGGGGCCTGGTGACATGAGGCAGACACCATCCTCCGGTCCTTCTTTTACAGGGGCCTGGTGACATGAGGCAGACACCATCCTCCGGTCCTTCTTTTACAGGGGCCTGGGGACATGAGGCAGACACCACCCTCTGATCCTTCCTGCTCAGGGGCCTAGTGACATGAGACACCACCCTCTGATCCTTCCTGCTCAGGGGCCTGGTGACATGAGGCTGACACCACCCTCTGATCCTTCCTTTACAGGGGCCCGGTGACATGAGACACCACCCTCCGGTGCTTCTTTTACAGGGGCCTGGTGACATGAGGCAGACACCACCCTACGGTCCTTCTTTTACAGGGGCCTGGTGACATGAGGCAGACACCACCCTCTGATCCTTCCTGCTCAGGGGCCTGGTGACATGAGACACCACCCTCCGGTGCTTCTTTTACAGGGGCCTGGTGACATGAGGCGGACACCACCCTCTGATCCTTCATGCTCAGGGGCCTGGTGACATGAGGCAGACACCACCCTCTGATCGTTCCTTTACAGGGACCTGGTGACATGAGACACCACCCTCTGGTGCTTCTTTTACAGGGGCCTGGTGACATGAGGCAGACACCACCCTCTGATCCTTCCTGCTCAGGGGCCTGGTGACATGAGGCAGACACACTGGTGACATGAGGCAGACACCACCCTCTGATCCTTCCTGCTCAGGGGCCTGGTGACATGAGGCAGACACCATCCTCCGGTCCTTCTTTTACAGGGGCCTGGTGACATGAGGCAGACACACTGGTGACATGAGGCAGACCCACCCTCTGATCCTTCCTGCTCAGGGGCCTGGTGACATGAGGCAGACACCACCCTACGGTCCTTTTACAGGGGCCTGGTGACATGAGGCAGACACCACCCTCTGATCCTTCCTGCTCAGAGGCCTGGTGACATGAGGCAGACACCACCCTACGGTCCTTCCTGCTCAGAGGCCTGGTGACATGAGGCAGACACACTGGTGACATGAGGCAGACACCACCCTCCGGTCCTTCTTTCACAGGGGCCTGGTGACATGAGGCAGACACCACCCTCCGATCCTTCCTTTACAGGGGCCTGGTGACATAAGGCAGACACACTGGTGACATGAGGCAGACACCATCCTCCGGTCCTTTTACAGGGGCCTGGCGACATGAGGCAGACACCACCCTCTGATCCTTCCTGCTCAGAGGCCTGGTGACATGAGGCAGACACCACCCTACGGTCCTTCCTGCTCAGAGGCCTGGTGACATGAGGCAGACACACTGGTGACATGAGGCAGACACCACCCTCTGATCCTTCTTTCACAGGGGCCTGGTGACATGAGACACCACCCTACGGTCCTTCTTTTACAGGGGCCTGGTGACATGAGGCAGACATCACCCTCTGATCCTTCCTGCTCAGGGGCCTCGTGACATGAAGCAGACATCACCCTCTGATCCTTCCTGCTCAGGGGCCTCGTGACATGAAGCAGACACCATCCTCTGATCCTTCCTGCTCAGGGGCCTGGTGACATGAGGCAGACACCACCCTCTGATCCTTCCTTTACAGGGGCCTGGTGACATGAGGCAGACACCACCCTCTGATCCTTCTTTTACAGGGGCCTGGTGACATGAGGCAGACATCACCCTCTGATCCTTCCTGCTCAGGGGCCTCGTGACATGAAGCAGACACCATCCTCTGATCCTTCCTGCTCAGGGGCCTGGTGACATGAGGCAGACACCACCCTCTGATCCTTCCTTTACAGGGGCCTGGTGACATGAGGCAGACACCACCCTCTGATCGTTCCTTTTCAGGGGCCTGGTGACATGAGGCAGACACTGGTGACATGAGGCAGACACCACCCTCTGATCCTTCTTTTACAGGGGCCTGGTGACATGAGGCAGACACCACCCTCTGATCCTTCCTTTACAGGGGCCTGGTGACATGAGGCAGACACACTGGTGACATGAAGCAGACACCACCCTCTGATCCTTCCTGCTCAGGGGCCTGGTGACATGAGGCAGACACCACCCTCTGATCCTTCCTGCTCAGGGGCCTGGTGACATGAGGCAGACACCACCCTCTGATCCTTCCTGCTCAGGGGCCTGGTGACATGAAGCAGACACCATCCTCTGATCCTTCCTGCTCAGGGGCCTGGTGACATGAGGCAGACACCACCCTCTGATCCTTCCTTTACAGGGGCCTGGTGACATGAGGCAGACACCACCCTCTGATCCTTCTTTTACAGGGGCCTGGTGACATGAGGCAGACATCACCCTCTGATCCTTCCTGCTCAGGGGCCTCGTGACATGAAGCAGACACCATCCTCTGATCCTTCCTGCTCAGGGGCCTGGTGACATGAGGCAGACACCACCCTCTGATCCTTCCTTTACAGGGGCCTGGTGACATGAGGCAGACACCACCCTCTGATCGTTCCTTTACAGGGGCCTGGTGACATGAGGCAGACACTGGTGACATGAGGCAGACACCACCCTCTGATCCTTCTTTTACAGGGGCCTGGTGACATGAGGCAGACACCACCCTCTGATCCTTCCTTTACAGGGGCCTGGTGACATGAGGCAGACACACTGGTGACATGAAGCAGACACCACCCTCTGATCCTTCCTGCTCAGGGGCCTGGTGACATGAGGCAGACACCACCCTCTGATCCTTCCTGCTCAGGGGCCTGGTGACATGAGGCAGACACCACCCTCTGATCCTTCCTGCTCAGGGGCCTGGTGACATGAGGCAGACACCACCCTACGGTCCTTCTTTTACAGGGGCCTGGTGATATGAGGCAGACATCACCCTCTGATCCTTCCTGCTCAGGGGCCTCGTGACATGAAGCAGACACCATCCTCTGATCCTTCCTGCTCAGGGGCCTGGTGACCTGAGGCAGACCCCACCCTACGGTGCTTCTTTTACAGGGGCCTGGTGACATGAGGCAGACACCATCCTCCGGTCCTTCTATTACAGGGGTCTGGTGACATGAGGCAGACCCACCCTCCGTTTCTGCTCAGGGGTCTGGTGACATGAGGCAGACACCACCCTACAGTCCTTCCTGCTCAGGGGCCTGGTGACATGAGGCAGACACCATCCTCCGGTCCTTCTTTTACAGGGGCCTGGTGACATGAGGCAGACACCACCCTCTGATCCTTCTTTTACAGGGGCCTGGTGACGAGACACCACCCTCTGATCCTTCCTGCTCAGGGGCCTGGTGACATGAGACACCACCCTCTGATCCTTCCTGCTCAGGGGCCTGGTGACATGAGGCAGACACCACCCTCTGATTCTTCCTTTACAGGGGCCTGGTGACTTGAGACACCACCCTCCGGTGCTTCTTTTACAGGGGCCTGGTGACATGAGGCAGACACCATCCTCCGGTCCTTCTTTTACAGGGGCCTGGTGACATGAGGCAGACACCATCCTCCGGTCCTTCTTTTACAGGGGCCTGGGGACATGAGGCAGACACCATCCTCCGGTCCTTCCTTTACAGGGGCCTGGTGACATGAGGCAGACACCATCCTCCGGTCCTTCTTTTACAGGGGCCTGGTGACATGAGGCAGACACCATCCTCCGGTCCTTCTTTTACAGGGGCCTGGTGACATGAGGCAGACACCATCCTCCGGTCCTTCTTTTACAGGGGCCTGGGGACATGAGGCAGACACCATCCTCCGGTCCTTCCTTTACAGGGGCCTGGTGACATGAGGCAGACCCACCCTCCGTTTCTGCTCAGGGGCCTGGTGACATGAGGCAGACACCACCCTACGGTCCTTCCTGCTCAGGGGCCTGGTGACATGAGGCAGACACCATCCTCCGGTCCTTCTTTTACAGGGGCCTGGTGACATGAGGCAGACACCACCCTCTGATCCTTCTTTTACAGGGGCCTGGTGACATGAGACACCACCCTCTGATCCTTCCTGCTCAGGGGCCTGGTGACATGAGACACCACCCTCTGATCCTTCCTGCTCAGGGGCCTGGTGACTTGAGACACCACCCTCCGGTGCTTCTTTTACAGGGGCCTGGTGACATGAGGCAGACACCATCCTCCGGTCCTTCTTTTACAGGGGCCTGGTGACATGAGGCAGACACCATCCTCCGGTCCTTCTTTTACAGGGGCCTGGGGACATGAGGCAGACACCATTCTCCGGTCCTTCCTTTACAGGGGCCTGGTGACATGAGGCAGACACCATCCTCCGGTCCTTCTTTTACAGGGGCCTGGTGACATGAGGCAGACACCATCCTCCGGTCCTTCTTTTACAGGGGCCTGGGGACATGAGGCAGACACCACCCTCTGATCCTTCCTGCTCAGGGGCCTAGTGACATGAGACACCACCCTCTGATCCTTCCTGCTCAGGGGCCTGGTGACATGAGGCTGACACCACCCTACGGTCCTTCTTTTACAGGGGCCTGGTGACATGAGGCAGACACCACCCTCTGATCCTTCCTGCTCAGGGGCCTGGTGACATGAGACACCACCCTCCGGTGCTTCTTTTACAGGGGCCTGGTGACATGAGGCAGACACCACCCTCTGATCCTTCATGCTCAGGGGCCTGGTGACATGAGGCAGACACCACCCTCTGATCGTTCCTTTACAGGGACCTGGTGACATGAGACACCACCCTCTGGTGCTTCTTTTACAGGGGCCTGGTGACATGAGGCAGACACCACCCTCTGATCCTTCCTGCTCAGGGGCCTGGTGACATGAGGCAGACACACTGGTGACATGAGGCAGACACCACCCTCTGATCCTTCCTGCTCAGGGGCCTGGTGACATGAGGCAGACACCATCCTCCGGTCCTTCTTTTACAGGGGCCTGGTGACATGAGGCAGACACACTGGTGACATGAGGCAGACCCACCCTCTGATCCTTCCTGCTCAGGGGCCTGGTGACATGAGGCAGACACCACCCTACGGTCCTTTTACAGGGGCCTGGTGACATGAGGCAGACACCACCCTCTGATCCTTCCTGCTCAGAGGCCTGGTGACATGAGGCAGACACCACCCTCTGATCCTTCCTGCTCAGAGGCCTGGTGACATGAGGCAGACACCACCCTACGGTCCTTTTACAGGGGCCTGGTGACATGAGGCAGACACCACCCTCTGATCCTTCCTGCTCAGAGGCCTGGTGACATGAGGCAGACACCACCCTCCGATCCTTCCTTTACAGGGGCCTGGTGACATAAGGCAGACACACTGGTGACATGAGGCAGACACCATCCTCCGGTCCTTTTACAGGGGCCTAGCGACATGAGGCAGACACCACCCTCTGATCCTTCCTGCTCAGAGGCCTGGTGACATGAGGCAGACACCACCCTACGGTCCTTCCTGCTCAGAGGCCTGGTGACATGAGGCAGACACACTGGTGACATGAGGCAGACACCACCCTCTGATCCTTCTTTCACAGGGGCCTGGTGACATGAGGCAGACACCACCCTCCGGTCCTTCTTTCACAGGGGCCTGGTGACATGAGGCAGACACCACCCTCCGATCCTTCCTTTACAGGGGCCTGGTGACATGAGGCAGACACACTGGTGACATGAGGCAGACACCATCCTCCGGTCCTTTTACAGGGGCCTGGCGACATGAGGCAGACACCACCCTCTGATCCTTCCTGCTCAGGGGCCTGGTGACATGAGGCAGACACCATCCTCCGGTCCTTCTTTTACAGGGGCCTGGGGACATGAGGCAGACACCATCCTCCGGTCCTTCCTTTACAGGGGCCTGGTGACATGAGGCAGACATCACCCTCTGATCCTTCCTGCTCAGGGGCCTCGTGACATGAAGCAGACATCACCCTCTGATCCTTCCTGCTCAGGGGCCTCGTGACATGAAGCAGACACCATCCTCTGATCCTTCCTGCTCAGGGGCCTGGTGACATGAGGCAGACACCACCCTCTGATCCTTCCTTTACAGGGGCCTGGTGACATGAGGCAGACACCACCCTCTGATCCTTCTTTTACAGGGGCCTGGTGACATGAGGCAGACACCACCCTCTGATCCTTCTTTTACAGGGGCCTGGTGACATGAGGCAGACACCACCCTCTGATCCTTCCTTTACAGGGGCCTGGTGACATGAGGCAAACACACTGGTGACATGAAGCAGACACCACCCTCTGATCCTTCCTGCTCAGGGGCCTGGTGACATGAGGCAGACACCACCCTCTGATCCTTCCTGCTCAGGGGCCTGGTGACATGAGGCAGACCACCCTCTGATCCTTCCTGCTCAGGGGCCTGGTGACATGAGGCAGACACCACCCTACGGTCCTTCTTTTACAGGGGCCTGGTGATATGAGGCAGACATCACCCTCTGATCCTTCCTGCTCAGGGGCCTCGTGACATGAAGCAGACACCATCCTCTGATCCTTCCTGCTCAGGGGTCTGGTGACCTGAGGCAGACCCCACCCTACGGTGCTTCTTTTACAGGGGCCTGGTGACATGAGGCAGACACCATCCTCCGGTCCTTCTATTACAGGGGTCTGGTGACATGAGGCAGACCCACCCTCCGTTTCTGCTCAGGGGTCTGGTGACATGAGGCAGACACCACCCTACGGTCCTTCCTGCTCAGGGGCCTGGTGACATGAGGCAGACACCATCCTCCGGTCCTTCTTTTACAGGGGCCTGGTGACATGAGGCAGACACCACCCTCTGATCCTTCTTTTACAGGGGCCTGGTGACATGAGGCAGACACCACCCTCTGATTCTTCCTTTACAGGGGCCTGGTGACTTGAGACACCACCCTCCGGTGCTTCTTTTACAGGGGCCTGGTGACATGAGGCAGACACCATCCTCCGGTCCTTCTTTTACAGGGGCCTGGTGACATGAGGCAGACACCATCCTCCGGTCCTTCTTTTACAGGGGCCTGGGGACATGAGGCAGACACCATCCTCCGGTCCTTCCTTTACAGGGGCCTGGTGACATGAGGTAGACACCATCCTCCGGTCCTTCTTTTACAGGGGCCTGGTGACATGAGGCAGACACCATCCTCCGGTCCTTCTTTTACAGGGGCCTGGGGACATGAGGCAGACACCACCCTCTGATCCTTCCTGCTCAGGGGCCTGGTGACATGAGACACCACCCTCTGATCCTTCCTGCTCAGGGGCCTGGTGACATGAGGCAGACACCATCCTCCGGTCCTTCTTTTACAGGGGCCTGGGGACATGAGGCAGACACCACCCTCTGATCCTTCCTGCTCAGGGGCCTGGTGACATGAGACACCACCCTCTGATCCTTCCTGCTCAGGGGCCTGGTGACATGAGGCAGACACCACCCTCTGATTCTTCCTTTACAGGGGCCTGGTGACTTGAGACACCACCCTCCGGTGCTTCTTTTACAGGGGCCTGGTGACATGAGGCAGACACCATCCTCCGGTCCTTCTTTTACAGGGGCCTGGTGACATGAGGCAGACACCATCCTCCGGTCCTTCTTTTACAGGGGCCTGGGGACATGAGGCAGACACCATCCTCCGGTCCTTCCTTTACAGGGGCCTGGTGACATGAGGCAGACACCATCCTCCGGTCCTTCTTTTACAGGGGCCTGGTGACATGAGGCAGACACCATCCTCCGGTCCTTCTTTTACAGGGGCCTGGGGACATGAGGCAGACACCACCCTCTGATCCTTCCTGCTCAGGGGCCTGGTGACATGAGACACCACCCTCTGATCCTTCCTGCTCAGGGGCCTGGTGACATGAGGCAGACACCATCCTCCGGTCCTTCTTTTACAGGGGCCTGGGGACATGAGGCAGACACCACCCTCTGATCCTTCCTGCTCAGGGGCCTGGTGACATGAGACACCACCCTCTGATCCTTCCTGCTCAGGGGCCTGGTGACATGAGGCTGACACCCCCCTCTGATCCTTCCTTTACAGGGGCCTGGTGACATGAGGCAGACACCACCCTCTGATCCTTCTTTTACAGGGGCCTGGTGACATGAGACACCACCCTCCGGTGCTTCTTTTACAGGGGCCTGGTGACATGAGACACCACCCTAGGGTCCTTCTTTTACAGGGGCCTGGTGACATGAGGCAGACACCACCCTCTGATCATTCCTGCTCAGGGGCCTGGTGACATGAGGCAGACACCACCCTCTGATCCTTCCTGCTCAGGGGCCTGGTGACATGAGACACCACCCTCCGGTGCTTCTTTTACAGGGGCCTGGTGACATGAGACACCACCCTAGGGTCCTTCTTTTACAGGGGCCTGGTGACATGAGGCAGACACCACCCTCTGATCATTCCTGCTCAGGGGCCTGGTGACATGAGGCAGACACCACCCTCTGATCCTTCCTGCTCAGGGGCCTGGTGACATGAGACACCACCCTCCGGTGCTTCTTTTACAGGGGCCTGGTGACATGAGGCAGACACCACCCTCTGATCCTTCCTGCTCAGGGGCCTGGTGACATGAGGCAGACACCACCCTCTGATCGTTCCTTTACAGGGGCCTGGTGACATGAGGCAGACACCACCCTCTGATCCTTTATGCTCAGGGGCCTGGTGACATGAGGCAGACACCACCCTCTGATCGTTCCTTTACAGGGGCCTGGTGACATGAGGCAGACACACTGGTGACATGAGGCAGACACTACCCTCTGATCCTTCCTGCTCAGGGGCCTGGTGACATGAGCCAGACCCCACCCTCATACCTCCGATCCTTCCTGCTCAGGGGCCCCTTGGGGGACCTGGCAGTGGGACGGGGATTCTATAGAGAGGCATTCGCGCTGCTCGCCTGCTTGAGGCCTTCCTCTCAGTAACAGCTCCTGGCGATTACACAATTTATTACTTGGCTGCCGGGGCGAGGCAGCTTTTTAACACTTGTATTATCATTACTGTTTTCTGTCAGGAAAGGGAATTTGAACAAAAAACTGCAGTGGAAAAAAGCGAGCCAGTGTCAAGTCTTTTTTGGCAGTAAAATTATTTTCCAGCAATTTATTACAAAGCCCTGGCTTTCTCTCTGCGCTCCTTTGTTAAAAGCACGGGCGACGCTGCCAACAGAAATGAACCAAAAACTGAAACAAAAGGGAGGGCCAGGCTCCAAGTGATGACATAAAAGCCTCGTTTGCTATTTATACCAAGAGCGATACAGACAGATCTTCTCTTTACTCCGAGCAGCGGGTACAGTGAGACATTAGGAGGTACGCTACCTTTACTCCAAAGATACGAGATATAAGGAGGTACGCTACCTTTACTCCAAAGATACGAGAGCTAAGGAGGTACGCTACCTTTACTCCAAAGATACGAGATATAAGGAGGTACGCTACCTTTACTCCAAAGATACAAGATATAAGGACGTACGCTACCTTTACTCCAAAGATACGAGAGCTAAGGAGGTACGCTACCTTTACTCCAAAGATACGAGATATAAGGAGGTACGCTACCTTTACTCCAAAGATACAAGATATAAGGACGTACGCTACCTTTACTCCAAAGATACGAGAGCTAAGGAGGTACGCTACCTTTACTCCAAAGATACGAGATATAAGGAGGTACGCTACCTTTACTCCAAAGATACGAGAGAAAAGGAGGTACGCTACCTTTACTCCAAAGATACAAGATATAAGGACGTACGCTACCTTTACTCCAAAGATACGAGAGATAAGGAGGTACGCTACCTTTACTCCAAAGATACGAGAGCTAAGGAGGTACGCTACCTTTACTCCAAAGATACGAGATATAAGGAGGTACGCTACCTTTACTCCAAAGATACGAGAGAAAAGGAGGTACGCTACCTTTACTCCAAAGATACAAGATATAAGGACGTACGCTACCTTTACTCCAAAGATACGAGAGATAAGGAGGTACGCTACCT
This sequence comes from Calotriton arnoldi, assembly GCA_963921515.1. Taxonomy (NCBI): domain Eukaryota; kingdom Metazoa; phylum Chordata; class Amphibia; order Caudata; family Salamandridae; genus Calotriton; species Calotriton arnoldi. The sequence goes on along the minus strand of CAWUFW010006325.1, from coordinate 405,691 downwards.
TTACTCCAAAGATACGAGAGATAAGGACGTACGCTACCTTTACTCCAAAGATACGAGAGAAAAGGAGGTACGCTACCTTTACTCCAAAGATACAAGATATAAGGACGTACGCTACTTTTACTCCAAAGATACGAGAGAAAAGGAGGTACGCTACCTTTACTCCAAAGATACAAGATATAAGGACGTACGCTACCTTTAGTCCAAAGATACAAGAGATAAGGAGGTACGCTACCTTTACTCCAAAGATACAAGATATAAGGACGTACGCTACCTTTACTCCAAAGATACGAGAGATAAGGAGGTACGCTACCTTTACTCCAAAGATACAAGATATAAGGACGTAAGCTACCTTTACTCCAAAGATACAAGATATAAGGACGTACGCTACCTTTAGTCCAAAGATACAAGAGATAAGGAGGTACGCTACCTTTAGTCCAAAGATACAAGAGATAAGGAGGTACGCTACCTTTACTCCAAAGATACAAGATATAAGGACGTACGCTACCTTTACTCCAAAGATACGAGAGATAAGGAGGTACGCTACCTTTACTCCAAAGATACGAGAGATAAGGAGGTACGCTACCTTTACTCCAAAGACACAAGACATAAGGAGGTACGCTACCTTTACCCCAAAGATACGAGAGATAAGGAGGTACGCTAACTTTACCCCAAATATACGAGAGATAAGGAGGTATGCTAACTTTACCCCAAATATACAAGAGATAATGAGGTACGCTAACTTTACCCCAAATATACGAGAGATAAGGAGGTATGCTAACTTTACCCCAAATATACAAGAGATAATGAGGTACGCTAACTTTTCTCCAAAGATACGAGAGATAAGGAGGTACGCTACCTTTACTCCAAATATACAACAAGAGATAAGGAGGTACGCTAACTTTACTCCAAGCCATCAATGCAATGCGTGTAAGGACTATTCAGTGCTTACTCCAAGCAGCAATACTATGAGAGATGTCTTACGTGATCTTTACTCCAAGCAGCGAAACAATGAGTGGAAGGACCATGCAGTGTTTACTCCAAACAGCAATACACAAAGAGATAAGTATGTATGCTATCTTTACTCCTAGCCATCGATACAATGAGAGAGAAGTATGTACGATATCATTACTTCAAGCGTCGATACAATGAGTGTAAGGACCATACAGTCTTTACTGCAAGCAGTGATACACAGAGATAAGGAAGTACGCTACATTTACTCCAAAGATAACGAGAGATAAGGAGGTACGCTACCTTTACTCCAAAGATACGAGAGATAAGGAGGTACGCTACCTTTACTCCAAAGATACGAGAGATAAGGAGGTACGCTACCTTTACTCCAAAGATACGAGAGATAAGGAGGTACGCTACCTTTACTCCTAGCCATCGATACAATGAGAGAGAAGTATGTACGATATCATTACTTCAAGCGTCGATACAATGAGTGTAAGGACCATACAGTCTTTACTGCAAGCAGTGATACACAGAGATAAGGAAGTACGCTACATTTACTCCAAAGATAACGAGAGATAAGGACATACGCTACCTTTACTCCAAGCAATCGATACAATCAGTGCAAGGACTATGCAGTGTTTACTCCAAGCAGCGATACAATGAGATAGAAGTACGTACGCTATCGTTGTTTCAAGCATCGATACAATGAGTATAAGGACCATGCAGTGTTTACTGCAAGGAGTGATACAATGAGAGATAAGGACATATGCTATTTTTACTCTAAGCAGCGATACAATGAGGAGAGATGCAATGGGGAGAGAATGTGGCCTAACGGCTAGGGCGGTCGACCTCAGAGCTGGGGAACCAGGTTCCAGTCTCGGCAGGGACGCTCAACATTCTGTGATTCTGGGCAAATCACTTAATCTCCCCGTGCCCAAAAAAAAAAATAATGAATGTGTCCATCTGTAACGTAACTGGTGCTCATGTACAGCGCTTTGATACCTTCAGGTCTAGTTTGCGCTATATAAAACCCTAAAAAAAAGAAAAAATGAGATATAAGTACATATGCTAACTTTACTTCAAGTAGCAATACAATGAAGGATAAGGACGGATGCTACCTTTACTCCAAGCCATTGATACAATGAGTGTATGGACTATGCATTTTTTTCTCCAAGGAGGGGTACAATGAGAGATAAAGTCTTATGCTATTTTTACTCCAAGCAGCGATACACAGAGAGATAAAGAAGTATGCTGTCTTTACTCTAAGCAGCGATACAATGAGAGATAAGTACGTATGCTATCGTTACTTTAAGCATTGATACAATGAGTGTAAGGACTATGCAGTGTTTACTCCATGCAGCGATAGAATGAGAGAAGGACATATGCTATCTTTACTCTAAGCAGTGATACAGTGAGAGAGAAGGACATGTGCTGCCTTCACTCCAAGAAGTGATACAGTGAGAGAGAAGGACGTATGCTGCCTTCACTCCAAGCAGTGATGCAGTGAGTTAATGACACTGCTGTCTTGATTGCAAGCAGCGATACAGTGAAAGAGAAGGAGGTATGCTGCCTGACTCCAAGCAGCTATACAGTGAGGAAGAAGGAGGTATGCTGCCTTTACTCCAAGCAGCAGTACAGTGAGGGAGAAGGGCGTATGCTGTCTTTACTCCAAGCAGCTATACAGTAAGAGAGAAGGAGGTATGCTGCCTTTACTCCAAGAAGTGATGCAGTGATACAGGGATAGAGAAGGAAGTAGCGGTTTTTACTCCAAGCAGTGATACAGTGAGAGAGAAGGGCGTATGCTGCCTTTACTCCAAGCAGCGATACAGTGAGAGAGAAGGGCGTATGCTGCCTTTACTCTAAGCAGCTATTCAGTGAGAGAGAAGGATGTATGATGCCTTTACACCAAGCAGAGATACAGTGAGAGAGAAGGATGTATGCTGCCTTTACTCCAAGCAGTGGTACAGTGAGAGAGAAGGGCATATGCTGCCTTTACTCCAAGCAGCGATACAGTGAGAGAGAACCTCGGAGACGGAAACTGCCAGGACGGCGCCGTCGGCATAAAGGGCACGGAGGTTGCCTGGGTATATTGCTGAGGGATGCCCAAATTAAAGGCAAGCGGACCCACAGGGCCAGACGGCGCACCGGTAGGGTAGGATGCACTGGCAAACATGCCGTACACCGCATAAAGAAAACGCGATGGATCCGACCCTGGCCCAGGAAAGGGCGTATAAGGAGCAGAGTCTGAATCCACTCGAGGCCATGCTGAAGGCTGAGGCTGCGGCGTCAGGGACGACGGACCTGGTACAAAGCCACAGAAACAGGAGAAGACTCCCTGGGCTCCGGAGAATCCCTGAGCGCTGGAGAAACCCTGGGCGCCGGACAACCCCTCGGCGTCGGAGTGGGCCGGAGTCGCTTGAGGAGGAGGAGACGGTGAGACGACATCCTTAGAATGACGTCGCGGAGCCAGAGAAAGAGACCTCGAAGCCCTACCCTTCGAAGATAGACTTCGAGATCCATGCCTCCTCTTCTTATGTTTCTTCGACTTTGAAGTATGCGAGGTTGACTACTTTGCTTTTGACCTCTTACGGCCCCTCTTCTCCTTTCTCGCTCGCGCCATGAAGAGCTTAGCCTCCCGCTCCTTCAGTGCCTTCGGATACATCTTCCGACAACTGGAACAACCTCTGATGTCGTGGTCCAACGAGAGACACCAGAGACAGTCATCGTGGGGATCCGTGATGGACATATGTCCCCCACACTCCCTACAAGGCTTGAATCCAGACTTCTTCAAAGTACCCATCGCAATGCTACTCCAAGAGAGAAGAAGAAACTAAGTAATTACGAAACCAATTGGAGAGTCCCAGAAAACTGTTACTTGTCGACGGCGCGGAAAAAAGGGAACAGACATCAGCACGCCGACGAGGTCTTCTTATGGCTCCGGTGACATACGGAGTCGCGAGCGGAGCCGTGCCATTATGACGTCCTCGTCGACGTGGGAGAGCTAAGAAAAAGTTTCCATGGAATGCTGGCGCAGGGGTAATTCAAAAGGTGAGGAATCCACAGGCAGATGTATCCATCAGAAGCTGCCTTTACTCCAAGCAGCGGTACAGTGAGAGAAGGGCGTATGCTGCCTTTATTCCAAGCAGTGATACAGTGAGAGAAGGACGTGTGCTGCTTTTACACCAAGCAGTGATACAGTGAGAGAGATGTATGCTGCCTTTACTCCAAGCAGCGATAGTGACAGAAAGGCGTATGCTGCCTTTACTCCAAGCAGTGATGCAGTGATACAGTGAGAGAGAAGGATGTATGCTGCCTTCACTCCAAGCAGTGATACAGTGAGAGAGAAGTGTGTATGCTGCCTTTACTCCAAGCAGGGAGACAGTGATAGAGAAGGATGTAGCTACATTTACTCCAAGCAGTGATACAGTGAGAGAGAAGGGCGTATGCTGCCTTTACTCCAAGCAGTGATCCAGTGAGAGAGAAAGACGTGTGCTGCCTTTACTCCAAGCAGTGATACAGTGAGAGAGAAGGATGTAGCTACATTTACTCCAAGCAGTGATACAGTGAGAGAGAAGGGCGTATGCTGCCTTTACTCCAAGCAGTGATACAGTGAGAGAAGGATGTAGCTATATTTACTCCAAGCAGTGGGACAGTGAGAGAGAAGGACGTATGTTGCCTTTACTCCAAGCAGTGATCCAGTGAGAGAGAAAGACGTGTGCTGCCTTCACTCCAAGCAGTGATGCAGTGATACAGTGAGAGAGAAGGACGTGTGCTGCCTTCACTCCAAGCAGTGATGCAGTGAGAGAGAAGGATGTAGCTATATTTACTCCAAGCAGTGGGACAGTGAGAGAGAAGGACGTATGTTGCCTTTACTCCAAGCAGTGATCCAGTGAGAGAGAAAGACGTGTGCTGCCTTCACTCCAAGCAGTGATGCAGTGAGAGAGAAGGATGTAGCTATATTTACTCCAAGCAGTGAGATGATGAGAAGCAAGGACTATGCCGCCTTGAACAAAAGCAGCAATACTTTGAGAGATCGCCTTCCAAAGGGAATTGCATCACAGATTTTGCTAAGAACACTGAAGGAGTGTATGATGGAAAGCAGAGAAGGTAGTAACCATTACGCACGAGCTAATCTCTAACACTTTGTGTAGTGGAGTAGCTTGCCATCCATCAGTAAAGTGCTTCACTCCTCACCAGGAGTATAAACACTATATAAATACCTATGTACAAGATCTGGTGGAATTATTGATCCTGGTCATTGGTGATCATTCCGCATTCCAAAAAGATCTTTCATGCAGCTCTGTTACTCCCTCGCCTGCTCCCCCCACACTTATTGCTTTCCTCGACCCGTTGCTCCCTCCACCACTGCAGTCCTTTAATAACTATTTTAATGTAATTTTTGTAGAAGGTCCGCTGGCTGCATTTTTTTTTTTATTTACAGGTCCTAATGGCATCCACCCTCTTGGATCGGTAAATAAAAAATAAAAAAATTGCACCTTATGTAGGTGTGTGCATGCATGGTGGCGCATGCATTAAGTCATCACGCATTAACTTGCCTATGAAATGACGTGACGTGACGACCAGCAGCTGTCAGGTCACTGCGCCTTTTCTTTTTCTCCTTGCCAAAGCTGCACAGCATCAGCCAAAAGCACTGGCAAAGCCAATTGGTCCTGAAAGCAACAGTGGTTGGCTTTGCCAATGCTGGTTTGTATTGCTCCCAACTGTCCAATATACTGCTGCTAGGAAAGCCCATGTTCCATTCCACCACAGGCATTGCGAAACGTGTCACACCAGGTATATAATGGTCAACACGGTGAGAGAACATGAAATACAGATGTTATGCCATCCGTGCCACCCTTTAACAAGGTAGAGGAGCCGTGCACCGGACTTGTTTACAAAATAGATAACACTTGTCACTGTCAGATTACTGCATTTGAGACTGCGAAAGCAATCGTCAGTTTGCCTGGTCTGCGCGGTGCACCGCAGAAAATGGTAATTAATCAAGAAAATGACTTTCTTTATCAGGTAAAATATACCATTTCTTGTTTTTAAGAGAAAGTTCAAAAGCTTATTTTTATTTGACACTATTAAAGTGTCAAATGTGAGACAGTACAAGTCTTTATTTAAAGCTGATGCCCCGTAAGAAATAGTTTTCATTGGCATGGCATACTCGAACAGAAGTACAAGCTCATTTAAGGATACACGAAAAAACATTATGGTTTGATTTAGAAATTTCACCACCAGTCGATGTTTATGTAAAAAATGCCAGTAAAGAATAACATTCAATCATTCCTTCCTAAACTAATTCAGTTCTAACAAACTTTAATCACATAATGGAAAACGATGAAGAAAAAAACCAGGCACATTTAGAATGAGCCATTTTCAGCAGAACTTGGCACACTCGTTGTAAGAGTACACTGTCTGCCTCTTCCAAAAGGGAGGCTGTGCAACTCTCCACTTCAACCGTAGAGATAGTTCATATGAAACTAAGATTCACCCTGCAGAACTAAATACTAAATTGCTTTTTTAAACTGAGACAGTTTGTTTTGGACCACAGATACATAATTCCTCAAAATGTTTCACGCTTTGTATGCAAATTTTAAGACCCAGAAACCAATAAGAGTGAATTGTGTGGATTGGCTGACAATGTATGGTGGGGCTCTTTAAAATGAAATTTCAAAAACAACAATTGTAACCAAAGTTTTCTCTGACTTATCTACAGGGCAGCGGAACCGGAAGCAATTGAGGGCCTCTTTCAGACAGGTGATGGCTCCCCTTTCTAGTCTCCTGTTCATGTCCTTTCCAAGTATTTGATTATGGAGTTGGGAGTTAAAAAGTTCATTTTTCTTCATCGGTTGCATTAATCACTCAGATTCATTTTGGGGTATTAATCTCGGGTTAACTAATAGCGGAAACATATCTTTATGATTAGTTTTCATTACCATCATTATATTGATTTCTTTTCTGAAATCCGAATGACTACATATAGTGTAATGTGCTTCCGATGTAATGAAAATAGGAAACAGGTTTGTCACTTGGTACGCAAATAATTTCTTCTCAGATACCTCAGTTGGTTTCAACTGTTTTCCCAGATTCTTATACATAACATTAATGGTCCAAGTATCGGCTCGTTGTCAATTCTCTTTAAGGTCATTTAAAGTACAGCAATGGTGGTGGAGTTCCGCCAAAAACAAGAAGTAGCTTGCTTATAAGACATCGCATGTGACTGACCGCTTCCACAGGGCATGCAATCCATTGATGCAACCAAATTAAGAGTGCTGGCTTGGGTTCAACTCTCAAGACTGCCATTGTGGATGAAACTGCACAACTTCCAAATGGCTTGCTAAATCTTAATATAGTCGCAGATTTATTTAAGAGGCAGTTCACTGCTCATCATCTGGTTACCCATTTATTTTGGGGGAAACAATGCCCCAGACAGTCAAGGGTAGAGTTTTTTTCTCTCTCTGATTTCCTTAATAAATATTTGTTCAAAAGGACGACATTCTTCATTCTAACCCGATTAATCAAACATGTTTTTCTGTAAAACGCCTTGCATTGATTAAATAATTTTTCGAACGAACATGCGGGTACTGTTACGCTACCTTTCAGTAGAACCATACAGTAAAGTTGAATTCTTCAGCGGTCTGAAAATACGCCTTTTTAACTCTGTTATTGAAAAGTGAATCAAGAGATTCAGAAGCTGTAGGCATACTGAGAGCCTTTCCCAAAGTTGCACAAAAATCCACTGGGTCTCTTCCTCCAAAGTCAACCCTTGCCTCTGGACAAGTTCTGCTAGGTGGGTTCCCCATTACAACATATTCACTTGAGGGAATCCCTCAGAGAAACAGTTTGCCAATCAGTGCAAGTCTGTAATAAATAGGACTGCTGGATTAACAGGGGGCGGACATTTCTGCTCACTTAATATGGGACCATGTATGCCATTTTAACAATCTGTTTGAACCACAGAATAATTTATAGATGGTAAGTCAATCCAGGATTCACCCTGATTTCATGACTTTGGAGAGGCAAGACTAGTTCTTTTAAAAGGAATTTCAATTCTTGGGCATGAGAAAATGGCTCAACTTACCCCAGTGTCTAAACCCCTGAGTAAAACACTTACCGGTCTTCAGTTTCGGCCTTGCAAAGTTAGTCTTCTAGGCCTTCAACTCGGAGGCTAATCCAGAGCATTTGGGAACAAATCCTGCTGCCGTTGTGGCTTGGCTGGTGCTGTGTCATGAAAACACTTCTCCCATAGGCTCAAAACAAAAGTAAACACCCTCATGACCACACAAGACGCATGGTGCAGCTTGCTATACATGTGAGAAGCACCTCAGTGCCCCACATGGGGGTAGTGAGGACCATACAAATATTACTGCTCAATGCATACAGCACCTGTAATTGTCATGCTGATTGCTAACTAGCAGTCGTACCCATCTGTGATGAGATCCTCTCTAATCCACTGGATCAAGAGTAGTCCCACAGTTACCTGCCCTTTGCACTTTCAGCTGCATAGTTGTCATGTTATTTGTTATAAAAAATAAATCTGCTGCTCTCTTGCGCAATAAAGCATGGCTCCATCATATAGAAGCAGTCAGCCCAAACGCAGGATACTGTATTCCGTCCCCAGTTAGCACAAACCCGGTCGACTAAAACTGGCAAATATAAAGGAAAGCCATAGTCAGCACGTATGCAGGCCATTACAGTCATATAGATACAGGCAGCCGCAGTGAGCTCCACAGAAGCAGCCACAGTTCGGACAAACGCAGGCCGCCGCCACAGTTCGGACAAACGCAGGCCGCCGCCACAGTTCGGACAAACGCAGGCCGCCGCCACAGTCCGCACAAACGCGGGCCGCCGCCACAGACAGAACAAACGCTGGCCGCCGCCACAGTCCGCACAAACGCAGGCCGCCGCCACAGAGCAGAACAAACGCTGGCCGCCGCCACGATCCGCTACAAGCGCAGGCCGCCGCCAGAGTCCGCATGAGCGCAGGCCGCCGCCACGAGTCCGCACAAGCGCAGGCCGCCGCCGCAGTCCGCACAAGCGCAGGCCGCCGCCACGAGTCCGCACAAGCGCAGGCCGCCGCCACAGTCCGCACAAACGCAGGCCGCCGCCACAGTCCGCACAAACGCAGGCCGCCGCCACAGTCCGGACAAACGCAGGCCGCCGCCACAGTCCGGACAAACGCAGGCCGCCGCCACAGTCCGGACAAACGCAGGCCGCCGCCACAGACAGAACAAACGCAGGCCGCCGCCACAGACAGAACAAACGCAGGCCGCCGCCACAGACAGAACAAACGCAGGCCGCCGCCACAGTCCGCACAAACGCAGGCCTCCGCCACAGTCCGCACAAACGCAGGCCGCCGCCACAGTCCGCACAAACGCAGGCCGCCGCCACAGACAGAACAAACGCAGGCCGCCGCCACAGACAGAACAAACGCAGGCCGCCGCCACAGTCTGGACAAACGCAGGCTGCCGCCACAGTCTGGACAAACGCAGGCTGCCGCCACAGTCCGCACAAACGCAGGCCGCCGCCACAGGCAGAACAAACGCAGGCCGCCGCCACAGGCAGAACAAACGCAGGCCGCCGCCACAGGCAGAACAAACGCAGGCCGCCGCCACAGGCAGAACAAACGCAGGCCGCCGCCACAGGCAGAACAAACGCAGGCCGCCGCCACAGGCAGAACAAACGCAGGCCGCCGCCACAGGCAGAACGCAGGCCGCCGCCACAGGCAGAACAAACGCAGGCCACCGCCACAGGCAGAACAAACGCAGGCCGTCGCCATAGACAGCACAAACGCAGGCCGCCGTCATAGACAGCACAAACGCAGGCCGCCGCCACAGTCCAGCGCCACAGACAGAACAAACGCAGGCCGGCACCATAGACAGCAAAAACGCAGGCCGCCGCCATTGTCCGAAAAAACGCAGGCCACCGCCATAGTAAGCACAAACGAAGACAGACCGTCCAGTCTGCACAAATGGAGGCAGACGGACCAGTCTGCACAAACGGAGTCACATGGCCCGGCCTGCACAAACGGAGTCACATGGCCCGGCCTGCACAAACCGAGTCACATGGCCCGGCCTGCACAAACCGAGTCACATGGCCCGGCCTGCACAAACCGAGTCACATGGCCCGGCCTGCACAAACCGAGTCACATGGCCCGGCCTGCACAAACCGAGTCACATGGCCCGGCCTGCACAAACCGAGTCACATGGCCCGGCCTGCACAAACCGAGTCACATGGCCCGGCCTGCACAAACCGAGTCACATGGCCCGGCCTGCACAAACCGAGTCACATGGCCCGGCCTGCACAAACCGAGTCACATGGCCCGGCCTGCACAAACCGAGTCACATGGCCCGGCCTGCACAAACCGAGTCACATGGCCCGGCCTGCACAAACCGAGTCACATGGCCCGGCCTGCACAAACCGAGTCACATGGCCCGGCCTGCACAAACCGAGTCACATGGCCCGGCCTGCACAAACCGAGTCACATGGCCCGGCCTGCACAAACCGAGTCACATGGCCCGGCCTGCACAAACCGAGTCACATGGCCCGGCCTGCACAAACCGAGTCACATGGCCCGGCCTGCACAAACCGAGTCACATGGCCCGGCCTGCACAAACCGAGTCACATGGCCCGGCCTGCACAAACCGAGTCACATGGCCCGGCCTGCACAAACCGAGTCACATGGCCCGGCCTGCACAAACCGAGTCACATGGCCCAGCCTGCACAAACCGAGTCACATGGCCCAGCCTGCACAAACCGAATCACATGGCCCAGTCTGCACAAACCGAGTCACATGGCCCAGCCTGCACAAACCGAGTCACATGGCCCAGCCTGCACAAACCGAGTCACATGGCCCAGTCTGCACAAACCGAGTCACATGGCCCAGTCTGCACAAACCGAGTCACATGGCCCAGTCTGCACAAACCGAGTCACATGGCCCAGTCTGCACAAATGTAGGTCACCACCACAGTCTGTGCAAACACAAGCCACTGCATGCAGCACAAACGCAAGTAGCAGTAGTCACCTGTGATACAGGTTGTTGCAGCCCAGATGAACTCAAGTAGCCATAGTCCGCACAAACACAGGGGCCTATGGCCAGCACGAATGCAGGCTATTACAGTTAGACAGATACAGGCAGACACAGTGAGCTTCACCAAGTAGCCCTATGCATCAAATGTTAGTGATTGGCTTATTGTACTGTTCATCAAGCATTTGTCATGCAGTGTGTTTTTTTTCTTCTCATCACATATGCTATTTCTAATGTAAGCTGATTATTCATTATTGCCATGTATTTGGGTTATGATCAGGATTCAGACTATAGCTGGCTTCATCATACATGCTGCACCTACAATGGTCATGCTGTTTCTTAGCTAGTAAAAATGTCCTCTCAGCTGTATTAAACATTCCTATATAGTTAGTTGTAAATGGGGATGCTGTATGATAGTTTTAGATGCATAGTTGTCATGTTACTGGTTACCAAAATAATTTCAACTCATCTCTTGCACCAAGCAGCACAGCACCACCATATACCAGCAGTTAGTTCATATGCAGAGTCCTCCCCAATTGCAGGCCGCTGCAGACAACCTGAAGTGCAGTGGGAAAAGGAACAAGGGAACCCTACTCGCAAGGAGCCTGGGTAAGTAGGCAAAAGAAGTGACAATGGCTCCTGTGGATTAATAAGGTTTATACTAATGGAAATGCGCACAATGGCAATATGCAGAGCTGAGTTGATGTCAGAAAGAAAGCTAGCCGCACACCACGAGGTAAAGCTAGGGCTTTTATATATAATGGTTACGTGAAATGAACACCATATACATAAAGCTGCAAAAGTAGAATAATTATATACAACAAACAATAAATGAACAATGGTGAAGGGTGTCCCAGTGTGTAACGTATTGAACCTAAACTATTAGTGACATATTATGTGACATATGTGCAAGGTTTCATTGTAGAACATTTAGGCGACCATTGAAGACTTAACATTGTATTACACAGCACTTTATACAATCATAGGCGCTGGGTAATGGTTCGCCCATGTTTAACTGTCGACGACGTTTCGACCCCGTTCGGATGTAGGGTCTCTTCAGGACCGGGAGATGTGGGACACCTGAAGGGGGGGCTATCGCTGCCAAACGTGAAAGATGGTGGCACCGTGAGAGAAGTGAAAAAAGATAACTCACAGGGACCCGGCCGGGCGCCCGTGTGAGGGAGGTGTTCGGCAAGCTTGGAAGGATATCTGAGCCGGGAATGCCTCGGCGGTGATGAAAGCACTCGGTGTGATCAGATTCTGATAGAGTTCGTGATCTTGCTTGGATGGCAGTTGGGGATGTATCCGAGTGACGCGGTAACAACTGAGCGTGTGTCTCCTTGTTCGGTGCAGTGACGGGCGAACCATTACCCAGCGCCTATGATTGCCATTGTGCGCATTTCCATTAGTATAAACCTTATCAATCCACAGGAGCCATTGTCACTTCTCTAACCTGAAGTGCAGGCCACAGCAGCCAGCACTCAAACACATGCCACTTTGGTCACAAGCGCATGCAGTCAGCCCCACATGCGCAGGCAGTCAATGAGTCGGACTCCGGTAGTAATAGTCAGGCTGAACAGAGGTCACTGCAGTTTCCTCCACATGGTCAGCCGCAACACCAAAAAACAGGCCGCACACTCCTTAACGTCAAGCAAATGCAATCAAATTGATACCGGTAGTTGATGCAAGTATAAACCCAGGCCGCCGCAGTAAGCACGAGCCCGGACCGCCGCCGTCGGCGCGGGCCACCGCAGTCAGCGCGCATACAGGAAGCCACAGTGAGCTTGACTCCCCTAGCTGCAATCAGTACCAATGCAGGCCATTTAAGCCCGCAGGAACGCAGACCATCGCAGCACGCAGGAACGCAGACCATCGCAGGAACGCAGGCCACAGCAGCCCAAATGAACGCAGGCCACCGCACGAACGCAGGCCACCGCAGGAACGCAGGCCACCGCAGCCCGCAGGAATGCAGGCCACCGCAGCCCAAATGAACGCAGGCCACCGCAGCCCAAATGAACGCAGGCCACCGCAGGTCACCACAGCAGGAATGCAGGCCATCGCAACCCAATATTCAGCTGCAGGGAGCTTAAGACAGGAAGATTTACAGTCATAGCAAGGTAAAGAGAATTTCCACCTGATTCTGGCAGACTGAAAGAAGCCGGAGGCGCCCCGCGAGGCGCTGGAGGTGAAGCCAAGGAGAGGTGCTGAGGCGGCAGGCCCTCCCCAGCGGCACCGAGGGGTCAGGTCTTGGGGTGCCCCCCGCGAGGCGCTGGAGGTGAAGCCAAGGAGAGGTGCTGAGGCGGCAGGCCCTCCCCAGCGGCACCAAGGGGTCAGGTCTTGGGGTGCCCCCCGCGAGGCGCTGGAGGTGAAGCCAAGGAGAGGTGCTGAGGCGGCAGGCCCTCCCCAGCTGCACCGAGGGGTCAGGTCTTGGGGTGCCATAAATATGGAGCGTTCACGGCGGCCCTGCCAAGACGACCTCGTTACTGCCCACCTTCAGCATCCCTGTCACGGCAAAGACCGATTCCCAGCTCCGGCCGACAGCTCCCCGAACAGCAAAGGCATATTTCACCTCAAGAGCCTGCCCTTCAGATGCAGGGACCTTGCGTGGCAGATCTACTGCTGGAAGAGCCGGGGATGGACAGGGAGAGTAGGAGACAAACCCTAGCTCGGGGCAGGAGACCTACTGCTGAAGGAGCCCGGAGATGGGAAGGGACAGAGGGGGCAGGGGGAGGCTCACCCCAAGGGCAGGAGACCTACTGCTAAAGGAGCCCAGAGAGGGAAAGGGACAAAGAGGGCAGGAGACAAAGCCTAGCTCGGGGCAGGAGATCTACTGCTGAAGGAGCCCGGAGATGGAAGGGGACAGAGAGCGGGCAGGAGACAAAGCCTAGCTCAGGGCAGGATATCTACTGCTGAAGGAGCCCGGAGATGGAAAGGGACAGAGTAGGCAAGAGGAGGTTTACCTCATGGCAGGAGACCTACTGCTGAAGTAGCCTGCAGATGGGAAGGGACAGAGAGGGCAGTGGGAAGCTCACCCTAAGGGCAGGAGACCTACTGCTAAAGGAGCCCAGAGAGGGAAAGTGACAGAGAGGGCAGAGACAAAGCCTACCTCGGGGCAGCAGACCTACTGCTAAAGGAGCCCAGAGATGGAATGGGACAGAGAGGGCAGAGACGAAGCCTAGCTCAGGCAGGAGTTCTACTGCTGAAGGAGCCCAGGAGATGGAAAGGGACAGAGAGGGCAGAGAAAAAGCCTGGCTCGGGCAGGAGATCTACTGCTGAAGGAGCCAGGAGATGGAAAGGGACAGAGAGGGCAGAGACAAAGCCTAGCTCGGGGCAGGAGACCTACCATTGAGGGAGCCCGGAGATAAGGGACAGAAAGTGGGCAGGAAACCTACTGCTGAAGGAGCCCAGAGATGGAAAGGGATAGAGAGTGGGCAGGAGACTTACTGCTGAAGGAGCCCAGAGAGGGAAAGGGACAGAGAGGGCAGAGACAAAGCCTAGCTCGGAGCAGGAGACCTACTGCTGAAGGAGCCCGGAGATGGAAAGGGACAGAGAGGGCAAGAGGAGGTTTACCTCATGGCAGGAGACCTACCACTGAAGGAGCCTGGAGATGGAAAGGGACAGAGAGGGCAAAACCAGGTTTACCTCAGGGCAGGAGGCTTTTTTACTTACTGCTAAGAGACCCGGTTGAGGGAAAGGGACAGAGCAGGCAAAGGGTAGGACAAGTTCAGGGCATGAGACTGGAACAGCCCCTTCAATTGCAACTAACAGAAAGGGACAGAGCAGGCAGAGACAAAGCCTAGCCCAGGGCAGGAGACTGGACAGACAGCGCTTTCACTTACTGCTAACAGACCCGGTAAAGGGAAAGGGACAGTGCAGTCCGTGCTCTCCATTCCACTGGAGTCAAACTATCCTGGCTGATGAGGGGTGAAACCCCGAAACCGTTCCTAGGATGTTTGTTCCAGTCCAGGGAGGACCTGGCCTGGTAGTTCGGGCTGGACTGTTCCCATTGGGCGCAGGGTCAAGACTGATTTGCATATGGCTGGGTTCAAACTAGAATTCAAAGGCGGGGACGGACTCGGACACGCCACGTTTATGGCGGTCGTGCCGGTCCCCCGCAGCCGGCAGGGAGGTGGGGCTGCGACGCGCACAGCAATGACGTGGCGCCCCTCGCCTTCCTTGCCGACTCCTGATTGGTGGGCAGCACGTGACCCGGAAGCGGCTGGAAGCGCTTCTGGGTCATACGTGGCTGTTACGCCGGCGAAGCCGGTTAGAACCGGCTGCAATTGGGGATAAAAGGCTGTGGAGCAGCTGGAGCAATCTCTTTCCTCGCTGGTCCACAGCCCAGCTGATCTTCTGCACGCCAGGACCTCGATCGGAGGTCCCAACGATTTCACTTGTTCCTTTTGTTCCCTTTGCAGGTTGAGTTGGGATCGTGTGGAGGTGGATTTCCTTCCTTTTTCCCCCCACCTTTGCTGGATCTGCTACTCGGGGTTGTACTTGCTGGGGGTCTCGCAGCACTTTAGAGCAGCCCCCCGCTTCCTCACCTTGCCCAGGGTGCCCCGTTTCACCAGCTTGTGGCCAAGCAGGCTATTACTCGCTAGTCCCGCATAGTGGTTTGCGGTGGTGGCTCCAGCTGGTGTTTTGGCACCTGGGCACACAGACACATCGATGTTCTGACCGCAGGACATTCACAGGATTCCCAGGTGAAGGGGTTCTGTGGCTGGGGGTGTGGAAAAGTGTAAATTCTATGTTAGCATAAGCTAAAGCCATTTTGACTGTCGCGTCCATTTCGTTTCTATCGTATTCATTTTGCTCTCTGCTGTTCGCCTTTTCACCCTGCCTGTGTCCTTAACTTTAGCTGACCTCTCTGACATGGTTAATCTGATGTACGTGCTGGGGGGCTGCAGCTGCCGGTGCACCTGGTCTCAGATGTTATCAAATGATTGCTTATTGCCACCATAAACATTCCTTACTCCCCCTCATCTCCTGACCACCTGGTCACCCATCTGCTCTTGTTTGCCTATAGCTATTTCCGTGCTTAAACTTGTTTCTTCCAGTTTTCCTTCCCATGCGATTACACTGCAACAAACCATATATAAGGGTGATGGTTTTTGTATTCGAGGTACTTTCTCCCTCAACACTCTAGGGTTTTGTTCGGACGCGGTCCCACTCATGAGTGTTTAATAAACTTGGTTTGTTTTACTTCCACTCCAGTGCCGATCTCTCCTTTGTTAGTCTTCGGACCCGTGGACAAGAGGGTGACCCTGCACCAGTGTGCCCTCACGGGGGTACATTTCCACAATTGGCGCCCAGCACGTGGGGCCCCATCGGAGACGCAGCTGCCTGAAGGAGTGGTCTCGACGGAAGATCGAAATTGTCGCTGAGGAGCGCACTGCATGAGAAGACCCTTGTCTTGTAGCCGATGTGAACTTTCCGGTTTTCCCGACTTGACCCTCCTTGTGGTGGCCGGTCTCGACTGGGGCTTCTTTGGTGAATTTTGCAGTGACCATTAGGTCGACCAGAGATCGGCAGGTGGGAGTTGAAAACTTCTGTTTGGTAAGGTCGCTGATGCGGCACTCTTGATTGTTTGGTTTGGTTTTGGTATTCATTCTTTGCAAAGACGGAAGGCAGGTAATGTGGGGATATTTTTATATTCCCTTTTGAAATTTGTTTTGGATAAGTAATATTTTACAATACTTGTAAAGCATGCCTGTTTTTAGTACACTTCGTAAGTGGTGCTGCTGCTGTTGCAGTACCAGAAATGTTTTGGAACAAAGTCAGCCAGCTCCTCCAGAAGGGACGCCGAATAGAGATATGTATATAAAATATGGTATTTGTCCCATAATGTATGGCACATTGTGGAACAAATACACAAAGAGCCCGACCTACAGTGGCCAGTAAATGGGTCATTTGATTTTAAGAAGGTTCAGTACGTGGAACAATGTTTGTTCAAAAGAAGGAGTAGGCAGGATATGTTTGATTGTTTGCGTATGTGGGATAAGGAAGTGCGAGAGAGAGAGAGGAAAGCGGAAGCTATAGCGAAGAAAGAGCAGCGGAAGACGATATATCAAAAATGTGTTGAATTGAGAGATTCAGGAAGAAATAGAGAAAAAAAGATAGGGAACGTCGATTACAGGTAAATGGCCAGTACCCTATTAGACGTCCTGTCTATCCAATACTTAATAAGCCTCATGATGATTCCATCTTATTAGAGCGACCCCCACCCCCGTATAAATCTCCTGATCCGAGTGCCCCTGAGGGAGGTACTTCAGATGAGGAAGTATTTCCCTCAAAAGAGGTAGACAAAGATAAGCAACTCATGCGGGAGACTCGCTCCACTCTGTCTAGCGAAGAGAAAGATAAATTGAAGGGCAGTGCTAGAGAGGAATCTCGTCGGACAACTACAGCGACGCTCCTCACAAATACAGTTCAGACTTGGGAAGACGCAAAACAGTTATATTTTTTAGAAAAATTCTGTTGGGATGTATTATGTAATTGGCAACATATCTCTGACGAATCAGGCCCAAAAGACTTGAATGCAGATTATAAGCAGTTAGGAGATGGAACTTACCCTTTCAAAAATATACCTGATACAATTAGACGAGCGGTTAAATTACGGGATGACTCATTAAAACTGCAAAAGGAAAAAGAATTAGCTAAAAAGCAGCAAAAAGGCATAGAAGCAGAAGAGTCTCAGATAGAGAAAACAGATGTTCCGGTAGATGCGGACAAACCTAGTGGTAATGAGCTTGCTATGAAACCAATGCGTGAAGCCGCACCCCTGTATGTTACCCCGAAGGGTGCGGGAACAAGTGATAAGGGTTCTGATGATGCAAAGGGATATTTTATATATAATTGGGTCTATACTCCTTGGAGTAGAGCAGATGTTATGGCTCTTAAGACTGCCTTGCCCAACCCCCTGGAAAAATCCCGCCGCCTTCTATGAGGGGGTGGGAGGAGACATTAGCTCTTGCACTATGACCTTAGCGGATATAGGTATGTTTTTTGGGCTTATTTTGCCCCCTGATATGTGGAGAACAATACGTAAAATCAATGACGCTGAGGCATTTGGTGACACCTGGGGAAAATTAGAAGAAATAGATGCGGACAGGGAGCCTGCCCAGAAGCCCCAACAAGAGATATTAGATCTTCCTAAAGCTATTGTGACTAAATTGAAGACTCTCATACCCCTAAGAAAATAGATTGGACTACGTTAGCGTCCTGTAAACAGAAAAGGGATGAGCCAGTTTCTGACTTCTTTTCAAGATTTGAGGAGACATTTCATGATTTTAGTGGCCAGTCTCTGGCCGACGAAACAGGTAAACACCTGTTTGTTGATAAATTTGTTGCTAATATGTTACCAGAAATATCTAGTCGCCTCAAGGCGAGTGAAAGTTCTTGGACCACGTCCTCCCCAGTTTCCCTTCTGACAATGGCACAATATTATGAGCGACAGGAACAAGAAGCAAAGGGAAAGGAGGATAAAAAAGTTAAGGAGTTGAAAACAAAAGTTATGATGGTTCAGGCGTATGGCTCTCCATTTAGGAGAGGTGGAGGAGGCGGACGTGCAATATTTACACCCGGAGCACCCCCTCTCCTTCGAGCAAATTTGTCTTCTGACCAGTGCGCTTATTGTAAGTAGACTGGGCACTGGCGTTCTGAGTGCCCCCTTTTGCAAGGCCAACAATACCAGCGGGGCAGGGGAAGTATGAGAGGGCGTCCAGGGAACGTAGGAAGCAGGGGAGGTGTAAGTGCTCGCCCCCGGTTTGAGGCAGTTGAACAAGGACCGAATTACCCCAACACTTTCGATAAACGACATCAGTACCAAATGACGGACTATTTTGCTGACACACCCATAGATTCCGATTTTGCATAGGGAAGCCTAGGACGGGGTGTGGGACCGGTTGAGGTGCCAGTAGATCAAATGGGTCCCTATGTAGATGCAAATGTCTTGGGATCTACTGATCGGTTTCTGGTTGATACAGGGGATACACGTAGTGCCCTGTCTAAAAAACTGGTTCCTAGGGCTCCCCTGTCCGGCACAATGATAACATCTATATAGTTCGATGGAACGCCTACACCTAGCCCATCACAGCCACTCGAATTCGGACTAGATAAATTCACTACTGCATGTCCATTCTTGCTCTCTCCTAACACTCCAGATAATATTGTAGGTATTGATATGCTTCAATATTTTTGTGCTACAATACGCTGTTCCCCAGAAGGTGTACGAGTTATCCTTAATGACAATTATCCAATCATTGATAGATCTTGCCTTGTCAAAGAGGACGTCGCTCTGGCGTCCCTGCCTTGCACCCTGTGGGCTAGATCAGATACTGATGTGGGTCAAATGGTTATTCCACCTGTACAAATTCAAGTGAGAGAAGGTGCCTCCTTGCCTCGTTTGCCCCAATACAAGATATCTCGAGAAGGCGAGGAAGCACTAGCAGGCATTGTCCAGGATTTGATTAAAGTAGGTGTAGTGGAAGAGGTTCCCTATAATACATGCAATAGCCCTATCCTTCCTATTTTGAAAAAGGACACTGATACTAAGATCTACAGGTTCATAATTGATTTACGTGAGGTTAATAAAATTGTGGTGCCCCAATATCCGGTAGTTTCTGACATAACCCTTCTCACTATGGTCCCTCCTACTGCCACCCCATTTTCAGTGATTGATTTAAAAAATGCATTCTTTTCAATACCCATTCAACCTGAAAGCCGTTATCTATTTGGGCTCACACTGAAAAATAGATTCTTCCGGTTCTGTAGAGCTCCACAGGGCTATACATAAAGTCCCAGCATTTACAGTCAAGCATTAAAGAGACAACTTGATTCCTTTCCTGTACCAAAAGGGGTGGCTCTCATTCAGTATGTTGATGACATTCTGCTAGCTGCAGATACTCCTGAGCAACGTGAAGAAGGTACATTGTTACTGTTATCGTTTCTTGCATCACATAATCACAAAGTCTCTAGAAAGAAATTGCAATATTGTAGACAGCAGGTTACCTATTTAGGTCACCTCCTGTCTAAGGAGGGACGTGCGCTTACACCAGATCGCATTCGGACCATTCTAGATACTTCTGTGCCTCGTACTCAAAAAGATGTCCGTGCATTGATTGGCCTTACTTCTTTTTGTAGGCAGTGGATCCCCAGTTTTTCGCACATTATTAAACCTTTGTTAGCCCTTTTGACCAAAGACACCCCGATGCCCCTCCCATGGACTGCCGAGTGCCAGAGCGCCTTCCAACTGTTACGTCAAGCCCTTTGCTCTGCACCAGTATTAAGTATCCCAGATTACACTAAAACTTTCACACTCTATGTGCACGAAAGGGAAGGTTGTGCCCTCTCAGTCTTAGCACAGATGCACAGTGATAAACAACGCCCGTGTGCATATTTTTCAGCTGTCCTCGACCCAGTTGCTCGCGCGCTGCCTGGATGTTTCCGAGCGGTGGCAGCAACGGCTGTATCTATACGCCAGAGAGAAGGAATAGTTTTGTCACACAAATTGCTTGCGTTAGTACCCCATTCAGTTGATGCTTTGTTAAACCAAACGAAGACGCAGCATTGGCTAGTGCTCGCTTGACAGGATATGAATTGACACTTTTGGCCCCCCATATTACACTGAAAAGATGCCCGACACTAAACCCTGCCACGTTATTACCATTTCCATCCACTCAGCCTCAGTCACAGGAGTCACATGATTGTATATTTCTTACTGAAGAACAAACAAAGGGTCGCGTCGACCTGCAAGACACTCCCTTCTCCACTGCAGATGGGGAGTTATGGGTTTTTGGGTCATATTTGAAATTACCCCATGGCACCACATCTGCTGCCTATGCTATTACGACACTCCAGACAGTAGTTGAGACAGCTCGCATCCCCCAGAAATCAGCTGAAGCAACCGAACTGATTGCATTAACAAGAGCATGTGAGCTTAGTACACACCTGATTGTCAATATCTACACTGATAGTCAGTACGCATTTGGGGTAACGCACAATTTTGGCCGCCTGTGGAAAGAGCGCGGTTTTCTCACTTCACATGGAACACAGATAGTGCATGGAGAACTAGTGCACAATCTTCTTACTGCCTTAACCTATCCCAAGAAGATAGCTATTGTCAAGTGTAGCGCACACAAGAAGGTGACAGATAAAATAGGAGCAGGTAATGCTTTCGCGGATCGCACAGCTCGTGAGACCGCAACGCAGCGAAACACCACGTCTATGTATATGGTTAAGTCGCAAGCTGAACGTTGGCATGATGCTACACAGGAAGTGTTGGATATGCAACAATCTGCCTCCTCTGATGAATTAGACCTATGGTCTAAGGAAGGAGCACTGGATGATGAGGGCTGTTGGAGGAGCAAAGATATGACTAAATGGAAGTTGCCCACTGCATATCTATACACTGATCCATATGGCACATGGTCCAGCCCATGTCGGTGCATCCTCAGTAGCAAAACAGCTTATGCAAGTCTGGGACCATCCTGATATTGCTGGTACCGCTAAAAAGATAGTCCAGTCTTGCCTGGTTTGCCTCCAGTATAATCCTGGGAAGGGAACGCAGACTCCAACAGGAGGGTTTGCGACACCATCTGCACCTTTTGAGGTCCTTCAAATGGACTACATTCAGTTTGAGCGCTGTAATAATCTCAAATACGTCTTAGTAGTAGTCTGCGCCTTCAGCAAATGGGTGGAGGCATATGCTACCAAAGACAATACAGCCCTCACGACTGCGAAAATACTCCTGAAGGAGTTCTTCCCCGATTTGGTGCTTGTCGAATTTTATGGAGTGACAATGGGCCTCATTTTATTGGATAGGTTGTAGACTATGCTATGAAAGGGCTAGGGGTCAAGCAGAAGTTCCATGCTGCTTTTCACCCACAGTCAGCAGGCTTGGTGGAACGCTATAACTCCACACTGAAACTTAAATTGGCAAAAATACAGGCTTCCACGTCTTTGAAATGGCCTGATGCATTGCCCTTAGCACTGCTTTCCATCAGATCAATAACTCATACACGCTCTGGGCTTACCCCATATGAGGTTGTGTTCGGCAGGCCCATGAATATTTGGGGGGTTCCTAAGCCTCGCCCTATACACGATGTGCCTCACACATTAATGAGTGATTATCGGTCTCAATTGACTGACAGTTTACTTTCTATTCATCAGCAGGTTCGAGAAGCTCTCCCGGACAGGTCGCAAGGTGACGAACATGACCTGCGTCCGGGAGACTTTGTGATGATAAAAATCTTTCAGCGAACGATTTGTCTGGAACCTCGCTGGAAGGGCCCCGAGCAGGTCCTCCTTGCCACCCGAACTGCAGTCCGAGTGACCAACAGGAAAAATTGGACGCATGCCACCCACTGCAAGAAGGTTCCACACACCCTCGTGGATCCTACTACGTTGAAGGATCACCGCGACATCTTGGTCACAGAGACAGGACGAGCTGCATCACCTGAAAGAACGGAGGAAGTCTTCCCGGACCACACGATCCCTGGTACATCCAGGTACCTACTCCGATCCAGGAAGAAAGGCGCTCCAGTACAAACCAAGATAGGTTAAGCCATCGTCCTGAGTGGTTAAGTCTGACTACAAAGGGGGGTCTCCTATTAGTGGTGACTCGTCTCAACGTCAGTGAAGAAACCAACTCCCACTCAGGACTCTTAGGGCGTTACCCTTCTTGTCATTTGTTGACAAAATGAGCCCGCTCCAGAAGAAGAAGACTGCTGCGACAATGTGTAACAGCTGCACCATTTGTATCCTTGGTCTGACTCGGACTGCTGCCGTTGTCGCTACTGTAATGTGGGTGGTGGAGGAAGCAATGCCTGGGGCTTCCTTGCTCAACATTACTGCTACATCGCCTACTACAAAGGAACACCATTATTTTGATTTGCCGCAACATGAACAGGGGTACCGGAAAAATCTGAGAAACAATTAATTTCTTCAAATGTTGAATCAGACACACCAGCTGAGCAATGCTACTAACTGCTGGGTTTGTGGCAAGATTCCTCCTCATCAGAACGTAAAAAGAATCCAGTTGTCGCCACTGCCATTTTCTCACAATGGCTCATGCCAAGCTTGGTTTGAGCTTCTATATGCTTCCTACAAATGTAACCTCTCAGAAACATGGGATGTGGGCGACCTCAACGCCAAACTGAATAAAGTGTGCTATCCCAACGAATATGGGGACCCACAAGCAAAGGGGACCGTCTTGGAAATAGAAGAATATAGTAGAGGAAATGCAGCAACAAACTATGTGCATCCAAACTCTAGGTCGGCTAGAGGAAATGGGCCACCTGTTATCTCTGTTGCTCTGACTACTGGCCCCCCTGTGTACGGAGTACAGGCTATGTACCGATGGGCCACAGTAACTGTACTACAGTGTTGCAGATGTCTACGAGGGGCCGAAGCAGCTTCCTCGCATCACGTCATACTTATTTTGTTTGTGGAGCTAAGGCATACTACTTCCTACCTTCAGGCTGGTCTGGTACCTGTTAAATAGCCTTTCTTCTACCACCTGTGTTTCTAGCTCCCCCAACATACCACCAAGATTTGCAATTGTTCGATCATCACGTTGGTAGTAGGGGAAAACGTGCCATCGATGTCTCTGTAGTCGATCAGACAGAGACCACATGGGAGCAATATACAGACTTTAATAAAGGATTTTTCTTCTTTGTTGGCCCAGTACAAAACAGTAAGCTGGTCCGTCGCCTCACCCGTACAATGGAGGCAGTGATTAATCAGACAACTGCGGCTTTAGGAACTTTACGGAAGAACAAGCATCAATCCGCATGGTCGCTTTACAGAATAGACTTGTTTTAGATGTTGTTCTAGCTGACCGAGGTGGAGCATGCCGTATCATCGGATCCAGCTGCTGTGTTTTCATACCGGACAATTCACCATCTGTCTATGCGGCCATCTCCAAACTACACAAGATAGCCACCGAAATACATCAAGACCCAGGAACATGGACTTGGACTGGGTGGTTTTGGGACTTACTTTCAGTTTGGGGTTTGAAAGTATTATCAGTCCTGTTCATATTCGGGCTGGACTGTTCCCATGAGGCACAGGGTCAAGACTGATTTGCATATGGCCAGGTCTAAACTGGGGTGGCATGGTGAGCAAAGGAATGATGGATTTAACTCAGATCTCTTGACTGGGGGTGAATGTTTTGATTTGTTCTGCATTCCGTCCATCAATTGTGTCTCTTTGCTTTCTCGCCCTAAGTGAGCCAGGTATGCCCAGACGTGGGTCCTGGGCTCACTGTGCCACTGGAATCAAGCTATCCTGGCTGAAGAGGGTGAAACCTCGAAACCGGTCCTAGGATGCTTGTTTCCGGTCCAGGGAGGACCTGGCTTGGCAGTTCGGGCTGGACTGTTCCCCATGAGGCACAGGGTCAAGACTGATTTGCATATGGCCAGGTCTAAACTGGGGTGGCATGGTGAGCAAAAGAATGATGGATTTAACCCAGATCTCTTGACTGGGGGTGAATGTTTTGATTTGTTCTGCATTCCGTCCATCAATTGTGTGTCTTCTGTTCATATTAATAGCTATTATCTTCTCTTGCTGTTTGTGTATTCATTGCGGACCAATGCTCTGTTCTCTGTACTTCTGCCTGTACTGCCTGCATACCGTCTAAAGTGAATGTCCAAAATGTAAATGCCCGTTTAGCAGTGGAACAAGAAATACTTAGATTAATGGCAATAGATGTTGAGGATATATGCTATGCCCCTTTCCAGGGACAAAAACTGTCTTAGCTTATGCTAAAAGGGTTGTCTGTGGAAAAGTGTAAATTCTATGTTAGCATAAGCTACAGCCATTTTGACTGTCGTGTCCATTTCGTTTCTATCGTATTCATTTTGCTCTCTGCGGTTCGCCTTTTCACCCTGCCTGTGTCCTTAACTTTAGCTGACCTCTCTGACATGGTCAATCTGATGTACGTGCTGGGGGCTGCAGCTGCCGGTGCACCTGGTCTCAGATGTTATCAAATGATTGCTTATTGCCACCATAAACATTCCTTACTCCCCCTCCTCATCTCCTGCCCACCTGGTCACCCATCTGCTCTTGTTTGCCTATAGCTATTTCCGTGCTTAAACTTGTTTCTTCCAGTTTTCCTTCCCATGCGATTACACTGCAACAAACAGTATATAAGGGTGATGGTTTTTGTATTCGAGGTACTTCCTCCCTCAACACTCTAGGGTGTTGTTCGGACGCGGTCCCACTCATGAGTGTTTAATAAACTTGGTTTGTTTTACTTCCACTCCAGTGCCGATCTCTCCTTTGTTAGTCTTCGGACCCATGGACGAGAGGGAGACCCTGCACCAGTGTGCCCTCACGGGGGTACATTTCCACAGGGGGGGCTAGCAAACTGAGTGGTATGTGGCAAGGCCTTAACGGGGCAACAGGGGCTGCTTTGTCTGGTTAGACAGGCGTTTTGTGTGTGGAATAACCACAGGGAGAGGGCCCACCTTTTGTTGGCAAGGAAGTGGGTCTTGGACGCATTTCATTAAAACGTATAGTTGTGGTTTTGTGGGGCGCAATCTCCCTGGGGGGTTACCAAGCATTGTAGTCGGTGGGTCCAGTGGGCTGCGCAATTTGTAAATTATTACTAGAAAAAGGGGTTTCTTCTTGTGGTGGTACCATGGCCTCTAAGGCAAAGCGAAGCGAACAGCGCTCGCGCATGGACAAGTTTATGGAGTCCATGATGCAAAAAATGGAGGGCATGGGTCAAGCTACAGCGGAGTTGAGGAACAAGGTGGATGGGCAGGATGGGCCCAGGCGAGCGAGGGTGGCCCCTAAGGCAGCATTCCCCCCTGTGCCCAAAAGGGCGAAACCTAGGAGACGGGTAGAACCTGCCACGCCATCACAGGGGGTAGGGGGAGCGGATGGAGCTGCAGCACCTGCTCCAGTGGGGGAGGTACCGCAGGCAGTACCGCCGGTGCCAGCAGGCGTGGTCCCACAGGCTACTGATGGGGGTGGTCAGCCAGGCGCAGCGGTTACCTCTCCCCCAGGGTGTACTTTACCAGGGGCGTCAGGTGCCCCACCCCCGCCTCAGGCCCCAGTTATCCCTATGGTGAGAGGCCCGGAAGGGAGCCAACCAGGGGCGTCTGGTACAAACCCTCCGGCCATAGGTGGGCCGTCAGGGGGCGCCCCAGGGCAGCCTGATTTGGTGGGTAGCCTGGCAGCAGTTCTGCCATGGTTGGAGAAGTCAGGTACTTGGACCCCAGCGGCAGGGGTTTTGGGTAGCGGGGAGACCGCATTTGAGAAAGCTGCAAGGATGGTGGCGCAGTTTGGGGGTGGTAAGCCTGGGGAGGGGCAGGCAGTTCCGGCAGGTGGTGCAGCGGCGGGTGGAACAGCTCCCGCAGGCAACGGAAAAGAACCACTAGCATTAAGCACGCCATTGGACGCAGGAAAAGAAAAATCAGCGGAAGCAGCTGCAACAGGTACGCTGCGGACATTGCCAGTGTTAGGCTTAGGCGAAGTGCGCTCGTCCAGGGAAAAGTTGGCGAGACATGTGTCGCAGGAGGTGAAAGAAAAAATTTGGAAGGGAAGTTATGTGAATGTTTTTTCCTTGCTGGTAGATGAGACGGAAAGGGAGGAGGCCAAAAAGAATAAAGAGTGGATGCACCCAAGGGAATGGGCAACTCAGTTGCAAAAATATAGGGTTGAGGAGTCTTTGGTTAACTGGTTCAGGGGTTTCTCAATTTACATGGCAGTCATGTCCGAACGTTTTCCAGGCTTGGGTACAGAAATGGCATGCTACCAGAATAGGATCGCTGGCGCTCATGATAAGTATGGTCAATCAATCAATCGGGGAATTGTAAGCGTGCTACTCACCCGTGAGGGTCTCAAGGCGCTGAGGGGGGGGGGGTCCGCAGATCTGTTTAGCCGAAGAGCCAGGTCTTGAGGGTCTTCCTGAAGGTGTTCAGGGAGGGGGCGCGTCTGATGTCTGCCGGTAGCTCGTTCCAGGTCTTGGCTGCAATGTGAGAGAAGGATCTTCCGCCTGCTCTGTGGATGCGCAGGGTTTCGGCCAGTGCGAGGTTGGAAGATCGGAGGTTTCTTTTGGG
This sequence comes from Calotriton arnoldi, assembly GCA_963921515.1. Lineage (NCBI taxonomy): Eukaryota > Metazoa > Chordata > Amphibia > Caudata > Salamandridae > Calotriton > Calotriton arnoldi. The sequence goes on along the minus strand of CAWUFW010006325.1, from coordinate 378,640 downwards.
TACGTGGAAGTTCATTCTGTCATTGAGGTATTTGGGTCCGTTGTTGTGTAGGCATTTGTAGGCGTGAGTGAGGATTTTGAAAGTGACTCTTTTCTCCACGGGGAGCCAGTGGAGACTTCGTAGGTGTTGGCTGATGTGTTCGTGTCGGGGGATGCCGAGGACGAGTCTGGCGGCGGTGTTCTTTATTGTCTGGAGTTTGCGGAGTAGGGACTTGTTGATGCCGGCGTAGAGTGCGTTTCCATAGTCCAGTCTGCTGGTGATGAGTGCGTGGGTGACTGTCTTCCTTGACTCAGGGGGGATCCACTTGAAGGTCTTGCGGAGGATGCGGAGGGTGTTGAAGCAGCTGGAGATGACGGCGTTGACCTGTCGGTTCATGGTGAGTGATGAGTCGAGTACGATGCCGAGGTTCTTGGCGTGGTCTGAGGGGGTAGGTGGGCTTCCGAGGGCGGTCGGCCACCAGGTGCTGTCCCATGCAGAAGGGGTGGTACCGAGGACGAGGACTTTTGTCTTCTCGGCGCTGAGCTTCAGGCAGCTGTTGGTCATCCAGACTGCGACGTCTTGCATTCCTTTCTGGAAGTTGAGTTTGGCAGTGGTGGGGTCTTTGGTGAGGGAGAGGATGAGCTGGGTGTCGTCGGCGTAGGATACGATGTTGAGGCCGTGTTGTCGGCCGATGGCTGCGAGGGGGGCCATGTAGGTGTTGAAGAGGGTGGGGCTCAGTGATGAACCCTGTGGGACTCCGCAGGTGATTTTCGTGGGGTCGGAGAGGAAGGGTGGGAGTCTGATCCTTTGGCTTTTTCCGGTGAGTAATGATCGGATCCAGTCCAGGGCTGTTCCTTATATGCCTGCGCCATGTAATCTGGCGACTAGTGTGCGGTGGGAGACGGTGTCGAAAGCCGCTGATAGGTCGAGAAGGATGAGGGCTGCGGAGTGGCCTTGGTCCAGGAGGGTGCGGATGTCATCTGTGGCGGCGAGTAGGGCGGTCTCTGTGCTGTGGTTGCTGCGGAATCCAGATTGGGACGGGTCGAGGACGGCGTTCTCTTCAATGAATCGTGTCAGTTTCCTGTTGACTGTTTTCTCTGCAACTTTGGCTGCGAAGGGGAGGAGCGAGATGGGTCGATAGTTCTTGAGGTCGGTGGGGACAGCTGTGGGCTTCTTGAGCAGGGGTCTGACTTCTGCGCGCTTCCAGTCGTCTGGGAAGGTGCCTGTTTTGAAGGTGGTGTTGATGGTGCATTGTAGTTCCGGTGCGATGGCGGCCGCAGCTCTGTGGTAGATGTGCGGGGGGCAGGGGTCGGTGGGGGCCCCCAAGTGGATTCTTTTCATGGTCGAGGCGGTGTCTTCGGCCGTGATCGGTGTCCAGTTGGAGATGGTGGGCTGGCTGGTGTTTCTGGGGGCGGGGGGCCTTCTGTGGCACCTGGTGGATGGTCGATGAAGTTGTCTTAGAGGTTTTGATCTTGAGGTGGAAATAGGTTCCAAACTTGTCGCAGAGGTCTTGGGATGGTGTGATGTCTGTGGCTTCGCTGCGTGGGTTGGTGAATTCCTGAATGACACTGAAAAGTTCCTTGGAGTTGGTAGAGTTGGCCAGGATTTTGTTGTGGATGAAGTTCCTCTTGGTGGCTCTGATCTGGTTATGGTAGTCCGTCAAGGCGTCCTTGTAGGTGGTGTGGTTTTCGGTTGTCTTGGTATTTCTCCAGTTCTTCTCCAGGCGTCTGCAGGTGCGTCTGGCTTCTCGGAGAGCGGTGGTGAACCAGGCGGCTTTCCTGGGGCGTTGTCTGTCGGGGTTGCGTAGCGGGGCGAGCTCGTCTGCGCAGTTCAAGATCCAGGTGTGGAGTTCTCTGGCTGCGTTGTTTGCGTCGGGTGCCCAGGTGTGGTTGTCTCGGGTGAGGATGGAAGGAATACGTTAAGGACTTTAGGAGAGCAAAGGCTAATGACCCTGCCCTCACTTGGGACCAAATTGACATGATATTGTGATTAGACCACTTGGGGCATGGGTTGCAGGACAGCTCAAAAGGCCAGTCCTTTCGGGCAGGCCCCCCAGTTAGCTCGGGGGGTGGAGGAAAAAGGGGGGATGCTGGGACTTTAATAGGCGTACGTGCACCAGGGCAGCATGCACGTGTAAGTTCAAGCACGCATGTTCCTTCTGCGGCAACACTTCCCACCCAGAGTCTAAGTGTTTTAAAAAATCAAAAGATAGAGGTGGTAAGAAACAAGAAAGATTGTGTTTCGCTCACAAAGGCCCGGTCCCCCATAATAACCAGTACTCTGAGCCCATGGTTGAACAGGTACAACTGCCCCACGTCTGCTAGAATTTTATTGGAAGGTTTCAGGGATGGTTTCAGAATCCCCGCGCCTGACTAAGTAGGGGTGTCACAATGTCAGAACCAGTATCGGTGAGGGCCAATCCTGGGGTGGCGACAGCAAAAATTGAAAAGAAATTACGCCTGGGCAGAGTAGGAGGTCCATTTGACAGCGGTGGAGGGTTTTGTGTGCTCCCCACTGGGGTGGTCCCCAAAAAGGAGCCAGGGGAGTTCCGGTTGATTCATAATCTTTCGGCTCCCAGGGGCCAGTCGTTGAACGACGCCATTGATGGAGAGCTGTGCACGGTCAGGTACTTGTCCTTTGATCAGGCAGTTGAGATGCTGGGTCCTGGCGCATTTTTGGCAAAGTCAGATATTGAGTCAGCTTTCCGCCTGTTGCCGGTACATCCTCTAGATTTCCATCTGCTGGGTTTCCAATTCCAGGGGAAGTTTTACATGGATAAATGCATGCCTATGGGGTGCTCTGTTTCTTGTGCTTACTTTGAGAAGTTCAGTTCCTTTTTGGAATGGGTTTTCAGGCAGGTGACGGGGCACCAGTACTTTTTGCATTACCTAAGTGACTTCCTCTTCCTAGGAGCCCCAGGCTCTCAGGACTGTGGCTGGGCGCTACGGAAATTCTGTGCGCTCATGCAGGAATTTGGTGTACCCCTGGCGCCAGGTAAAACAGTCGGGCCAACCACTGTGATTGAATTCTTGGGGATAGAGTTTGAGTCTGTACAAGGTCTGTCACGTCTGCCCAATGAAAAGATCACGAGTTTCAGGTCAGCTTTGCAACAATGCTTGGCAAAGGAGAAGGTTACATTGCATCAGCTCCAACAAGCAGTGGGACAGTTAAACTTTGCACTAAAGGTCATTCCAATGGCACGACCATTCTCACGCTCCATAGCACAGGCCATGTCAGGACTCAAAGAAAAACACCACCACACCAGGTTATCCAGTGAGGTCAGGCAGGACATGCGGATTTGGATGTCATTCCTGCGTGACTTCAATGGTAAGGTAATCTGGCCCGGCCCTCCCAAGTCCAGTACGGAGATAGGGTTGATGACTGACGCGGCAGGTAGCAAAGGATTTGGCGCCATACTGGGTCCAGAGTGGGTGGCACAACGCTGGCCGGCATGGTGGGTGGAGGCCGGGCTAACAGGTAACATTGGTTTCTTGGAGCTGTTTCCCATACTGGTGGCATTGGTTCCTCAGCCGCTCCGGCCAGACAGACAATCGGTTGTTTTCTGGTCAGATAACATTTCTGTGGTGGAATGCATCAATCATCGAAGTGTAAGATGATTCTACGTTTGTTAAAGGAAATAATACTGCTGTGCATGAAATTAAATATGCTGTTTAGGGCCAAACATGTCCCTGGAGTATTGAATCATGATGCTGGCGCGCTCTCTCGCTTTAAGATGCAGGTATTCAGGTCCCATCACCCCGAAGCGGCAGAGAACCCAACGCCTTTCCCAGAACAGCTTTGGCAGCTTGGTGCCCCCAACTACCGGACCTCGTGGCAGCTAGCCTAGCACCCAGGACCAGGAGGGCATACGAAGGGGTGTTTGGGGCTTACTGTTATTTTTTGGGAGAGGGATGGGAGGAGACCTGGAATGATACTGGGGCAGTGTTTTCCTACCTGAGAGCAATGAAGGATGAGGGGCGCTCAGTGGCATCAGCGAGGCGGCACGTAGCGGCAATTTCCTTTTTTGCGAAAGTAAAGGGCAGAGGAGATCCCACTAGCACATTTATTGTGAGGAAAGCGTTAAAAGGGTGGCAGCGTTTGCAAGGTTCGCAGCCAGACGCAAGGCGACCAATAGGCGTTAACACGTTGGCCACATTACTGGAGGTGCTTGGTCAGGTCTGCAACACTGAAGCCGAAACGCTGTTGTTTGCAGCCGCTTTTTCGCTGGCATTCTACGGCGCTTTCAGGATTGGGGAACTGGTGGCAAAAAATAAACAGGACTGGCAGGGGAGGCTGCAGATAAGCCATGTAAAAGTACAAGGAGACTCCTTACTTATATCAATCCCCAGGTCTAAAACTGATCAGGAGGCCAGAGGGGAAGGGGTGGTTTTGCGGCGGTCACAGGGGAGCGTGTGCTGCCCCATCACCAGGCTGGAGGCATTCCTAGAACGCAGAACAAAGGGCGCGGGGGGACCTTTATTAATTCATACTAATGGTACCCCGCTCACTAGATTTCAATTCAGAAGGGTCATGGGCTTGGCCATACAGAAAGCTGGTTTAGATCCAAGCAGTTTTGGGACCCACTCTTTCAGGATAGGGGCCGCCACCAAAGCGGCAGCTAGGGGTTTTGCCAGGAGCGAGGTGCAGAGGATCGGTAGGTGGTCCTCAGATTGCTACAATCGCTATGTAAGGCTGCATTTGCTCTTGGGGTTGGGAGGACGGTTGCACTGACGGTTGTTTTTCTCCTGTTTTTTCTTGGACTTGCAGTTTCTACATCCTGTCCCGCAGAGGGGAAGCTTGCAGCGGCTCGTCGTCCGTCAGCATCTACGGTGGACCAGGTACCCACCTGGGACCATGGAGCAAAAGATGTATGGGTGATTGGCCACTCTTATGTAAAAAGGTTGCGATAATTTTTTCTTACAGGAAATTATGAGATTAGAACCAGGCAGGCCGGTTTCAGTGTTTCTTTTCATGGGCAGGGGGGGCTGCGCTTTGGCCAACTCAGAGATTTGGTAGTAGGCCTGCTGGGCCAGAAACAGACTCCCCCTCAGGTCTTTTATTTTGCATCTAGGTGGGAACGACCTGGTACATCTGGGTAGAAAGGGGGTAGTGGAAGCCCTGATCACAGAAGTGGGGTGGCTGGCGAAAACATGCCCTGACGCTATACTAGTATGGTCACATATGATTCCAAGATTTCAGTGGAGGGGGGGTGAGTCCATGTGGGCTTTGAACCATTCAGTAAAACTAATCAATAACCGGATTGATAGACTGTAAAGATCCCCGAAATTGCAGACGATAGCGCATGGGTGCATTCGGGGGGAGCCGTTTTTCCTACAGGATGGCGTGCACCTTTCTAAACAGGGTAATGAGCTGTTCATGGAAAACATACTTGCCTGGTTAGCGGAGACAAGGAAAAGGGCATGACCTCAGAGGCAGAGGGGGGAGACCAGATAGTCGGGCAACTATACTGGCCTGTGGCGGTAAGGTCATGATTGGTAAGCATAGTTTTACGGTCCTTAGCAGGCATCGCCATTGTCAAATGGGGACGCCCGGGGGGGGGACAGATGGTCTCTCATGGAACTCCAGGGACAGTTACAGCCGGTAGGCTGGAAGGGTGCGGGGGAGGGAAGTTACGCTTCAAGTAGGCTGGTTGGCCACCCCGCACGCGCACAAGGGTGCAAGTAAGCTGCGCATAACTGCACGGGCCCCTTATGGCGATAACGTTGAGGGCGTAGGGGTGCCCGGGTTGTGAGGTATCCTTCCGTTGAGCGGGGCCCCTGCGCAAGGTCACTCCGGTAGGAGTTTGGGACCTAGCTTGATCAGGATCTGGGGCCAGTCATTGACCTTGCCGTAGGCTCAAACAGGGATACGCAGAAAGATAATGTTATGTTGTTGAATGATTAGTTTAGGATAGGAATGACTATGTATTAGAAACACGTTAAGGTTAGCCAAATGACATACTGTACCTATCAATGTAACGGACTGGACTTTCTGCGTACATAATGTAAATATATTAATGTTTTTGATTATTGTTATGTAATAAATACGGCCGGGGTTTTACGACCCTTAATCCAAAAACTGGTATTGATGAAGTTGTTTGCCTTGGGGGAAGAGGGAAGGTGAGCAGCTTGGGGACTGGGAAAAGGGGCCCTACCCCAAGGGTGGATTTAAGGGAGGAGGGGGGCTCGGCCGTACCTGACCATATTCAAAGGCGGGGACGGACTCGGACACGCCGCGATTATGGCGGTCGTGCCGGTCCCCCGCAGTCGGCAGGGAGGCGGGGCTGCGACGCGCACAGCAGTGACGCAACGCCCCTCGCCTTCCTTGCCGACTCCTGATTGTTGGGCAGCACGTGACCCGGAAGCGGCTGGCAGCGCTTCCGGGTCATACGTGGCTGCTACGCCGGCAAAGCCGGTTAGAGCCGGCTGCAATTGGGGATAAAAGGCTGTGGAGCGGCTGGAGCAATCTCTTTCCTCGCCGCTCCACAGCCCAGCTGATCGTCTGCACGCCAGGACCTCGATCGGAGGTCCCAACGATTTCACCCTCCCACCATCCCCTAAAGCAGAAGTTGTTGGAGAATGTGTTGTTTCCTTCTGTTTTAATAAGAATGTGATGTGATGTGTTTTTTCCCTTTGGTTAAATAAGAACTGTAAGGTTATGTTTCCTTCCGTTAAATAAGAATTGTTGACTATTAACGGTTTCCTTTTAGGAGTTAAATTTGTCGTATTTAGAGTTGCAATTCCTTGGTCAGCGGTAAGGTCATGATTGGTGAGCATACTTTTACGGTCCTTGGCAGGCATCGCCATTGTCAAATGGGGACGCCCAGGTGGGGGGGGGGGGCCAGATGGTCTCTCATGGAAGCCCAGGGGCAGTTACAGCCGGTAGGCTGGAAGGGTGCGGGGGAGGGAGTTACGCTTCCGGTAGGCTGGTTGGCCACCCCGCACGTGCACAAGGGCGCAAGTAAGCTGCGCATAACTGCACGGGCCCCTTATGGAGATAACGTTGAGGGCGTAGGGGGTGCCCGGGTTGTGAGGTATCCTTCCGGTGAACGGGGCCCCCTGCGCAAGGTCACTCCGGTAGGAGTTTGGGACCTAGCTTGATCAGGATCTGGGGCCAGTCATTGACCTTGCCGTAGGCTCAAACAGGGATACGCAGAAAGACAATGTTATGTTGTTGAATGATTAGTTTAGGATAGGAATGGCTATGTATTAGAAACATGTTAAGGTTAGCCAAATGACATACTGTACTTATCAATGTAACGGACTGGACTTTCTGCGTACATAATGTAAATATATTAATTTTTTGATTATTGTTATGTAATAAATACGGCCGGAGTTTTACGACCCTTAATCCAACAACTGGTATTGATGAAGTTGTTTGCCTTGGGGGAAGAGGGAAGGTGAGCAGCTTGGGGACTGGGAAAAGGGGCCCTACCCCAAGGGTGGATTTAAGGGAGGGGGGGGCTCGGCCGTACCTGACCATATAGCACAGGGAGCAAAGAAACGACGGATTTAGGCCCAGATCTCTGTACTGGGGTGAATGTATGACATTGTCCTGCATTCTGTCCATCAATTGTTCTTTTTGGAGTGGAGGATCAGCTCAGGGCTCTTGAACTCTCTGCTCACAGAAAGGGACAGGTGTGGCGGAGGCCAAGTCTAGCTGAGTGCAAGGGACTGGCGAGGCAGCAAACATCCAAAAGCGAGAAAAGTGCAGAAGAGGCCGAGTCCAGGACAGGCGCAGGGCTGGACTCCACCACCCGGACCAGAAGAACCCCCGCTGCACCTCAGCCCTGCTGTGCGGCGCCTTCAGCCCTCGCCCTATTGACACCCACCACCCTCGCATACCCAGACGGATCTGCCAGTGCATCTCAGCCCAGACCTGCAGGTGTCTCTGGAAGCTGGAGCCCAGGACTGGGGCCCACTCCCAGGCATAGATCCCCCGGGTGAACAACGGGGGGAGAGTGCCTGGGATCCGCTGCGTGTACCGCGGTCCAGGAGCCCACTGCCCCAGCAGAGGTTCCGGTTACAAGTGCGGAACAGGCTGGCAGACACAACAGGCCCCGGGACCACACACTCCCAGTGGCTGGCGAGCAGGGCGGCACACAGCGGGTTCACGTCTCGACGGGTTCGTTCTTGAGGCACACTCTGCGCAGGAACCCCGGAGACTAGTTTGAGAACTGAAGGTCATCTTCCGCGGGTCAAACGAGCGCGTTTTTGCAAGAGATGAAGGTAGGAGAACAGCACTTTACTGTCCCGGAGCAAATGTTTTAGTTGAGGGGGTAAGCCGGGTGATGTAGGAGCGCATCCAGTTGGCTAGTGTGAGGGGGGGGGGAAACACTCCGGGACAGGCCTTGTCTCACTTCTCATCAGTGCCACGGGAATGTCCCCGTTTGCATCACTCGGGCAGACAACCTGGAGTTAATTTCACCCACCCGGAAGGGCTGAAGTGACGAGTGAGTTAGCCCCCCACAAGCTAACTACAAGTGGACTTGAGAACCGGAAGTGGAGGGCTGGAGAAAGGTCGGAGGAGCCCAGGAGTATCGGTCAGTCGGAGGCCGTGCAGGGCATCCGAGAACAGGCAAGCCTGAAGCATGGAGCGCGAGCAGGGAGTCGGGGGCCTCAAGGTCAGGAGGTCAGTAGCTCCTCCTGGCTACGTCCCCCGACAGTGTCGTGAGAAGCAGGACGCCACATGCGCGCTTGGGATCAGGACATTCTGTCCATTAGAGAAGGAGAGATGTTGTGTGTATCAACTGTCCTGCGTGCATACTTTGTAACATGCATGTCAAGCGCACCGCATGTTACTAATCTCACATGTCCCTTGAAAATGGCCTTTGCTCCCCTCCCCCCAGGTTACAGGCGTGTCTCCCTTCTGCCCTCCCCCTTGGGGTCACCTTGTGAATATTGGCATAGGACAGTTGGTGGCAGCTGGTCTGAGACGGCGGTGGGAGGACGCGTGGAGGAGAGCGGTGAAGTGTAGAGATGCATGTGTGTGTGTCAGGTAAGAAAAAGCCTCCCTTCAAGTACAGCAACCCTTCCCTCCTTTACGCAGCACCCCTGTCACTGCGGGCCGAGAGCTACACAATCCTCTGCACCCAGTCCTCACCCGAGGCAAACGCACAACTCACCTCAGGGTTAACCTGCAGCAAAGAGTCCCAGGTGCAGCACCCATCACTACAGGGCGAGAGCTACACAATCCCTTGCACCCGGCCCTTACCTGCAGCCCTGAGGCTCACAGGGAAGAGGTGTGGCGCCACGGCCAGGGGGACTGATGCTGGAATCTGGGGCTCACGGTTCGATCCCCGGCACCGGCGGCAGGTCAGCCCAGCACCATGTGACTCTGGGCAATAGCTTGCTTAATCTTCCCGACGGCCCCCAGCGCCGGGATACCTTCGGGTAGCTGTTCGCGCTTTACAAATACTGGATTTACATTTACAACTCACCCCAGGGTTAACCTGCAGCAAAGAGTCCCAGGTGCAGCACCCCTGTCACTGCAGGCCGAGAACTACACAATCCCTTGCACCCAGCCCTCACCTACAGCCCTGGGGCCACACACAACTCACCCCAGGGTTAATCTGCAGCAAAGAGTCCCAGGTGCAGCACCCCTGTCACTGCAGGCCGAGAACTACACAATCCCTTGCACCCGGCCCTCACCTACAGCCCTGGGGCTCACACACAACTCACCCCAGGGATAATCTGCAGCAAAGAGTCCCAGGTGCAGCACCCATCACTGCAGGCCGAGAGCTACACAATCCTCTGCACCCGGTCCTCACCTGCAGCCCTGAGGCTCACACACAACTCACCCCAGGGTTAATCTGCAGCTAAGAGTCCCAGGTGCAGCACCCGTCACTGCAGGCCGAGAGCTACACAATCCCTTGCACCCGGCCCTCACCTACAGCCCTGGGGCTCACACACAACTCACCCCAGGGATAATCTGCAGCAAAGAGTCCCAGGTGCAGCACACCTGTCACTGCAGGCCGAGAGCTACACAATCCTCTGCACCCGGTCCTCACCTGCAGCCCTGAGACCCACACACAACTCACCCCAGGGTTAATCTGCAGCAAAGAGTCCCAGGTGCAGCACCCATCACTGCAGGCCGAGAGATACACAATCCCTTGCACCCGGCCCTCACCTACAGCCCTGAGGCTCTCACACAACTCACCGCAGGATTAATCTGCAGCAAAGAGTCCCAGGTGCAGCACCCCTGTCACTGAAGGCCGAGAGCTACACAATCCCTTGCACCCGGCCCTCACCTGCAGCCCTGAGACCCACACACAACTCTCACCGCAGAGTTCATCTGCAGCTAAGAGTCCCAGATGCAGCACCCCTGTCACTGCAGGCCGAGAGATACACAATCCCTTGCACCCGGCCCTCACCTACAGCCCTGGGGCTCACACACAACTCACCCCAGGGTTAATCTGCAGCAAAGAGTCCCAGGTGCAGCACACCTGTCACTGCCGGCCGAGAGCTACACAATCCCTTGCACCCGGCCCTCACCTGCAGCCCTGAGACCCACACACAACTCACCGCAGGGTTAATCTGCAGCAAAGAATCCCAGGTGCAGCACCCGTCACTGCAGGCAGAGAGCTACACAATCCTCTGCACCCGGTCCTCACCTGCAGCCCTGAGACCCACACACAACTCACCCCAGGGTTAATCTGCAGCAAAGAGTCCCAGGTGCAGCACCCGTCACTGCAGGCCGAGAGCTACACAATCCCTTGCAACCGACCCTCACCTGCAGCGCTGGGGCTCACACACAACTCACCCTGGGGTTAATCTGCAGCTAAGAGTCCCAGGTGCAGCACCCGTCACTGCAGGCCGAGAGCTACACAATCCCTTGCACCCGGCCCTCACCTGCAGCCCTGAGACCCACACACAACTCACCCCAGGGTTAATCTGCAGCAAAGAGTCCCAGGTGCAGCACACCCGTCACTGCCGGCCGAGAGCTACACAATCCCTTGCACCCGGCCCTCACCTGCAGCCCTGAGACCCACACACAACTCACCCCAGGGTTAATCTGCAGCAAAGAGTCCCAGGTGCAGCACCCGTCACTGCAGGCAGAGAGCTACACAATCCTCTGCACCCGGTCCTCACCTGCAGCCCTGAGACCCACACACAACTCACCCCAGGGTTAATCTACAGCAAAGAGTCCCAGGTGCAGCACCCGTCACTGCAGGCCGAGAGCTACACAATCCCTTGCAACCGACCCTCACCTGCAGCGCTGGGGCTCACACACAACTCACCCTGGGGTTAATCTGCAGCTAAGAGTCCCAGGTGCAGCACCCGTCACTGCAGGCCGAGAGCTACACAATCCCTTGCACCCGGCCCTCACCTGCAGCCCTCAGACCCACACACAACTCACCCCAGGGTTAATCTGCAGCAAAGAGTCCCAGGTGCAGCACACCTGTCACTGCCGGCCGAGAGCTACACAATCCCTTGCACCCGGCCCTCACCTGCAGCCCTGAGACCCACACACAACTCACCCCAGGGTTAATCTGCAGCGAAGAGTCCCAGGTGCAGCACCCGTCACTGCAGGCCGAGAGCTACACAATCCCTTGCACCCGGCCCTCACCTGCAGCCCTGGGGCTCACACACAACTCACCCCAGGGTTAATCTGCAGCAAAGAGTCCCAGGTGCAGCACCCGTCACTGCAGGCCGAGATCTACACAATCCCTTGCACCCGGCCCTCACCTGCAGCCCTGGGGCTCACACACAACTCACCCCAGGGTTAATCTGCAGCAAAGAGTCCCAGGTGCAGCACCCGTCACTGCAGGCCGAGAGCTACACAATCCCTTGCACCCGGCCCTCACCTACAGCCCTGGGGATCACACACAACTCACCCCAGGGTTAATCTGCAGCAAAGAGTCCCAGGTGCAGCACCCGTCACTGCAGGCCGAGAGCTACACAATCCCTTGCACCCGACCCTCACCTGCAGCGCTGGGGCTCACACACACAACTCACCCCAGGGTTAATCTGCAGCAAAGAGTCCCAGGTGCACCACACCTGTCACTGCAGGCCGAGAGCTACACAATCCTCTGCACCCGGTCCTCACCTGCAGCCCTGAGACCCACCACACAACTCACGCCAGGGTTAATCTGCAGCAAAGAGTCCCAGGTGCAGCACACCTGTCACTGCAGGCCGAGAGCTACACAATCCTCTGCACCCGGTCCTCACCTGCAGCCCTGAGACCCACACACAACTCACCCCAGGGTTAATCTGCAGCAAAGAGTCCCAGGTGCACCACACCTGTCACTGCAGGCCGAGAGCTACACAATCCTCTGCACCCGGTCCTCACCTGCAGCCCTGAGACCCACACACAACTCACGCCAGGGTTAATCTGCAGCAAAGAGTCCCAGGTGCAGCACACCTGTCACTGCAGGCCGAGAGCTACACAATCCTCTGCACCCGGTCCTCACCTGCAGCCCTGAGACCCACACACAACTCACCCCAGGGTTAATCTGCAGCAAAGAGTCCCAGGTGCACCACACCTGTCACTGCAGGCCGAGAGCTACACAATCCTCTGCACCCGGTCCTCACCTGCAGCCCTGAGACCCACACACAACTCACGCCAGGGTTAATCTGCAGCAAAGAGTCCCAGGTGCAGCACCCGTCACTGCAGGCCGAGAGCTACACAATCCCTTGCACCCGGCCCTCACCTACAGCCCTTGGGCTCACACACAACTCACCGCAGGGTAAATCTTCAGCAAAGAGTCCCAGGTGCAGCACCCCTGTCACTGCTGGCCGAGAGCTACACAATCCCTTGCACCCGGCCCTCACCTACAGCCGAGGCTCACACACAACTCACCGCAGGATTAATCTGCAGCAGAGAGTCCCAGATGCAGCACCCCTATCACTGCAGGCCGAGAGCTACACACTCCCTTGCACCAGTCCTTCACCTACAGCCCTAAGACCCACACACAACTCACTGCAGGGTAAATCTGCAGCAAAGAGTCCCAGGTGCAGCACCCGTCACGGCAGGCCGAGAGCTACACAATCCTCTGCACTCGGCCCTCACCTGCAGCCCAGTGGCTCACACACAACGCACCGCAGGGTTAATCTGCAGCAAAGAGTCCCAGGTGCAGCACCCCTGTCACTGCAGGCCGAGAGCTACACAATCCCTTGCACCCGGCCCTCACCTGCAGCCCTGAGGCCCACACACAACTCCCCCCAGGGTTAATCTGCAGCTAAGAGTCCCAGGTGCAGCTCCCGTCACTGCAGGCCGAGAGCTACACAATCCCTTGCACCCAGCCCTCACCTGCAGCCCTGAGGCCCACACACAACTCACCCGAGGGTTAATCTGCAGCAAAGAGTCCCAGGTGCAGCACCCGTCACTGCAGGCCGAGATCTACACAATCCCTTGCACCCGGCCCTCACCTGCAGCCCTGGGGCTCACACACAACTCACCCCAGGGTTAATCTGCAGCAAAGAGTCCCAGGTGCAGAACCCGTCACTGCAGGCCGAGAGCTACACAATCCCTTGCACCCGGCCCTCACCTACAGCCCTGGGGATCACACACAACTCACCCCAGGGTTAATCTGCAGCAAAGAGTCCCAGGTGCAGCACCCGTCACTGCAGGCCGAGAGCTACACAATCCCTTGCACCCGACCCTCACCTGCAGCGCTGGGGCTCACACACAACTCACCCTGGGGTTAATCTGCAGCTAAGAGTCCCAGGTGCAGCACCCGTCACTGCAGGCCGAGAGCTACACAATCCCTTGCACCCGGCCCTCACCTGCAGCCCTGAGACCCACACACAACTCACCCCAGGGTTAATCTGCAGCAAAGAGTCCCAGGTGCAGCACCCGTCACTGCAGGCAGAGAGCTACACAATCCTCTGCACCCGGTCCTCACCTGCAGCCCTGAGACCTACACACAACTCACCCCAGGGTTAATCTGCAGCAAAGAGTCCCAGGTGCACCACACCTGTCACTGCAGGCCGAGAGCTACACAATCCTCTGCACCCGGTCCTCACCTGCAGCCCTGAGACCCACACACAACTCACGCCAGGGTTAATCTGCAGCAAAGAGTCCCAGGTGCAGCACCCGTCACTGCAGGCCGAGAGCTACACAATCCCTTGCACCCGGCCCTCACCTACAGCCCTTGGGCTCACACACAACTCACCGCAGGGTAAATCTTCAGCAAAGAGTCCCAGGTGCAGCACCCTGTCACTGCTGGCCGAGAGCTACACAATCCCTTGCACCCGGCCCTCACCTACAGCCGAGGCTCACACACAACTCACCGCAGGATTAATCTGCAGCAGAGAGTCCCAGATGCAGCACCCCTATCACTGCAGGCCGAGAGCTACACACTCCCTTGCACCCTGCCCTCACCTACAGCCCTAAGACCCACACACAACTCACTGCAGGGTAAATCTGCAGCAAAGAGTCCCAGGTGCAGCACCCGTCACGGCAGGCCGAGAGCTACACAATCCCTTGCACCCAGCCCTCACCTGCAGCCCTGAGGCCCACACACAACTCCCCCCAGGGTTAATCTGCAGCTAAGAGTCCCAGGTGCAGCACCCGTCACTGCAGGCCGAGAGCTACACAATCCCTTGCACCCAGCCCTCACCTGCAGCCCTGAGGCCCACACACAACTCACCGCAGGGTTAATCTGCAGCAAAGAGTCCCAGGTGCAGCACCCGTCACTGCAGGCTGAGAGCTACACAATCCCTTGCACCCGGCCCTCACCTGCAGCCCTGAGGCCCACACACAACTCACCGCAGGGTTAATCTGCAGCAAAGAATCCCAGGTGCAGCACCCGTCACTGCAGGCCGAGAGCTACACAATCCTCTGCACCCGGCCCTCACCTGCAGCCCTGAGACCCACACACAACTCTCACCGCAGGGTTAATCTGAAGCAAAGAGTCCCACATGCGGCACCGGTGCTGTGGTTGGACTAAGACATGTCTCTCCCAGTGCACCTCCTTCCTGACAGACAGGAGCCTCCCTAACACCCGATATGTGCACCAGTGACATACACTGTTGTGAACGCAGCCTACACTGCATCACACTTGCTACAGCCCGGCGGACGTGGCTAGACAGAGCGAGCAGTAACAAGACCCCACAGCCTCGGTTCCAGGCCCAGGAGAGGCAGACCCGCCACCTCCACACAGGCGCTATTCATACATCCCCAAGTTCAAGCACCACAAAGGCCTGTCAGTCAAGGTTCCTCAGCCCCTGGGGCCCCAAGAGTGCTGGCTCCCACTCACTGCAAGGCCCCACGGCAGTGACCTCACAGGCACTCCAGGGAACCACCACAAGCGAGCAGTGTTTGTGGGAGATGAGTGGGAGAAGGGCAAGAACTGACCTCTGGGAGGGAGGGGAGGGCAAGAGCTGGCCTGTGGAGGAAGAACAATAAGGGACCTCTGGGAGAGAGCGGAGGGCAAGAGCTGGCCTGCAGAGGAACAAGGGACCTCCGGGAGGGAGGGGAGGGCAAGAGCGGGACTGTAGAGGAAGAAGGGACCTCTGGGAGGGAGGGGGGACAAGAGCTGGCCTGTAGAGGAAGAACAATTAGTTAACTCTGGGAGGGAGCGGAGGGCAAGAGCTTGCCTGTGGAGGAAGAACAAGAAATGAGCTCTGAAGGGGACGGGCTCTGGGCCTCCTGAGCCATCCAGAAACAACGGGCGCATTTTAATCTTGCAGGAAATCGACTCTACTATTCCTACTGTGTAGGAGTGAAGCCTGGGTCCACGCCGAATGGGTGGGAGGACGCAGACACTGTGCATCCAGGGTGATGTGAAGGTACCGAAAGTGCAAAAAGAACAATTGATGGACAGAATGTTGAACAATGTCAAACTTTCACACCAGTACAGAGATCTGGGCATAAATCCATCACTTTTTTGCTCCCCATGCCATTCCAGTTTAGACCCAGCCATATGCAAATCAGTCTTGACCCTGTGCCCAATGGGAACAGTCCAGCCCGAACAGCCAGGCCAGGTCCTCCCTGGACGGGAAACAAGCATCCTGGGTCCCTTACTTGCTGTGCCACTGGATTCAAGCTAGCCTGGCTGATGAGGGGTGAAACCCTGAAACCAGTCCCAGGATGCTTGTTTCCGGGAAGACCTGGCCTGGCAGTACGGGCTGGACTGTTCCCATGAGGAACAGGGTCAAGACTGATTTGCATATGGCTGGGTCCAAACGGAGGGGTCATAGTAAGCAGAAGAACAATGGATTAAACCCAGACCTGTGACTGGGGGTGAGTGGTTGAAAAGTTTCAGCACTCTGTCCATCATCTTATTGTGTTTGCAAAGTACTGAGTGTGCACAGAACCAGCTCGAGCCATAGTTTCAAAACAGAGCTGGCTTTTCGGGGTTATCTGGGAATCAGTCTATCATGCCACAATATAAAAAGAAACATAGAAAGCGGTGGGGTGCTGTGGAGATCAGGCACCGCAGGTGGGCAGAGGCCCAAAGCCCCACATCTAAGCGAAGCCCAGCCGAGATAAGGCCATAGTGAAACAGCCCGGAGTGTTTGCCTGAGTGTTTATGGATGGATTACTGGAACTGAGCGGTATGCAATAACGAATGGCCCGTTTAAGATGTAAATGTGTGCTGTAAGTCTAAATGACGAGTGTGTACCGCGATAGAACAAAGAAGGATTGTATTTGATATTTAGATTGTTACTGAAGTTTCTGACTAATGTATCCTGCCTAATATTTTGTTCTATTTTACAATAAATAAGACCTGCGAGTAAACCCACATTAGTTAGTAACAAGCATTTGTAATGCATTAGGTCTCGCATTAGTGAAGGGTTGCGCTATTGGCGTTGCAAATAGTAATGCAACGCCAATTCCTCAAACTTTCAGTAATGCGTTTTTTGATGCACAATTTGGTCGTCCATTCCTGCATAAGTACAGTGGCTATGTATACTTTAGGTATGTACCAAGTAAAGAGTGTCTGGCTAATTTTAAAGTTAGATAGCAGTAAAAGACACGTCCTAGCACCTTCATTCAGTCAAAAAAAAAAAAAATTACGTTCTGTTAAGCACTACTAAGTGCTGTAGCGAAATTACTGAACTTATCTGGTGGCTTGCAGCACCATACAAAAAAAAAAAAAAAACTTTACTGCGCTTTTTATTGACAGTCACAAAAATTCAATCTAGGCCAAGGTTAGTAATATGGGGGGAAAAACACTTTTATTTTAAACATAATATCGAAAAAGCGGGAAACACGAAGAAAGCACCTGAGTACTAAAGAAAGAACTCAGAATGTCCAATGCAAGCACTACCATAGAGTTTGCACCGACTCGTGGTAAAGTAGTGAGTCCTTCTAGAATCTTCCACAAACAAAGTAGGAGTAGTAAGCGCTGTATAAATTCAGTTACAATACAATGCACAATAAAAGCATGGCAATTCCAGGCTACTAAAAGAGACATTAAAAATAAATACATCTAATCTATTTTAAAGCGCATGCCCTCTCGAAACCTGCAGCCTTCAAACTAGACCTATATTACATTTTCCTCTTAGTGACTGTACCTGAGCTATGGGATCTGCCTATTTCGAGCAGGAACCAGGAAGCGTTCACTAACTTGACCGTCAGTCGAAGAGCCACACATCCTGCAACTATTAATTTTGCCCCTGTCTTCTCCTGGGTGCAGTGTTTCTGAATTAAGCTGTTCCACGAATAAATAAAATAACTTCAGCTTTTGCTCCCTCTCCACCGAAGGTCACCAATGTGACCCATTAGTCAAGACCACCCCCATCCTCTTTCCAAGACTATCAAGAGGTGTTGTGCCATTGTCTCTTAGCTCGTAGCGCTTTGTATTCTAATATGTGCAGTTTTTTAGTCATATTAAAAATGCAAAACTTTATGCATTATTGCACTTGTGTTCGCAGTGATCAGTTGCCCGCGTAACAATGATGCAGTTACCACCTGACCCCATATCAAGAGGGTTATCGACTTCCGCTAGTTCTGGCTATTAGCCAAGGTCTCTGAGGAGTTTGAGACTCAGAGTTTATACCGTTTCAAGTTTGAGTAGGGGCCCAACACAAGTCTTGGGGTGCTAATGCATAAAAAACCTGGAACGGCCGAAGGTGACTCTCGTGACCTCGGTCATCTGGTCCCGGCAGCTTAGCAAGTCTAAGATTCTCTTTTGCTAAGAAATACACAAAATTTTCACGGTTTACTCGTTTCATGGATTGCTTTTAGTATCTGATCTATAACTAACTGCAAAGTCCATGTTGAAGTCCTAATCCCTTCGGACTCTGGTGTAAAACTGAGAAAACTACGTGACTCAATGACATCAGTGTTTTCATGTCTTAGGTTCTCATTCAGCAGCCTGATGCATTCTGGGAGTTGTAGACAGTTCATTTCAGCTGAAACAAATGGGCATCTTAAAACAATGCTTTGTACGAGTGGGGAACGTAAAGTTGTCCAGTGACCTTCGTTACAACGTGCCCTCATTTGGCCGCCCAGCCTTAGATTGTATCAAGTACATAAGTTGCATAAAAAGTAAAGAAGTAGATAAACACTTGTTTCCTATTTCTTTACATGCTGAAAGTGGCCGCTCGCCATTTCCTTTCATTTTCATTACTTTTGTTACAATTGCGTCAACGGCACGGGTGCCGCGATTGTAACAAAAGTAATGAAAGCTAATGGAAATGGCGGGCGGCCGCTTCAAACATATAAAGAAATGGGAAACAAGGGACTTTTGAAACGTGTGCGGCAGGGGAGGGAAAACAAACAAACGAGGAACTTTTGAAAGGTGCGTGGCAGGGAAGACATAAAGAGCTGCTGTGTCCGGGGCAGGGGTCCAACTGAGTGAACTAGCAAATAAATGAGAAAAAGCTGTGCAAAAGCATGTCGTGAAACCGTGCAGGCACAAGGGCAGTGGAGGGGAGGCAAGGAAAACAGCAACAAAGACGTTGTCCACACCACGTAATCAGAGGACACAAACAGAGCATGTGCAAGAACAAACAAGCAGCAGCTGAAATCGTTTGAGACGAAACGCCGCGAGCCGTACACGTGCACATCGCCTGTCCGGGCGCGTGCGTGCACATCTCCTGTCCCCCTTCGTGCACATCGCCTGTCCGGGCGCGTGCGTGCACATCTCCTGTCCCCCTTCCGAACAGAAACCGACGACAATAGATCTCGCCAAGGCGAGCAGCGCATGCGCTGCGTCGCTAGACGAGACCTAAAAACTCACCTACTCCGTGGAGCGGGAGGTGAGCTGGGACCAAACTAGCCGATGCGGCAAACGTCAAGCTTGCAAAGTATCTGCTTGAAAAACACCAGACATTATGGGTCCTCCACGATCGTCTGGCAGATGCACTGAAATTCATGCCCTGAATATGTATTTATGGTAAACAATGCTACTTCCAACGCTGTCACACGTGACACACATGATGTGCCGTCTGAATGTTTGTCTCCTTGGAGCTCGCTGCATCTGTTTCTGTACCCTCGGACTTTTAGATGTTATTTCCTTGTCATTATTTTTGTATCTTTCTTGGATTTATTAAAAATGTCAATACAACAGTTGGAATGGAAACAAAAAGTAAAGGCCTTCCTGGTGCTGACAGAAGCAACAACACCGAGGCCTGAAGACTTCCTGTCAGCAGAAGACAGCAGATACAGAACAATAAATGCATCAAGCACTTTGTACTAGCCAGCCGACTGCTTGGGAGCCCCATGAAAGGTACCCTTAACACCTTCCCATCCACACTTTAAGGACCTAGTGGGACATGTCCCACCGGACTGGTGTCGCAGAGGCAGGTACTGTTGGGCAGAAGCAGCTATACATCTGACTACCCCAGCACCACGTGCCTTCCTGTCTGCCTCTTTCAGACTGAATTTTTAACATTTAATGCACGGTTACTTTTTGGCAGAAACAAACACCATCTGCCATTGTCATAAACATGAATGTACACCATTCTCACTTAATATAGGCTAATTTAGGACGATCTGCTGGTTACAGGCAATGCTCGGTTTAAGATGTTTCTTCTTGAGGAATCTAACCCCACCCCCACCCCCTTTATCTTCCTGCATCACGACGCTCACACTGTGAAGGGCACTTCAACTCAGGCTGGCTACTTCTCTAAATACCAACCTTGTCATGTTGCTTTCTTGGCAGACACAAAGTAATATTTCAGAGAAAGTGCCCATCAGCCAATCATCTTTGATTGATCATTTGCTCTTAAGTAAGTCAACTAAATAAAAAGTGGCCGTGCCAAAAGGGAGCTCAGATCTGGTCCTCTGCTCTGGAAGGCCATGATCTAGGATTAATCTGTGACTGTTTACGTATGATGGCTTGTAGAGTGATCTTGTGCACGGTACCAAGAGAGGTGCAGGGAGTCGGGCCAGGCCCGAGGGGGAACGGGCAGGATCCACAGGGTCTAGCTAGCCATTACGGAGTGGGCTAGCCATTACAGGAATGTGCTTGGCATCCGTGGGATGAGAAGTCATCTGGGAGTAGTCCAGCACTAGGGCTACAGGTAGGGCACCAGCAGTGTGGGCTAGTACCTTCTCATTGAGATACGCCCCTGTGGCTGGCGAGACCATATGAGGCCAGGCTAGGTAATTAAGGCGTGGGCTTGGTGTTGTGGAGGGACACTAGGCTTTTGTAGAGCTGGCTAGGTGCTTGGAAGCAGCTTGGGAGTCGGCTGGCTGGGCCCTTGGGAGTTGCCGAGTAGGGAGCTTGACGCCGGCCACCTACAATCCACAAACTGTATTATCCCTAAACACCGAGACCCTCTACTCATTCCAAGCTTTTGGAGTTCGACAACCAGCACCATGAATGTGGCACTGACCGCCTGTAAAGCAAGTTATATATGTAGTAACCGTATGTCTGTCTGAGGGCACTGGCCAGTTGCACATAACTGAGGGTCTAAAGGGACATGACAATCAAAGCTGTATCCCATGGAACGTCTATGCCACCTTTCTATGCGAGGCCTCGTACTGACATCAAGCGCACATATACAGTGAATTGCATTTAGGATAGCTAACTGCAGATCAGTCTTACACACACAACTATTTTAACAATCATTGGCAAAGCCAATGGGTCGTGTTTTTGGATCGATTGACTTTGCCAATGCCTATTGGTGATGCTGTACTCCCTACTTCAAAGCTTTCACCCCGCAGACTCTGCAGACACACAAGACTAAATGCCAGGAGGGGAGGGGCTTCTTTTAGTAGAAGACACCCCACAAATCAGCCTAGAGTGAGGTGCTCCCAGTCTAATCATGGTCCCTTGGCCTCCCTGTCCAGAGGCAGCTGGCTTTTGTTACCAGGAGGGCAAGGTCACACCTCATATTTCAATGTAAACAGAGTGTACAGTGTGAGACTCCATTTAGGAGACTTGCCACACAGCAAAGGGCCTGTTACCAGGGGTCAGAAGGTAGAACCCATTTTCCTACCACCCTTCATAACGATCAACAGCTGATCTGCAAACTCTGGGTAGACACTTCAAGCATATGTGAAGGCTCCTACCAGCAGGAGGGTGAGGACGAGTCTGTCTCTGTGCAGGGGGAGGGGGTCTGTGGCCATGTTATAGGGCGTCACTCCACTCTATGTCCCGACAGAGCACTCCATGCACACAAAACACACATCCCATTTACACATCACCTGCTCCGGCGCTGCGCCTGAAGCGTTCACAAGCCGGTGCCTGGAGCTCACCGAAGGGAGGTTTCTCAGGCTGAGAAGTCTTGTTAGATCTGGGACACGGAGGGGTAGAGCGGAGATTGTACTGTCCTGAAATGCTCCTGCCCCGCCTCCCTCAGGGGTACAGAAGGAAACCAAAAGCAGCCATGGACGTGGTGTGAACCAGAGGGTCGTTCTTTTTTTTTAAAAAGCAGGTACACCTTGTGATCTAACAGCACAAGGTAAGCTGAAGAACACACGCAGGGGTAGTGGAGGGTGCCAGCTGGGCAGCCTGGCATCTCACCCAGGGCCACGCTTCACTTTCACGCAGCACTGGCCACGGATGGAGACAGAGTGTGGGAGGCATTGGAGAGGGCCAGGTGGACAAAGGCTGATGCCACGGACACCAGGGTCCCTAGATGAACACCAGGGTCCACACACAGACACCAGCGTGAACAGTGACAGTCGCAATGGCGCTAGAAGGCCACATTAATTAACAATACGTGAACTTTTAAAAAGAGCGGATTCCTGGAGCCAATCACCTCCCATAAGCCCACACGTGTGTGGCTCTAAATTCAGGAATTTCAACGCCGTTCTGGAAGCGGGTTCGCTGTTTAATATATTGCCATAAACTTTTTTTTTTTTTTTACAGACTTTTTTTTAGCGCGAACTTGACCCGAAGGTATCGGGTATCAGGGCGCTTTACATAGCACCAGTTGCGTTACATGAGGACACATTCATTTTTTGTTGGGCACGGGGAGATTAAGTGATTTGCCCAGAATCACAGGATGTTCAGCGTCATTGCCGAGACTCGAACCCGGTTCCCCAGATTCGAGGTCGACTGCCCTAGCCCTTAGGCCAACTCCTCTCCCCGTGACATGCTGACAACCAACATGAAATCTCGGGCTCCCATCACTCTAGAAGTGTCTAAGCCTCCGAACGGGAGCACGACCCTTGGTGGCGCGCACCCAGTCAATGACCTTGTTCAATAAAAGGCAAGCCGCCCCTGCTATCAGCTGGGAGAGGTTTTTAACAAGGAAAAGGGAGTTTTAACAAGGGGAAAAGGTTTTTAACAAGGGGATGAGCCTATCCAGTGCCCCCACCCACCCCGAGAGCCTGCTTTTAAGATATCTCAGTGGTCCATTAGCCAAATTGCGAGGCCGAGGGATTGGAGTCATAACTTTCCACTACCCACTCGGGCCTTTGGAGACCTTTCTGGTGATGCAAGTGCTGATAAAAAGACACTCTGATTAACTCAGGAGCTGGTACCAGGCTGGCTCAGACGGGCTGTATGTAGCCCTTTTCTCAGTGATCGATGTGGGCGAGCCAGGAAGGAGGCCATTAGCACCCTCTGGACGGGGTGATCAATTCTACAAATACATCACTGGACACCAGGGACAGAGACATGCTTCTGACCCCTTCCCGCAACCTTTGACCCTGTCAGTGGATGCTCGTTGCTGTCACTCTAGGGAGGGAACGCAGTTGGGGTCCCAAATACATTCATGGGCAAGGACCACCAACCGGTCTTACCAGGTACAGATCCAGAGACAAGCACCTTCAGGACCCCTTTAAGATGACCACACACTCTTCCGCACTCTGCGGATGCACATATGAGGGTGATGCCCCTTCAAGTGCCCACTGGAACAATCCCAACTGGGAGAGGTGAGACGCAGAGATTATCCGCTCCACCTCCGCTCTGCTGCCCGTGACAAACTCTCTGGGGTCGGCCCTGCACCGTCTGATAGCTAGGACGCGAGTTGTGAGGAGTGGAGAGCAGTAGGACAGCACTTGGCACTGGGAAGGCCATGGCACCCTAGGCTGCTTGAAACAGGTGAACGCGATGGTATATGAACCCTTCCGGCTGACAGCAGCTCGACACATGCTGTTGCCCCTTTAGCCATGCTGCCTGCTGAAACACCTTGAGGCCGGGCTGCACAAGCACTGAACTCCAAGCCACTCTTTTCCATGATACGTGGACGCTCCTTTCCCAACAAACAGGTAAAACGTCCTTCATAGAAATCTGTGCCGGGACGAGAGTATCACCGATTTGAAAAGTTCAGGTAAGATCATGATGCAGAAAGGTGTTCTTCACGGTACTTTGCAATTCTAGGCTCACCTCTGGTACCAGCGCTCATTGCAAACAGATCTGGAGTACAGCAGCAGCAAGCCCTAAAATGGTGGGTGGTGATGGAGAGGGTTCTAGAAATCGAGAAGATCCAGGATCTTCCACCCAAAGACCCATGGACTGTTCATCACCCCTTCAGCATAAATGTAAGTGTCACAGGCAAACGGGTAACAATGAAGGGGTTGACCAAGTGGTCACTTAGTGTATCGCATGCGTGTAAATTGTAAGAACCAGCAACAGAAGAAAGGATCATTTTATGAGTCAAGATTTAAAGGTACACACTCTAGAATTATGTCTTAGTCCCACCAATAAACTAGTATTCAAGTAAAACAAGCCAGTCATTTCTGCACCACACCCAAATGCTTCTAATATGATGTAGCTTGAGAGAACAACCTCAATGGATGGCCAAGATGAGGCAGTTCCCAGGTAAGTGGTGGGAGGAAGAGGAAGCGGCAGCGGGAAAGGCATCAAAGGTAAAAAGAAATGAAGTGTGGCTGTTAGTATTGACTCCAAGAGGAATCTTGAAGATCGGAGCAGGGTGTAGGGCATCTTTGAATACGATAAACAAGTCAGTGCACAACAGGCTTGAACAGGTAGGGGCCAATAAAATGACCTCTTTAAGAAAGAAAGAAAAACGAGGGTTATGATCTGGGTGAAAAGAATAAACCCAATAGGAATAAGAATAAAATTCAGAGTCTAATGCTGTCGCGGATGCTCCACAAAAAGGGCACTCACACAAAGGGTTCAAAGCAACGAGCAGCGGAAGCTGCAAGGCCTGGGCAGGGCGTTCCAAATGGCTTCAGGGAGGCAAGAAAGCAGCAGCACTCAGTCAACATACGCTCACTCCTAAGAAGGGGAGTCCACGGGGGCCCTCAGAAAAAGGAGTAGAGCTGAGGCATTTCTTGGGCATCTAAAGGACCAGCAGATGTAGGAATGGATGCTGCAGTGGGTGAGATCTGCCATCTTCTCACAGTGACACAACCCAAGAGAACAATCACCTCCTCAGTCAGCCACTACTCACCCAAGTGCTGCAGTACAGATGCAGCTATACCCTGTCCAGGGTGGGTGAATTATAGCCATATGGTGGTATCTATATGTAATGCTGGGGGCCTGGTGCAGTCGATTAGTTGTGATGTGAAGCTGTCCAGAATAATGCAATTGAGGTAGTCCATGAACTAGTCTTGCCTGCTGGCGTTTGTAATGAGGAAAAACTTCATCTGGGTCCGGTCTAACTTGAGATAAGTCCTGGACCTCCACGCTTGGATATTACGTCACACATATATGAAATGGCCAAGTCCGGGGAGCAATGTGTTGTACCTGCTGCTCAGCCAGTGTGAGTGTGGTGTGGAATGTTGATGTGGATGATGCTGCGGAATGTTGGAGAATGGGCTGAGCAGCAGGAAGGCTGCTCCTGGTGGGGCTCTCTATACCTTCTATCTTGAACTTGTTATCTTAATAAATACAACCTTAAGTTTACCTGGAACTGGATCTTTGTTTACTTACAACATTTTGGCAACGATTTTAATTAAAAGAACCTGCGTGTGCTACCTGAATGGACTGTTACTATGAAGCCTAAAGTAACTGGAAACTGAAGAAGCGTAACTTGAAGAAGCTCCTCTTGTAACTAAGTTCGGCACACAAGCTGGCAGCCCTGAGCCCCACCAGTGACCAGAAGACTGGCCGGCCCCAACGCGGGCGTGCCAGTTCCTGCTGGACTTTCGCTCTTCCTGGCTGCTGTAACCTTGGAAGAGGTGTCCGTGTCGATTTACCTTGGGAGAGTGTCTCCATCAAGAGGAGTTCCCCAGAGGTGCTATGAAGAGGAGTTCTCCAGAGGAGCAGCAAGTGTGAGGTTTCTCTCTAGTCTGTGTCACAATCGGCGTAAAGGAAGAGAAGTTCCCCTCTGTCTGTGTGGGGAAGAGCGTATGGGGAGGTGCAGCTTTAAGAAGTGTCCGTGTCATGAGGAGCAACAAGTCCCCAGTGCCCGTGGTGAACAGACCTATGCGTGGGAGAAGCCCCTCTGTCCGTGTTCGTGAGATGAGGAGGTTCCTTTGTCCCGGTCAAGAGGAGGAGCAACGGTGTGTCAGGGTTCTTCAGTCTGCTGAGCCCAAGTTCAGAAGTGCTATTGGGAAGAGGTGTCCCCAGCGTGCGTGTCCTGAAGGGCTGCAAGGAAGAGGAGTCCCACAGTCCGTGTGTGGAAGAGTGACACGAGAGGTGCTTTTAGGAGGAGGAGTTTTTCTCCCGCTTCCGTTTTTTGATGAACTGGCTGGGTGACTTAAAGTGCGGTGTTTGGAGCTCCTGAAGTAATTTCTTTGCTTTACCAAACTTTCTACCTCTGTGCCTGTTAAAAAAAAAAAAAAAAAAACGGTTGGAAACCGTTGGCTTACCTGCTTTTAACCGCCGTCCCTGGTGGTGCCAGCGCGAGCCCCGTCTTCTTCTCGCGCACTGTCCTGCAGCTTTCACGCTGTACTGCACGGACGTGCCTGGAGCCACCCGGCCCTACGTCGTTCTGCGTGCCGCCATTTTGTTTGCAGTAACGTTGAAACCGGCAAGTGTCAGTTACCTCGCCTCAAAGTCTGCGGTGATCCTTCTTGGCCTGCGTGTTCGTGTGCCCCTGCGTGGTGTTCTCGAAGCAGCATTTTTGTTCAGCAAAGACCTCTGGGCATTAAACGTGTGGAAGCTTCGTTTAGCGATCAGCATGGAGTTCTGTTGCTTCACTGTATGTACTGATTTTTTATTAAACGGCGAGGTGTTTTGATGAACTGTTGAAGTGACAAGTCCCAAGTATGTTGCAACCGCTTCAGCGCAAGGGTACTCACCCTGTAAACTCTCACTCCTCTCTGACTTTGACCTTGCTTGCCAAGCTCTTGCTCTGTATTCTTTGCATATTGGTTGGGTGTCGCCAAGTTTCTGTATTAATGCATTTTACTCTAGGGGGAAATGATTTATTTTGAATTTTGTAAACTTCGGGACTACGTCTTAAAATAGTGTTGTTAACTTCATTGAAGGGTGTCATTCACTATCAAAACGTTAATTCGTTTTTTTACTAATAGTGTGATTGAGCGGTCTTTTAGGCATAATGCCTCTTAGTGTTGCCTCGTGTGTGGGTGTGGGAGGTTTCATCTTCTGTTGGTTTGGTGTTACTGTTGTCATTTTTGATGTTCCGTCACCCTGGGTTACCACCCTTGTGTGGTTGTGGGGGTTGTTTAATCCCTCCCTGTTGGGGTGTGCGTGTGAGAAGGTTGTTAGGGGTTTTACCCTCTTTGGTCTCCCACCTTTTCGGTGGGAATGGGTCTTCGTGGGTTTGTCACCCTGTTGGTGGTGTGTGCGAGTTGACCTTTGGTGTTTGGTCACTCTGTGTTACCACCTGAGTATGTGTTGGGGAGTTGACTTTTACGCATGTAGTCACTCTGTTATCCCCTGTCGTCGTTGTGAGTTTGCTCATCTCACTGTTGGGGGTGTGTGCATTAGAAGGTTCTTAGGTTCCGAGCCTCTCTAGCCTACCACTATTCTTGTGGTTGTGGGTTGACATACCCTTGTCACCTTTGTGGGCGTTGTGTTTGTGTTGACTGGTTTTCAGTCACACGCGTCTACCACTTTTTTGTGGTTGTGGGTTGACATAGGTTTGTCGACTTTGTGGACAATGTTTTGTAGTTGACCCCTTGTGGTTGTCGTGGGAGTGTGTGTATCGCTCACTTTTGGGGGTGTGTGTGTGAGAAGGCTCTTTGTCACAGAGCCTCTCTGGCCTACCACTTTTTTGTGGTTGTGGGTTGACACGTGTTGGTCACCCTTGTGGGCGTTGTGTTGGAGTTGACTTGTTTTTGAGTCACTTGTGTCTACCACCTCTTTGTGTGGTTGGTAGGTGAATTTCACTTCACCTTTAGCTTTGGCGTTGTTGCTGAGGATTTTCTGTGTGCTTGTCCTCTTTTTTCCTTCCTCCCTTATGGCTCGGGGGTTTGTCCTAGTTTGAGCATTTGTTTGCTGTGGTGTGTTTTCTTCTGCACCGTTGTGGTTTGCTCCCCTTTGTGTTCACGTTCATTTTCGGCCTGGCCAGCTGGTATGTTTGTGGCACAAGGGGTTGGTTGGTTGTGCGTGGTGTAGCAGTTTGCAGGTTTGTTTGGTTTTGTGTGGTAAGATGGGAGTTTTGTGTGTTTTGTGTGGAAAGGGAGTGGATGTGAGTAGCGGTTGTCTTTCTACTTAAAGGTTGTCTTTCTGCCTTAGATTGATTTTCCCTGTCCAGTTTGTTATTTTCATCTTTGTAAGAACATGGGTGGGCATTGTCATTTTTCATGATTGCATTGCCTTATGTTGTCATTTATGCTATGCATCACTTTCTACTTTGCATTTCTGCATTTTCGATGTTGACCTGTAAGCCCATTGTACTGTGTTTCCCTTGTTTACATTTTAACTGCTTTGCCCTCAACCTTCTTCAGGTCTTTGCAATGGTACCTTTCCAGATTCATGTGCATGTTATTTTCTCTATGGTGTGCTTTTCACTTGGATCATTGCATTGTGTTTTTGTTTACTCTGAGGAAGGGAGAAGTGTTGTACCTGCTGCTCAGCCAGTGTGAGTGTGGTGTGGAATGTTGGTGTGGATGATGCTGCGGAATGTTGGACGAGTGAGGCTGGCAGTTGGGAGAAAGGGCTGAGCAGCAGGAAGGCTGCTCCTAGTGGGGCTCTCTGTACCTTCTCTCTTGAACTTGTTATCTTAATAAATACAACCTTAAGTTTACCTGGAACTGGATCTTTGTTTACTTACAACACAATGCAAGACCGGGAGCCTGGATATCGCTAGGCATGAGATAAAACACTGCAGAAAAGGGGGGGGGGGGAAACCCCAGAAGTTAAGCCCGCTCTGTTCATGCTCCCAGGCTCTGGAACTTAATCCCTCTCGACACCAGGAAAGCACCACCTCTCCCTACAATAAAAAAAAAAGAGCTAAAGGCACACCTTTTCAAGGATCCCTATCCCTGACTGACAGCCTACCCGGACCTTCACCCAAACATTGTATTTTCCCGGAGACTATGCCACTGTTCAGAGCTCCAGTGCTCTCCAGCTAGGTTCATGCTCTGAACATGCCAACACGTACACATACGTAGGGAGTCACACTGTTACGTGTTACGGCAGACATTATTCTCCGGTGGAGCTGGGTATGATCCGCATTTTGATTGATGCGGATGTCCTTGTTGGCCTGTAGGTCTACCAGGGGTTCCATGCAAATGTTCAAAATCACCAGTAAGAGGGTGGGGCCTTGAGAGAGCATTGAATGAGAGAGGAATGAGGCCAGAAGAGGGAGGAGCAGGTGAGGCTCCGCTGGGTGTAGCTCCTCACATCCTAACTGAACCACTGTAAGGCGACGGTGGTTTAAGGGCAGAGGATTAAGGGAGCTCTGCCATGAATCAGACCCAGGAAGTAAAATGGCTGAAACTAATGTGGTACAAAAGTAAGATTTCACCACTCCTGATGACGCCAGAAGAACGATTGTCTCCAAGAAGACCCTGGGCTGGTCTTACACCGGAGGGCTAGTCCTCCAGTTACACATGGAAGCAGAGATTACTCAAGTTTCACAGCTATGAATGAACAAGAGCTATCCCTTATGATGCACAAATCTTACCTGGCCGCACAACAAACAGTGCAGCCCCTTCATTGCTGGAATCTTACGGGCTTTAGTCGTGAACATTAGTGGTATTCTTGAGAATCATTAAACTTGAGAGGAAAACTCAGAAAATGGTGGTCTATATTACAAAAGGCCTATGTCACATGCCGCATGACCCAAGCACTGTGCAACCTGGCAACATAGCAAAAGGGCTGGAGTACATGAAACGCTGCATGTTGCATTCCCTGAGGGCCAGGTGCTGACAGGACTCGCAGGTATGCACTGTTCCCATCATGCATCGCAGCAGGCTAGGCCTCACCGTGCCCAGGGTGGCAGGGCCCAAAGGATGAAGCATGCTGTGAAGCAGACACAGATAGGACCAGGAGCTCACAGGTATACTCTGATCCCATCATGCATCGCAGCAGGTTAGGCCTCAGCCTGCCTAGGGCTAGCAGGGACCAAAGAATGAAGCATGCTGTGCTGTGAGCCAAACACAGATAGGGACAGGTCTTATAGGTATGCTCTGTTCCAATCATGCATCGCGGCAGGCTAGGCCTCACCGTGCCCAGGGCTAGCAGGGCCCAAAGAATGAAGCGTGCTGTGAGCCAGACACAGATGGGGACAGGAGCTCACAGGTATGCTCTGCTCCCATCATGCACCGCGGCAGGCTAGGACTCCCCTTGCCAAGGGCTGGCGGTGCCCAAAGAATGAAGCGTGCTGTGAGCCAGACACAGATAGGGACAGGAGCTCACAGGTATGATCTGCTCCCATCATGCACTGTGGCAGGCTAGGCCTCCCCGTGCCCAGGGTTGGCAGGGCCCAAAGAATGAAGCGTGCTGTGCTGTGAGCCAGACAGAGACGGGGACAGGAGCTCACAGGTATGCGCTGCTCCCATCATGCATTGCGGCAGGCTAGGCCTCCCCGTGCCCAGGGCCCAAAGGATGAAGCGTGCTGTGAACCAGACAAAGATAGGGACAGGAGCTTACAGGTATGCTCTGATCCCATCATGCATCGCGGCAGGCTAGGCCTTACCATGCCCAGGGCTGGCAGGGCCCAAAGAATGAAGCGTGCTGTGAGCCAGACACAGATAGGGACAGGAGCTCACAGGTATGCGCTGCTCCCATCATGCATCACAGCAGGCTAGAAGGGCCGTAAGAATGAAGCGTGCTGTGCTGTGAGCCAGACACAGATAGGGACAGGAGCTCACAGGTATGTGCTGCTCCCATCATGAATTGCGGCAGGCTAGGCCTCCCCATGCCCAGGGCTGGCAGGGCCCAAAGGATGAAGCGTGCTGTGAACTGGACACAGATAGGGACAGGAGCTCACAGGTATGCTCTGATCCCATCATGCATCGCAGCAGGCTAGGCCTCACCGTGCCCAGGGCTGGCAAGGCCCAAAGGATGAAGCGTGCTGTGAGCCAGACACAGATAGGGACAGGAGCTCACAGGTATGCGCTGCTCCCATCATGCATTGCGGAAGGCTAGGCCTCCCCGTGCCCAGGGCTGGCAGGGCCCAAAGAATGAAGCGTGCTGTGAGCCAGACACATATAGGGACAGGAGCTCACAGATATGCGCTGCTCCCATCATGCATTGCGGCAGGCTAGGCCTCCCCATGCCCAGGGCTGGCAGGGCCCAAAGGATGAAGCGTGCTGTGAACTGGACACAGATAGGGACAGGAGCTCACAGGTATGCTCTGCTCCCATCAAGCATCGCAGCAGGCTAGGCCTCACCGTGCCCAGGGCTGGCAGGGCCCAAAGGATGAAGCGTGCTGTGAGCCAGACACCGATCCCGCCTCTTGAAACCAAGTCTGACCGCTCTGCCCTGCATGAATCTCAATCTCATTTCCTCCTCTGAGAAAAGAATGAGTTCCCGCATTTGCATGACAAAAAAAGGAGTCTGACCTTTTCCGCAGAGAGGCTGTGATAAAAAAAAAGACCCTATCCCCCTTGCTCAGCAGGCAGAGAGGCAGGGACGCAGGAGAGACCAGCACAAAGAGGAGGCGAGCCCAGAGCAGTCACATAAGGCTCACAGGGGTAGACAGCATCTTACATTCACACATAAGGCTCACAGGGGTAGACGGGCATATAGCATCTTAGATTCTCACATAAGGCTCATAGGGGTACACAGATATATATATATATATATAATCTCACATTCACTGTGTCGGCGGAGGTGTGCTTACAGGCCCATCGCTGGTAGCCCTCCTCCATGTGTCACTGGGACAAGCTCAATTGGTATATGTTTCCAAAGAGATGGCACGTCAAGCTACATTAACAAATATATATTAGGTCAGCGGAGGCATGGTATATGTAACCATCATGTCCCCAAAGGTGTCAGTCCCCAGAGTTTCACAAACCCCTTGTAGAGATCACACACCTGCCCCCTTTTCTCAGCTGTCTGTTGTCGAAGACCTATCGTGGATAATACGAATACTCACAGCGAGCTTTCGGCCACTCCATTCACTAACATATTGTTGTCTTTCTTGTTACTCTTTTGATTGTTTCCTATTCAATGTCTTTCCTTCCTCTTCCTGTGTTTTTCCCTCCTTTAAGCATCGCTTCTTTACTAGCCTTTTGATTGGATGATTTGTATCCTTCCACTGCTCACGTTGAGGGTACTACTTTTTAGGATTTGCCTACAGATGTTTGCGAAATACCTCTTGAGGACCATGCCAAAAACGTCGAGGGTTTAGAGCCCGCCCACGTCTTACCATTGGTTGCCTTCATTCTTACTCTTGTTTGCTTGCTTCTTATTCGATGGTTTGTCTTCCTCTCGTTTGTGTCCCTCCCCTGGAGCGAACACAGCCTCTTTTACCATCCTTTCAACTTACTTCTATCCTTCCTATTCTCACATTTAGGGGGCTGCTTTTTTATTTTTCATTAAGCACTCCGTTAGAGTGCATGTGCTTTCTTGCGCTTACATATGCTGTTCTCCCCTGTACCAGCAACTCCTCTTTCTCCTTCACCCACTCCTCCCCAACTCCTAGCATCGAAGTAAAATGTTTTCGTTGATTTATTTGGATGGGCCAGCAGCTGCTATTTTATGGTGGGCCACTCTACTTTCCAAAAAGAGCTTTCATGCACCTCTGTTGCTCCCCGAGCACCCATCTGTGGAACAGGGGAAGACCTCTCGCGTATGCCCACCATGGGGGCGCAGCTGGCACAGACCGATGCCCTGTAACATGGACGTCACAGTTCGCCTCAGCGCACACCACAGCAACAGTGCCCTGTCTTGGCAGAAGCAATGTGCAGAGAACCATGGAACAGCACCACACCACCGTCAAAGCTTCATGTGTGTTGGGGTACCAGCGGAGAGGGGCTGGTTTGGAACTAGAAGCTGCCACCGTTAGCTGGTCTAAGGCTGCAGAAGGTGGTTCAGCAAGGAGGAAACGCTTAACAGGATGCGAGGACACTTCCCACCTCAAGATCTGAACACCACAGCCTGTCGGCTGCTTCCATGATTGTTTCAACGTACCAGCTAGCCACAATAGTATGATAACAGCTCAGGCATGGCATAGGGGCTCAGATGCTGAAGGACTAGGAGGAGTCCTCAGCAATGCTGCAGATCAGGGAACGATAGTTGTTACCCCAGGGTATCCTTGGCAGGCATCCTGCAGGGGCCCAGGCGCTAAAGGGCTAGGAGATTCTCTCAAACAGTTGTGTTCACAAGGAGGGAAACCTCTGCTTTTCCCTGCATGCTTCAATCGGAGTCCTGTGGCCGGAGTCCATCTTAACCCTGCCACCGCCACCAGGACCAGAAGGAGCGCTCAGACCTCCTGGACATGGAGATAGTTGCCTGTACCAGTATTTTTCACCCTGGCATCCATGCACACGTGTTTGAGGTTCCTTCAGGCCTGACATTCAGGCACTGGTCCTAAAGTGTTATTCTTTGCTGTGTCAGCTAAGCAGTGCTGTCGGAGAGTATCTTAAATCTGCAGGCGATGGTGCAAAGACTGCCCAGCATTGGGCCGCTTGTAAACTTTGTGTTGTACATCCAACAGTCTTCCTGTCTAAGGGGAAGTGCTGACCTGGCTTCTGTTTCTTTTTGAGTGTGGTCTATGGGTGCTTGGGGTGTATCGGAGTACAGGGGCAGGGGGAAAGGACGACTCACCAAACGCTGAATGAATGAGTGCAGCTGTGAAGGGGGCACCAACTGTTTGACTTACGAACCCCTCAGAAACTACGGCCCAGAAGAGCAGTCCATACTGCAGCAGCTTGGTGGTCAACCAGACCAAGCCACTGTCAGGCAAAGCTTCGTCTGCTGCCTTCTCAGGGCCGCCGACCCAGGCTTAGTTTCAAACAGGCAGATCTCTGCCCACACCTATCGCCCAGGTTCTGTTTCAACTCTGCCCCCTAGCTGACGGCCAGTGACCCACCGCTACTGAGAAAACTATATGGTGAACATAGCAGTCGCAATCGTGAGCGAGCCAAGACGGCTCTTGCAGTATGGCTCGGGGGGTTCCGGGAAAGGCGCTTGCCCACTGGCTCCCAGGAGTTAGGGATGCCGGATGAATTGTTTCTGGAGCCTGACAGGGGTAGAAGTCCAGAGCCCGCTAAGGCCCAACGCACTCCACTCTGCCCTACATTAATTAGCAGTCAAGGCCCATCCGCTGTGCTTTTCTGTTTCCTACTTGGGAAGCAGGCCCTAAGGAGCAATGAATTCTGGGATACTGCAACAGACTCGGTGACCTTTGCTTGTCAGCTGAAGGAGCAGCTATGAGGGGGGGGACTACATGCTTGCTCAATACCATAATTCAACAGACATCTACAGAACACGTTAGTTTGTTAGTTATTTGGGGAACTAGTTTAAGCTTCGAAACCCTGATAAAGGGAACGTCGTGGCCTGATCTAGTACTCAAAATTTTGCGGGGTGTTGTTAACCTGCTTCACGGCTGGGTCCTTGCCTGGGACGACCACTGAGGGCCTGCAGCTGTGCTGCTGGGCTGGGAAGAAAACCTCCTACCCTCATCTCCTTTCATCTGCAGTCAGGAAGTGCTGCCCTTGCTGCAGAAGCAGCCACACTGAATTTGGTGTGTAGGATGGAAGCTTGGTCTTCAGGTGTGCATCTGGCACTGGGAGGCAAGCCTGCACTGTCCTTCACTGTCAGCTGTCTGCTGCTACCTGAGGGAATTACTGCCCACCTCAGGAAGCGCGCCGGTCAGGGGACGGGGGTATTCACAATTAGGCGAGCACGCCAGCCAAGCAAGCATCAACCACCCTGCACCAGCCTAACAGAAAATATACACCTAGCAGCTTACGTCTTGTGTATATAACTTTTCAGCAACCATAACACTTAGAGCAGTGAAGTGTGCAGAAGCCTGCTCCCTCACTGACTCCACTGCCTCTAGGTGTCACAGCTCCATCGCCTGCTCCCTCGCCGACGCCACTGCCTCTAGGCGTCACAGCTGCACCGCCTGCTCCCTCGCCGATGCCACTGCCTCTAGGCGTCACAGCTACACCGCCTGCTCCCTTGCAGACGCCACTGCCTCTAGGCTTCACAGCTGTACCGCCTGCTCCCTCGCTGACTCCACTGCCTCTAGGCGTCACAGCTCCATCGCCTGCTCCCTTGCTGATTCCACTGCCTCTAGGCGTCACAGCTGCACCGCCTGCTCCCTCACGGACTCCACTGCCTCTTGACGTCACAGCTGCACTGCCTGCTCCCTCGCCGATGCCACTGCCTCTAGGCGTCACAGCTACACCGCCTGCTCCCTTGCAGACGCCACTGCCTCTAGGCTTCACAGCTGTACCGCCTGCTCCCTCGCTGACTCCACTGCCTCTAGGTGTCACAGCTCAATCGCCTGCTCCCTCGACGACGCCACTGCCTCTAGGCTCACAGCTGCACCGCCTGCTCCCTCGACAACGCCACTGCCTCTTGGCATCACAGCTACACCGCCTGCTCCCTCGCTGACTCCACTGCCTCTAGGCATCACAGCTGCACAGCCTGCTCCCTCGCTGACTCCACTGCCTCTAGGCGTCACAGCTGAACAGCCTGCTCCCTCGCTGACCCCACTGCCTCTAGGTGTGTCAGCTCCATCGCCTGCTCCCTTGCTGATTCCACTGCCTCTAGGCGTCACAGCTGCACCGCCTGCTCCCTCGCTGACTCCACTGCCTCTAGGCGTCACAGCTGCACCGCCTGCTTCCTCACGGACTTCACTGCCTCTAGACGTCACAGCTGCACCGCCTGCTCCCTCGCTGACTCCACTGCCTCTAGGCATCACAGCTACACCGCCTGCTCCATCCCTGACGCCACTGCCTCTAGGCATCAGCTGGAGGTGTCAATGCTGTACTGGTGCCTGAGCCCTCACAGTCCAGTTCCTTTTATGTGCCATCTACCCATAAGGAGGCACTGCCCATCTCAAAGCTCAGTTAATTCCACAGCCACACTGAAGCCGGCTGCATCTTCGACATCACCTCTGGGCCCCTGTTCAGGTGTCTGTTCTATGCCACCTTGCAAACTGCCCATGGGGTATGCATAGGCTCTATATAGGGCACATCGCTGTACACAATTGCACACAGGCACTCAGAAGCAATGGACGAAGCAGCTTTTCGCTTCATAACCAAAGCACAGGTCTATCAAAGCAGGAAAGTGAAGCAGCAAATTTCACACAACCAAAGCAATGGAGCAGAGAGACTCCAATAGGGCCTCCTCTCCCTCAGGCCCCAGCCCGCCCGCCGCCCAAGGCACCCTTGGGTGACTTTTCTTATATAGGTGCAATGCGCCACCATGTGCCAGTCCACCCCTGCACTGAGCCCGGTGCGCACAGCTCCACGGGAGGGCACCTTCTCCTATATAAACTCAATGCACCGCCACATGCCAGTCCACCCCTGGACTGAGCCTAGTGCGTACAGCTCCACAGGAGGGAACCTTCTCCTATATAAACTCAATGCACCGCCACATGCCAGTCCACCCCTACACTGAGCCCGGTGCGCACAGCTCCACGGGAGGGCACCTTCTCCTATATAAACTCAATGCACCGCCACATGCCAGTCCACCCCTACACTGAGCCCGGTGTGCACAGCTCCACAGGAGGGCACTATTAGACTTGGCTTTTTCAACGGGTTTACCCCCAGACTTTTTGCTTTTTGGCCATCTGTTTTTGACCTTGTTTTTGTTGGATTAAGGACTCTGGGCACTTTACCAGTGCTAAAGGGCATATGCTCTCCAAGTAAATTGGGTTATGATTGTGTTTCCATGATTGGCTTATTTGATTTACTACTAAGTCCCTAGTACTGTGCACTGTGTGTGCCCAGGGCCTGTAATTCAAATGCTGCTAAAGGGCCTGCGACACGGATTGTGCCACCCACACAAGTAGCCTTTCAAAGGGTTCTCATACCTGCCACTACAGTGTCTGCACACAGTTTTTAACTGCCATGTTGACCTGGCAAGTGCACCCACTTGCCGGGCCCGAACCGCCCCTTTTCTCACATATAAGACACCCCTAAGGTGGGCCCAAGATACCCCTGTGGGCAGGGTGCAGTGTGGGGGAAAGGTAGGACATGTACTGGCATTACATGTCCTGATAGTGAAATACTGGGCATTTCGTTTTTCACTAGTGCAGGGCTATCTGTCTCATAGGTTAACTTGGGAGCTGCTTTGTGACATCTCACAAGCATAACTATCCACTGGACCTGCAGTTGCTGCTTCTGTCTAGGGCAGGGAAAGGACAGAACTGTTCTTTCTGCATACTAAGTATCTCCAAGGGCTTGATGTAGAGCTTGCCTCCTGTTGGAAGTCTCAGGGAAATCAAAGACTTCAACATCTTCTGGGTACCAGCTTCTGGAACTGGATGTTTCAGCTGCCACAGAGGAGAAACGGTATCCTGATGCCATCAACGACGCCGCTGCCGGCTCAGTGACTTGAAGGCACCGTCTCACTTCGCACCGCTACTTTGGTCTCACCGACTACGAAGCCTGAAGCCGCTACAGAGCCGCTGCTTGCACCATGACAAGTGGACACCGCTTGTGGAGAACACGGAGCACTCTCTCACTTCGCACTGCAGCTCTGGTCTCACCGATGACGACGCTCCAGCTGACATCGACAACACTGCCTGCACCATGGTTTAGTGGCACCGCCCGTAAGTTACACGAAGCACTACCCTGTCTCACACTGCAGCCTTGGCCCACCGACTCCGCTGCCTGCACCGCGACATGTGGGCCCCGCACACCACATTGCCCTGTCTCGCACCACAGCCTTGGGTCTACCGACGACAGCGCTTCAGGAACGACACCGTCGCTACTTGCACCGTGACCTGTCAGCACCGCAAGGAGCACCGCTTCGCACCGCAGTCCTGGTCTCACCGACACCGCTGGACAACTGTCACAGAGCCGCTGCCTGCACCACGACCCGAGGGCACCGCATGTCGCACCGCTCCGCTTCACACCGCAGCCCCGACGCCTGCCAAAGCCGGCGATCCTGAATTCAAACTCACGGAGTTCGACCTGCAATGCATGCGACTTCAAGGGTTCAGCAACTACTGCAACGACTTCCGGAACGGACGCCTGCCCTACCACTCCTCCGGAGCTCACCACAAGGTCTGACGCCCTGCATCTCCAAAGGTACTGTTTTATGGATCTCCCAAACACCGTAGGCTGGCCCGCAACACTGCAACCAGCCGGAACTGTTGGATTTGTTTGTTCACGATGCTGTGATAGCACCGGACTGAGCTAACAACTTCAAAGAACTGTATATAAAGCCTATTTTTTGCATTATTCGTATTTTGATCACTGTATGTTGGATTTCTATCGTTTTGGTCTTGTTTTACTCAGATTAATATTGGATATTTTTCTAAAACTGGTGTGGTGTCCTTTTGTAGCGTTTTCACTGTATTACTGTTTGTTATGTGCAAATGCTTTAGACATTGCATCGGAGATAAGCCTGACTGCTCATGCCAAACTACCAAGGGGGTGAGCTGGGGTTAATTTAGATGTGTAATCCCCTTATCCTGACTAGAC
This sequence comes from Calotriton arnoldi, assembly GCA_963921515.1. Lineage (NCBI taxonomy): Eukaryota > Metazoa > Chordata > Amphibia > Caudata > Salamandridae > Calotriton > Calotriton arnoldi. Next base: position 340,429 of record CAWUFW010006325.1, on the reverse strand, counting down.
TAGTGGATTCTGCCTGGCTTAGGTGCATACCCTACCCAACCAGAAAACCCATTTCTAACAGGCACCATCTCCTATATAGACTAAATGAACCGCCGCGTGCATGTCCACCCCTGTACTGAGCCCGGTGCCAACAGCTCCACAGGAGGACACCTTCTGTATAGACAATGCACCGCCAGGTGCCTGTCCACCTCTGCACTGAGCCCAGTGCCCATAGCTCCCCGGGAGGGCATCTCCTGTATAGACTCAATGCACCGCCACGTGCCTGTCCACCTCTACACTGAGCCTGGTGCCCACAGCTCCCACCGCAAGGGCACCTTTCTACCCCCAGAAGAAAGCGGTGAGTCCGAGGTGGAGTGCTAACAGGAGGGGGCACCTCCGCCACCTTACCATCATTCTTCATTTCCCTTTCTGCACTTTCCTTACTTTCAGCCACCATTAGACGTCATTATCAAGGTAATTTGTGGGGGACATTAAGGAAGGAACAGGCAATACAAGCCCACGGGTGCCCGTCGCCCCCACCTTTAGCACAGATAACTGCCATGCAGAGAGGAAGTCGCGCTGTAATATTCCTAATAATTCAGAACATACACCAGGAAGCACTTTTTCACTCCGAGTAATAACTGTCTGCCAGAATGTAATTGGCAAGGTTCGCAGGCAAAGACAGCTTCAGGAAGAAGTGCATGGGCTGGGGTCTGAGACCGCTGGACCAGGGACAGGGTGTGCTTCTGAGGGCAGCACACCTCCCGCTGGGCATGATCTGGACCGGGGTCTGAGACCGCTGGACCAGAGGTAGGGCGTGCTTCAGAGGGCAGCAGACCCCCTGCTGGGAGTAACCTGGACGGGGGGTCTGAAACCGTTGGACCCGAGACAGGGCGTGCTTCAGAGAGCAGCAGACCCCCTACTGGGCGTAACCTGGACGGGAGTCTGAGACCGCTGGACTCGAGACAGGGTGTGCTTCAGAAGGCAGCAGACCCCGCCTCCCCCCAACTGGGCGTAACCTGGACGGGGGTCTGAGACCGCTGGACCCGTGGTAGTGCCTGCTTCAGAGGGCAGAGCAAATGCTGGGAATAACCTGGACGGGGGTCTGAGATCGCTGGACCAGGGACAGGGTGTGCTTCAGAGTGCAGCAGACCCCCCGCTGGGCATAACCTGGACGGGGGTCTGAGATCGCTGGACCAGGGACAGGGCGTGCTTCAGAGGGCAGCAGACCCCCCCGCTGGGCATAATCTGGACGGGGGTCTGAGACCGCTGGACCCGAGGTAGGGTGTGCTTCAGAGGGCAGCAGACCCCCCGCTAGGCATAACCTGGACGGAGGTCTGAGACCGCTGGACCTGAGGTAGGGTGTGCTTCAGAGGGCAGTAGACCCCCTGCTGGGCATAACCTGGATGGGGGTCTGAGACCGCTAGACCCGAGGTAGGGTGTGCTTCAGAGGGCAGTAGACCCCCTGTTGGGCAGAACCTGGACGGGGGTCTGAGACCGCTGGACCAGAGGTAGGGTGTGCTTCAGAGGGCAGTAGACCCCCTGCTGGGCAGAACCTGGACGTGGGTCTGAGACCACTGGACCCCAGGTAGGGTGTGCTTCAGAGGGCAGTAGAACCCCTGCTGAGCAGAACCTGGACGGGGTCTGAGACCGCTGGACCCGTGGTAGTGCCTGCTTCAGAGGGCAGGGCATATGCTGGGCATAACCTGGACGGGGTCTGAGGCCCCTGTACCAGGGACAGGGCGTGCTTCAGAGGGCAGCACACCCCCTGCAGGGCGTAGCCTGAGCATATGATGCGCATTACACAGCACGGGTAGGCCTAACCTGAGAAACTCGTGTAAATTACACAGCACCAGGCCGCTGCTGGGCATAACCTGAGAAAGTCACGTGAATTACACAGTACCAGTAGTGTGAATTATACAGCACCAGGCCACAGCGGGACAAACTGAGAAAGACAAGTCAACTACACAGCACCAGGCTGCTGCTGGGCATAAGCTACAAAACCTGAGAACATCATGTGCATTACAAGGTCTTGGGCCAGATGCTAGACCTAACTGAGAATATTATATTCACCACACACGGCACCAGAACCACTGCCAGACCTCACCGGAGAACTTTATGTGCACTACAGGGACCAGACCCATTGCCAGACCTAACCGGAGAACTTTATGTACACTACATGGACCCGTCCCACTGCCAGACCTAACCAGAGAGCTTTATGTGCACTACAGGGACCAGACCCACTGACAGACCTAACCGGAGAACTTTATGTGCACCACAGGGACCAGACCCACTGCCAGACCTAACCGGAGAACTCTATGTGCACTGCAGAGGTCAGACCTAACCGGAGAAAAACATTTTAATCACACAACACCAAAGCTGAAATGATGTGCATTAAATGGCACTGAGCCTCCTGTTAGACATAAGCTGAGAGAGTCACGTTATGTTACATGGCACTCTGGGACAGGAACCAGACCCACTGTAAGACCCAGACTAAGATGACAGCACAGAGGAGTGGAGCCTGAGTACCTCTGGCACTCTGTTAACCCAGCAGAGGCAACGCCGCTGGTAGACCGAGCCCAAGACATCATGACTGCAGTAGTACAAATCTGTAATACAAACAGCAAACAGGAGCTTAAGCGGATCGCCTGGCACACAAGGGCTCAAGCCAACATCCTGGCACACAGAGCCTCATGCAGATCGCCTGGCACACAGGGGCGCAAGCGGATCGCCTGGCACACAGGGGCGCAAGCGGATCGCCTGGCACACAGGGGCGCAAGCAGATCGCCTGGCACACAGGGGCGCAAGCGGACATCCTGGCACACAGGGGCGCAAGAGGATATCCTGGCACACAGGGCCTTAAGCGCATCACCTGGCACACAGGGCCTCAAGCGGCACGCCTGGCACACAGGGCCTCAAGCGGCACGCCTGGCACACAGGGCCTCAAGCGGCACGCCTGGCACACAGGGCCTCAAGCGGCACGCCTGGCACACAGGGCCTCAAGCGGCACGCCTGGCACACAGGGCCTCAAGCGGCACGCCTGGCACACAGGGGCGCAAGCGACACGCCTGGCACACAGGGGCGCAAGCGACACGCCTGGCACACAGGGGCGCAAGCGGCTCGCCTGGCACACAGGGGCGCAAGCGGCACGCCTGGCACACAGGGGCGCAAGCGGCACGCCTGGCACACAGGGGCGCAAGCGGCACGCCTGGCACACAGGGGCGCAAGCGGCACGCCTGGCACACAGGGGCGCAAGCGGCACGCCTGGCACACAGGGGCGCAAGCGGATCTCTTGGCACACAGGGACGCAAGCGGATCTCCTGGCACCCAGGGGCGCAAGCGGATATCCTGGCACCCAGGGGCGCAAGAGGATATCCTGGCACCCAGGGGCGCAAGAGGATATCCTGGCACCCAGGGGCGCAAGAGGATATCCTGGCACCCAGGGGCGCAAGAGGATATCCTGGCACCCAGGGGCGCAAGAGGATATCCTGGCACCCAGGGGCTCAAGCGGACAGCCTGGCACACAGGGGCTCAAGCGGCACGCCTGGCACACAGGGGCTCAAGCGGCACGCCTGGCACACAGGGGCTCAAGCGGCACGCCTGGCACACAGGGGCTCAAGCGGCACGCCTGGCACACAGGGGCTCAAGCGGCACGCCTGGCACACAGGGGCTCAAGCGGCACGCCTGGCACACAGGGCGCAAGCGGCACGCCTGGCACACAGGGGCGCAAGCGGATCTCCTGGCACACAGGGATGCAAGCGGATCTCCTGGCACACAGAGGTGCAAGTACTGGCACACAGGGCCTCAAGCGCATCGCCTGGCACACAGGGCCTCAAGCGCATCGCCTGGCACACAGGGCCTCAAGCGCATCGCCTGGCACACAGGGCCTCAAGCGCATCGCCTGGCACACAGGGTCGCAAGAGGATATCCTGGCACACAGGGGCGCAAGCGGACAGCCTGGCACACAGGGGCGCAAGCGGACAGCCTGGCACACAGGGGCGCAAGCGGACAGCCTGGCACACAGGGGCGCAAGCGGACAGCCTGGCACACAGGGGCGCAAGCGGACAGCCTGGCACACAGGGGCGCAAGCGGACAGCCTGGCACACAGGGGCGCAAGCGGACCGCCTGGCACACAGGGGCGCAAGCGGACCGCCTGGCACACAGGGGCGCAAGCGGACCGCCTGGCACACAGGGGCGCAAGCGGCTCGCAGGGCACACCGGGGCGCAAGCGGCTCGCAGGGCACACCGGGGCGCAAGCGGCTCGCAGGGCACACCGGGGCGCAAGCGGCTCGCAGGGCACACCGGGGCGCAAGCGGCTCGCAGGGCACACAGGGGCGCAAGCGGCTCGCAGGGCACACAGGGGCGCAAGCGGCTCGCAGGGCACACAGGGGCGCAAGCGACACGCCTGGCACACAGGGGCGCAAGCGACACGCCTGGCACACAGGGGCGCAAGCGACACGCCTGGCACACAGGGGCGCAAGCGACACGCCTGGCACACAGGGGCGCAAGCGACACGCCTGGCACACAGGGGCGCAAGCGACACGCCTGGCACACAGGGGCGCAAGCGACACGCCTGGCACACAGGGGCGCAAGTGGCTCGCCTGGCACACAGGGGCGCAAGCGGCACGCCTGGCACACAGGGGCGCAAGCGGCACGCCTGGCACACAGGGGCGCAAGCGGCACGCCTGGCACACAGGGGCGCAAGCGGATCTCTTGGCACACAGGGACGCAAGCGGATATCCTGGCACCCAGGGGCGCAAGAGGATATCCTGGCACCCAGGGGCGCAAGAGGATATCCTGGCACCCAGGGGCGCAAGAGGATATCCTGGCACCCAGGGGCGCAAGCGGACAGCCTGGCACACAGGGGCTCAAGCGGCACGCCTGGCACACAGGGGCTCAAGCGGCACGCCTGGCACACAGGGGCTCAAGCGGCACGCCTGGCACACAGGGGCTCAAGCGGCACGCCTGGCACACAGGGGCTCAAGCGGCACGCCTGGCACACAGGGGCGCAAGCGGCACGCCTGGCACACAGGGGCGCAAGCGGCACGCCTGGCACACAGGGGCGCAAGCGGCACGCCTGGCACACAGGGGCGCAAGCGGATCTCCTGGCACACAGGGATGCAAGCGGATCTCCTGGCACACAGAGGTGCAAGTACTGGCACACAGGGCCTCAAGCGCATCGCCTGGCACACAGGGCCTCAAGCGCATCGCCTGGCACACAGGGCCGCAAGAGGATATCCTGGCACACAGGGGCGCAAGCGGACAGCCTGGCACACAGGGGCGCAAGCGGACAGCCTGGCACACAGGGGCGCAAGCGGACCGCCTGGCACACAGGGGCGCAAGCGGACCGCCTGGCACACAGGGGCGCAAGCGGACCGCCTGGCACACAGGGGCGCAAGCGGACCGCCTGGCACACAGGGGCGCAAGCGGCTCGCAGGGCACACCGGGGCGCAAGCGGCTCGCAGGGCACACCGGGGCGCAAGCGGCTCGCCTGGCACACCGGGGCGCAAGCGGCTCGCCTGGCACACAGGGGCCCAAGCGGCTCGCCTGGCACACAGGGGCGCAAGCGGCTCGCCTGGCACACAGGGGCGCAAGCGGCCCGCCTGGCACACAGGGGCGCAAGCGGCCCGCCTGGCACACAGGGGCGCAAGCGGCCCGCCTGGCACACAGGGGCGCAAGCGGCTCGCCTGGCACACAGAGGTGCAAGTGGATATCCTGGCACACCAGGGCTCAAGCAGATATCGTGACACAGGGGCGCAAGCAGAAATCTGGCACACAGAGGTACAAGTGGATTTTTTTGCACACAGGGGCCCGAGCAGATCTCCAGGCACAGAGGAGCCAAAGTGGATCTCCAAGCCGGAAGCCGCTGCGGCCATCCTTCATACAAGAAACATTCAACGGACAAGCACAGCCTGACAGTCGAGCCTGTCAGCCAGCTGTACAAGGCGTAGGCCTACTATGCCTCATTGTATTTCCCATCTGCCCCCTGCGGAGAGAAGCCGACAGTCAAGACATGAAATAAACGTGTTTTTTCACCACCTCCCTAGGTAACAGTCGAGGGCGGCCAGGCAGCCTTCCATCCGCTCGACGCAAGCAGGGAACAGATTGCAGGAGGACGCCTTGTTTACTGCACGGCCCGATCATCTGGCTCGTAAAAAACATTTCGTGTAAATATGATGAAGAAGAGGCTGTTTTGGGCTGTTTTTCCATCCCTCTAAGTGTTGTTCTCGCTCGCTCTTCTGGGGGGTTGGCTGTGAGTTATAACGACAACGTTCGGTTACTTCTCCAGTCAACAGTGTGTCCTCACATGGCCAGGTATCGCCGAGCTCCAGCCTTTCCCCTGGAGTGACCCGGATCCCCCACCTTCCCTCCAGCATTCCCTACTGCAACAGACAGCACAAAACATCACTTTAAACTTTTTGGGTTATGGGTCGTGAACCCCCAGCAGTATTTATTATGATAACAAAACATTAAAAAATGCACTCACTATCATTTCACAAAATTATACGCAGAAACACCATAAACCAGATAACTGATTATTTACAATTTTGCTTGATAGCTAACCTTAACATTGACTCTAATACATAGCCATTCTTAACCATACCTTAACATTGTCCCTGCTCATCCAACGTTGAGCCTACGAGTGAGATCATGACTGGTTAACCTGTGAGGGGCCCTCTTTAAGGGGAGAGGCCCATCCCCTTGGATTACCTAGTCAGAGTAACTTGTGCAGGAGGCCCGTCTGCCCGCCAGGTTACCTACCTTGGGCACCCCCATACACCCTCATTATCCCTCCAAGGACCTGTGCTAGCTTGGCGCCCACGTGGGGATTGGCCGTAAAGGCCTGTTGGCAGCGAGCACTCACAACCCTGCACCCTCTAGCTGACTTACAGCAAGCACACCATTGAGGGCCCGAGAGCCCACTGTCCCACCTATCCCAAGTAAAAAGATGCCTTGTATGGACCTGAGGGCCCCACCAATCATGACCTCACCCGCCGTCCTAGGATACTACAATAAATATGACGAAAAACACCAAAACAGCTACAAAAGAAGAGTTAATGCAAATGAACAGCAAATCGATAATCAAAACAGCAACTTAAATAATGCTAGGCTGAAGAGAAAAATAATGCACTCAAGAACTAGAATTCTTAAACAATACAACAATCTGCTGAATAAGGGGATGGTGGGCGGGCCGAAAATAACTTTATCTGGTACCCCGGCGGGTGGCGGGGGACCAGCAGCATCCTGTCGGCAGAGTGGTGAGCAGAAAAGAGACCGCTCCACCACTCCGTCCCCCTTTTTATGCCACGGGACCCAGCGCAGACTGGATCAGTGGGGACCCGGAAGCATTAAACCACTTCCGGGGTCGCCGCCTGCCCAGGGCCTAATCATTGAGGCCGAAGGGCTGGCCCCGGCGCGGCTCCCCCGATTTGGGGGCGCCTTGGCAGTTGATTTGTTTTTCTTCTAAATACCAATGTATCCTTTTTAGGTCGAGCCTAGCGCAGCGCGCATGCGGTGCTCTATGGGGAGGCCTCTTGGAATCACTCCAGACTTCCCCAAAACTTTTCCCTTTGCGTGTGGCTTTCAAAAATGAATGCATGCAATTGGCCAAAGGCAGGTGCATGTCCCACCTTTTCTCTAAATGTTCACTCCCACGGCCTCCAGCTGTCGGGAGCGAGCAGCGCCTCGCAGGCTGCCAGCTGCATTCCTCCCTTGTCGTGGATCATGTTACAAATGAAACATAGCGCGGTCGCTTTCACTTTCACGGTCGCGCGTGCTTGTCTTCCACACTGGTCTGTGGTTCTTTTTCATGTTCACTCCTTTATTTGTTTCTCGCACTTTTTAATTTGTCACGCTATCTCCCATTGGTTTATTTGATTGCAAGCATGTTATTTAATTAAAAGTAGTAGTCTAAAAAGGCAGCGCACGCCTGCAAGGCAGGCATAGTCATGTCAGCTTAGCAGACCGCCGCACTTCCGGAGCATTACCGGTGTGTATACCATGGACACTATGCTTCCAATTCCGGAGCATTACCGGTGTGTATACCATGGCACACTACGCTTCCACTTCCGGAGCATTACCGGTGCGTATACCATGGCACACTAGGCTTTTACTGCCGGAGCATTACCCATGTGTATACCATGGACACGACGCTTCCACTTCCGGAGCATTACCGGTGTGTATACCATGGCACACTTTCCACTTCCGGAGCATTACTAGTGTGTATACCATGGCACACTACGCTTCAACTTCCGGAGCATTACCAGTGTGTATACCATGGACACTATGCTTCCCCTTCCGGAGCATTACCAGTGTGTATACCATGGCACACTAGGCGTTTTACTTCTGGAGCATTACCCGTGTGTATACCATGGCACACTACGCTTCCACTTCCGGAGCATTACCGGTGTGTATACCATGGCATTATGCTTCCACTTCCGGAACATTACCGGTGTGTTTACCATGGCACACTACATTTCCATTTTTGGAGCATTACCGTTGTTTATCATGGCACATTACGTTTCCACTTCCGGAGCATTACCGGTGTCTTTACCATGGCACACTATGCTTCTGAAGCATTACCGGTGTGCATACCATAGCGCACTACGCTTCCACTTCCGATTACTGGAAATGCTCCATTTCCAGAGCATTACCGGTGTGTATACCATGGCACACTAGGCGTTTTACTTCTGGAGCATTACCCGTGTGTATACCATGGCACACTACGCTTCCAGTTCCGGAGCATTACCGGTGTGTATACCATGGCATACTACGCTTCCACTTCCGGAGCATTACGGGTGTGTATACCATGGCACACTAGGCATTTACTTCCGGAGCATTACCCGTGTGTATACCATGGGACATTATGCTTCCACTTCCGGAGCATTACCGGTGTGTATACCATGGACACTATGCTTCCAATTCCGGAGCATTACCGGTGTGTATACCATGGCACACTACACTTCCACTTCTGGAGCATTACCGGTGTGTATACCATGCACACTACGCTTCAACTTTGAGCATTACCGGTGGGTTTACCATGGCACACTACGCTTCCACTTCCGGAGCATTACCGGTTTATACCATGGCACACTAGGCTTTTACTTCCGGAGTATTACCGGTGTGTTTACCATGGCACACTATGCTTCCTATTCCGGAGCATTACCGGTGTATACCATGGTACACTAGGCTTTTACTTCCAGAGTATTACTGGTGTGTTTACCATGGCACACTACGCTTCCACTTCTGGAGCATTACCGGTGTGTATACCATGGCACACTACGCTTCTACTTTTGGAGCATTACCGTTGTGTTTACCATAGCACACTACGCTTCCACTTCCGAATACTAAAAATGCCTCACTTCCGGAGCATTACCGGTGTGTTTACCATGGCACACTACGCTTCCACTTCCGGAGCATTACCGGGGTGTATACCATGGCACACTACGCTTCTACTTTTGGAGCATTACCGGTGTGTATACCATGGACACTATGCTTCCAATTCCGGAGCATTACAGGTGTGTATACCATGGCACACTACGCTTCCACTTCCGGAGCATTACCGGTGTGTATACCATGGACACTATGCTTCCAATTCCGGAGCATTACCAGTGTATACCATGGTACAATTGACTTTTACTTCCTGAGTATTACCGGTGTGTATACCATGGCACACTACACTTCCACTTCCGGAGCATTACCGGTGTGTATACCATGGACACTACACTTCCACTTCCGGAGCATTACCGGTGTGTATACCATGGCACACTAGGCATTTACTTCCGGAGCATTACCGGTGTGGATACCATGGGCACTGTGCTTCCAATTCCGGAGCATTACCGGTGTGTATACCATGGCACACTACGCTTCCACTTCCGGAGCATTACCGGTGCGTATACCATGGCACACTACGCTTTTACTGCCGGAGCATTACCCATGTGTATACCATGGACACAACGCTTCCACTTCGAGCATTACCGGTGTGTATAACATGGCACACTACGCTTCCACTTCCGCAGCATTACCCGTGTGTATACCATGGCACACTAGGCTTCCACTTCCAGAGCATTACCGGTGTGTATATCATGGCACATTACGGTTCCACTTTCGGAGCATGACCGGTGTGTTTACCATGGCACACTATGCTTCTGAAGCATTACCGGTGTGCATATCATAGCACTACGCTTCCAGTTCCGGAGCATTACCGGTGTGTATACCATGGCACACTACGCTTCCACTTCCGGAGCATTACCGGTGTGTATACCATGGACACTATGCTTCCAATTCCGGACCATTAGCAGTGTATACCATGGTACACTAGACTTTTAATTCCGGAGTACTACAGGAGTGTATACCATAGCACACTACACTTCCACTTCTGGAGCATTACCGGTATGTATACCATGGCACACTACGCTTCAACTTTTGGAGCATTACCGGTTTATACCATGGCACACTAGGCTTTTACTTCCGGAGTATTGCCGGTGTGTTTACAATGGCACACTATGCTTCCTATTCCGGAGCATTACCGGTGTATACCATGGTACACTAGGCTTTTACTTCTGGAGCATTACCGGTGTGTTTACCATGGCACACTACGCTTCCACTTCTGGAGCATTACCGTTGTGTTTACCATAGCACACGACGCTTCCACTTCCGATTACTAAAAATGCCTCACTTCCGGAGCATCACCGGTGTGTTTACCATGGCACACTACGCTTCCAGTTCCGGAGCATTACCGGTGTGTATACCATGGACACTATTCTTCCAATTCAGGAGCATTACCAGTGTATACCATGGTACAACAGTCTTTTACTTCCTGAGTATTACCGGTGTGTATACCATGGCACACTACGCTTCCACTTCCAGAGCATTACCGGTGTGTATATCATGGCACATTACGGTTCCACTTCCGGAGCATGACCGGTGTGTTTACCATGGCACACTATGCTTCTGAAGCATTACCGGTGTGCATATCATAGCACTACGCTTCCAGTTCCGGAGCATTACCGGTGTGTATACCATGGCACACTACGCTTCCACTTCCGGAGCATTACCGGTGTGTATACCATGGACACTATGCTTCCAATTCCAGACCATTAGCAGTGTATACCATGGTACACTAGACTTTTAATTCCGGAGTACTACAGGAGTGTATACCATAGCACACTACACTTCCACTTCTGGAGCATTACCGGTATGTATACCATGGCACACTACGCTTCAACTTTTGGAGCATTACCGGTGTGTTTACCATGGCACACTATGCTTCTACTGTCGGAGCATTACCGGTTTATACCATTGCACACTAGGCTTTTACTTCCGGAGTATTGCCGGTGTGTTTACAATGGCACACTATGCTTCCTATTCCGGAGCATTACCGGTGTATACCATGGTACACTAGGCTTTTACTTCTGGAGCATTACCGGTGTGTTTACCATGGCACACTACGCTTCCACTTCTGGAGCATTACCGGTGTGTTTACCATAGCACACGACGCTTCCACTTCCGATTACTAAAAATGCCTCACTTCCGGAGCATCACCGGTGTGTTTACCATGGCACACTACGCTTCCAGTTCCGGAGCATTACCGGTGTGTATACCATGGACACTATTCTTCCAATTCAGGAGCATTACCAGTGTATACCATGGTACAACAGTCTTTTACTTCCTGAGTATTACCGGTGTGTATACCATGGCACACTACGCTTCCACTTCCGGAGCATTACCGGTGTGTATACCATGGACACTACGCTTCCACGTCCGGAGCATTACCGGTGTGTATACCATGGCATACTAGGCATTTACTTCCGGAGCATTACCCGTGTAATAATCGGGGCCACGGAATTATGTGGCAGGGGAGGACAAAATATGCAGCAGGGTTGAGTAAATTATGTGGCAAGAAAAGGCAAATTACGAGGCACAATGCCGCACATTTTGTGACGGTATTACTTCATTATTTTGCCATTTTGTAAACATGCCAACACTGTCTGAGCTTTGGATTCACCTCATTAGTACCAGTGTAACACCCAAATATAGCAATAAGCAGCAGATAGGTGATCAGTCAGGCTTTGTAAAGGGCTTTCAGCAGCACTGCACAGAAATGCATGGGTTCTCGGATTTCCACTTCCGGCAGTGCCACATACTTCAGTCCGTGTTAAACTAGGATAGGCCCACGTGATGTGACATTACATTAAACAAATCTGTGCCTGGGCCACGGGGTGAACAAGGAGGAGGAAAGATTGCGGGCTTTCTCCCCTGGTCTGTTTCTTGTTGTGAATAGATTCCATTTTGTGTGGGGCATCTGCTTTTGGTGAATACCATTCCTATGGACGAGTGCCTTCTCTGGGTTCTTAGGTCTTCACGATCTGGCTAGGGAGCAGGCTTATGCGTGGCGCTGTGGGACATTTTAAGTCATGACTATGGCCACTGCAAAATATTCTAAAGGAAAACATCACAAAGTTATTGAAACCTATTTGTTAAGGAGCTTAAATAATCGTAGCACAATAAAAATAACAGCTCTTCAATAAAAATGCATTGAATGGAATCATGTAATGTGTTCTGGAGTATTAATGTTCTTTCCAAATTAGTTATGAGATTTAATTAAAAAAACGTAATTTATGAATTTCAATTTTTTGTTATATAATGTTATAGCCTGCTTGCAGAGCGAACACATTCATATGAGTTACCATGCTACAAAATCACTACGGATAACAGAAATATTTGCAGTGCGCAACACAAATGCTCAAATAATAATACAGCATTTGGGGGGAAAGATGGGGCCCTGAGATGTACAGTACCTTATAGGGTGCCCTACTGCCTTTTAATGTTTATTCCTTGCTATCTCGTGTCCAGCCTGACAAATCACAATAATTTTTATTTTCTCAGTAGATTTCATTTCTAAAGGTATATCATTAAATAAAGAAATATGTGAGGTACTCAGCATTGTAATCTCAAAGTCTGTTATAATATATACACACATACATCCCACCAACACACATCATATCACAACTCACCACTACATTCCACACCATGCCAGTGCCCTTACGTCACTACACTAAGCACAACTTGCACACAAATTTTACAGTACTAAACACAGCAGCTACATTGCTCTACAACATACCTTAAAAACATTGCCAATATCTCTGGCTAAACACTTATAAGGTCCCAAAGGCGAGACCTATTGGCTATGCCAATGCTGGTTTCCTCTACTTCAAGGTCTGGGTCAAATCAGGTTGCAGCGTCCTACAGAGCATGGATAGATGTCACCTGCCATCACCCCTGGCTGAAAGCCCTATTCTAGCTGGCCTTTAGGTGTCACTGCTGCACCCGCACCTGTCTGCTCTCAACCATGATCCACACCAGTGCAGTACCACACCCGAGCACAAGGAGTCACTATTGTACAAGTACTTGTCCGAAACACCTCTCGACATGGCCACAGGGGGTCACTGCTAGCCAATAAGTCAAACTACTGTCTGTGTGCTTGTCCTCTCCTTGGCCATTGGGCATCACTGCTGTTCATGTGCCCGTCTGCTCTCTGGCCACGGTAGCAATGCACGTTCTACCATTCCACCATGGCTGTATGTCTGAACAACGCATGCCATTTCTCTACAGTATTTACAACAAATGCATCATCACCATGCATGTCTTTACCATGCATATAGTTACTATGACATGCCTTGGGGAAAGCACTGGACTTTGCAGCAGTAGCATTTACTATTCCAAATTCATTCTGCCTAACGAGTAGGGAAAGCGTTGGACTTTAAAGTCCAATGCCGCTTTCCCCAAGGCATGTTGTAACGACATGCGTGGTAACGACATTCGTTGTAACGGACACATTGTTACTGCAGTGCGTGGTTCGGCCGTCGTGGTAAAGGCTGATTCACCTCCACAATGCAAAACCGTGCCATACTATACATTATCAGTAGGTATCATTGGTGTACAAGTGCTTATCGACTATCTGCCCACTGGGTGTCTCAGCTGTACCCGTGCTGGTCTCCTACACCAGATTCACAGCCAATGCCACACTAGGCCTGGCCACAGGGTGCCACCACTGTGCACGTGCTCGTCTCCTACACCAGATTCACAGCCAATGCCATACTAGGCCTGCCCACAGGGTGACACCGCTGTACCCGTGCTCGTCTCCTACACCAGATTCACAGCCAATACTACATTAGGCCTGGTCACAGGGTGACACCACTGTGCCCGTGCCCATCTCCTGCACCAGATTCACAGCGAATGCCACACTAGGCCTGGCCACAGGGTGGCACTGATGTAATCTAACTTTTCCACTTCCCCCAGGCTCCAAGCCAATGCCACACTAGGCCTGGCCACAGGGTGCCACTGCTGTACCCGTGCTTGCCTACTCCAACAGATTGAATGCAACACAAGGCCTGCCCGCAGGGTGCCACCGCTGTACTGTGCTCGTCTCCTACACCAGATTCACAGCCAATGCCACAGTAGGCCTGCCCGCAAGGTGCCACCGCTGTACCCGTGCTTCACTTCTACACTAGATTCAAAGCCAATGCCACACTACACCTGCCCGCAGGGTGCCATCGCTGCACCTGTGCTCGTCTCCTACACCAGATTCACAGACAATGCCACACTAGGCCAGCCCGCAGGGTGCCACAGCTGTACCCGTGCTTGACTTCTACACTAGATTCAAAGCCAATGCCACACTACGCCTGCCCACAGGGTGCCACCGATGTACCCGTGCTCGTCTCCTACAGCAGATTCACAGCCAATGCCACACTATGCCTGGCCACAGGGTGCCAGCGCTGCACTCGTGCTTGACTCCTACACCAGATTCACAGCCAATGCCACACTACGACTCCCACAGAGTGCCCCTACTGTACCCGTGCTTGACTCCAACACTAGATTCAAAGCCAATGCCACACTACGCATGCCCACAGGGTGCCACCGCTGTACCCGTGCTTGCCTGCTCTCACCATGATACAAGCATGTGCAATAGTATGTCTGGCCACCGAGCAGCAGTGTCTAGTCCGCTCGAATCAAACCAGTGTCCCGCTATGCCTGGCAATTCGTGCCTGGTGCGTGTACCAGTGCCAGGTGCGTGCCCTCTCCCACCTCGATCCATGCCAGCGGTCACTGGGCGCCGCTCTGGTGTCCTGCAGTAGTCTGCTTCCTCCAGCTATCCCTCTAGGACTCGATTTCCCATATTTAGCTAGCCTCCAGAGTTGAATCTATTTCTGTACGTACTTCGCACAAAGATGTTTAATTGATAAGAACATATACACTGAGGGGGTGAACAAGAAGCAACAAATAATAATACGAATGAAAAATGCATAGCTTAAATACTTAGTCAGCAAAGCGCAAAATCCCCCCTCATAGCACAAGATCTGCCACAAATGGGATATTCTAGACTATTACACAGCACGTAGTTCATATGACACAACAGATATGGCTTCTGTCATTCTTTGAATCTGTTACTGTCATCAGGTGAGAAGAAGGCACAGACCGTGCGAGGGTTGTCGAGGATTAAAGGCTGCTGATGGGATAAACACATGGACAGGTCCCCCTTCTGAAGGCCGGGAGTACACCCAGTGATGCTGTAAACGGTCCCCCTTCTGAAGGCCGGGAGTACACCCAGTGATGCTGTAAACGGTCCCCCTTCTGAAGGCCGGGAGTACACCCAGTGATGCTGTAAACGATGGATTGTTTGTCAGCCGAGGCACTGGGTATGAAAAGGACCTCGACCCCACTATTACTCTGTGGAGTTTGAAACGACAGGCATGATTTTTGTATCAACTATATCCATGAGTGTCTGAAGGGCTCTCCTTACACCGTGTCCCTTAGTGGTGTAGTTTCTCCATCACAACAGTAGGGAGGCTTGCAAAGCACTAACATCCGGGAAGTCTACCAGGGTAAACTAGTCATCTGTTCTACAATAGTATTGCTTTTTTTTATTTACAAGTATTTCTATATTCTTATTACTGATCATGTATCTCAATTGATCTTAATCAACATGCGTTTTGCAGGGGAGAGCTTCATCAGGGCACGACCAAAACAGTCAACAAAAACAATTTTCTTTCACTTCATTCACTAATCATATACAAGATTATCAAACCACTTACAAACAATGGAGTTTGGCAAGCCCTGGTACAGTGGAATACCTTACCAATGTAAGTCTTGCCTGCACAACAAGACGACCCCAAGCCTTACCAACGGGTGAGGCAGACTGAAGGTCTTAAAAAAAACATTTTCGACTAGGATCCAATGGAGCTTCGATCGATAGCTTCGCTTCAAGAGAAGCAAGAACAGCCTTCCTCCTGCCATATGACCTACCTGTAGTCGATCTATGACATATTTAAGAAGTTCTTAGCATAGGGACCGTTCACAGTAGATCTTAGATCAAAGCCCGATAGTTTCTACCAATATCTGGATGGGGTGAAGCAGCAGATGCCGAATTTTCCCCTTAACTTGAGTGAATCTCTGGCCATCCATCTTCCACGTGCAATGAGTAAAACTATACTGCCTAATCCCTACCCAGGGGATAACACAGGTGCACACAGATAGGCCAAGACCCACGGCACAGTACCAGAAGATAATACAGGAGCACACACACATGCCGAGACCCACGGCACAGTACCAGAGGATGACACAGGAACACACAGACAGGCCGAGACCCACAGCACAGTACCAGAGGATGACACAGGAGCACACAGACAGGTCAAGACCCACGGCACAGTACCAGAGGATAACACAGGAGCACACAGACAGGCCGAGACCCACGGCACAGTACCAGAGGATAACACAGGAGCACACAGACAGGCCGAGACCCACGGCACAGTACCAGAGGATAACACAGGAGCACACAGACAGGCCGAGACCCACGGCACAGTACCAGTGGATAACAGTAGCACGTCGGCAGGCCGAGAACCACAGCACAGTAAAATAGGATAACACAGGAACACACAGACAGGCCGAGACCCACAGCACAGCACCAGAGGATGACACAGGAACACACAGACAGGCCGAGACCCACGGCACAGTACCAGAGGATGACACAGGAACACACAGACAGGCCGAGACCCACAGCACAGTACCAGAGGATGACACAGGAACACACAGACAGGCCAAGACTCACGGCACAGTACCAGAGGATAACACAGGAGCACACAGACAGGCCGAGACCCACAGCACAGTACCAGAGGATGACACAGGAACACACAGACAGGCCGAGACCCACGGCACAGTACAAGAGGATAACACAGGAGCACACAGACAGGCCGAGACCCACGGCACAGTACCAGAGGATGACAGGCACACACAGACAGGCCGAGACCCACAGCACAGTACCAGAGGCTGACACAGGAACACACAGATAGGCCGGGACCCACGGCACAGTACCAGAGGATAACACAGGAGCACACAGACAGGCCGAGACCCACGGCACAGTACCAGAGGATAACACAGGAGCACACAGACAGGCCGAGACCCACGGCACAGTACCAGAGGATAACACAGGAGCACACAGACAGGCCGAGACCCACGGCACAGTACCAGAGGATAACACAGGAGCACACAGACAGGCCGAGACCCACGGCACAGTATCAGTGGATAACAGTAGCACGTCGGCAGGCCGAGAACCACAGCACAGTAAAATAGGATAACACAGGAACACACAGACAGGCCGAGACCCACAGCACAGTACCAGAGGATGACACAGGAACACACAGACAGGCCGAGACCCACGGCACAGTACAAGAGGATAACACAGGAGCACACAGACAGGCCGAGACCCACAGCACAGTACCAGAGGATAACAGGAACACACAGACAGGTCAAGACTCACGGCACAGTACAAGAGGATAACACAGGAGCACACAGACAGGCCGAGACCCACGGCACAGTACCAGTGGATAACAGTAGCACGTCGGCAGGCCGAGAACCACAGCACAGTAAAATAGGATAACACAGGAACACACAGACAGGCCGAGACCCACAGCACAGTACCAGAGGATGACACAGGAACACACAGACAGGCCGAGACCCACGGCACAGTACAAGAGGATAACCCAGGAGCACACAGACAGGCCGAGACCCACGGCACAGTACCAGAGGATAACACAGGAGCACACAGACAGGCCGAGACCCACAGCACAGTACCAGAGGATGAGACAGGAACACACAGACAGGCCGAGACCCACGACACAGTACAAGAGGATAACACAGGAGCACACAGACAGGCCGAGACCCACGGCACAGTACCAGAGGATGACACAGGAACACACAGACAGGCCGAGACCCACAGCACAGTACCAGAGGATGACACAGGAAGACACAGACAGGCCGAGACCAACAGCATAGTACCAGAGGAGAACACAGGAACACACAGACAGGCCGAGACCCACGGCACAGTACAAGAGGATAACCCAGGAGCACACAGACAGGCCGAGACCCACGGCACAGTACCAGAGGATAACACAGGAGCACACAGACAGGCCGAGACCCACAGCACAGTACCAGAGGATTAGACAGGAACACACAGACAGGCCGAGACCCACGTCACAGTACAAGAGGATAACACAGGAGCACACAGACAGGCCGAGACCCACGGCACAGTACCAGAG
Source organism: Calotriton arnoldi (assembly GCA_963921515.1). Lineage (NCBI taxonomy): Eukaryota > Metazoa > Chordata > Amphibia > Caudata > Salamandridae > Calotriton > Calotriton arnoldi. The sequence continues at coordinate 321,857 of CAWUFW010006325.1, read as the reverse complement.
GATGACACAGGAACACACAGACAGGCCGAGACCCACAGCACAGTACCAGAGGATGACACAGGAAGACACAGACAGGCCGAGACCAACAGCATAGTACCAGAGGAGAACACAGCAGCACACAGAGAGGCAGAGACCAATGGCACAGTACCAGAGGAGAACACAGGAGCAAACAGACTGGCTCGGGGCACTGTGAGATGCAGAGCATGGTACCCAGATAAGAGAAGCACACCAACCAGCTCGGAAGCACACAGGATTCGGGGCATGGTCATACAGGATAACAAGCAAGCTTGCAGTCTCGTAGGAGCGTGAGATGCAAGGTGCAGATGAGAGGTCTACAGGTGGAAAAGGTTACCGGCGGTGGATACATGATGGGTAAGGGTTTTGAAGATGTAACAGGGGTTGAGATGGGCAGGGTGTGGAAAGCTTACTGCCGAAGTAAAGGGCATAGAAATGTACAGGTTTTCTTCAGACGAGGAGCTGCAAGAGTACATAAATGAAGAGGATGGAGAGACATGAGGAGATGCACATGGTATGCAGAGGTGAGGAGACGTGCAGGGTGCAGAAGTATGAAGTGTAGAGGAAAGGAGATGAGAAGATGTACAGAGTGTGGAGCTCTGAGGAGACATTCAGATTATGTCGATCTATGATGATGAAAGTTATGTTGAGAAAAGGGCGATCTTGGCGAGACGTGGCGATCTATCACAAGACACTGTATGGGTGTGTGCTGGGGAGAAATGCTATCAGGGGTGTAGTGATTCCTGGTGACGGTGAGACATGCTCAGGGTGTGGTAATGGCATACGGGGCATGCACAGTACGCTCATGGTTTGGCGATCTGTTGCAAAATATGGTCAGGATGGGGTGATCTCTGGGGAGACGAGTGCAGTGCATGCAGAGCTCTCCGATCAGCCCGATCTCTAGGTCACGGGGCCGATGGGCAGTAATCAGCCATATCAGTTTTCGGTACTGCTGTTTCTCCTCACTGTTACGGGGAGCCGGGAAAGTATGGATTGCAAAGGTTACCCTCGACTTTAATATCTTTGAATATGTATAGTAGCTGCGATCAAGCTATAGTAGCTGCGATCAAGCTGTAAAAGGCCTACTCATGAGATGATTCGGGATCTGAGCTCAAATCCAATACAACATAACAGATCACAGTTAAGACTAATATCCATCCATTTCATTTTTAAAACATGTTTAAGTTTACAGATTACTGCTCCTGCCCACTATGGCCTCCACTTCTGTGTCTCTTGTGCAGGTTTCTGTGCAGTGCCTCAGCTGTGGTTTAGGGTCTTCTGTTCTGTTTCCACAGTTCCCCTCCAGGTGTTCTTTGGCCTGCCTCTGCTCAGTTTGCCATCTAAGGTCCAGAGGAGAGCTGTTCTGGTGATAGATTACAAAGGTGAAAACCCCAAATTTCTACATGACGGTTGAGAAATTCTAAGCCCACCAATGCTCAGGGTTTATCAATGGGGCCAGCGTGCAAGTCCATTAGGGTTCTGTGGGAAGGCTCTGCGAGTCCTTCAGAATGGGCCTGGGACTCTGGCGTTACTACTGTGATGCAACTCGTGCTTTTGCACCCTGAAGGAAATGATGCCTGTGGACTAGTTTTATCTGTTGACTGTTTCAAGGTTCATCAAGCCTGGGAGAGCTTCTGTGTGCTCACCTGAGGGTGCTGCACCGGATCGCTGTCCTGTGCCAGTGGTACAAACTGTTGGCTGTTTGAAGGTTGATCAACCCTGGGGGAGCTTCTGTGTGCTCACCTGAGGGTGCTGCACCGAATCACGGTCCTGTGCCAGTGGTACAGACTTTGCCGTTTCAAGGTTCATCAACCCTGGGGGGAGCTTCTGTGTGCTCACCTGAAAAGGCTGCACTGGACCGCCGTCCTGTGCCAGTGGTACAGACTGTTGGCCGTTTCAAGGTTCATCAAGCCTGGGGGAGCTTCTGTGTGCTCACCTGAGGGTGCTGCACCGGATCGCTGTCCTGTGCCAGTGGTACAGATTCACAAACCTCCTTAAGAAAGTTTGATGAGCCCACATTGAGCCTTCTTCACTTTGCCACGACGAGAGCAGAGAACCACAATCCCCTAATGGTGGGATCAGTGAAGCCCCAAGCACATTCCATCACAGTGTAGGCCCGACAGGATGGCTCCTGGATGAATGGAACACAGGCAAAGACGGCAGACTGAAAAGACCCAGCAGGCACAAGCAGACCTGTTGATAATTTACATCCCCACTGCTAACTGCTTCTCTCACTGGTGGACCGCAGCCCAATAGGACATGGACCCCTGTTTGGACCTGGGTGACGGTTGACCCTGCGGAGCACACATTCCCTCACAAGGCCAGATATCCACTAGGCACACGTACCTTCACCAGAACACTGACAGGTTGAAGATGCACCATACTATGACATGAGGAGCGCCTCTACGGAACAAAAGAGTTGCTCTTATCAAGGGCAGAAGCACAGATTAAAAACCTGACCGGAGGTATGAGTGGAATAAGGGCCGAAAAGCTCCAATAAGAGCAGAAGGTCACGACTCGTTGCCGCACATGAATACTAGGCAGCTGGAAGGAGTCGAAGGGAGGAAGGCCTGCCACAGTGAGGTACCAATTAGAGGACGAGAGGTGATGAGGCTAGCTAGGGAAAAGCAAAGCGGTAATGAGGTAGTCGAGGTAGAAATCCAGCGAGCACTCTCTACGAGTGGTGACCCCTTCTGCACCTTCATTCACCTTGGGACCGTCTGAGGTGGCGAATAAGTACGAGAAGCTGCCTGAGGTCAGGAAGCAGACAGAGATAATGAGACAGAGATGGAGAAACAGGCATTGACTCAGTCTGACACTGGGAAGAGCCAGGAAGGAGCTTGAGGCAGGGAAGGTGCAAGAGAAGGTGAGACACAGAAGCAGGGACAGGGTATGAGAAGAAGCAGGGACAGGGTATGAGACACAGGTAGACGTAGGCAGGGACGGAGTAAGAGGCGCGAAGGAGCCTGAGCAGGGTAAAGGGGCAAGAGAGGGTGAGACAATGAGGTTGGGAAGGCGAACAGAACAGGACAACCAAAGACGGGAAGAAGCCAGAGGGGCTGAAGCAGTGATGCAGGGTCAAAGTCTGAAGCGAGGAAGAAGCGGCGCAGGAGACCATGGAGACAGGGAAGGCGTAAGAGGCTGGAAGGTGCCAGCCAACCAGAGGCCGGAAGGAGTAAGAGGCTGGAAGGTGCCAGCCAACCAGAGGCCGGAAGGAGTACGAGGATGGAAGGAGTAAGGGACTGGAAGGTGCCAGCCAACCAGAGGCAGGAAGGAGTAAGAGGCTGGAAGGAGTAAGAGGCAGGAAGGAGTAAGAGGCTGGAAGGAGTAAGAGGCAGGAAGGAGTAAGAGGCAGGAAGGAGTAAGAGGCAGGAAGGAGTACGAGGCAGGAAGGAGTAAGAGGCTGGAAGGAGTAAGAGGCTAGAAGGAGTAAGAGGCTGGAAGGAGTAAGAGGCTGGAAGGAGTAAGAGGCTGGAAGGAGTAAGAGGCTGGAAGGAGTAAGAGGCTGGAAGGAGTAAGAGGCTGGAAGGAGTAAGAGGCTGGAAGGAGTAAGAGGCTGGAAGGAGTAAGAGGCTGGAAGGAGTAAGAGGCTGGAAGGAGTAAGAGGCTGGAAGGAGTAAGAGGCTGGAAGGAGTAAGAGGCTGGAAGGAGTAAGAGGCTGGAAGGAGTAAGAGGCTGACCTGCTCGGAATGGTTCCAATCAGTCTGCAGGCCGAGCTGTTGAAGTGTAAATGTTATGCACTCGTTTTGCTTACATATTGCTCTATGTAAAGTTAGCATTCATGGCACCATTTTAAGTTGAGCCGCCATTTTGAGCCATGATCGAAACTAACTTCTGTCTCACTCTGTCTGCCTCAAAAGCAGCTGCTATATTGGTTTTTTTCTTTTTTTGTATCTCTCCAAGATTGAGCTTCGCTGTACTAATGAATAGACTGTTTTTGTCATCACATACCTTTCCCACTAGATAGGTCTGCTCCCACCCTTAGACCAGTGGGCGCAGGCAGAGTAACCTTGACGCTGAGATAGCATGTACCCGGTCCCAGGATTGCAACTCATCCTTCAGTACCTCATTTTTTTCATCAGCTACCAACTGGAAATTTCCAGTCTGGGCGTGTCTTTAGTGGTTCTGGAGATGTACATTATGTGTTACCATGTTGGTAGAAGTCAGTCCCTCTGCAGCAATCTAAGGAGGCTGGTCAGACCGGACTCCACTCGAGTGTACTCTTAATAAATACTTTTGGTTTGTATTTTCTACTGTCTGACCGACTCTTCATTTGTATGGAAGGCTGAGAGGTGGTCGTGAGTGACCCGGGTGCCCCTAATCGGGTCACTTCCTTCAGAGCCTAGATAAATAAAGCGCTCTGAGGTCATTAAAGCGCAGCATGCGTGAACTATTTTAGGAGCTTGTAAAAATGAACCAGTTTGAGAAACGGTAGAGATGGAGGTTTGATGGATGCCGCGGCATCCGGGGACGATGGCCTGTCAGAGGACGGTACCCACACTCCTCCTACTCACAACACTGGTGGCAGTGTGAAGAGTCCCCAGAAACACTTCTACTACAGACCCCGGACAGAGGAATGAGACGGGAGAGGGGGTGAGGCAAGGGATGTCCTCTCCCATCCTTTCCTACATACTGACAGACTACAGAAGGCTGTGTGAGGGAAAGTGTTCTGCCATCCTTCCATTCATACAGAGCACAAAAGGCTGCGTGTTATGGGGAGAAGGCTCTCACCCATCTTTTCACACATACTTACAGAACAAAGAAAGCTGTGCATGGGGAGGTTCCCTTTCCTTCTTTCATACTTGCAGACCACAGAAAGCTGTGCATGGGGAGGTTCTCTTCCAGAAAGCTGTGCACGGGGAGGTTCTCTTCCATTCTTTCATACTTTAAGACCATAAAACGCTGTTTGTGTTATGGGGGAGAAGGTTCTCTCCCATCCTTTCACACACACTTACAGACCACAAAAGGCTGTGCATGGGGGGGTCGCATTCATACTTAGACCACAAAAGGCTGTTTGTGTTATGGGGGAAGAAGGTTCGCTCCCATCCTTTCACACACTTACAGACCACAAAAGGCTGTGCATGGAAGGTTCTCTCCCATCCTTTCACACTTACAGACCACAAAAGGCTGTGCATGGAAGGTTCTCTCCCATCCTTTCACACACTTACAGACCACAAAAGGCTGTGCATGGAAGGTTCTCTCCCATCCTTTCACACATACTTACAGACCACAAAGGGCTGTGCATGGGAGGTTTTCTTCCATTCTTTCATACTTACAGACCACAAAAGGCTGTGCATTGAAGGTTCTCTTCCATTCTTTCATACTTACAGACCACAAATGGCTGTGCATGGGGAGGTTCTCTTCCATTCTTTCATACTTACAGACCATAAAAGGCTGTGTGGAGCAAAGGTTCTTTCACATCCTTTCATACTTACAGACCACAAAAGGCTGTGCATGGGAGGTTCTCTCCCATCCTTTCATACTTACAGACCACAAAAGGCTGTACATGGAAGGTTCTCTCCCATCCTTTCACACATACTTACAGACCACAAAAGGCTGTGCATGGGAGGTTCTCGTCCATTCTTTCATACTTACACACCATAAAAGGCTGTGTGGAGCAAAGGTTCTCTCACATCCTTCCATACATACAGAGCACAAAAGGCTGGGTGTGGGCTGGGAGAATTAATGAACGTTTCGTGTAAGGTGGTGTTAACAGAGCTTGGGGCCCTGTGCCTGGGACCAGGCGCTCTAACAGAGATGCAACTACAACCACGGGGACCCAAGTACCGGCTCAGCCCACATTAGCTTAACTTGAGACGCCACCATCGAGTAGTCCTAGGTACCCAGTACTCTGGAATCCCAGAAACGACTGGAGAGGAAGAGGACCTGTATGTACAGAGGCCCATAGGACTCCTGAGAAGCAGTAGGTAGGTAACAAATGGCTTACCATCTTAGGGTTACAAATGTGGGTGGGTGAGACAGGGCACAGGTGAGACTAGGTGCCCCTAAGCTAGGGTTTGTGCAGACCCTGCATGTAGCTAGAATAGTCAAGGTTTCTCCAAAAGGCTGAGACTTGCCCCCCCACTGCTTACTACCTTTGCCCCCAAAGCCTGCTCTCGTTGAACTGCTCATCCCCCTGCAGATTAGAAGCAGCATTTATATCAATTGTTTGACTTTACGGTAAACAACCATTGGCAAATGCAAGAGGTCTGGCCTTGCATTCTGGTGCAATGGTTAATATGTTTTTTAAATATTTGTATTGCAAATGTATACCACATTTATGCAAAAAAAAAAAAACAACAAAAAACAGGCTGGTACCTAACTGGAGGTACCATACGCTTAAAATAAAAATGTTACATTGAAAATATTCACTAATGCGGTTGGTTTACTAGTGATTTTATATATTTTTTTTTAAAGTCTTTCAGTCATGCCATGCATTTAAGTATTCTTGTGAAAGTGAAAGAGGAAATCGTCACTCAACCAAGCACTCAAATTGCAGGCAGCTGCAGGAAATAAATTGCCATCTAACGGGGCACCTGAAATACAGGAAAAATATTCACTTTTAAAAATGAATATCTAAAAATAAAATTAAAAAAGCACACTTTGAAAACTAGCTAGGTCTCTTAGAGCTATTTTTAAATGGACGAGAACAATGTGCACAAGCTTTGTGCAGTCACTCAAAGTGAAGAGAGCCAGTGAGTAAAGTGGACTGATCCATCGCCCCATACTGCATGCTAGAGTGGGCGGAGCAAAATCTGCATGACATTCCAATAAACCAATGGATGAGGGCTGTCGACGAACCCCCCCCTCTCTGTGTGTATATGATGCCTGAATACTTTGGAAGACAATAATCTGGTGAGACAGCTACTGCGGTCTCAAAGGATAGACCTAAACACGGACACTGTATACTGGAGGCAGCTGCCCCAGCCATCCACGGTTTGCAGTGAGAGTACCGCCGTCTGCAGAGGCACATACATACATACAAACATGAGCCAGGTGCGACCTCTTACAACAGGCCGAGACTTAACAGCACAGAATGGGATGAACGTATTTTAAGTAAACACTTGAATTCTTTTGTTGCAGACCTTTTATGGACCCAATGGAAAAGAGGCAAATGATGGCTTAAGATCAAAAACGTGAGTTTTTGATGCAAACAAAAGGTGTGCATTCTTCTATAGCAACACGCCCAAGCTCATCTGCAGACTACATTATCTTAAGCAAAATACTCAAAGGTACAGGCTATTAAAAAACCAGCATTGGCATAGCCAATAGGTCTCGCCTTTGGGTCCTTATAAGTGTTTAGCTAGAGTTATTGGCTTAGCCAACGTGCTTAAACTATGTTGTAGACCAGTGTGGCTGCTGGCAATTATGTCAGCTTGTTTTGAAACGAAAGAGTAAGAAATTGTGTGTGTGTGTTATTGATATCAAGATGGAAGTTGAGGTCACTGAAGTAAGGAACAGCGAGAATTAGTTAAAATGAAAGAGGAGGAATAGATAGTGTGTGGGTAAATGTGAAAGATGGAAAGAGAGAAGGTAGAAGAGTAGAAACAGAGAAAACAAGTTCCAGCATTCAAAGCAGCGAGAGTCACTCAGATCACTACAGCTATGAGCACGACCTGCAGTAAGAAAATAAAACTTCAAGTTCCAGCATTCAATGCAGCGAGTCACTCAGATACACTTACGAGCATGCCCTGCTGTAGAACAAAACTAGAAGTTCCAGCATTCGATGCAGCAAAAGTCAGAGACCTTCAGACATGAGCATAATCAGCTGAAAGGAAACCCTGCAAGCAATAAATACCAGCCAGATTCAGACCCACCCCACTGCTGTATCCGGGTGCAATCTGCCGACACGGGGACACATTCAGGGGTGCCAGCACCTTGTGTTTTGTCTTCAGAGCAGCAACTTGCCGGGGGTGGGGAGAGACAGCTGGTGCCCGGGTGATTGAGAAAGTGCAGCAGGCACTTTAACCCTCGGTGCTATTTTATGACGAGTCAAACGAGTGATTAGACTGCTCACAACTCTCTACAGCAAGTGCAGAAACCACCAGAGTTGTCTTGCTGCTACTAGAGCCCAGAGTTTGCGCAGAACACAAAGATCTCGGACGCAGGTGCCTTCACCCAGTAATAAATACAGTTTAAATGCAGTCTGCTTGCGCTCAATTATGTAAGCCGGAACAGAATTATTGTCGGTTTGTCTTGTTGCCATTTTTGCAAGATACAAACTGAATCTAAAAAACTGATGTGCAAGTTGTCCGTCAAATCCCACTTCTCATGTGACTCCCCCTCCCACCTTGGAACTCCACCTGTTAAAAGCAAAACGACAATCGTGAACATTACCTGCGCCATCTTGTCTGGTGGAATTCTATGTGCACATAAGTTGCAGTCATTTTAATCTATCACAGCCATTTTGTACTCTGTTGGTCACCTTTGTTTCACCCTGCCCTTACTAGCATCCCTCTGACCGACCTGGTACTGTGCTGGGGGCTATAAACTCTATTTGCCGCAACAAACCTCAGCGTCACTTGCTGCCACAAACTCGTTTTTCCTCTCATCTCTGTTTTCAGGCAAACCTTTGGACACTCTACCCCTCACTGCACCTCGTTACACAAACAGGTTCCAAACACCAAAAAGACTCTTGCAACATGATTTATTGCACTGCAAACAGCAAGACTTGTTGTTACCAACAATGGGACCTGTTTTTATCAACAGAACGGACTCTTAGATCTGGCCGGTCTCACATGTTTTAGACCCTGAAGCAAGGTCCAGCTGCAAGATAAGATTGTCTGTTTGACCTGGGTGGGAAGAGAATTACTGTTGGGCTTGTGTGACAACCTGCCCGGGGCGGGGACCCCAAGCTTGTGTAACCATGTTGATGAAACCAATGCATTGTGTCAAACCTGTATAAAAGGAAGAGCCAAAGGAGGTATCAGCAGAACACCTCCCTCAGACATCCCGGTGTCTGCAGTTGACGTGATCTCCTCATGAGAAATAAACCTTTTTCTTGTCTTCCAGTTTCCAGCGCTTGCCTCATTATTTTGATAGCGAACCCAAAGTGAATTAGAGGTGGAACCCTGCACCGGGCAGCATTGAGGGTCTTCGAAGACTCGCTGCCTTTCACACACCCTAGGATCGGACTCGGGCAGAAAATATGCCCGGGCACCAAAGTAAAAGTGCACCTCATTAGTACATTAGATAGCGAACAAAACCTGACCATCCATTTTTGCAAATCGGCAGTTTTTTACTTGTGAAGACACGCTGTACAGGTGCTTTTTAATATATGGAAGGCCGGGTTTGTTTAAGCTTGCTGCAGGCAATGTTTGTGGTAATCTCTGGGAAATCAACAGTACAAACAGGCCCACCTGGCCCCAAAACAAGCCCAGTAACAGCCAGAACACCAGCCCCCTCACTAAATTGTCAGACCAGCCCCACCAGCCCACTCAATGACGTGCGAGAGCAGCCCCGGGGGCACTGCCTGAATGCCCAATAGGCTAATCCGACCCTGCTCCACCCCCTTAACCCTCAATGTCTATGAACATGTCGTCCAGTCAGATTTACAGCACAGGCTGGCCCTGCAGTTACAGGCATCAGGTGAACCACAGATAATAATGTCCACCTGTCAATGACACCCCGAGAACGGATGACGTCAGCACAGCCGACATTGCAGGGCGTTCAATAGGCAGGTGCAGGGAAACTGCACGTGGTTCATTTGAAGAGGGCGCACGGGTGTTGTGGTATGGTGAGCACCTGTACTTTTATATGTTGATGTCAAACCCTGCTGTGAAGAGTTTTTAGGTATCAATCAGCATTGCACGGGGTGAGACAGTCAGAGAATTATAGCGTTACCAGCAGCTGGGCATAGCGTTATAGACACAAGTATGTATGCCCTGTTATGAGACACAGTCAAGCACAGATACCCGCGCGCACTGTTCAGTGCAAACACACACTAACAGAAGGGTGGTTACCAAGTACCCTGGCGACGGTACCACCTCTCTGCACAAAACCCACCGGATAGAATATCTTAAATGTCCCGTGGCATGCGCCTGGCTTTCAGTCGGCGTTGTTTTTAAGCCTGGAGAAGTATTTTATACTTTTACTTTCAGTTTAGGCGCTAAAAATAAATACAAACCTGTGAGGGAAATCCAGAACTGGTTGAAAGTCACCTTCAGGTGCCGGAAAAAGGTGGCACCCGAACAGTGGTAGTTACTCATCGCACACAGTCACCCACTGGAAATGCCTTGTATCTGTTCTCCCACTGTTCCGTGGATTCATCCTATATTAAGATTCATTCCTTCGTCAAGGAAATGGGGGGCTGGAGTTACGCTTTGTAGTCAAAATAGTTGCATTCTGGGACCTGTAGTTTCGCCTTTAACACTGAAAGTATATGGACTCACAAACACCAGCGTGAAAAGTTTTGTAGGCGAACACGTCACGTATAGCTGTAGCAACCATGCACCACTCGCCTAGTACACGGTCACCCAGTAGCCCAACACCAGTACTCACCACCAACACATAGGCACGAAGGAGTACTTATGTCACCGACCCAGAGTACCCGAATCAGCACACCGGAGACGTTTACCTCTCAATATCCCGTTGACTACGGTCTACCCACTGTGTTCAACAACACGAACTAGCGCAGGTCTCTCAACAGAGTACACATCAGTATGTGGAAATAAAAGAACGAGGCCAGTACAGACCAGTACTCACCATCCCCGGGACGGCGCCGGCCCCCGGACATCCACCCATGGCTGCGGGCTCCCGGTCACGGCCTCACCCGTGGGTCCAAGGCGGCTAGAGGCGCCGGTGGGCACTGTACACAAGTCCCGCGGCAGCCCTCCCCGTGGGGCCCCTCTCCAAGCTACCGAGGAAGTCAGAGGCGGAGGAGGAGCGCCGGGCTTCCGCCCCTCCCTCCTCCCAGGCACTCACTGCGTTAACCTTACAGGAATGTGATTGGGAGGGAGGAGTGTTGTACCAGGGGAGCAGAAGCAAGAAGGAGAGAGGGAGGCATCTCACACAGAGTGGGTTGTCGTTGAGAGGGGAGACAGCGGCTGAGGGAGAGAGGGTACCTCAAGAAGAGGGACAGAACGATAAGGAGAGGACATGGCATACCAACCAGAGCTGCCGACTTTGGAACTGAGGAAGCGAGTTCGAGTCTCGGCCTCAGCTCAACATCCTGTGATTCTGGGCAAATCCCTTTGATTTCCCCCCTGCCTACAAAAAAATTAATGTGTAATGTAACCGGTGCTCCTGTAAAGCGCTCCAATACCTTCGGGTCGAGTCTGCGCTATATAAAAACGGCAAAAAATGAGAGAGGGGCGCATGTCCAATAGAGGAAAAAGGAGTGCCTTAAAAGTGAGGGAAACGCCTGTCTAACTGCGGGAGCCCCCAAGAAAACAAGCAACGAAAGCTGTAAAGTCATTAGCAACAGGATACTGGATGCCTGTAGACGCTGAGGGCACCACTCAAAGGGGTTTCAGTGGAGCGCGGCCGGAAGTCCATGTACAGCGTTTACCTTGCGGGAGCGAGCAGTGGCAGGCGCGATAATTGCAAACAGATGGCGTCGCTGCTCGCTCCCTCAAGGTAAACGCTGTACATGCACGAGTGCTAATTGGAAACAGTGCAGTACATGCACAAGTTTCCAAAAAAGTACGGAGTGATTCCAAGAGGTCACTCCAAAGCAGCGCACTGCGTAGGCGAGACCTAATAAAGATGGGCAAATCCATGTGCTAAACTCACACTGTGGGACAGAGCGCCTTTGTGACTCTTTGGCTTTGCCAATAATTTTTAGCCATGCTGCACAACATCCACGATGCTGTGCAGCATGGTTAAAGTAAAAAATAAAAAATAAAGCCCTGCCCACGTCATTTTGGCTTGGCAGTCCGGGCTGGACTGTTCCCATTGGGCGCAGGGTCAAGACTGATTTGCATATGGCTGTGTTCAAACTGGAATGGCATGGGGAGCAAAAAAAACGATGTATTTAGGCCCAGATCTCTGTACTGGGGTGAATGTATGACATTGTTCTGCATTCTGTCCATCAATTGTTCTTTTTGCACACGTCATTTTGTAGGCGCATACAACACACATGCCTACAAAATGATACAGGCACTAATTTTTTCCTTTATTAATCACTGATCCAAGTCGGATCGGCAACTATAAATAAACTAAAATATTCAAATGGTTTTTTCCTTAAAGCAGGCGGATGGGGAGAGGGTGTGGGAACAGAGAAGCAACATGGGAGAGGGTTGGGGCAGGAGGCGAAACAGGCGGGAGGATGGGAGTGGGTACACCAAAGGAGCACGGAGGGTGCTTAAAAGGTGCGTGAGGGACTGGAAGGCGAAAGCAGTACAGAGGGCGCGGTGGAGGAAAGCAATGGGGGAGGTGGGTGGGGAAAAGCAGTCAGGCAACAGAGAGCAACACGGAGTGCAGGTGGAGAGACGTGCACAAGGGAGCCGACAAAAAACACACACACTAATGGAGGGCTCACACAAAAGAAACAAGCATTTGCAATGCAATAGGTCTCGCTTTACTGAAAAGTTTGAGCTATTGGTGTTGCATTCTTTGTAGGGGTCCCGGTTTTATGGTATTTATTTTTTTAACATTTCTGTCTGTATTTATCCATATTGATTTTGTGTTTTGTGTATGATTCAACCCGTAGTAACAATTCTCAATCAAATAAGACTAGAAATAATGACTCTTTACAGATATTATAGGCTAAGAACAAGTCACCAGGTCCCAGAAGATTGAACTAGTTCCAGCTGCGTAAGACAGGTGAGAGAGGTCCTTCACAACTCAATAAAAGCTGACAGGAAGGTCTGAAGCTCGACTGATGAAATGGGACCACGCACTACCGCAAGCGTTACCAGCCCTTCGAGGAAGGGTACAAAGTAAACAGTCCCCAGCTACATGCATCCTTTTCTAGGGCAGGTATCTGTGCAGCTTCGAGGGCAGGACACGCCCACAGTGATAATGGGCTGAGAAGAGGTGATGGTTTCCAAGGCAGGCCTATGCCAGTCATACATGAACAACTGTCACACACAAGGCACACAGCCCTTCCTGTGACACCCTGCACAGATCCAGCTCCACAAATCAAGCCTGAAGCCAGGCTGGATGCCAGCTCTGCCAGTGGCAGGACTGGGGTCTCCTGACTAGCCCACTGGTTCTGCAAGGAATGCCTTTGGTCTGCAGATCTGTCCGCTCCTCACTTCACAGCCAAACTAGCAGGACCGGAGTGTGTGCTCGGGGGGCTGGCGTCGGTTGCATCCCGGCTCCACCTAGAAAGGGAGAGGAGGAAGAGGGACGGGTGAGTAACATTCCATCCTCACATCATCACTGAGGAGCCGCCCCCGAGGGACCCTCCTAATGCGAGGGATCTACCGAACTCCAGGCGTGAAGAGCACCGGCGTCTGTCTCCCTGATGCCGGAGTCCTGGCCTCCTAGACGGGATCCGTTTCCTGCAGTGCGAGGGGCTGCCCTCACCTCCCTTCAGCAGGAGCCGTGCTCATTTGTCTCAGGGCCTTGTCTGCCTCACCCACGCCTCGCCACCTGTTGGTACCCCAGGGAACCTCGATGAACTTTAGAAACAAGACAAGGACTCTGTTTTTCACTCCATCAGGCAAAAAACAAGGCAGGAGATCTGAGGGCTTGGACACAGGAAGCTGCGAGTTCAAATCCGTAGGACGGCAACTTAACACGATCCTGCTGGAGGACTCGCCTGCTCTGAGTGGTACTGGGTCACTCAACATCTACACAACAGCAAAGGGGAGCAGTAAAGAGTATAGTGTGAGTGACAGCAACATGTACCCCTATCCTGTCCTCCAGTGCAGACCCCCCTCTCAGGGGGTCCCTGCCCTACAGACACCGGTCACACGTAGGTCACTGATACCAGTCCTATCCTGCCCTCCAGTGCAGCTCCCCCTCAGAGCATCTCTGTTCCCTCCAGATACTGGCTGCATATGAGTGAGAGAAGCAGCCACATCCTACCCTCCAGTGCAGCTCCCTCTCAGGGCGGCCCCTGCCCTACAGCCACTGGTCACATGTAGGTCACTGATGCCAGCCCCCATCCTATCCTCCAGTGCAGCTCCCTCTCAGGGGGTCCCTGCCCTACAGACACTGGTCACATATAGGTCACTGATACCAACCCCTTTTCTGCCCTCCAGTGCAGCTCCCTTTCAGGGGGTCCCTGCCCTACAGACACTGGTCACATATAGGTCACATATAGGTCACTGATACCAGCCCCGATCCTGCCCTCCAGTGCAGCTCCCTCTCAGGGGGGGGGGGCGGGGGTCTATATCCTATCCTCCAGTGCAGCTCCCTCTCAGGGGGTCCCTGCCCTACAGACACTGGTCACATGTAAGTCACTGATACCAGCCCCGATCCTGCCCTCCAGTGCAGCTCCCTCTCAGGGGGGGGTCCCTGCCCTACAGACACCGGTCGCATGTGGGTCACTGATACCAGTCCCTATCCTGCCCTCCAGTGCAGCTCCCTCTCGGGGGGTCCCTGCCCTACAGACACCGGTCACATGTGGGTCACTGATACCAGTCCCTATCCTGCCCTCCAGTGCAGCCCACTCTTGGGGGGGGGGGTCCCTGCCCTACAGACACGGGTCACATGTAGGTCACTGATACCAGCCCCTATCCTGCCCTCCAGTGCAGCTCCCTCTCAGGGGGGGTCCCTGCCCTACAGACACGGGTCACATGTAGGTCACTGATACTAGCCCCTATCCTGCCCTCCAGTGCAGCTCCCTCTCAGGAGGGTCCCTGCCCTACAGACACCGGTCACATGTGGGTCACTGATACCAGCCCCTATCCTGCCCTCCAGTGCAGCCCACTCTCGGGGGGGGGGGTCCCTGCCCTACAGACATCGGTCACATGTAGGTCAGTGATACCAGCCCCTATCCTGCCCCCCAGTGCAGCTCCTTCTGAGGGGTTCCCTGCCCTACAGATACCGGTCACATGTAGGTCACTGATACCAGCCCCTATCCTGCCCCCCATGGCAGCTCCCCCTCTGAGGGGGTCCCTGCCCTACAGACACCGGTCACATGTAGGTCACTGATACCAGCCCCTATCCTGCCCTCCAGTGCAGCTCCCTCTGAGGGGGTCCCTGCCCTACAGACACCGGTCACATGTAGGTCACTGATACCAGCCCCTATCCTGCCCTCCAGTGCAGCTCCCTCTCAGAGCATCTCTGTGCCCTCCAGAAACTGGCTGCATATGAGTGAGAGAAGCAGCCCCATCCTACCCTGCAGTGCAGCTCCCTCCCAGGGGGGCCTGTGCTGTACACATAATGGTTGCAAGTGCGTTGCTGGTTCCAGTCCCTCACACTCTCCCAGTGCAGCTCCCTCTCAGAGCATCTCTGTGTCCTCCAGATACTGGCTACATTTGAGGGAGAGAAGCTGCCCCATCCTACCCTGCAGTGCAGCTCCCTCCCAGAGCAGTCCATTCTCTACGTTCCAATGGCCACATGTGAGTCACGGATACCGGTCCCTAGTTTGTCCTCCAGTGCAGCTCTCTCCCAGAGTAGTCCATGCTCTATCACCAATGGTCTCATGTGAGTTGCTGATATCAGTTTAGCCTGCTCTCTCATGCAGTAATCTCCCACACTGGTCCATGCTCTACATACAAGGGTTGCATCTGGGTCGCTGATACCAACATAGCCTCCTCTCTCGTGCAGCTACCTCCAGAGCGGCCCAGTATACAACAGATACTGGAAGCATATGGGTGACTGAGGTACTTCGCCTGATCCTGCCCTTTCTTGAAGGTACCACTCAGGGCATCATTGTGCCCTAAAGATACTGGCTGCAGGTGGGTGAGATCAGTACCTGCCCTCTACCTGCTTCAGTACTGTAGCTTCCACTGAGGCGTCCTGCATTATACAGAGGATGGCTGCGCTGATCCGTTTTGGCTGAGCCATCGAAAGGAGAGTATAGCTATCAAGTGTTCCAATGCCACGTCTGTCAGCCAATCCTGGCTTTTTAGCCACCCACATATGTGGCACTCAGGCACTAGCACCCTAACTCAAAAGCCGAACTGGTGGCAGGTGTACACGACTTGTGGCAAGAGTTCTGCATGTGTGAGGGCTCCACTCAGGCATTTCTTTTAACTCTGCTAAACGTGAGACAAAGTGGCTGTAACCTCGGAGCCATGTGGCATTACTATAGGTAGGAGCTGCAGTGCACACCTTCTCGGAATCAGTGTCCTTCCGAGGTATAAGTGACAGTCAGTGCCTCCCCTGAGCCTATGGTACCTTCTTACAGGTGAGGGCTGCAGTAGCTGGTTCATCTGAAAAAGGCTGAGCTCTTGCATAGGCAGAAGCTGAAGTAGTTTGTCTCTTTAAGGATTCTGTGCTCTTAAACAGGCAAGGACTGAAATGCGGGAGGGTCACTAGGCCTTAGTCATAGACCGAAGGGTCTCCTGGCAAGAGAAGCATCTACATGTATTCATTTATATTAAACAGCACATTGGTGCAGCAAGTGAGGCATACCAAGGCTTCATGGCTGTGCTTGGACGCAAGAAAAACGTCCAACTGCCTTAACAACTACTATCTCAACCAAGGTGACCTGATGGTACTTATCGTGAGAACAGTCAGGTCTCCGACTCTTAATGACCAAAAGGATGTTGCTTTGACAGGAATCAAGCTCTACTGGATAGATGCCCAAACCTTAAAGGCATGTATCCCATCTGCACCTCCCTGAACTCATGAATTTTGGGAAAGCTTCCACGAATTGACCGCAAGAGTCATCTCACTGGAGGAACGCAGGGCTGATGCTGATTTACAGAGTCCGTAAGATAATGCTTTGAATTTTGTTTACTAGTGACCTGGTATTAGTGATTGATGCTGCTGCCAGTGGGCACCCGTGCTGCTGGGTTCTGCAGACGCTACAGCTGAATAAGCATGTACGGTGGGAGGCTGAGTAGTTTGCTGCAGTAGTCGAGCCTGGATGTGTACTACAAAGCTGCATGGATCTTCCAGGAGCGAGGGGGTGACTAACCACGCAGGTCTTTGTAAGGCGTCCCTCTGGGCACCAAGTGAGCTATTGTGCTTTTTGAAGTTCCCCTTGTCCTAAGTGGGGATAAGCACCTGTGCCTCTGTACTTAAAGGTCAAGATGCTGGGACTTCTTACCAGAGAACTCTTGAATGGACCCAGTGCAGGCTACTTAAGGAGGATGCTCCTCTGACTGGTCAGGCCCAGGAAGGAGCTATTCAAGACTTTTAAACAAACACTTCCTCAACAAGCAGATGGTATTCCCAACAAACCCACCACCACCCCAGGCCACGCCACTGCAGAGCGGCCACCTCCGGGAGAACCCAAGAAAGGAGGCAGGGACGAGGTTTACTGCCCTGGACCCGAGTCAACAGGGGACCCTTCAGCAGAAGATACATTGTGCTGGTGCTCTCAAGGACAGAGAAGACCAGACCATGCAGGCATCAATGCTAGGTCCGCAAGGTACATTCTGCTGGTACTCTCAAGGACAGAGGAGACCAGACCATGCAGGCATTAATGCTAGGTCCGTAAGGTACATTCTTGCTCGTTCTCTCAAGGACAGAGGAGACCAGACCATGCAGGCATCAATGCTAGGTCCGTAAGGTACATTCTGCTTGTGCTCTCAAGGACAGAGGAGACCAGAGCATGCAGGCATCAATGCTAGGTCCGTAAGATACATTCTGCTGGTGCTCTCAAGGACAGAGGAGACCAGACTATGCATCGATGCTAGGTCAGTAAGGTACATTGTGCTGGTGCTCTCAAGGACAGAGGAGACCAGAGCATGCAGGCATCAATGCTAGGTCCGTAAGATACATTCTTGTTTGTTCTCTCAAGGACAGAGGAGACCAGACTATGAATGCATCGATGCTAGGTCCAGAACTAGGCACAGTAGCAATGTGGTCCGGTGACAACAAGGTGGGCCCTGTGAAGCTCCTCAATCTAGCGCTACAGAGGTCTGTCTGCTGCCTGACCGCAGGCACTCCAAGCAGAGAACGGGAGAGTCACAGCCGGGTCTCGTCCTCCCACACACCCACCCTAGCCTCGCAAGCCTCGTCTGCCAACGCCAGGCTCCAGCACTTCTGGGGAACAGCTTAAATTTGGAGTCAGTCAATAAAGAGATTTCCCAGCAGCCGAAGCCCCTCCACTGCCCCGCAGGCCCGGGAGACTCGTCATGTGCGCCAGGAGCAGAGATATGCACTCCTGCTCTCACGGTAATGACTAAAACAGGTCACTAGAGAAGCCAAAAGAACTCTAACAAGCAGCGACAAAGCAAATCATTCCAGCTTTTGGATAGTGAAAAGGTTTACACCAAACGTAACCATACAGAGCATGGCGTAGGCAACACAATGGACAGCAGCAGCAATATACTAGCCTTTCACACACATGGCAGGCACAGAATGTGCAGCCACAGTGCAAGCTTCCCTGGTATACACAGAGAACCGCAGAGCGAGACTAATGACCAGTCGCAAGGCCCAGAAGCAGGGCATGCTTCCTAAACAAAAAGAACAGGAAAGGTACAAATCGTGCACTCACTACGTATGCACCTGACACGAGACTCCGTCCCTCCCGATGCTTCACCACTGGAAGATAGAATACTAGACGGGTCACTACCCGAGAAAACCATTTCTCTCATATATAAGAAGTTAATCAACAATGGGGAGGACCAGCTCCAAACACTGCGGGAGAAGTGGACACGGGACGGGATTGAATTGGATGAGGAGGATTGGCAGGAGGCGATATCCTCTCCCAGGGTGGTAGCCATATCAGCGCGTCTCAGATTAGTCCAGCTTAAAATCCTACACAGGATTTACATGACTGGGCCTCAACTAGTACACATGGGAAGGGAGATAAGTGGGGAGTGTAGGAGGAACTGTGGGCACACAGGAACATTTCTACATGTTCTTTGGGAGTGTCCAGTCATCAGCACATTCTGGCGCAGGGTTCAGGGTGTCATCAACTCGGTACTCTCGATCTCGCTTCGCCCTGAGGTGAGACGCTGCCTCCTGAATATCTGGGAACCTACTGACTTGAATACAGCCCAGACACAATGGTCCACACTGGGATTCATGATAGCAAAGAGGAACATTGCGCAGCGATGGGGAGTAGAGCGGCCTCCCACAGTGGAAGCCTGGGAGAGGGATCTAGACTGGTGCATGTATAGGGAAAAAACGGTGTACATGGCCAGGGTTGCCCGAAAAAGTGGTCCCGTGTATGGGGCTCTTGGAATATATATCGAGGAGACATATGCTCACCGCCTCGCTGTATTGATATTACAGACCCGCCCTCACCGTAGCATTCCTCATTTCCTGTAATTATGTACAATGATTTTCCTCCCCCAGGATACCTCATGCCCTTAAGTGATTGACTCCTCTGTAATGTATTATTGTATTTATGTTTGTTTAATAAAAAGAAATATAAAAAAAAAAAAAAAAGAACAGGAAAGGGTCACAAGGCACCAACACGCACAACCACCCACTCAGGTACAGTAGGTGCAGCTGCAGTGCAAGCTTCCCTAGTATATGTAGAACAGTGCCAGCAGACAACCGCAGAGGTAGAATACAGACCCGTCGCAAGGCCCAGTAGCAGGACATGCTTCCATAACAAAAAGAACAGGCAAAGGTCACAAGGCAGCAACATACAACCGCCCACCCAGGTACCATATGTGCGTGCAGCTGCAGTGAAAGCTTCCCTGGTATACATAGAGCAGTGCCAGCAGACAACCGCAGAGGCAGACTACTGACCTGTCGCAAGTCCCAGCAGCAGGGCATGCTTCCTCAACAAAAAGAACAAGCAAAAGCCACAAGGCAGCAACACACAAAAACCCACCCAGGTATCGCATGTACTGCCGCAATGCAAGCTTCCCTGGTTTATGTAGAACAGTGCCCGCACAGACAACTACAGTGACAGACTACACACGTCAAAAGGCACAGCAGCAGGAGATGCTTCCTTAACAAAAAGTTCAGGCAAGGGTCACAAGGCAGCAACACACACAACCACCCACCTAGGTACTGCATATGGAGCCACAGCGCAAGCTTCCCTGGTATACATAGAGCAGTGCCAGAAGACAACCGCAGAGGCAAACTACACATGTCACAAGGGCCAGCTGCAGAGTATGCTTCCTTAACAAAAAGAACATGCAAAGGTCACAAGGCAGCAACATACAACCGCCCGCCCAGGTACCACATGTGAAACTACAGTGCAAGCTTCCCTGGTAAACATATTGCAGTGCCAGCAGACAGTAGCATCGCCAGCCTAAACACATACCCACCTACCCCAGGCTGAGCATCAGTGCAAGCTTTCACAGCACTTTGTAAGAGGGTCCAAAGTATCAGATCTAGGGGCTAGGATGGGCAGCTCCAGGCCTCCAGTGCCCTCGGCAGAT
Source organism: Calotriton arnoldi (assembly GCA_963921515.1). NCBI lineage: Eukaryota > Metazoa > Chordata > Amphibia > Caudata > Salamandridae > Calotriton > Calotriton arnoldi. The sequence continues at coordinate 301,482 of CAWUFW010006325.1, read as the reverse complement.
CAGTGTGTGATTATCAAATCCTGGCCCGCAGCACCCAGCCTATTCCAGCCTTGAGCCCCAAGGCAGATCTACCATTGTACAGAGAAGCAGGCCACAGCTTTACCGACCCCACCCAGGGCGAGCTCCTGGCGCCTCCACCCCCAGGGCGAGCCCCTGGCGCCTCCACACCCAGGGCGAGCCCCTGGCGCCCCCACACCCAGGGCGAGCCCCTGGCGCCCCCACACCCAGGGATAGCCCCTGGCGCCCCCACACCCGGGGCCAGCCCCTGGCGCCCCCACACCCGGGGCCAGCCCCTGGCGCCCCCACACCCGGGGCCAGCCCCTGGCGCCCCCACACCCGGGGCCAGTCCCTGGCGCCCCCACACCCGGGGCCAGTCCCTGGCGTCTCCACACCCGGGGCCAGTCCCTGGCGTATCCACACCCGGGGCCAGTCCCTGGCGTATCCACACCCGGGGCCAGTCCCTGGCGTATCCACACCCGGGGCCAGTCCCTGGCGTATCCACACCCGGGGCCAGTCCCTGGCGTCTCCACACCCGGGGCCAGTCCCTGGCGTCTCCACACCCAGGGCTAGTCCCTGGCGCCTCCACCCAGGGCTAGCCCCTGGCACACTCACAGTTCCTCCACACCCGGGGCCAGCCCCTGGCGCCTCCACACCCGGGGCCAGCCCCTGGCGCCGCCACACCCAGGGCCAGCCCCTGGCGCCGCCACACCCAGGGCCAGCCCCTGGCGCCGCCACACCCAGGGCCAGCCCCTGGCGCCGCCACACCCAGGGCCAGCCCCTGGCGCCGCCACACCCAGGGCCAGCCCCTGGCGCCGCCACACCCAGGGCCAGCCCCTGGCGCCGCCACACCCAGGGCCAGCCCCTGGCGCCTCCACACCCAGGGCCAGTCCCTGGCGCCTCCACCCAGGGCTAGCCCCTGGCACACTCACAGTTCCCTCTTCCTACTTCGCCACCCTTTGCCCCACTTCAAACTCACTTTCCATCAGGTTCCCTCCTGGCCAGTCATCAGTGCTAGTTGTTGACGTTTTGAAATTCATCTTCCCTGTGGCTTTTTCCTGCCTGTAGTATCTGTCCAGTGCTTTTCAAAGGCAGTGAAGCCGCGCAGACACATTCTTGCGGCCTGCGGCCCGGATGAAAGAATGAACCCAGGCAGTTGTTAAAGTCCCTCTCGCCTGCAGACTCCAGGGCGAGGCTGGCTGTCAGCACACGGCCGTGCTCTGCTCCTCATCTGCTTTTCATTGCCACGAAAACAAGCCCCTGGCTGTGAGACGACAGGCTGCAACTTTCTGGTGAATTAGTGAGCGATGGTGTGTGCCTAGATTACCATCACGCTGAGATCTGTGCTGAATGCAGTCGGACCACTGGTGTGTGTATCTGCCTTCTAGGAGCTGGAAGTAGGCACACTGGAGCAGGAATGAAGTGAGGAAGCAGAACAGGTGGCTTTCTGCCTTCCGATACAACAGCAGGGACTTGGGTTATCACGACTGGTTCTTGGTCTTTGGGGAACGTAAACAACTATTTCATCTCAGTTCAATATGCCTTTTTGGACAAGTCTTTCCAGCTCCCAAAAGTGAATGCCACGCCCTGCCCCAAAGCTGGGAACTCACGCGCAACACTGGATGCCTCAGTCACAGCAGAGGGCCTCTCTTTTCAGCTTCCTATCAAGTCCGATATTCTCAAACTGCCCTGTCTGTGCCAATTGCTTTTCACTACATTGCACCCTCTTACTCTCATCCAGTTTACTCCCCAAAGACTCAATGGCACTTGGCCCTCGATAAATCACAAACAGGCCCACGACTGCAGTGCCTGCATCGATTCACTGCACGCAGAGCCGGGTGGGGCCTCCTTTCTTGCTGGTGGAAGGAGGCGCCCTCTCACAGACATACAAAGTGGTGCAACATGCGCCAGGATTTCAGCCTTGCAAGGGTTGGGAGAATGCCAGTGCCTTTCTGGTTCACTGTGATGGGTATGGGGCCTGACTGGTGTGTGGTGGTACCCCATTTAGAACCTTCTGCCCAGGCTGGTGGGGCACGTGCCCAAGACCCTACTGCACATTAGCAACTGCCTAGTTTCTTTCATCTGTGCCACAAGTCAACTGAGATGCATCTTTCACGGCCTTTGGAAAGCACTTCAAAGCAAAGCACTTACTTGATAAAAGCGGCACAAAGTCACATTTTCAAAACCTGGGAAATTGGCTAGGGAACCTTCTAGAAATTAAGTTTAAAGTGGTGCAAAATGTGGCCAGAATGAATTTGCCGTGATGGAGGAGGTGGGGAAGAGGGAACAACGAGTCAAAATAGAGACCTAGAGCGGAGGAGACACAGAGGAACACAGTGTGACAAAGGAAGGCCCAAGGGGGCACGACCATAAATACACCTAAAGGCCAGACATACTAACCTACATAAAGCTGTAAACCGAAGGCAGCCAGCCAAGCAACATATGAAAAGGCGAGTTTTGAGAAGACAAATGTAGAAGATGGCTATAGAATTTAAAAATATCATTTAAACACGGGTTGCAGAGGAGAAAGAATGGCAAAGACACATGAGAAAATCTAAGGACAAAAATTAGAATTCTGGTAGCATAAAAAGTTCAAGTGAAACTTTTCCAGCTATTACAGAGATGGAAAAGGCAAGGTGTTAGAGACAGAAGACAAGTGAGTAGCAAATTACAGAGAATATAGGATAATTCCAAAATTTCAGGCAGAGACAAAGAGGTATGAAAGAGCAAAATATTATAAATGGCAGGAAAAAGTGAGAAACAGAAGTGTGAGTTTGTGGGGCAAGGAAGAGCAGAACTCCACTCCTCACCATCAGTGTACATGCCACCAAACGCATGGAGGCTGCTACCTGCATAGGTAAGGCGAACAGAAAGGAGAGCCCAAGACTGCGACAGGTGTACACATAGGTAGATTACACAGGGTGGCCGTCACGGAGTCACTAGGTGAAGACAAGCAATAGGCACTAAAATAATCTCTCCAGGTTTACCAACATGGAGGTGAACTAGACTAGTGCACCAGATCCACTCAGTAAAGGCATGTTTACAAGTGGATGTTTAGGGAGATGAACAAGTGGGCAGGGCGGGATTAACTGTACACGGTCAGTGAGGGAATCTTTCAAAGGCTATGTGCAGAGAGATGAACTGGTACAAAGGTATAGAGGTAACCATATCCAGCGACTGAGGGACTCGCTCCATGGGTACCTGCAGACACAGGAACCAGTGCACGGAGAGAGAGAGCAAATGGATCCAGTCACCCTAGGAATGCCTACAAGATTATGTGTAGGGAGGTGAACAAGTCTGCTGGGTGGGAATAACCAGATGTGGTCAGTGAGGGATTCTTTCCAAGGGGACATGGAGGCAGATGAGCAGGTACACAAGTTGGGAGCAACCAGATCCAGTCAGTGAAGGAATATTTAAGGGTACTAGATGGGAGATGAAAAGTACACATGGGCGGAGTAACCCTATCCACTCACCAAGTGAATGTTTCTAAAAAGGGACTGTACTTAGTTGGGGCGTGGTCGGTGGCTTCAAGTCCATCAAGTAAAAGCATGATTGTCACTAAATGAATTGTTTGAAACTTACATGCAGTGGGAGATCCAGGTAAAGTAGGGGAGAACCGGGTATTCCGTGGGATTAGGTGCTACCGTTCAGTTCACAGGCCGGATGTTCAACAGGCTAATTTGTTATGGTTTTTAAAGATATGGTACTTTCTACATCAATTGCCATTTGTAATGTTTGTATTGGGCACCGCCCATCTTGTACCTTTAAAAATGAAAAACATTTGTAATGAAAAAAATAAATAGGGGAGAAGGTCGCGTCACAGGAGGGATGAGAGAAGAGAAGAAAAGATTTGCCATGCGGAGAGAAACAAATTGCCTTACAGGAAGACCCCAGGTTTATGTGCAGGCAGCACACCAGTGGGGTATAATCGGATTGGCCGTGGGCCACTGGAAAATATACAAGTTCAATTACGAGAATACCTACACAAAGCGCATCTCCTCATTTTGGCACACGTACAAGCAGGAAGATCTAAGTGGCAGCTGGTATGCACGGTTCTTACCGGGTCTGCACCAGGGCAAGAAGTGAGACAACAATGGCAGCATGCCATGCTTAAACATACTAGGCACACTGGGTGCGGAGAGAAGCCCATCCTTACATGGTATGATCAACTACCAAACCTTGCACGAGACAGGGACAAGTCCTGCATTGCTATGACTGACTGCAGGAATGAAGACCGTGACATGTTCACAGCTGGCCAGTAAAGGATAAATTATTTCTCCGCAGGCGCAGCGGGAAGAACATCTCCGTGACGGTCGCGTGCGGGCAAGAGATCCTGGCACTAAGAATGAAGCTGTGAGTCCTCACCTTCCCCTCGACAACGGGCCTTTCACCAGCAATCCCTCAGAACCAAGTCCAAGATGATGGTGTCTGCTTTGCCAGCGCCAAGAGCCAACAGGAAGTCTGCGCCACTCCGCCTTGAGACCGCTTCGATGTCTCTGCTACATCTGGCAACGGCCCCAGCTCAACGGGAGAGGGACCTTGTGACACCTTCTGAAGAACAATGCGGCACCATCACCGCAAGGGCGGGAAGGAAGCCATGGGAGAAAAGAGGGTGCAGGTAAAGATAGAGTGACCTGGCAAAGGCAAGGAGGACCTAGTGGAGAAGAGAACATCAGGAGGCTTCGAGATTAGATAGTAGGCTTAGAGCCCACCCATCACATTGCTTTGTCACTTTCATTTGCTTGCTTCTTATAAGCTTGTGTGGGCTTTACTTCCTCTTCTTGTGTTTGTCCCTCCTCTGGAACATGAATGCATTACTAGGGTTCTTTCACTGCCGAATTTTTAGGATGCTAATTTTTTTCTTGTCAGTTTAGCACTCCATGGGAGTGCAGGTGTTTTTCAGCTGTCTCCCTCATGTACATCTTCCCCTTAACCATGCTCGAGTCGCTCTTTCTCTGCCGTTGTGCTTCTTCCTGCACCCTTCATGATGTGTTCGCCCTTGTGTGGTTCTTCTCCCCCTACATTGCTTTCTTGCCTTTCTCCTCCCCTCCAAGATCCATAATGCTCTCTCATCGGTTTGCTTTCCCCTCTCCCCCGCTCAACGTTGCTCTCTCCTTATGCTGATCTCACCTGCGTCCTGTGTTGCATCCCCCCCACCCGTGTCTGTGTTGCATCCCCCCCACCCGTGCCTGTGTTGCTTCCTCCCACCCGTGCCTGTGTTGCTTCCTCCCACCCGTGCCTGTGTTGCTTCCTCCCACCCGTGCCTGTGTTGCTTCCTCCCACCCGTGCCTGTGTTGCTTCCTCCGACCCGTGCCTGTGTTGCATCCCCCCACCCGTGCCTGTGTTGCGTCCCCCACCCGTGCCTGTGTTGCGTCCCCCACCCGTGCCTGTGTTGCGTCCCCCACCCATGCCTGTGTTGCGTCCCCCACCCATGCCTGTGTTGCGTCCCCCACCCATGCCTGTGTTGCGTCCCCCACCCGTGCCTGTGTTGCGTCCCCCCACCCGTGCCTGTGTTGCATCCCCCACCCGTGCCTGTGTTGCATCCCCCCACCCGTGCCTGTGTTGCATCCCCCCACCCGTGCCTGTGTTGCATCCCCCCACCCGTGCCTGTGTTGCTTCCTCCCACCTGCTTGCACTTTTCTTTCTTCTTGTTTACCGATCACACTTAGATCTTACCAAGCACTTACGTCATTTTGTATGGGTGAGCATGCTTGTTCTGCACGCCTACAACATGTCGGGCCAGCCATGTCCTAGATTTTGTCTTTTTTAGCCATGCTGCACAGCATAGGTGACGCTGTACTGCATAGCTAAAACCAATGGAGAAGCCAATAGGTCCCACAGAAGAGAATGCTTAAAAATGTAATATACTACCATACCAGACAGTATTCCCCTCACTACATGCCACATCAGCATCCTTAAGTACATCCACAACGCAGAAAACCTCTTTCTTCTGCCACCTTTTTCTCGGTCTGCACAAGCTTTAGTTGCTTAGACCAAAATCTGACCCGCATTCATGATGGTCCTGAGAAGGGCCTTCTGCACAATGTCATGCAGCTGCATAGCGGCTCCTCTACCGCAATATATTCAAACTGAATGCCCAGGGCATCAGTCCATATTTACCCATGCTTAAGAACCCAATCGTACTATATGTTTAACTGCAAGCACACTGAGTTCTTCATCATCAGTTTGCTTCTACCATCGCGCAGTCTTGCCAGGATCTAGCCACCCTGGGCTCTGACTTTGCCACACTTTGTACCAACAAGTACACCATCCCATGTCCAAAAACAGATAGGAAAAGAAACCACTTGTGGGCACAGAGGCCGGAGGGAAAACAGGGAGCAAGATTACACAAGACGTGGAGATCCATAGGCTAGGGAAGAGAAACACTGCTCCTGTTCCAAGAGAACCTATCCCGGACTCGAGCGCTTCCTGCTTGAGATACTGTGCTGGACTCACCTACGTCATCCCGGTCCAAAGGAGACTCCCAAGTAAGCCTGCAGCATTCGAAATCTAATCTGTACACAGCTTTTAGACTCATCTGTCTTCACAAAAACATGTAAACCACATTCTGCCACCAAAGCTCTAGCTCTTTAAAAAAAATACTCTACTCTGCTGATAACCTCACACAACTCCAAATCAATGCTGGTGACAAACAGGCTGCCTAACACTACACCTGATGAAACAGAGAGCAACCTCTAAAGATAGTGCTGTTGAGATTCAAGAGCATGCTGCCTTCATGCAAACGGCATCGCAAACAGCGTTACCGCTGATGATCAAAGATCATCGAGACTCACAGAGGAAGCCATCATGGAGCACCTTCATCCCAACTGGCAACCTCACGGGATACCCGGCCTGGCTGGTGCCAGTGAACAGCTTGCGTCACTGCAGATGATACCATGTAACACGATGTCTTGCTGCAAAGGGTATCACAGAGCACCAGGTCTCACTGCAGAGGATGTCCAAGAGCCCCTTGTTCCACTGCTTGGATCACCATCAAACAAGGGCGACTTGCTGATAAAATCACAGTACACCCTCTCACTGCTGAGTGCATCCCACCCTCTCACCGCCAGGGTGACCTCATAGAACAGCTCCTTGATGATGACCTCATGGAACGCCGTCTCAAAGCCAATGACCTAATGGAACACTCATTAAATGCCTCACTTCTGAGGGCCGAGTGCCATAGTGGATGACATCACTGACCACCCAGTTCACTGCTGAGGGCATCATAAAACACCTTGGTTCATTCGTGATGGCCACACAGAACGCCACATACCACAGCTGATGACATCACGGAACACCCTATCTGACTGCTGATGGAGCCTTGTCTCAATCGTCATGGCCATATGGAATGTTAAGAGCCCCAGCTGATGACCTCACGGTGTTCCTGGTCTCACTGCTGAGGGCATCATAAAACACCCTGGTTCATTTGTGATGGCCACACAGAACGCCACATACCACAGCTGATGACATCACGGAAGACCCTATCTCACTGCTGATGGCACTTTGTCTCAATCATCCTGGCCACATGGAACGTTAAGAGCCCCAGCTGATGACCTCAGGGTGTTCCTTGTATCACTGCTGAGGGAATCATAAAACACCTTGGTTCATTCGTGATGGCTGCACTGGAATGACAAGTGACCCACAGTTAATGACATCACGAAGCACCCTGTCTCACTGCCGAGGGCTTCATAAAACACCTGGTCTCATTTGTGCTTGCTGCACGGAATGCCATAGTGCCACCGCTGATGGCAACACAAAGCACCTTGCATCACTGCTGAGGGTATCAAATCACCTTGTATCTTTAGTGATGGCCACATGGAACATCAAAGTGCCACTGCTGATGGCATCACAGAGCGTCTTCTCTCACTGCTGATGGCCAATTAGAACACTGCCACCACTCATGACGCCATGAAACACCAGTTTCACTGACTCTAGTACAGGTTTATTTCAAGGTTTTTATATAGCGCGGACTATTACCCCACAAGGAGTATCAGAGCACCTTACAAGTACAATAGAGATTATACATTTCTTTTGTTAGTCATATAGAGGCATATGTATCAGTCAGTGTCAGACCTGACATCCTTCGTGACGTTTTCCCCCAACTTTTTGCCTTCTAGCCTCCTGTTTCTGCCGACTTCATTTCTGTTGGCTTTAGGACTCTGCACACTATCACTGCTAACCAGTGCTAAAGTGGTTGCACGCTCTTCTTTAAACATGGTTAAATTGGCCAACACCCATTTGGCACATTTAATTTACTGTAAGACCCTAGTAAAGTGGCTGATAAATTAAATGCTACTAGTGGGCCTGCAGCACTGATTGTGTCATTCACCTAAGAAGCCTTTTAAGCATGCCTCAGGCCTGCCATTACAGCCTGCATTCAATTTAAACAGCCATTTCGACTTGGAAAAATAAACATTTTGCCAGGCATAAACCTCTTTTTAATACATACAATTAATGCCTAGGGTAGGCCCTAAATAACGGACAGGACAGGGTACAGTGTAACTGAAAAGTTGGACATGTACTTTGAACTTTTACATGCCCTGGTAGTGAACAACTCTTAAATTTATTGTTCACTAATGCAAGACCTGCCTCTCCCATAGGATAATATTGGGTTACCTTATTACATTTAATAAGTGCTAACTTTCAATTGGGATAAAGTAGAAATGTTGAGTTTGGCGTCTAAAGGATTGTAATTTAAAACCCTCTTTAATGGTAAAGTCGGATTTTAAGTCACAATTCTGAAAATGCCACTTTTAGAAAGTGCAAAAGAAACCATTGATGGACGGAATGCTGGACAATGCAAACATTCACCCCCCGTCACAAGGATCTGGGTTAAATCCATCATTCTTTTGCTCACCACACCACCCCAGTTTGGACCCAGCCATATGCAAATCAGTCTTGACCCTGTTCCTTGTGGGAACAGTCCAGCCCGAACTGCCAAGCCAGGTCCTCCCTGGACCGGAAACAAGCATCCTGGGACCGGTTTCAGGGCATCACCCTTTATCAGCCAGGCTAGCTTGAATCCAGTGGTGTAGTGAGCACGGGACCCACGTCTGGGAAAACCCTTCCCACTTAGGGCGACAAATGCAAAAGAAACAATTGATGGACGGAATGCTGGACAATGCAAACATTCACCCCCAGTCACAAGGATCTGGGTTAAATCCATCATTCTTTTGCTCACCACACCACCCCAGTTTGGACCCAGCCATATGCAAATCAGTCTTGACCCTTTCGTTGTGGGAACAGTCCAGCCCAAACTGCTAAGCCAGGTCCTCCCTGGACCGGAAACAAGCATCCTGGGGCCGGTCCTAGGATGCTTGTTTCCAGTCCAGGGAGGACCTGGCCTGGCAGTTCGGGCTGGACTGTTCCCATTGGGCACAGGGTCAAGACTGATTTGCATATGGCTGGGTTCAAACTGGAATGGCATGGTGAGCAAAAAAACGATGGATTTAGGCCCAGATCTCTGTACTGGGGTGAATGTATGACATTGTTCTGCATTCTGTCCATCAATTGTTGTTTTTACTTTTAGAAAGTTGGCATTTTCTTGTCTTAACCATTTGGTGGCTGCAGCCTGTATCCTTGGTCACATGACTAGGTGTAGCTGGTCCTTGTGTATTGCTCCTGGGCAGCGAGACAAAGGGGAATAGGTGTTGGCAGGATGGCCCATCTCAGAGTTGATGAGGAGAAAGAGCTGTTACCTACCACACTTGAACATTACAGAGGCTCTGCCAGAGTACACTCAAAGGGTTTGACGTCAGTCTTTTGTGACTCCAGAAAACCTGGGCCATGGCAGGGAGGCAGGAAATTCCAAGCACCTCTGATGGTGGAAGCCTCTAGAAACGTCTACCTCAAAGTGGGCACCATCTATAAATAATGGACCCTCAGATCCAATTCTTCAGTACACTTCTGGACCTGTGGAAAACTTATAAGGTCGGCTTTGTTGCTCTCCAAGAAGAGCTGCTACCCTGTTGCCGGAGTGAAAGTATTGGACCTGCATCTTGAACCCAGCACCACCAGAGTGACTCCAAGGGCTAGTTAGCTGGCCTCCTGATCAGACTCAGGGACAGAAAAGGAACCAACCACCTTAAACTCAGCATTTGGATTTGGTCTGCTGTGAGTCCAACCCCCCATGGGGTGCCACCCCAGTCTAGGGCCCTTAGAAGTGGGCCTGAAGTTGCTCTGCTAGCCCAACTCTGGCCCTGTAGGCAGCATCAATGCAGCGCGACTCATCTTCCACAGCTCCACTTCAGAATCCCATCAGCAGATCTTGCATCGCAGCCCCCAGTCTCCTTGGGACCCCCGCTGTGTGGTGCATCCTCGACAGTCCTTCTCTTCGCAAGCCCATCGTCAATGGCATGCTCAATGACTAAGCAGTACTCCACATCGCAGTCTTGTAGCTTCTTTGGCACAACTGGGGCGTGACATATTTTGACCCAGGACTTCGCAACGCAAGCCCCTCGTCAACGGCATCCTCGATAACCCAGGACTCTGCACCACAGCCCTGCAGCTTTTTGGAACGGTCACTGCACAACACATCCGCTCCACAAAGATTTAAGGTACTTTGTTCAGGGGGACTAACATGGTCCCTGTATCCAGCCTGCGCTCCTCGCAGACAGCCTAAACTAAAGACTTTGACCTGGTCTGGCGCGACCAGATAACCACAGTTGACGCTTTGTGCTTCTAGGCACTATTTTCACTTAAACCTTTAAAAATTGCTTATCTCCAGTTCTACTGGTTGGATTTTTATCATTATGGTCTCAAATAATTTATTAAATTTTACTGTATTTTTTTAAATTGGTGTGGGATTTTTCTTGTGTTGTATTATCACTTTAGTACTCTTTTAAGTGCTGCATAAATACTTTACACATTGCCTCCTAATTAAGCCGGACTGCTTTGTGCCAAGCTACTAGAGGGTTGGGCACAGGTTAATTTGAGGTTTGCTTGTTTCACCCCGACAAGAATTGTGGTTGGCCTCGCTCCCCTCCCCCCTCCCCCACCCCCCAAACCAGTAACCCAATTTCCTCTATCAGTGTTAAAAATATATACATTGGTGTGCCGGGGAAGCTCAGGTCAGAATCGCGTATTTATTTTAAGCAATATAGATTTCCTTATTCCGGGAGGACGCTAGGTCACAATGTTTTTGGGACAACAAAAATCTATAAGAACAAGTTACTTACCTTCGGCGGTAACGCTTTTTCTGGTGGATACAGTAGCTGCCTGTGGATTCCTCACCTTTTGAATTACCCCTTGCGCAGCATTCCACGGAAACTTTTTTCATACCTCTCCCACGTCGACGAGGACGTCACAATGGAACGGCTCCACAAGCGACTCCGCGTGACGTCATCGGAGCCATAAGAAAGCCTTGTCGGCGTGCTGACGTCCGTTTCACCCATTTTTTTCTGTGCCTTCGAGGAGAACGGGTGAACTGACAACATTTACACAAATACACAACAACTTTCAATTATACATAAAACTTCCAAATAGAGAAGGGAAAAAACTGGAAATTCTATAGAATAGACATTTCCTAGCAAAAAACATCATCATAAAAGACAATGAAATATAAGAACTTCATAAATAATCTTTTTGGTGTCAGACAGGCAACGGGGAGGCAGTTGGGTCAGTGAGGAATCCACAGGCAGATACTGTATCCACCTGAAAAAGCGTCACCGAAGGTAAGTAACTTGTTCTTCTGATGGGTACATCTGCCTGTGGATTCCTCACCTTTTGAATTGAATCCCCAAGCAGTCCCGCTCCCGGAGGAGGGTGTCCGCCTACCTACACCAAAAAATCCTGCAGCACAGAGGTTGCAAAGGGGCCGCCCCTCCTCGCCTCGGAGTCCAAGCAGTAATGCTTCGCAAAAGTGTGGAGGGAGGCCAAGTTGCCACCTTGCAGATGTCTACCACAGGAACACTTCTAGCTAAAGCAGAAGAAGACTTAGCTCTGGTGGAATGAGCTCGAATACCTTCAGGAGGCTCCTTCTTGGCCAAGGCATAGTAGATCTTAATACAGAGGATGATCCACCTGGACAGCGTTCGCTTGTGAACAGCATTGACCAATGAAGAGTTGGTCGTCCAACCTGAAATCTTTAGTCCTGTCCAGGTAGAAGCTGACCGCCCAATTGGGGTCCAGGCGGTGAAGTCTCTCCTCCTCCTTAGAAGGGTGAGGGGGAGGATAGAAAGTGGGTAAAGTGATAGATTGTCCTAGGTAGAAAGGAGTGACCACCTTAGGTAGGAAAGCAACTCTGGTCTTAAGAATGATCTTATCCGCATGAATAGAGGTAAAAGGAGGCTTAGAACTAAGAGCCTGTAGCTCACTAGTCTTCCTGGCAGAGGTAATCGCAACCAGAAAAATTGCCTTGAATGAGAGAAGCCTCAATGAACAACTATGTAGAGGCTCGAAAAAGAGACCCCATTAGGAAAGTAAGAACTAAATTTAAATCCCACTGAGGCATAATAAAAGGAGTGGGAGGAAATCTATTGAGACCCTTAAAGAATCTCATGACTATGGGAGACTTAAACAACGATGGTTGCTTTGGCAAACAAAGAAAGGCTGACAAGGCCGACAAGTAGCCTTTAACAGTCGCTACAGCACATCCCAGCTGAGCCAAGGAAAGAGAAAAACTAAGAATGTCAGACAAATGGGCCTTTAAAGGATCAATTGAACTCTCTCCACACCATTTAACAAACCGGGCCCACCTACTGGAATAGATAGATTTGGTGGAGTGTCTTCTGGCTGATAATATAACATCCACCACATCCGGTGGGAGAGAGAAAGAACTCCACTTGCCCCGTTCAATCTCCAGGCATGAAGGTGCAGGCTCTGGAGGTGGGGGTGTAGAACCTGCCACTGCGATTGTGAGAGGAGGTCTGCCCTGAGAGGGAGACGGTGCAAAGGGTGCGATGAGAGGCGAAGGTCTGTGTACCACACCCTTCTTGGCCAATCCGGGGCGATCAATACGACTTGGGCCCGGTCTTGGCAAATCTTCCTCAGAACCCGAGGAATCAAGGGTATGGGAGGAAACGCGTAAAGAAGCTGAAAGCTTCAATCTAGTTGAAACACGTCCCCAACACTCCCCGCATCGGATACTGGAGACTGCAGCACGATAGGCAGTGCGCGTTCTCGTGAGTGGCAAACAGGTCCAATCGAAGAAACCCCCACATCCTGAAAATGTGGGGGATGAAGACGCCACTCGTGATCGGCCGAGTATTGCCGACTGAGACTGTCCGCTTGCACATTCAGCACCCCAGTCAGATGATTTGCAATTACGCAAATCTGGTGGTCCAGAGCCCAGGACCATGGTCACAGAGTCTCTCTGCTGAGACGATACGACCCTACTCCTACGCAGTAGTGTTGTCCGCAGGACCTCAACTGACGGAACGCAAAGGGAGGGAAGAAAGGCCTTGAGAGCCAAATGTATTGCCTGCAGTTCCAGAAGATTGATGTGAAGCAATCTCTCCCCTGGAGACCAAAGGCCCTTGATCTCCAGATCCCCCAGATGAGCTCCCCACCCTAGAGTGGAGGCATCCGTTATCACTGTGGCCACCGGAGAAGGCGGTTGAAAAGGCTTCCCTTGAGACAGGTTGCCTGGAACACTTCACCAAGACAACTCTGCCGCAGTCTCTCTGGAGATTCTGACCACCTCCCGAGATCTCCGTTGTGTTGAAACTTCTGTCTGCGGCGGCACCACTGGAGTGCCCTCATGTGCCAGCGTGCATGGTTGACCAACAGTATGCAGGAAGCGAACAGACCGAGCAGACGTAGCACCTTCAGGACTGGAACAACCGCTCCATTTTTAAACAGAGGAATCATAGCCTGTATGTCCAGAATCCTCTGAGGCGGGAAGGCACGACTCACAGTAGTGTCCAGTACTGCCCCTATAAAAATGTTGCGCTGAGAGGGCACAGGTGAGATTTGGGTACATTTATCGAAAAACCCAAGTCGAACAACAATCTTGTTACTTGCAAATGATGCAGCACCATCTCTAGCAACCTCGCTTTGAGCAGCCAGTTGTCCAGATAGGGAAAACAGGAATCCCCGACCGTCTGAGATGTGCCGCCACCACTGCCATCACCTTTGTGAAGACCTGAGGCGCTAAAATAAGTCCGAACGGAAGGACCACAAACTGGTAGTGCCGAAACCCCATCGTAAAAAGGAGATACTTCTGATGAGGCTTCAGGATGGGAATGTGAAAATACACATCCTGTAAATAGATCAACACCATCCAGTCTTCCTGCTGCAGCGCCAGTAGAATCCGAGCCAGGGTCAACATCTTGAACTTCTCCTGTTTGAGGAAAAAAATTCAAGATCCTGAGGTCTAGAATTGGCCTCAAACGGCTGTCCTTTTTGGGGATCAGGAAATACCGGGAGTAGCATCCCTGCCCCCCTTCCTGCTCCGGAACCACCTCTATCACACCCTTCTGTAACTAGGACAGGACCTCTTGTTGCAGGTGTTAAAAGCAAAACGACAATCGTGAACATTACCTGCGCCATCTTGTCTGGTGGAATTCTATGTGCACATAAGTTGAGGTCATTTTAATCTATCACAGCCATTTTGTACTCTGTTGGTCACCTTTGTTTCACCCTGCCCTTACTAGCATCCCTCTGACCGACCTGGTACGTGTGCTGGGGGCTATAAACTCTATTTGCCGCAACAAACCTCAGCGCCACTTGCTGCCACAAACTCGTTTTTCCTCTCATCTCTATTTTCAGGCAAACCTTTGGACACTCTACCCCTCACTGCACCTAGTTACACAAACAGGTTCCAAACACCAAAAAGACTCTTGCAACATGATTTATTGCACTGCAAACAGCAAGACTTGTTGTTACCAACAATGGGACCTGTTTTTATCAACAGAACTGACTCTTACATCTGACCGGTCTCACATGTTTTAGACCCTGAAGCAAGGTCCAGCTGCAAGATAAGATTGTCTGTTTGACCTGGGTGGGAAAAGAATTACTGTTGGGCTTGTGTGACAACCTGCCCGGGGCGGGGACCCCAAGCTTGTGTAACCATGTTGATGAAACCAATGCATTGTGTCAAACCTGTATAAAAGGAAGAGCCAAAGGAGTTATCAGCAGAACACCTCCCTCAGACATCCCGGTGTCTGCAGTTGACGTGATCTCCTCATGAGAAATAAACCTTTTTCTTGTCTTCCAGTTTCCAGCGCTTGCCTCATTATTTTGATAGCGAACCCAAAGTGAATTAGAGGTGAAACCCTGCACCGGGCAGCATTGAGGGTCTTAGAAGACTCGCTGCCTTTCACAAATTGGCGCCCAAACGTAGGGGCCCATCAGCGACGCGTGGGTCCGGTAGAGAGGTCCTAACGACGGAGTGAACGACTAAACGATTGGGGTATACCTGCCTGAGAAGACCCTTGTCTGGCTGCCGATCGACTGAACTTCACCGGTTCCGAACGGACCTCTCTCGAGTGACCTGCGGTGCTGACTGGGACCTTAGAGGAACGCCGTATTGATTGTTGGAGTGAGAGGACAACCAGGCGCTGGAAGGGGAAGACGAAGAACCGTCCATACGGCCCATCCGGGTAAGGTGGTGAAAAAACGACTTAAATTGATTGATTGAATAGTTTGATTGAAATACTAGTATTCCTTTTTTGATATTGAGTTATTTGCGACATTTCCCTGCTTGCAAACAACGAAGAATAGGAATATTCTCTCTCTCTTTGCAGGCAGCGAAGGACAGGTAGTGCAGACTTTTTGTCTAAATTGATTGATTGAGATATTCATTTTTGACCGATAAATACGTCATGCCTGTTTTCTCTAGATTGTTTGATTGTAATTGTTTTGGACCAGACCGTTCGTTAGAGGTCAGTCAGCCGGCACCACCGGAAGGCACCCTTAACAAGGACATGTACGTAAAGTATGGATTAGCCACCGTAGCTTATAGCAAACTATGGCATAAATACACTAGGAAGGACCGGGTAAATCAGTGGCCACTGACGGGATCTTTCGATCCCGCTAAAATAGAAACGTTAGAATTAGCTCTCCACAAAAGAAAACTAGACCAGCCATGTTTGACAGTTTTGGTTTATGGCGAAAAGAGGCAGCTCAGAGAAAGAAAAGGGACGAAGCTAGACAAGATAAAGAAACGCGAAAATCAGCTTACCAAACCTGTAAAAGATTAGAAGAAAAACTAAAAGAAAAGGAAATCGATAAAAGGAACAGGAATCAAAAATATCAGGTCAATGCCCTGTTAGAATGCCCTCGACTCTTTACCCCAAGTTACCAGCAAAACAAAGGGTAGATGATGATTTATTGTTAGGTCCCCCAATCATATACATGCCACCCCCTTACGCCCCTACTCATCCCGTAGTACAACGCCAGGACCACCAAAGTATAGCCGGAGATGGCACGATCGCCTCAGTCTCCACCGCCTCTGCTCCCACCGAGTCACCCACACCAAATGCCTCATCAAAGGATACAGTAGTAGAGGTAGGATCAAAAGAAAAAGGAGCGCCCAGGGTCCCGCGATTAAGTAAAAATGAGCGAGCAGGCATTGATAAAATAGTTAAATCCCTCATAGATAGGAAGGAGACAGAAGAGTATGTAACTGACATATGCAACTCCTATGTTGAAAACCGCAAACGATACTTTATTGTACGTCTCTGTTACCACACTCTTACTGCATATGAAGAGAAGTACCAAGATGTAGGGCCCGAGCGGCTAGTGGCTCTCTATAGGAAGGTAGACACCGGAGATGAAGGCGACAACGATGTTACAGAACTCTTTTCATCCACACTGGAGGTATTCCGTCACCTTGTGGAACAAGGACGGATAGATAAGGACAGGACATCTAAGATAGCAGGACCCCGGTGGAAAAACCAGATAGCATGATGCCGATAAAAGAAGCTGCCCCTTATTGGGTACCTCCTAGAGGACAAGGGACTCATGACGATATGAACCATCAAGACGCTAGAGGAAGGGTGGTCTACAATTGGGTGTATCAACCATGGGACAGACAGGACATTTTGACGTTCCGTAAATCTTTACCGGATTTACGAAAGAACCCCACCGCCTTTCACACCGAGCTAGGTACCGCTCTGGGATCAACAATAATGACACTTGCCGACAGACTTGTTCTTCGGGTTATGTTTACCAGCAGATGTGTGGAAACAGATTAGGAAAATAGACCATACTGAACTGCTTGGTCATACCTGGGAACAACTCAACACACTAGATAAACAGCGGAACCCTGGTCAAAAACCGGTTAAAGCAATATTGGACCTCCCTGACAAAATAGTGCAGAAAGTGAAAACGCTGATCCCAGAGAAAAAGATAGACTGGTCCATAGTAACCGCGTGCCGCCAGAAACCACAAGAGGATGTCTCAGAGTATTTCTCCAGATTTGAAACGGTGTTCTCCGATTACAGTGGACAAGACATGTCCACCGCAACCGGACACCACTTATTTGTGCAGAACTATGTCAAAGGACTACTGCCAGATGTATCCCAGAAATTACAAGCCAGCGAAAGTAGTTGGGCAGCATCTAAACCGGCGGCCATTCTCCAAATGGCCCAGTACTATGAGCATCAGAGAAACGAAAATGACAGGGCTACAGAAAGGAAAAAGAAGGACTTGAAGGAAAGGGTAATGGTAGTAGACGATATCCTTCTAGCAGCGGACACCATACCAATAGCCGTCACAGCCACCATCAAACTACTCCATTTTCTTGCTGAGAATGGTCACAAGGTCTCCGAAAGAAATTGCAGTTCTGTAAATCACAAGTGACCTATTTGGGTCACCTTTTATCCAAAGAAGGGAGGAAACTCACGCCTGACAGGATCCAGACAATTCTAGACACCCCTGTCCCCAAAGATCAGAAACAAGTCCGCTCTTTGATAGGTCTCATTTCATTTTGCCGACAGTGGTTACCGAACTTTAGCCTCATTGTCAAACCCCTTCTCTCCCTCCTAGCTAAAGACATCCCCTCACCTCTCCCCTGGACCCCCGAATGCCAATCAGCCTTTAAAGAACTACGCAATGCCCTTTGTTCAGCGCCTGTCCTAGGAACCCCGGATTACTCCAAACCATTCTTCCTCTACACGCACGAGAGGGAAGGATGTGCATTGTCTGTCCTAACACAATCAATTGGTCACAAACAACGCCCTTGTGCATATTTCTCTGCCACCCTCGATCCAGTAGCCAGAGCGCTGCCAGCGTGCCTGCGCGCTGTGGCAGCTGCAGCAGAATCGATACGCCAGAGCGAAGGAATAGTACTCTCCAATCCAGTCACTGTTTTAGTACCCCATGCAGTCGACACACTACTAAACCAGACCAAAACCCAACACTTGACTAGCGCACGACTGACAGGATGAGTTGACCCTGCTAGCACCGCACATTACCCTAAAGCGATGCACCACCCTCAATCCAGCCACACTGTTACCCCTACCCGAAAATGATGCTAGCGTGACTCCACTACACGACTGTGTGACACTAACCGATGAACAAACAAAGAGTAGAATAGATCTCAGAGACACCGCCTTTCTAGAACCAGATGGAGAACTATGGGTGGATGGTTCGTGCATCAAACTCCCCGACGGCACCACCTCAGCTGCATACGCTGTCACCACAGCCCGAACCGTTCTGGAAACAGCCGGTATTCCCCAACATTCAGCCCAGGCTGCAGAACTCATTGCCCTCACACGAGCATGTATCTTAGCGACTGACACAACAGTTAACATATACACCGACAGCCAATATGCCTTCGGGGTGGTTCACCATTTTGGGATCTTATGGAAAGAAAGAGGGTTCCTGACTTCACACGGTGCACCCTTCCTGCATGGAGATTTAGTCTCCGCCTTGACGCAAGCAGTCCTCCTCCCCAAGAAGTTAGCAGTGATAAAATGCCAAGCACATAGGAAAGTGACTGATCTCATTGGACAGGGAAATGCACTAGCAGACGTTACTGCCCGAGCCACGGCAGGAGACAGAACTATGACACGAATGTATGTGACCAGGTCACAAGCTGAACGATGGACTGACGCTAGGACCACTGTAAGGGACATACAGACTACAGGCACACAAGACTAATTGACCGAGTGGGAAAAGGTGGGACTAAAAGACGAGGAAGATTGCTGGAGAACTAAAGACGGAAATAAATGGCTGTTACCCAATGCCTACCTCATCCCCATATTGACCATGGCACATTTACCAGCACACATAGGCTCCACCCCCATGATTGAACTAATCACCAGAGTATGGCATAACGTCAAGATAGCAGAATCTGCAAAATGCCTAGTACAACAATGTATAGTCTGCCTACAACACAACCCAGGGAAGGGGACAGTAGTACCACGGGGAGGGTTTGGAGTCCCTGACCACCCCTTTGAGCATTTGGGCGGCACCAAGACCCACCTCCATTAACGATGTCCCGAACATATTAATGTCGGATTACTTGCATAAATTGACAAACGAGCTAACAATTATCCACCAACAGGTGCAGCAAGCCTTGCCTGACGTATCCAGGGGCCCGGGACATGAAATAAAGCCAGGCGACCATGTATTGATTTGCAACTTCCAAAGAACGCAAATCTGGAGCCTAGGTGGACGGGCCCCTGGCAAGTCCTGATAAACTGAACACCTGCAAAACCACCGCAAAGACACCAAGACTGCTAACCTGCACAGCACAAAGACAATTGCACTTGTAGCCGCATTTCTCACCTGTCTCCTGCTAATGGTCGCACTCTGGATCATTGAAGAGAATGCACCTGCATACAGAACATTGTCACCCACCATGCAACCAACCACCAAGAAAGAACACTACCTGGTATCACTACCGCCATATCTCCGAGAACGACGCAAAGAATTCTGGAATAATTCTTTCGTGCAGATGTTGCACCAGCACAATCTTGCCACCAATGATACCAACTGTTGGGTCTGTGGGCTGTTACCACATGCCACTGAACATTCCATCCCTTTCATCCCTTCGCCCTTTTCTATTCACGGATCTTGCCTTGCCTGGATGATGCTCCTACAAGAAAGTTACAAAGACAATGCCACTTCCGACGGAACAATCGCCCAGTTCTACAACGAGTTCTGGCGAAACAAAACAGGAAGGACAGCCGCCCCCTTCTGCCCTCACACCTTCAATGCGACATTCCAGATTAATGTCCCCTCCAAAGAACGAGTGGAAATGCAAGTGTTCAATAATCCTAACAGAGCCACATTTTCCTACCTGAAGAAAAGAACTGCTGCAACACGGACTGTGGCCCTATCTGTGGTGAACGTCTCTGGCCTTGTATGCATTGAAGGCCGTGGGACTAAGAATGTGGGTCACAGCACCTGTAGCATTGTAAGGACTTTGAACACTGCCAACCCCCAGCGCTTGTTGCATCACCCAATATGTACTTTGTTTGTGGAACCAAAGCCTACACCTGGCTCCCAAGAAACTGGGGGGGGCACGTGCTACATCGCCTTTGTTTTCCCACCAACCTACACAGCCCCTGCAGAGCATCATCGGTGCCAGCTGCTGTGTATACATTCCTGATAATTCACCTTCTGTCTATGAAGCAATTGAACATCTCCATAGACTATCTTCAGAAATTCATCAAAGATCAGAGACTTGGACAATTGGAAGTTGGCTTTGGGGCATCTTGAAGGAGTGGGGTTGGAAAATATCAATTATTCTCTTGGTCCCAGTATTGACAATATGTGGTTGTTGTTTGGGTATACACTGTATACCACCTTTGTGTTCTCTTTGCATAACTACCTTGCACCCTAAGACTATGGACACTCAGCTAACAAAAATGAGAGTAATGTATGATCAAGAGATACAGGACATTATGGAGATCGAAATAGACTGACAAGCTGGCTAGTTATGTTCAAAGGGGCCACTGTTAAAAGCAAAACGACAATCATGAACATTACCTGCGCCATCTTGTCTGGTGGAATTCTATGTGCACATAAGTTGCAGTCATTTTAATCTATCACAGCCATTTTGTACTCTGTTGGTCACCTTTGTTTCACCCTGCCCTTACTAGCATCCCTCTGACCGACCTGGTACGTGTGCTGGGGGCTATAAACTCTATTTGCCGCAACAAACCTCAGCGCCACTTGCTGCCACAAACTCGTTTTTCCTCTCATCTCTGTTTACAGGCAAACCTTTGGTCACTCTACCCCTCACTGCACCTAGTTACACAAACAGGTTCCAAACACCAAAAAGACTCTTGCAACATGATTTATTGCACTGCAAACAGCAAGACTTGTTGTTACCAACAATGGGACCTGTTTTTATCAACAGAACGGACTCTTACATCTGGCCGGTCTCACATGTTTTAGACCCTGAAGCAAGGTCCAGCTGCAAGATAAGATTGTCTGTTTGACCTGGGTGGGAAGAGAATTACTGTTGGGCTTGTGTGACAACCTGCCCGGGGCGGGGACCCCAACCTTGTGTAACCATGTTGATGAAACCAATGCATTGTGTCAAACCTGTGTAAAAGGAAGAGCCAAAGGAGTTATCAGCAGAACACCTCCCTCAGACATCCCGGTGTCTGCAGTTGACGTGATCTCCTCATGAGAAATAAACCTTTTTCTTGTCTTCCAGTTTCCAGCGCTTGCCTCATTATTTTGATAGCGAACCCAAAGTGAATTAGAGGTGGAACCCTGCACCGGGCAGCATTGAGGGTCTTAGAAGACTCGCTGCCTTTCACACAGGAGCAACAGATAGTCCTCCGAACACCAGCCCTGGCGAGGGGGGAAAGGAGGTGGAAACTCCCAGAAAGGAAGGGTGTAACCATTTTCTACAAGATTAAAAACCCAAAGATCTGATGTAACCGATTTCCAATTTTGTAGGAAATGGGACACCCGACCTCCAAAGGGTCCAACATGCTCCAAGATGGGGGATCTAGAGCGGCTTCCCTGCAGATCCAGTGGGCAGGGAGGAGGAGGAGACCTGTTGGCGAGAGGAACCTCGCAGAAGACCTCTTCCCTTCCCTCTGTATGATCTATACAATGGGTTCTGTTGTTGCTGCTGCTGTTGGCCCTGAAATGGAGCAGCCTTCCCAAAGCCCCGAAATCTCAGGTACCCAAAACCCCTAGGCTGGGATTGCAAGCCTAAGGATCTAGCGGTAGCTCTGCTATCCTTAAACCATTGCAGAGCTGAGTCCGCCTTGGTCCCAAAGAGTCTAGAGCCATCAAAGGGAAGATCCAACAGCGTGGCCTGAACATCCGGAGAGAATCCTGATCCTCTCAACCAGACGTGCCTCCTAGTTGCCATCGAAGAGCCCATCACCCTGGCAACAGAGTCAGCCATATCAAGCCCAGACTGGATCACCTGACGGGCTGCAGCCTGAGTGTCCGACAGCACCTCCGCGAAGTGACCCCAGACATCCTCTGGCAGCTTAGGTATCACCTCCTTGGCCGAGTCCATCAATGCATGTATGTAGTGCCCCAACAGGCACGTAGCATTAGTTGACTTCAAAGCAATGCTGGCCGATGAAAACACCTTTTTAGCCAACTGTTCTAGCTTCTTGGAATCTCTGTCCCCCGGAGCGGAGGGAAAGGAAACTGTGTATTGCTTAGAGGAACATGAAGCTTGAACCACCAAGCTTTCAGGTGAAGGGTGTGAGGATAAAAATGCTGGATCCCCAGGCGCAGCCTTGTAATGCCTTGCCACCGTTCTGGATACAGCCAGGGCAGACATTGGCTTCTGCCAAACCTCCACAATTGGTTCTGTCAAGGCTTCGTTGAACTAAAGCAGGGGTTACACCACTGATGAAGGCGAGTGAAGTACCTCCGTTAGAATGTTAGACTTGACCTCCGCAGTGGGCACCTGTAAATCCAGAAGGTCAGCTGCCTTCCTTATAACTGAACGGTATGAGGCCACCTCCTGAGAAGGAAGAGCTTTGGGAGAAGAGAGCTCCCACTCTGGTGATGTGTCCAGACACCTGGCCTCTTGAAGCCTTTCAAAATCATCCATAGGATCCAGTATCTCTCCTTCCTCAGGTTGATCCTGCTGCTCCTGGAATTCCTCCTCTTCCAGAAGCCTGAGCCTCCCTCCTCGATCGCATCTTCGGTGGCGCCAGACGCGGCGCCGGTGACCTCGGAGCCGGCGTCGATGGAGGCCCTTCAGGAGCGACTGGTGGCGCCGCACGGAGTCGAGACGGTGCCGGACCGGAGCCCCACGGCGCTGGAGAATAGGCTATCCTTCCTTCTTGGGGCCGGATCGGCGTCAAGTACCTCGGCATCGGGAGAGGTCAAGACTGAGTCATTGGCATGAAGGGTGCCTGGGCATAATGTTGGGGAACGCACATATTAAAGGAAAGCGGACCCACGGGGCCACCAGGCACGCTGGATGGGTTAACTGACCTGACAAACATGCCATACATCGCATTTACAAAATATGAAGGATCCACACCAGGAGCTGGGAAAGGTGGGTACGGATCCGGAACCGCCTGATCTGGAACAGGCTGAGGTCGTAAGGCGGGTTCTGGCTGCGGCGCCGGAGACCCCGGAGCAGGGATCAGAGAGGTCGGACGTGAAGGAGACACTTCCCTGGGCGCCTGAGAATCCCTCGGCGTCGAAGAATGCATCGGAGTCACCTGTGGTGAAGGAGAAGGCGAGATGTCATCCTTCCTCTGACGCCGCTGGACCAGGGACACAGACTTCAGCGACTTGTCCTTCGAAGAGCAACACTTGGACCCATGACGCAGCAGCTTCTTGTGTTTTTTGGACGACCGAGGTGTGTGGAGCCGGCGACTTCGACCTCGACTTTGTCCTCTTCCGACCTCTCTTCTCCTTCTTCGCCTGGGCCATAAACAACTTAGCTTCTCTCTCTTTGAGGGCCTTTGGATTCATCCGACGACATGAAGAGCATCCCTCGACGTCGTGGTCAGACGACAGGCACCAGAGACAATCTTCGTAGGGGGTCTGTGACAGACATATAGCCCCCATATTCCCTACATGGTTTAAAACCAGGCTTCTTCTGAGTAGCCATCGCACAGAAACAGTTTTAGACAACTGTAACAATGTAGACTACAAAGAAATGGAGAGTCCCAAAAAAACCATTACACGTCAACGGCGCAGAAAAAAAGGAAACAACATCAGCATGCAGACGAGGCCTTATTATGGCTCTGATGGCGTCATGCGGAGTCGCGTGCAGAGCAGTTCCAATGTGACGTCCTCGTCGATGTGGGAGAGCTACGAAACGTTTCCGTGGAATGCTGCACAAGGGGTAATTCAAAAGGTGAAGAATCCACAGGCAAATGTAGCCATCAGAAATTACGTTAGGTGTGTTGATGTGTGGTATGTTCATGTTTGTGGCTGGGTGCTTTGTACCCCCAAATTGGACAACATGTTACATTTTTTGGGGACGAGAGATTAACACAAATTAAATGGCACAATCTATGCTCTTTTCCTCACTAGAGGAAGCAGCACCATGCATCTGCACGGCAGAGAGGGTGCTGGGTAGTAAAAGAAATCCAGGGACCAGCATAGAGGGCAACAGGCACCTGGTTCCCGAAGGGCACTGCAAGCGGAGAGGGTGCTGGGTAGGAGGAGAGATCCAAGGACCAGCATGGAGAGCACCAGGCACCTGGTTCCCGAGGGGCACAGCATGCGGAGAGGGTACTGGGTAGGCAGAGAGATCCAGGGACCAGCATGGAGGGCACCAGGTTCCTGAGGGGCACTGCAGGCAGAGAGGGTGCTGGGTAAGCGGAGAGATCCAGGGACCAGCATGGAGGGCACCAGGCACCTGAGGGGCACTGCAGGCAGAGAGGGTGCTGGGTAGAAGGAGGGATCCAGGGACCAGCATGGAGGGCACCAGGCACCTGTTTCTGGAGGGGTAATGCAGGTGGAGAGGGTGCAGGGTAGTAGGAGAGATCCAGGGACCAGCATGGAGGGCACCCGACACCTGAGGGGCCCTGCAGGTGGAGAGGGTGCTAGGTAGGAGAAGAGATCCAGGGACCAGCATGGAGGGCACCAGGCACCTGGTTCCGGAGGGGTAATGCAGGTGGAGAGGGTGCAGGGTAGTAGGAGAGATCCAGGGACCAGCATGGAGGGCACCTGGTTCCTAAGGGGCACTGCAGGCGGAGAGGGTGCTGGGTAGGAGAGATCCAGGGACCAGCATGGAGGGCACCAGGCATGTGGTTCCCGAGGGGCACTGCAGGCGGAGAGGGTTCTGGGTAGGAGGAGAGATCCAGGGACCAGCATTGAGAGCACCAGGCACCTGGTTCCCGAGGGGCACTGCAGGCGGAGAGGGTGCTGGAAAGGAGGAGAGACCCACGGATCTCGATGGAGCGGCACACAGTGCACCAGCACCCAGAGCCGGCGGATCTGTGCTCAGCCAGAAGCAGCCCATGCGCACGCGCACACTTCATTAGGGCAGTACACGGTTCCCGCCAAGGAACCTACAATTTCAATTTGTCTCGGTCAGCAGAGGTGGCGGCAGATCTATAATTTTCTTGCCAGGTTGTCTGCATGAGCACGTGGCAGGTTAATCACTCCCAGCCGGGACGCCTTCCGTGGAGGGCAGGGCGTACCGGGCGCGCGCACTGCCGCGAGAGGAAGCCAGAGGGCCTTCATTAAGCAGTCATTAACTACATTAATGACCGCCTGCGAGGGGACGGGGCTGCTATGAAACAAATTGATGGGTTTTAGCAAACGGCCACAGCCTGCCTTCGCCTCAGAGAAAGACCGCTCAGAACCAATGGCGGCCCAGTCACCGCAAGGAGGGCGTCCACCTGTCGGCTTCTTGGCACTGTACCGACAGAGTACAGGCAGCAAACGATGAGAGAGTGAAACAAGCATTAGCAAAGCCAATAGTTCTGGCTTGTATTTTCACTCTAGGCTAGTAGGTTACGAGAAGAACCCTGCTGCAGTGACCAGACCAAAAATAAACAAAAATAAAGGATTGGCTTCTGCATGTAATGCATCTCTGAGATAAATAATTTAATGCATCATGACGCAGTGTACTTTGAACAGCTAAAATATCCCCGTGTACTGTAATGCAAGCGGACCACAAAAGGCGGGATTATGATACCTACACCAAAGAGCCTGAGGAATGAGGACAGAGAAATCCTCCTGTGGCGGAGCCAAGCCCACTCTATGCATTATATAAAGCATTGGTAACGACAGCACTTGCAGGATGAGCCTAATGAAGTAAAGATTCCTGATAAAACGGGGTGCATCAGAAGGTGCGCACAGGAAAGGGCCCCGTTTTCACTGCAGCCCCTGAAGGAGTGTGTGGCGGAAAGTAGCCCTACGGCAAGCGTAGGTTTTCATTCACAACATGGAATACAAATCCAAGGATGCGAGGCAAATCACAAAGCCTTTTATGACATTCAGTGGTCCAAAGGGATCCGGGGAAGCAGTCACCGTTAAATATGTCCAGATTTACAGGTCCCTACAACAACGTGTGCAGCACGGTTTTCTACCTACACGCGAATACTCCACAGCCACCCAGTCTGAGGAGTCCTAGGCATGCATGCAACAGCTGTAACTCAACATCAGCATTTGAAATGGGCAGCAGCAAAGCCACAGAGGATATCTGCATGGCTCTGTCAAGGTCTTCAATGCACAGGTTTTCACTATATAGGGGCTGTAAATAAGGGAAGACGAACAGCGATTGGATTAATCTCTGTGTAAGTGGGTCTCCCTAAATAGGAACGTTTGTCCAGTCATGGGTCCTAAACTTGCTGAGCCATGAGTTGCACCTCAGTGATGCGGTCCAACATGACAACCTGGTCTGGGGTTACTCATGGTACCTTTTAGAGGGGCCCTGGCATGACGGATCGAGGTGGACCAGTCTCTTGGGATTTCTATATGGTCGCTGCTTCCTGTGTGTAATGTCAAAGACGAGCTAAAGAGTGACAGATAGGAATGTAACCCACAGTAACTAACAGTAGCTGGCACTAATTCAAGCACTCCATCCATCAGGTTTTGTGAAGTTTACATGAAATCCTTGCTCTCTATCGTGGGAGTCTATATGGACAACAAACACAATAGTCCAGACCTGAACTAGGTCTTGGAGCCCTTCTAGAATAAATCATTTCATGTTAGTTCAAATAAGACGATATATATATATATATATATATATATATATATATATATATATATATATATATAGAGAGAGAGAGAGAGAGAGAGAGAGAGAGAGAGAGAGAGACACACACACACACACACACACACACACACACACACACACACTATAAAACACTGTGTAATCCTGCACACATTAAGAATTCTGTCAGTTGGCACATAGTCATGGCTGTGCTTGCAGACACCGCCGCTGAGGCCTGCAACAAATACCACAGTCTCTCTACTCCCTCCACGCTGACCCAGAGCTCATCATAATTATGAAGACAAGTAGAGTAATCCAGGAAACATACCTTCCAGTAGACAAGAGGCAGAAGAATTATAAGCATTTGAGATGGTCAACAGAAACCCCTACTGGAACCACGACATGATAAATCTGTGGAACAGATGTCCGTTATCAATAACAAAACACACACACCGATGAACTCCAATAGCTGCACCCGGTCACCTTGGCTTCACATAGAACGAGTTTCAAATGAGAAATTAATCAAGAAACTCTGCCTCTACTGTATTTACTTGTCACAGGCAGAGCAGGATGTCAAAGAATGCAGACACAGCAAACGGCCTCCTTCCAAAATTAGCGGACACCATCACCCCACAAACAATGTCGCAGAGTACATTCAAACGAAACCTCATAATGACCAACACTGAGTTTTCCAATTGAAAGTTTTATTTGATTGTTCGTATGAAGTATAAGTTAAACAAGATAATCATTAGACCATATTGTACTCAGAACAACTGCAAGACAAACTTGATGATACTATAATCGAATCAACCAGCTACAATATAATTTGCCTACCAGTGGGCAAAATGAACACAACATCTATTATACAAAATGCTGAAGGCCATTTAAAGCCAAGGCTGTCGCCGTAAGACTAGAACAGGGAGTGAGTTAGCTCCCGGAAGTGATCAACAAAGAGCGGTTTGTGAGGTGCTGTACAGCTAAGATCTGAAATAATTTGGTTGGCCACCACTGACCGAGAGTTTGCGCATCTAGGAATAAGGCTCTCAATGTTGCTTCTCCTTGCTCAGTACATTGTGGTAGTATCATGTTTCCGCAGCAATACACATTTCGATTTAATTGACAGTAGGGAAAAAAAATCAGCGTCAATTGAACTGTCCAATGATCCTGCAGATTAATATTAGGGAGAACTTTCCTCTGGGTCCTACCCGTTAGAAGAAATTCCGTAAAGAGGAGTACCAGAAAGACTAAACTGGAGGAAAAAAATCTTGGAGTAATTCAAAAGATATAACGCCGATAGACATCACTGAAGACAAGCATTTGCAATGCAATAGGTCTCGCATTTGTGAGAGTTTAAGCTATTGGCGTTGTATATGACAATGCCTTTTGTTTAACTGTTTTGATCATTAACACACACAAAAGGCATTGTCATTAACAATGCCAATAGCTCAAATTCTAGTAAATGTGAGACCCATTTCATTTCAAAGAATAGGCCTCCATTGTCCCGGGCTGCTTGGAAAGTGAAAGCCTGCATGGCGCGCCGAACGTTGCAGGAAAGCACGTCATGCCTGCAGTAGGCTCCTTGTGAGCTATTGCCAATGCTGGGGTTGAGGCCTGCTTGTGACAGCACACCTCCATCGCAGCATTCATTATTGGAGTGTGCCCAGTTGGCGCTTGTATCCCATCTGCCTTATATGGTTGCAGGACCATATAAGGCACACACTGTGTGATCCTTACATATGGAAGTATATGCCCCTATCACTGCATTTCCTAGTGTATGTAGCCTGCATATGCAGAATGTAAGCAGTCTAATTTGAACAGTTTGCACTATGCAAATGATTAGTCCCTGACACGCACAAACCCCATATCTTGGTTTGCAAGCACAAAAGCAGTCACAAAGCATTGGTCCATTCCTGTGCAAAATGCAATGAGAGGTGGGCAGCTTTGCCTCCTATTTTCCCTTGTGATTTTCTAAGGGTGGCAGAACGTGCTTTACAGTTTGGAATTGTAATTAGGAATTGCTAAGCACTTCTGAGTGTTGCCATGGAATGTATGTCTTTTTCTCCAGCTCCAGTGCAGCTCCTCACCTCTTGGTCCTGCACTGCTAGATCAGAGAGCGGCCATGCACTCAGCTTTCAAAAACAGAAATCAGGCAGGCCAAAGAGACACAAACCTTTTATGACCATTGGGCTCTCCATTTCTGCCCTCGCCGTCAGGGTGAAAAAAAAACTTCACTCTGCAACAGCACCACCCTTTACTGCATTTGATGCAACTTCAAAGAGACTCGTTGTAGTTCTTTCATAGTCTCATCATTTCCAAACTGAAGCATTTTTACTATTATAAACAACGAAGCCATAGTTGTTGCTTATTTGCCATATTCAGCTAGCAACCATTGACAAAGGCAATAGTCCTGGCTTGTTGTAGGTTTAATGTTACTTGCTGTATTATGTGGAAGGAATGCAAGAAGAAGCAAAATACCAGTTGATGGCACACTATGCTAAGCACAGGTTTTTAGCTTAGGTGCTTTTAAGCCAAGCTCTTAATTACATATGCCTTCCCGCTATTGCAGCGTTTTCATCGAAGGCATCTGAGGACAGGGCCTGGCAGACATATGGAGCTAAAGTACACAGACCCAAATTAGACTATCCCGATTGGTGCGAGCTATAAGAGGTAAAAAAAAAAAATACTCAAACATGTAAAATGAGGCCTTACAAATTTCGAAAATAACTAAGGAAAAAAACGCTTAAACTGCGTTTTACAGCAGAAAGAATTAACCACCCTCTACAACCATGAAACCCACATGGATGCACCTGAATCATAAGGGACGTCTTCACAGGGGATGCTTTGAGGTGGGGCGCCTCAAGAACACGGGCAAGGCCTAACATCTTGGTCTTCGGTTAGGCGCTGGGAATGTCTGCCAGAGCTAGGCCGCAATAGGCGCTTGGTTTTGATCTCAGCGGACCCCTTTATGAAAGAGTGAGGCGGTGGGGCAACGAAAGTTTGTTCCACGTTTTAAGCATCCATGTCATATTTTACTGCCATTTTAAAGAATGGAAATGTGAAAATCTCTTGCATGATGTATTTCATTCACATAGTTTGGTGTTTCAATAAGAGCTTTGCCGTCCCCCTCCAAAAACAATCGGTAAATGTTAAAAGATTTTTTATTTTTTTTAAACAGAAGATAAAGGTTTTTCTGCATGCAGTGGGACTGGAAGGGATGGGAGTGGCCGAGGGCTGTGGGAGCACTGGACTTATAACTACAGGCGAGGAGGTAGAGTGGAGGAAGGCAGTAGGGCTGGTGAGAAAGAATAGACTGCACTACGGAACAGCTAGAATGGAAGCTAGGAGCATAGTGGGGGCGCAGCGGAGTACCAAGCCTGGACGCCCCACTGGTGAACCCCTGCTGTCTTACCCTTTCTGGCACCTTCAGCCGCCACAAAGAGAAACCAGGGCTTCTGGCCTTCGCGTGCTGCTCAATGCAGGCCAGGACACTGCAGACAAGACCCGGATGTGTGACACCGGAAGCTGTCACGGAGTATAGGTCATGGGCATGGTTTAACTGTGCCGAGGATGAGGCAGCCATGTTGGAAAAGGTCGAATCCCGAAAGAAAACATGGTAATCCTTTATTAAAATATAATCCATATTAGTTTAGAATTTCCATCAGAAAAAGCATTGTTTAAAGGGAAGTGCTAGTTTAGAATTGAGCACGGCAGCCATGAAGCGCGCTGAGTGTGAAGTGCTCGATCAGAATTTCCACCAGAAAAAACATTGTTTAAAATGAAGCGCAGCGGCCGATGAGGCGCCTTGCACAGCGTGTTTGTATGTGTTTGTATGTGGCAGATGGAGCGCCCTGCACAGCGTGTTTGTATGCGGCAGATGGCTCCTCCGTCCAAACTGGAGTAAATGTGGTATCTGGCCAGAGGGAACCAAGGAAGCCATCAGCTGTGAGCCGATGCAAACCAAAAAGATAAAAGTGAAATGGCTGCTGGCGGCAAGCAAGAAACCATTTTTAAACAAGGCGTCACTGTGGTACAATGCCTGTAACCTATCATGCAAACAGCTCAGAACTTGTCACAGCAATTATCCCAACTCACAAAACGAACACTAGGGCGGACACTTCCAGCCAGGCCTTTCTTTAGGGAACGTCTAACTCTATCTAACCTATCGCAAACACGCCCCAAATCAGCCAATTGAAGAATCCTAGCGCACAGACTGAAGACGCCTGTCTCTGCAGTACAATGAATGTAAGTCGTGACCTCGTCGCCTATCCCTCCATCATGGGATGCAGTTCAAGCGGTGCCCAGGAGAGCCCAGACACATACTGTCCACCCCGTCATTAAAGTCGGAGTACATGCCTGCAACCTATCACACACATACCAGGGGCACAATGACAGGTTCTTTGTTTAACACAGTGGGGAGTTGTGGGTGGGTAATGGGTGCTCTTTCAATGAAGAACAGCCCGGCGGTTCCTCTTACCATCCATGTTCTCCCGGTTGCTGATGTGCTACAGGTTGCAGCCTGTGTCCTCCCGGCTCAGGTCTGTCTCGGGCCGGTAAGACTCCAGCCTGGAATGGGCATTTCTGCACAGCTTGGGGCTGGACGACACGCAGCAGGACGCGGTGTTCCCCATGGTGCCTCCCCGCGAACTCCCCACCCGCGTCCACTTTGAAGGCTTCCCTGCCCCTCGGCTGCTGGCACGGGCGGCGGGGGTTGCGCTCTCCCCCACTGGCACGCAGAGATGAGAGCCTCCGCCCGGGGATGCTGCTGCGTACATGGGAAGCAGGCAGCAGCGGCCTAATGCTCCACACCCAGGGCGGGTTCTGTTGGGGAAGCAGGCAGCATTGCCGGCACCGGCGGCCACAGCTGGGGGGGGAAAGGCTTTTCCTGGCGTCGCGTTTGTAGCAGCGGTAGTCTCGCTTCCTCCCGAGCAGAGCCAGCAGCAGCACTAGCGAGCGGCGGAGACAAGCTGCACGTAGAAAGGTTCCGGTGGTCGTGAGAAAGCGTTGCTCGTGTGTAAAGTGCTGTGGCCGGCCGTGAAGCGGAGAGGAAGCATATTTCTTCATATTTTTTAAACTTTATCACTGAGCGCGGTGTTCTTGAAGCGGCGCGCTCAGTGTTGAAATTAAAAAATATAAAGAAACCGAGCGCGGTGTCCTTGAAGCGGCGCCGCGCTCAGTTTTAAAGTACAAAACAAAAAAAACAAAAAAACAGCGCGGTGTCCCTGAAGTGGACGCCGCACTCAACATAAATGCTAATTATAAATAAATAAATTGAGCGCGGTGTCCCTAGCGGACGCCGCGCTCATTAAAGTAATAAAAAGCATACAATTTTAAGCGCATAGCGCTGCAGCCGCCATTGTCCCCATCAGTATCCATTTTAAAAATAGTGCTCACCCACCAGATAAAGCCCACCGTGTAACGCCGCAAGTAAACGATCCAGTCCGGATGGGAGGTCCCAAAAGGAGACAGGGCAGTAACAAGGAGGGACTAAGAAGCCTCATTTTCAATCGGAAGCCAGCGTTTACCATGGACGATGACGCCAGCCAATGAAAAAGATGGGCGGGGCTTCCACTCCACTTCTAAAACTTACCCTACTACAATATGCCTCGCAGAGCGAGCAGCGCATGCGCGCTGCAACGCTAGGCGAGACCTAAAAAACAACCCTTAAGCAGAGTAACAGCAAGCTGACATCCTACAGAGCAAAAGAGAAGAATCCAAGGTTTGGCATGCCAAGAGCACTGTGAAAATCCTACTGTACAAAAAACACCAGAAACAGTACCCCAAAAGAGACATCCCTCGACAGGAGTTACCCTGCAAGACGTATGCATCAAGAATAAAAAAAACAAAAAATAGGACAGCTGTACAAATTGACATCCCTAGAGAGTCGAACACTGGAAGACTCAAAATGAGATTCTGGCAAAATAAAAAATGCAGAAAGAAGAGTACCCCAAAAAAGGTCCCTGGGGAGAATGAACCCCAGAAGAGTACTGTACAGAACAACCCTCATCCCTCCCCCACCAAGCCCCGAGTTATTTGCATCATAAGGCTGCAATCGGTTTTTTTTTGGGGGGGAGGGGGAGAGATTTGTCTTTTGCCCCAGTTGTCCCCAGCCTTAGCTGGAGGCCCTGGAATGGCATTACTCCTTTAAGACACTGTCACCTTTTATGCAGCAGCGCCACCCGAACAAAAGCTCTCCTCCCCCCGCGCTGCCGAAGCAGTGGAGGGGTGGGGGAAGGGAGGAGGAGGGGGCAGAGAGCTGCATCCTTTTAGTCTTACACAGAATGCTCGACTGGGCCAGGTCTTGAATTACTGCGCTCAGCACAGCCATTCTCAACAGATTTCTCACCCGAGAGCTAATCAATTTTAATCAGTTTTGTCTCGAAATGAATTGAATGCTGCCACAGTGTTTAAGGACGAAAAAAATAGAAGGGGGCAAAGCCAACACTAATCCGTTTGGAGAATCTTAATCAACCCCTGCTGATACAAAGTGAGAGAAAACATTACAGCTGAAAACACAAGGCATAGCGGTAAATCATTACTAATAAAAGCCATGGACTGAGGTGCAATCCGAGCAGCGACAGACATAACACTTGCATCTCACTCAGAGGACAGAAGATCTGCTAATGTAAAGCACGCTGCTGTTGACGGCATTGAATCTGTAAGATACGGCCCAAAAAATACCCAAGACACAAAGACAGAAGGCACTTCGTATAGACAATGCATAATAAACAACATTCTATTACAGGAGCTTGTCAGTCTGGAACAGAAGACAGCAAACTTGTATGAAGTCTAGAGTTTAGAGCCCGACTTATAGTTTGTGGGAGAGAGTATTCCGTCGCAAACATGACAGAGTCCCCTGTCCACCAAACCTACAGTCGCCCGCCTTATTTAGAGTCGAGTGGACCGTAAGTATTCCGTCGACGGCTGGTCAGTCGACGGAATACTTCATCCAACGGCACAACAGAATAGGGGCCTTCAGAGGAAGCACTTTGTGCCATCCACCCTATGTGTGAGGTCTTTTTTTCCGGCCTATCACCACCAGCTAAAGCCTTGCGCTTAGGGACAGGAAAAAACACAATAACCCCCAAGCCCTGGAAGAAAGCTGCCAGGGTGGGATGGTGGTTAGTTTTTTGTTACTCAAAAACATACTCCAGCTTTGGAAATTTGTTTTATGAAAACCAAAAAACTTTTGAAAAGTTTGATGGCTAACCATCATGGCTGACAGTAGATTCTGTCAAACATTTCCTACATTTACAGTAACTCGATAACACAGGTTCCTGTCAAAGTATGGTGTTATCCACAGGAACGGCCGACAACTCTGAAATTGGCAGACTCAAGTTTCTCTGCATGGATTAGTGTTGTCCTTTGCCATCCTGACGAAGTATACGCCGTCCGCCAACTCTTTAATTGAGGCCCTTTATCCTTATATGAACAGTTAATTTCTGTTCATTTACAGAACTCACCAAGTGTCAGCAAAAACGGTTTTCACTTTCTATGGCTGGTCTGCCTAGGCTTTTTCAAAACTACAAAATGTCAGCTGTACATAAGCAACTAAATGAAATCTGCCGTTTCTGCATGGTGCCCCTGGTTTTTTGCCTTTTGCTGGACCCTATATTTTTTAGAACTCTACTTATTACTGGCTAGCAGGGGTAAAGTGCTTAAAGTGCTTCCCCTTTTAATGTTTGAATTGGCATCTTTAACTTGCCTATAAGTCCCTAGTATATGGTCCAAAAAGCTCTCAGAGTCTGGAAGTTAAATGCCACTAGTGGACTTCAGCGCCTCTTGTTCCATCCACTGCAGTGGCAGTGCAAACATGGCTTCAGGCCTACCATTGTAGCCTGACTGTAGCAGTGTAAAAACTGCAATTCAACCTTTTAAAATTAACCCTTTTGACAGATTAAAACCTCCTTTTTAATTATTAATAAGTCAACCCTATGTAGGCCTTGCCACTCAAGGCAGTGTGAGTAGGACATGTAGAAATTCAATGTTAACATGTCCTTACAGTAACTAGCACCCAAAAACTATTTTCACTGTGGCAGGCCTAGCTGTCCTATATAGAAAACCACAGTATAGATTAAAATCCTAATAATGTATCTCAGGAACGAGACTCACTAGAAAATTAAACAAATATTTTTAACAGCTAATAAAAATCCAATTGAATGGTGAAGTTAAATAGTTAATAAATGTTAAGGAAGAGTAACTTTTTGAAAGTTACCTTTTCCCTGCCTGCAGTCCCTGTGGGCTAATTTGCATTTATTCTTCAACTTCTCCCAGCCAGTGATTGGCATTAGAATACGTGTGAAATGCCTCCCAGGAGCAAAGGATAGGCTGACCTGAATGGACAGAGAGGACTCTTCGGAACCTCACAGAATATGCAAGGTGGTGTGGTGGACCTTCTTTTGAAAGCATAGTGTCAAATCCTGCTTGAGAGGTCTGCTGAGCTAGATGTAACATTTGAAAGGTAGAGAACAGGACACCAAGACAAGTCTTGTGGATCCACTGCCTGGCTGATGGAAACCCCAGCTTTTGTCCTACCAGGCTTCTGTCTCAGGGTTTATTGGTGCTACAGTCACAACTTCAAACTTGATTTTGGTGTCAGATGTGTGAAGACACTAGGATCACCATCGCTCGGTCCCTACACACACCCAGCCCTCAGTTCCCAAGATCAGTGTGGCTAAAGACTCACCATCTTGAAGATGCCTAAAGTGGACAGGATTGGCCCCATGGACTTTTACCTGATTGGCGAGGGAGTGCCCAGGAGTCAGTCCCACTCTGGGCAATAGCTCACTTAATTTCCACGACGGCCCCCAGCGCCTTGAGACCCGTAAGGGTGAGTAGCTGCGCTATATAAAAACGGACTTACCCACTAACTAGTACAAGGCATAAATGTGGCACCTCCAGGCACCCACTTCAGAACACTGCTGGACCTGAGGAAGAACATTAGATGCCTGGACCTGCTGTCTGACCTGAGAGGAGCCTCAAAGGACTGGACCTATTCCCTCTTGTACCTAGGACAAAGGAGTGAACTCCAAGGGTCAGTTGGCTGACCTCCTGTTCAAGCTACAGGGATACAACAAGCTGCAAAAGGTCTTTCCGGTAACTGCCCAACTGACCAGTGGCAACGGATCTGCACTGGACCCTACTGTTGGGCTCTGCCTGACACCCTGCAAGTCTAGAATTGCCTTCCTGGGTGTGCTGGGGTGCCTTAAATCTGTACTCCTGTGGTGGATCCCTGGGACTCAAAGGAGTAAGCCAGAAGGTAAAATCTTTTACCAGGACGAGCCTGGATGATGTACCAGACTCACGCTCCTTTGCGATTATCCTTAGTCCCGGTCTACCGCGATCACTATCATTCATGCTCTGTGCTTTTTGGCACAATTAATACTTAAAACTTTCAATATTCATTTCTCTGCTTACCCTAATTGGATTTTTGTAGTTGTGTTGTCATTTTGTTTATTAAAATGCACTCTATTTTTCTAGTTCACTTGGAATTTGTATGGTTTTGTATTTTGACTTTATTACTATTCTGGTATTACTTCACTCATTGCCCTAAGGTAAGCCTGTCTGCTCTGTGCCATAGCTACCAGGGGGTTGAGCTCAGTTAATAACTTCAAGGGGTCACCGCGACAGGGGTTGTAATAAATCTTTGAGGGGAGTAGTCACCCACTCAAATTAATAATCACATTTCTCACAGTAATGTTATTTAATATTTAGAGCATTAATAAAATTATATATAGGGTGTAGGCACCCGGGTGAATCACTGCAATGAGGAACATGCAAGGTGAAAAAAGTGCAAGGCAGGTGACCACACAGTGTATACAAACACTGCACATTCAGGGATAATTTTCAAAGTATGGAGAGCTAATATTTACAGAGCCGATGTTTCGAATGCTGTTTCTACATCTCAAAATGTTTTATACGTCTTCCAAGTAGCATTTTTATATTTTGTGTAGAGATTGTGTGAGAGTAAATAAGATACTGCCAGGGTTTGCACCAGGATCTTCGGTGCTGTTCATATGAGACTGATCAGGTGGTAAAGACGAAAACACAAAAACTGTAAAATGTAGCAACAAATCAATGGATTTTGAAAAGTGACAATTTAATACATCTTTAAAACCCGCAGTGAGAGTGTAAAAGGGGCAGAAAAGGAGACGCTAACAGGCTGATTACTGCAAAATGCAATGTTGAGGCCTTACCTTTTTCAGGGTGCCAGCTCTCGTCCCGATGAAGACCACAGAGTGTTCGTTGTAGTTGTAAGCCGCCACGCTGGCCATGCCCTCTGACTTCTCTTCTAAGAGTGGGACCCCTTCGATTACTTTCAAGCCACCCAGGGGTTGGTTGAGAAGCAATCCACAGAAGTCGTCTGTGATGACAATAGGCTGCAGAGAAGAGAGAGACAATTGAGCACCAAGAGGTTCAGATAAGGTAGAAAAGATGGAGGTCAGCAATGTTATGACAAAATATGCAAGCAAGGGGGCTTTACACCCCCCTCCCCCCCCCCCACTTGCACCACACCTGCAAAGAAGAGCAAAATGCATCATCCTGGATCAAAAAGGAAGGAGAAATCAACATGCTTTCAAACAGAGGGGCAAATGGCACAGTACAATCAAAGGAACTAAATAGGTTTACAACCACAGAAGCAAGAGAAATCAAACTAGCAAGGCAAGTCAAGAACTTCAATCGCAACGGCAAGGAAACTAACCCTCCATAACCCAAAAGTAAACAAACTTAACTCTCAACTTCAGAAGCTGAGGACAACAAACCACTCCATCAACCACAAGAACAGGGTGGACCGAACCCTACTTTATCCACATTTCTCGGCCACATAAGCAAGACAAATGGACTCTGTAAGAGAAACCAAGCACTTTACTGAATGAATAAATGAGTGAATTGAGGGGACTCAGCCAGGTATTCCAGCGGTGACTTTTTCCAATCACACAAGTGAGCAAGGGAACTAAAGCACAAGTTACTAACTTGTGTAACGATATATCTGTAAGAGACAGTAGTTAGTGATAGATTCCTTACCTTAGAATATCCCCAGGCGTCAGGCTGGATCCGGAAAGTTTTGCGTAGCAGTACCCTTGCGCGTCGGTAGGCGGCGTCGTGCGGCTCCGCGTCCGTCGTCGGCGTCGTGATCGCCGGGATGACGTCGCGGGCAGTACTTAGACGCCGCCCCTGCGCGCTGGCGTCAGTTCTGTACACGACTTTCCGCGCCAGGAACGCAGAGCCATGCAAGAAGCTGACACAGGTGTCTGAAAAATACTAGGGCCCTGAAAGGGATGTCCTTAACCCTAGAAATCAGTTCGCAGAACGGGGAGGATGGGTGGGGCGGTAAGGAATCTATCACTAACTACTGTCTCTTACAGATATATCGTTACACAAGTTAGTAACTTGTGCATCTGAAAGAGACACGTTAGTGATAGATTCCTTACCTTAGAATAGATACCCCAGCAATACCAACCCCGGTGGTGGGACTGCGAACAAAGATCAGACAAGGAAGTCCTGGAGGACAGAACGGCCAAGAAGCCGTCCCTCCGGACCTGACTGTCAAGGCAGTAATGCTTAGTAAACGTGTGCAGCGAGGCCCACGTAGCTGCCTGACAGATAACCGGCAGCGGAACACCGCGGCCCAAGGCCGTGGTAGCAGCCGTTGCCCTGGTGGAATGGGCACGCAGCCCAACAGGAGGCTCCTTCTTAGCCAAAGAATAGCAGGTCTTGATGCACAAGGTAACCCAGCGGGAGATGGTCCTCTTGTGCACCGCCCGACCTTTTTGGCGCCCACGTAGCCAACAAAGAGCTGGTCATCCACCCGGAAGTGTTTTGTGCGGTCGATATAGAAGGAGAGCGCACGTTTTGGGTCCAGACGGTGGAGCCTCTCTTCCTCTCTGGAAGGATGCGGAGGCGGAAAGAAGGTGGGCAAAGTGATGGTCTGCCCAATGTGGAAAGCAGTAACCACCTTTGGCAAGAAGGACGGACGCGTCCGAAGAACAACCTTGTCTGGATGAACAGACAGAAAGGGAGGTTTGCAAGAAAGAGCCTGGAGCTCACTCACCCGCCGAGCGGAGGTGATGGCCACCAGAAAGGCTGCCTTTAGAGTCAGAA
Organism: Calotriton arnoldi; assembly: GCA_963921515.1. Taxonomy (NCBI): domain Eukaryota; kingdom Metazoa; phylum Chordata; class Amphibia; order Caudata; family Salamandridae; genus Calotriton; species Calotriton arnoldi. Next base: position 262,373 of record CAWUFW010006325.1, on the reverse strand, counting down.
GACGAAGAGGACAGTTATGCAGAGGCTCAAAGGGAGCGCACATTAAAAGGTAAGAACCAAGTTCAAGTCCCACTGAGGCATTACAAACGGAACAGGAGGGAAGAGGTGAGTAATGCCTTTTAAGAACCTGTTAACAACAGGGGACTTGAAAAGGGAGGGCTGATCAGGGAGCCTGAGGAAGGCCGAGATAGCACAAAGATAACCCTTGATGGTACCCAGGGCAGAACCCTGTTGGGCCAGAGAGAGAAGGAACAGAAGGACCTCAGAAAGAGGGGCAGAAAGGGGATCCACAGCCTTTGCTGTGCACCATGCCACAAATTTGTTCCACCTGCAGGCGTATACCACCTTAGTGGAGGGACGCCTGGCTGCCAGAATCACATCACAAACTTCGGGAGGCAAGTCGAAAGGAATCAACTGCCGCCGCTCAATCTCCACGCAAGCAGGTGTAGACTGGACAGGTTCGGGTGGAGGACCGTCCCCTGCTGCTGCGACAGAAGATCCTCCCGAAGAGGCAGACGGATCGGGGGATCTATGCTCATATTGAGTAGCTCGGGATACCAAACTCTTCGAGCCCAGTCCGGAGCCACAAGAATGACTTGGGCCCGGTCGTGCCGAATCTTCTTCAACACTCTGGGTAGAAGTGGTATAGGCGGAAAGGCGTACAACAGACCGCAACTCCACTCGCGACGAAAAGCGTCGCCGAGCGAGTGCCGCCTTGGAAATTCCAACGCGCAGAACTGATGACATTGCGCGTTCTCTTCGGTGGCGAATAGATCTAACCAAGGCTCTCCCCACTGTAGAAAGAGTCCTTGCGCTACTTCCGAGTGAAGACGCCATTCGTGATCCATCATGCACCTGCGGCTGAGTTCGTCCGCCCTGGCGTTCAGAGAACCTGCCAGGTGTTGAACCATCAGGAACATGCCCTGATGTTCCAGCCATGTCCAGAGGCGCAGAGCCTCCTGACAAAGGGTCCAAGACCCCACCCCGCCCTGTTTGTTGCAGTACCACATGGCGGTGGTGTTGTCTGTGAACACCTGCACTACCTTCCCTTTGACAGAGGGAAGGAATGCCTTGAGTGCAAGCCGGATCGCCTGGAGCTCCAGAAGGTTGATATGGAGCCGGGACTCCGCCGGAGACCAGAGGCCTCTGATCTCCGCCTCTCCCAAGTGACCGCCCCATCCCAGAAGGGACGCGTCCGTCACAACTGTATGCTCTGGCTGGGGAAGGGAGAGGGATCTGCCCATGACCCATTGCCGGTTCGAGAGCCACCACTGCAACTGTTTTGCAGTCCCCTCCGAGATCTGGACGTGATCGGACAGGTTGCCCTGGTGCTGCGCCCACTGGAACTTCAGGTCCCACTGCAGAGCCCGCATATGCCATCTGGCATGATTGACCAGCAGGATGCAGGAGGCCATGAGGCCCAGCAGCCTCAGGGTCATCCTTACCGAAACCCAGGATAAAGGCCGAAAGATAGGAATCATAGCCTGAATATCCCGGACTCGCCGTTCGGGAGGATAGGCCCGAAACTGCGTCGTGTCCAGAACTGCTCCGATGAAAAGGAGCTGTGGAGAAGGAATCAGATGCGACTTCGGCACATTGATGGAGAACCCCAGCGAGTGCAGGAGTTCGGCCGTAGTCTGGAGGTGGGAGACGACTGCCTGGGACGAGCCCGCCTTCAGCAGCCAGTCGTCGAGGTAGGGAAGACTGAAACCCCTGCCCGGCGCAGATGAGCCGCGACCACCGCCATCACTTTCGTGAACACCCGAGGGGCACTTGTAAGGCCAAAGGGAGCACGGTGAACTGAAAATGCTCGCGGCCTACCGTGAACCGAAGGTAACGCCGGTGGGCCGGCAGGACGGGGATGTGGAAATATGCGTCCTGCAAGTCCAACGCTACCAACCAGTCTCCAGGGTCGAGGGCAGTCAAGACCTGAGCTAGGGTGAGCATCTTGAACTTCTCCTTCCGGAGGAAGCGATTGACGTTCCGGAGGTCCAAGATAGGACACATGTCCTCCTTGTCCTTTTGGGCACCAGAAAGTAGTGGGAGTAGCAACCACGCCCTACTTCTGGGGTCGGAACATGCTCGATGGCCCTCTTGGTCAAGAGGGCCGTGACTTCCTTCTGTAGAAGCACCAAGTGATCCCCTGACATGCGGTGGAGTTGAGGTGGCATGGCTGGGGGGTGGTCTCGAAGGGGAGGGAGTAGCCCCTTCGGACAATGTCCAAGACCCACCTGTCCGAGGTGATGGTGCGCCAGTGGGGAAGGTGATGGCGGACCCTGCCCCCTACTGGCGTGCCGTGCACCTGAAAGGAGGGACTAGGAGGGCTTGGAGGCCGCGGACGGGTTGGAGGTGGTGGCCTGACCCGCACGCTGGTTGCCCGATCCGCCACGGCGGAATCCACGTCCTCGGCCACGCGAAGACGCCTGCTGCGCGGGCCGGTGGCTGGGCTGCTGACGTGAAGGGCGCCCCTACCGTGGCCACGATAGGGGCGAAAAGCAGAAGGCAGCGGAGGGCGTGTAGCAGAAAGGCCCAGGGACTTGGCAGTAGCCCGTGAGTCCTTAAAGCGCTCCAACGCATGGTCTGCTTTGGACCCAAAAGACCGACTCCATCAAAGGGCATGTCCATGAGAGTATTCTGGACATCCCCTGAAAAACCAGTGGTTCTCAGCCAGGCGTGGCGGCGGAGCGCCACCGTCGTTGCAATCGACCTGCCCAGCGAGTCGGCGGTGTCAAGGCCACAACGGATAGTGTATTTGGCCGCATCCCTTCCTTCCGCAATGGCGCGGGAAAGCAGTGCCTGGACCTCCTCAGGGCACTGGGGCAAAACATCCGCCACCGAATCCCACAGAGAGTGGGTATAGCGGCCCAAAAGACAAGCGGTGTTAACGGACCGCAAGCCAGCACTGGAGGAAGAAAAACCTTTCTTCCCAAACTGATCCAGGCGTTTGGATTCCCTATCCGGAGGAGCGGTAGGGAAGGCGGTTTGGGAAGCGGAGGCTTGGACAACCAAGCTCTCAGGAGTGGGGTGGACAGAAAGAAACAGGGGGTCGCCCGGAGCGGGGCGATGGCGTCGTGACACGTTCCGATCCACAGGAGCCCCTGTGTTGGGCTTGGACCAGGCGCCCAAAGAACGTCTGTGAGGGCGTCGTTAAACGGCAGCACAGTCTCCGCAGAGGAGGCTGCCGGCTGAAGCACCTCTGTCAAGATGTTAGGCTTGACCGTCAAAGTAGGGAGCTGGAGACGTAAGGCCCCAGCAGCCCTACGCAACACCGTACCAAAATTGGCCCCCTCCTCCGTAGCCACGGGAGGAGACAGCATGCCAGTGTCAGGAGAAGTATCCAGACCACTGGCCTCCCCTAGACTCTCTGTCCAGTCCTCATCATACTGACAGTTGCGAGTCAGAGGGTCATCAGACCCCTCCCAGTCCTCCTGGTCCTCCTCTGGTTCAAAATAAGGAGGAGGAGGGACATTTGGGACCCAAGGGCCCATCGGCGCCGGAGCCGGCGTCGAGCGACGTCGCTCCGGGTCCATGTCCGGAGCCGGAAGGAACTGGGGGACGACGCCGCCCGGAGCCCAGGGCGGCGTCGAGAACGGCACCGGAGACATCGGCGCCGGCGGAGGTGTCGTGAGGTCGACCGGCGTCGATGGGGGTTGTGGAGCCGGGATCGAGGCCGGGGCCGAAGCCGGAGCCGGGATCGAGGCTGGAGTCCCGGGCGACGCCGGGGCCGGAGCCGCCGGCGGCGCCGGAGCAACCCCATCAGGGCCCGCGGGGCCCGAAGGCGCACCGGAGGGGCCTGAAGGCCTGAAGAGGCGGGCCATGGCCGACAGGAACTCCTGTACCTTGGCCGGATCCGCCCCCGAACCCGGGAAGGGCGGGTATGACGGGGGCGACTCCACAGGCAAGTCCGGGGCCGCGGGGGCGGGGACGGTGCCGGGAGGGGCCTCAGCCGAGTCGCGAGACCGGCGAGGCGAGAGTCCGAGAGCGACGATGCTTCTTGGACTTCTTGTGCTTAGACTTACCGGACGAAGAAGACTTCGACGCCGACGACCGGTGTGCACTCCGCGGCGACCCCTGGACCTCTCACGCGACCGGGGCCTCCGTGGAGCCGAATGCCGGGCCTCGAGGAGCTTTCGAGACCGCTCTCGCAAAGCTTTCGGGTTGAGGGCCTGGCATTCGGGACAAGACTCGGTGTCGTGGCCTCGGCCGAGGCAGAAGAGACACTCCCAATGCGGGTCGGTGACGGACATCATCCGCGCACAGGCGCCGCATCGCTTGAAGCCGGGCATCCCTACGACACCTTAAAGATGGAAAAAACAGTGAAAAAATCACCAAAAAGTATGGTCAAAAATTGACCAGGGCACTGCTCTTCCCGGATCTGCGCTTGCTGGCGCGGAAAAAGAAGAACTGACGTCAGCGCGCAGGGGCGGCGTCTAAGTACTGCCCGCGACGTCATCCCGGCGATCACGACGCCGACGACGGACGCGGAGCCGCACGGCGCCGCCTACCGACGCGCAAGGGTACTGCTACGCAAAACTTTCCGGATCCAGCCTGACGCCTGGGGATATTCTAAGGTAAGGAATCTATCACTAACGTGTCTCTTTCAGATATTTCTTAAAGCACAAGGGTGAGGAAAACCGTACACTCCGTCAACCACTTGAACATGGAGAACCAAATCATCCTTCAGCCACATGGTTCAATCACACAATGAGTAGCAAACAAACCTTCCATTAACCACACAAGGGAACTACACACTTCCATCACAAGAGCAGAGAATTAAAAAACTATCCTATCTCTGAACCTTTTTCCGTTTCCCTGTGATTATATAATGTTGGTTTCAAAGCAGAGCATAGAATTTAGCATCCAATTCCAAGGACGTAAAGCTCACAGAATTGTAACTTCTTGGGACTAGGCTCTAAAATTAATATTTTTCCAAGAAATAGCTCACAAAGTCATGTACTGAGGGACATTTAATTAGTGACAGTATTGTTTAATCATCACTTTTAGAGAATTGGTTTTAGCTTTAGGGAAGCTACGCGAGTTGTTCCACTTGAAAGGAGCTCCTCAGTAACGTCCAAAGATTGCCCCAGAGCCGATGTAGTCTTCCTCGCAGTTGGAACTTGTGTGCTTTTGTCTGGATCAGAGCACGCAGGGAGACAGCATCATATGCCAAACTGCGGCCAACTTTCACGCAGAGCTGGGGGTCCTTTTTTAGCAATGCAATTTTATTGGATTGGAGTGAGCCTGTGAAGCGGCTTTAGATTGGAAGCTGAAAATGTGCTTTTATAGGATTGGCTTAAAGGGTTAATTATAAAAGGCCACCCTCTGCGATAACGAGTTAAGACAGAATGGGCATCTAATTTCCCTATAACGGTGCTGGCTTTTAGCTGGTACTTAAAATTCGTCTTTGGATCTCTGCATGATAAGAACTGTGGGTCAACAGGGTTGTAACAGGACGGTTCCGATCCAGTGACCAATGCTACAAAGTCAGTCGACCTCAGAAGAGCAGGAGACTGCTAGAGGATCAGTCTGCCGGCCTTTGCCTCCTGACCCTTCTACAAGAGACTCTGAGGCACTGATTTTTGGCGGTCACATGCCTGCCTCGACTAGGGTTTGCTTTTTGCAGCCACTCCCCACAGAAAGTAGCTATCATTTCTGCACTGCATTTGTGACCAAACTCAAGAACACCTTCAACCTTCTGAGAGGGACAGCAAAGCACTGCCTGCTTTTCTAAGAGCTGCAACGTCTAGTTGGTCCCAACATAGAAGCCATAGTGGGGGTATGTTTACTCGATAGATATAGCAGGTATGGTGCCCTGCAGGAAACTTCTGGGGCTGGGATGCATGGTTACATATGGAGTCACTAAGCGTAGGGTCTGCTGCAGAGCCACTATTTGCATGAGAAACATGGCCTCTTTTCCGTGGAGGATGAGGCACCTCATTGTCCCCACTGAAGGAATTCTCAGGGGTTTTATTAAATGTGCGCAACTTTTTGGGTGGCAAACACTTAACGCATTCTCCGCAAGATCTTTTTGATCTTGTGTGAGTTGGTCATACCTAGGCAAGGCCTGCTTACTGTAGAGCAGCAAATAAAGAGATCAGCTTGTGGTCACAGAATGTGCACCCTGGCAATGTGCATTACAGCTGAGGTGGCAAGCATCCATGGACCATTCTAGAACACAAAAGTGCTCCAGCAGCACTGCAAACAGATGGTGGCAGAGCTGAACCTTCTTGGTAAAGAGGCAATGGGTCCTTTTACTGGCTGCTCAGCTCTTCGACAGTTCAGCACTGACCAATGCATTCGAAACTTACTGTAAGATGCACCAATGAATTGGAACAAGAAAAAAATATTTTTTTGGTCTGCAAAGATCCACTCACTTAGCGTGATCTAGAAAAGTTCCAATCACGAAGCGTCGTCACTAGATCCAATGCTGTTTAACCTCAATACCTCCAGGGCGGAGATCACAAAGAGGACCTAGATGTCCCCAGACACTCACAGCACTGTTGGAGGGGTCTGACATGCCCCAACGTAACACTAAGGTGGAGTGACGGAATATAGAGGGGGGTGGGGGTGCGCTGCAAGAATAGGTTTGTGCAGGTTGAGCAAGCCCGAGGGCAGAGTCCGTATTCTGGAGTGCTCACTACTGCTGCTGGTCAGGTCTTCTGTGCAGCACGGGTTCCAAATTCTAGCTCTGCAGAAGACGATAGCATCTTGGATAGGACAGACGTTGTCCTCAAGCCAGCGCACTTCTGTCCACAATACCCAATTCAAGCAGGTACTTCAGCACAGGATTGAGGCAGATCTTTCACCGTGCTTCCAACCTGGGGGTGAAAGAATGGGCCGCTTACAGTCCTACCTCCAGGGGCACTCATCGGGCCCTCTGATGCACCTCCAGGGGGACTCATCGGGCTCTCAGATGAACTTCAGAGCATTGCTCTTCAGAGTATTCACTGCAGAGGCTCAGCATCTATTAAGCCAATACAAATGTTTTTCCCCTGGACTTATCGTTAAAAGGGCTTATTATTAAAATCCAAACTTTTGCTATGTGGATGCTTAATTATCAACACAACAACAACAGATAACTTCGATGTCAAAAAATACCCAATTATGATCCAAACAATATTTAGAATCTCATAAATATTTAATAAAATACTAGTGATATTTGTGAATTTAGTTTATCATCCATGGGACCAGATACATCATCAAAAACATTTGATCCAAAAATAACATAGAAAACTGTAAACGATCAAAATACTAAAACGTTATCGTATCAGAATCTATTTAGTCCATGCTGCTAGTTAGGGTCTAGTTCTCCATTAGCATAGAGCTTTGATTCAACCTGTCTGTGGCCACCTAATCAGGGAAGGGAGCATTTTTACAGACTACCTTATTGACAAAGCTGGTTTGGCTGGCTAATATGTCTTTCAACCCCAACCCAGACTTTACGGCCATAACTCTTTAAATGATCCCTTTGGATGCAGACAGGAACAAGAGCAGTTCATGAGAACCAGAGTATGCTGCGCATTCTTAGGCACAGAGATTAAATGATTCGCCCAGAACCACAGACTATTGAACCAAGACTACTATTCAAAACTGGTTCTCCAGTTCCAAGATTCGGCAGCTCAAGACTAGTAACGGAATTGATTACAAGAATGTTACCGGGGAGAAGAAAGAAAGGATCGAGTAGGGAAAGTAAAATGTCGGGACCCAAATTACCAAAGGCTACGACCTACAAGGAAGCATCCCCAAAAGCATAAAAGGGAGACTAAACAATCATTGTCAAAGCAAATAAGCCTTGCCTTACAATGGTATTACCTGACTTATTGGCTTGCCAAATGCTTTTTGTTGACGCTTTTACAGATTGACCAAAAAACAGAAAAAGCGTTAAAAAAGTACAATGATAACGTATGGGCACATATAATTCATGAGACTATGGGGGCCTTAGAGTAATGGCATTCATGCGCATGCATCACCACACATGTGCATAGGTTATGACAGGCGGCCATTTCGGTTTTGTTTTACTTAAATAGTCCAAGATGGCCTATGTACATCTTGGTGCAGAAAAATAAAAAACAGTTAAAAAGAGTGTCAATATATATATTTTTTTTAAAGAAAGGAGCAGCCCCGGCAGCAAATTGCAGCTGCCAGATCCTCCAAAAAAGAGGAAACCAAAACACATGATGGGGACGTGTGAGAGGTTACCAGAGGAGCTGGGTAGAGGTGTTTAAATTACAAAATGAAAAACAGAAAATACATTTACACCCGTGGAGATCTAAAAGTAAAAGAAAGTAGATCCTTATTGTGGAAAGGGGCGCTGTGGAAGGATACAAGTAATTTCAGTAAAACGACAGTAAAGAAGCTAAATTGCATGCGATGAACAAGCACACGAAGAGGAAGGAAGGCCACTGAATGTATGCATGCAAATGAGATTGACAAGTCAACCAATGGTAAGCACTGGTATGACCGAACGTCCCCTATAAGTTATAGCACTGCCCGCAATAGGTCTTTGACAACAGGCAGCTAAAAGATGTCTTGAATGCAAGACCTAACATAACGGGACACTGTGTGCCTCCCACCTCCACACGCACAGCAGAGAGGTGCCTACTACTCAGCTGGCAAGCATGTAAGGCTGGTACCCGGGTGTTCTCCAGCACGTAGACCAAGGAGTACCTTTCAGGAACGACAAAAAGATGCTGAGTGCACCATATTGCTCAGATTTTCATTCTTCCATTCTTGAATTCCTACTTTAAGTAGGCAATATAGAGCAGCCCCTACTAAGTCAACTGACCATATGCAAAGAGGAAGCAGCTTTTGTGCCACACTAGAGGGACAAAATGTCTGAAGGGGCTCAAAGAGCCCCCCTTCACTCACTTGAGCTAAGAGGGACCAAACAAATGCCTCTTGGATGACACAAGCAAGGTAGGAGACCGAGCATTTTTTTGGACCACGTGACTAAGAGGAACCACAGTCTCCTAATGGCATCATTCAACCAAGAGAGGGTGTATACCCCTCTCTTGGATCAAATACCTAAGGGAAGGCCTAATACTGCCTCTTGGATCAAATACGTAAGGGAGGGCCTACTACTGCCTCTTGGATCCCACCAGTAAGGGAGGACCTGCTACTGCCTCTTGGATCCCACCAGTAAGGGAGGGCCTGCTACTGCCTCTTGGATCCCACCAGTAAGGGAGGGCCTGCTACTGCCTCTTGGATCCCACCAGTAAGGGAGGACCTGCTACTGCCTCTTGGATCCCACCAGTAAGGGAGGACCTGCTACTGCCTCTTGGATCACACAAGAAAGGGAGGGCCTACCACTACCTCTTGGATCACAGAAGTAAGAGGGCCTACCACTGCCTCTTGGATCACAGAAGTAAGAGAGGGCCTACCACTACCTCTTGGATCAAATACATAAGGAAGGGCCTGCTACTGCCTCTTGGATCCCACCAGAAAGGGAGGGCCTACCACTGCCTCTTGGATCACAGAAGTAAGAGGGCCTACCACTGCCTCTTGGATCACAGAAGTAAGAGAGGGCCTACCACTACCTCTTGGATCACAGAAGTAAGAGGGCCTACCACTGCCTCTTGGATCACAGAAGTAAGAGAGGGCCTACCACTGCCTCTTGGATCACAGAAGTAAGAGAGGGCCTACCACTACCTCTTGGATCAAATACATAAGGAAGGGCCTGCTACTGCCTCTTGGATCCCACCAGAAAGGGAGGGCCTACCACTGCCTCTTGGATCACAGAAGTAAGAGGGCCTACCACTGCCTCTTGGATCACAGAAGTAAGAGAGGGCCTACCACTACCTCTTGGATCACAGAAGTAAGAGGGCCTGCCACTGCCTCTTGGATCACAGAAGTAAGAGAGGGCCTACCACTACCTCTTGGATCACAGAAGTAAGAGGGCCTGCCACTGCCTCTTGGATCACAGAAGTAAGAGAGGGCCTACCACTACCTCTTGGATCACAGAAGTAAGAGGGCCTGCCACTGCCTCTTGGATCACAGAAGAGAGGGCCTACCACTGCCTCTTGGATCACAGAAGAAAGGGAAGGCCTAATACTGCCTCTTGGATCAAATACGTAAGGGAGGGCCTGCTACTGCCTCTTGGATCCCACCAGTAAGGGAGGACCTGCTACTGCCTCTTGGATCCCACCAGTAAGGGAGGGCCTGCTACTGCCTCTTGGATCCCACCAGTAAGGGAGGACCTGCTACTGCCTCTTGGATCACACAAGAAAGGGAGGGCCTACCACTACCTCTTGGATCACAGAAGTAAGAGGGCCTGCCACTGCCTCTTGGATCACAGAAGTAAGAGAGGGCCTACCACTACCTCTTGGATCACAGAAGTAAGAGGGCCTGCCACTGCCTCTTGGATCACAGAAGTAAGAGAGGGCCTACCACTGCCTCTTGGATCACAGAAGAAAGGGAAGGCCTAATACTGCCTCTTGGATCAAATACGTAAGGGAGGGCCTGCTACTGCCTCTTGGATCCCACCAGTAAGGGAGGGCCTGCTACTGCCTCTTGGATCACAGAAGAAAGGGAGGGCCTGCTACTGCCTCTTGGATCCCACCAGTAAGGGAGGGCCTGCTACTGCCTCTTGGATCACAGAAGAAAGGGAGGGCCTGCTACTGCCTCTTGGATCACAGAAGAAAGGGAGGGCCTGCTACTGCCTCTTGGATCAAATACGTAAGGGAGAGCCTCCTACTGCCTCTTGGATCAAATACGCAAGGGAGAGCCTACTACTGCCTCTTGGATCAAATACGTAAGGGAGAGCCGTGGGGCGGAGTTTGCCAGGCTCAAAGATGGCCGCTGACTAAGCTTGCTCCGCAAGCCGCCCGACTCAATCCGACAATTATCCGCATTATACCTGGGGCCCGCCATCTAAAAAGCAGCATAGAAACTGCGGTGAAAGAGCTTCCCAGAGAAGTCAAGGTTGGACCGAGACTCGCTTCCGGAGTGTAGATGTGAGCTGCTACGTTATGAGGCCTTCCGGCGCTGGGAGGTAAGGAGTGCTGAGGCGCGGCCTGCCCGGGGACGCAAGCGCGCTGTGCGGCCTCGCTCCCGGCCCGCAGACCTGTCTTTCCCCTGCCGATCTCGGCACTGTGGTGTGTGGCGCCTGAAAGCTCACCCAGCGGAGTCAAGATTAGACCAAGACTCGCGTCTGGAGCGTGGATGCGAGCTGCAACACCATGAGGCCTTCCGGCGCAGCGAAGAGAGGAGTACGAAGGTGCGGCCTGTCCGGGGACGCGAGAGCGCTGAGCGGCTTGGTTCCTGGCTTGCGGTGCGCGGACCAGCATTTCCCTTCCCGGCCTCAACATAAGTGGTGAGTGGCGCTTTGGGGCTCGCCTCATGCCCTGCTTGGAAAGCGGCTGCATAGAGGAGCTACGCCTGTGCCGGTCGGCCATAGCCCTTTGACCTGCAATGTTCTGCTGGAAGCTACCAGACAATTGCCGGTGCCTGTGAGGGACTGTGCTATCACCGACACTAGGGGGGGCGGCAATTGGCTATGCGATCTGTAATCCTGCCAAATCAGTGACTTTCGGAGGGGGCTGATAAGATCACGGCTTCCCTCCTCGAGGTGCGCATTATTGTGAGGCGTGGCTCTGCCCCTGTTCCATTGCCAGATAAGCGTAGCCTGAGGCCTGAGCCTGTTGCGGCAGCCTTTTGAGTCCTGGTCGCCTGTGCCTCCTCGAGTCGTGCCTGTTTGCTCAAAGGATTGCTGCTGTGCCCCCCCAGGGAAGCGTGCCACTATTCTAAAGCCTTGGTCGGGCCCTATGGGCTGGGGCTATGCTGGGCTTCGTGGGAGCATAGTTTGCTTCTGAATTGCACAACTGTCTTTGGTATTTCACGGCCAGGGGCCCATATCAGTTGCAGTGGTACTGTTTGCAAAGGTGGCATCAGCACAATGGGTAAACCGGATAAATCACAGCCAAAGCTGAACTTTGAACAACGAAAATCTAGACAAAGGGATGAGACCTCAGATCCAGCCATGTCAGGGTCGGGTGAAGAGTCTGAGGGCACAGGCGGGGACATCAGGCAGATTTTAGCGGCAATGCAAAAAAGCCTATCAACCATTGATGGGAAAATTAACTCCCTATCATACAGAATGGACCGAATGTCCAAAAGGCTGGACAAACACGCAGAGCGCCTGGACATAACAGAGCGGGGAGTCTCTGAGGTAGAGGAAGCGCAGACCGATACGTACACCACCTAAAAGCAGATGGAGAAAGCCTTGACCGTATTGCAGGATAAGACTGAGGACTTGGAGGCCAGGCCACGGAGAAGTAACTTGCGCATTATAGGCCTTCCGGAACCCACTGCAACGGGGGTCATGGAAGTGTTTGTGGAAAAACTATTAACCACCTTGCTGGGCACCGAAACCTTTTCATCTATGCTTGTTGTAGAACGTGCGTCGTATCATTGCAAAATTACTCAATTACAGGGACAGGGACGCCGCCCTGAAGAAAGCCAGGGAACTGGGCGAACTGAGATATGAAGGCTCCTCCATCTCGTTATTTCCAGATTTTACCCTAAAAGTCCAGGAGGCCAGAAGGCAATTTGCCCCAATGAAACGTAAACTGAGAGAACACCACATAGAATACACAATGCTGTACCCCGCAAAGCTGAGTTGTGGTTAATGGCAAAGCCAAAATTTTCTCAGACCCTAAATCTCTCCAAAAAGCCCTCAAAGAGTTGAATATGGTGGGAGCACAAAAGAAGGCCCCGATCTTGGTGGACGGGGCAGTGGGTTCAGCTGGAAATCTTGATGATAATGACTAACTCTTAACTGATTTTTCTAATTAACCCTGGTTTGTGTTCTCCTATTTTATCTTGCCAATTCATAATTGTGGCGATAACTAGTCTGACAACCTGAACACTAGGAACGCAGTATTGACCTAATCTAAGCTTTAGGCTGAGTGGGCATGAATAGTTGGTTATTCGTACATATAATTTGCAGCTAAGTTTGCCTCCCACCCGGACTGTTCCATTATTCGCTTTGGGCGGGCGGATTTCCCCCGAAGTGATGAATCCCTCCATGCCAGGCGGTGGGGGTTAAGTTGGCTATCAGTAGTAATTGCCGGTAACATCCGCCCGTGTGTTACCTCTTGATTGGCATAATGCAATTATTGTTTTTTGTGTAACTTTCATGGTTATAAGGAATGTTAAGTATTGCAAGGGGGGGGGAATGCTCGCATATGCATAGTTGGGTAGTGCATTGTGTGGGAGGGGTATTTGTTTCGTATTCACAGCTTATGTATACAAAGAGGACAGCAACAGAGCTTAAAATGAGGTTTGCCCGCGATAGGGCATAGTAGATGCAACAGATGCTAGGGGACAGTGCGTAGTCAACTCGGCAAAGTCCGGTTTATAACTCGGAATGTAAGAGGGTTGAACGACTTTAGAAAACTACGCAAAATATTGGCATACCTTAAACGTCATGAAGTAGATGTCGCCTTACTCCAGGAGACACATCTAGCCCCTAATAATAGCATGCTTAATAAAAGGAGGCTTCAAGGCTCATTCCAAGTGGCAGGATTCTCCTCACACGCTAGAGGGGTGTTAACTTGGGCTAATCCTAAATCAGGGAATTTCTCTGGTTGAGCATAAGGTAGATCCCAACGGCAGGTACGCCATCTCTAGATGCCATGGGAAATGGTTGGACCTGCAGGTTGTAAATATATATGGGCCGAACTATGACGATCCTCAGTTTTATAAGACATTACTAACTCACACAACAGACCACTCGACGTTACCGCAATTATGGGGAGGCGATCTAAATTGTGTTTTAAACCCACTTTTGGACAGGTCCAGGGGCCCGTCTGGGCGTGTTAAAAGCAAAACAATAATCATGAACATTACCTGCGCCATCTTGTCTGGTGGAATTCTATGTGCACATAAGTTGCAGTCATTTTAATCTATCACAGCCATTTTGTACTCTGTTGGTCACCTTTGTTTCACCCTGCCCTTACTAGCATCCCTCTGACCCTCTGACCGACCTGGTATGTGTGCTGGGGGCTATAAACTCTATTGCCACAACAAACCTCAGCGCCACTTGCTGCCACAAACTCGTTTTTCCTCTCATCCCTCTTTTCAGACAAGCCTTTGGACGCTCTACCCTTCACTACACCTAGTTACACAAACAGGTTCCAAACACCAAAGAGACTCTTGCAAAATGATTTATTGCACTGCAAACAGCAAGACTTGTTGTTACCAACAATGGGACCTGTTTTTATCAACAGAACGGACTCTTAGATCTGACCGGTCTCACATGTTTTAGACCCTGAAGCAAGGTCCAGCTGCAAGATAAGATTGTCTGTTTGACCTGGGTGGGAAGAGAATTACTGTTGGGCTTGTGTGACAACCTGCCCGGGCGGGGACCCCAAGCTTTTGTAACCATGTTGATCAAACAAATGCATTGTGTCAAACCTGTATAAAAGGAAGAGCCAAGGGAGTTGTCAGCAGAACACTTCCCTCAGACATCCCGGTGTCTCAGTTGACGTGATCTCCTCATGAGAAATAAACCATTTTCTTCTCTTCCAGTTTCCAGCGCTTGCCTCATTATTTTGATAGCGAACCCAAAGTGAATTAGAGGTGGAACCCTGCACCGGGCAGCATTGAGGGTCTTAGAAGACTCGCTGCCTTTCACAGGCGTCCCTCGGCCGCTGCAAAAACCATATGTGACATAGCAGCGCAGCTGGGTCTGGTCGATATCTGGAGGGCTAGGCATTCAGAGGCGGGTGGGTTTACACACTACTCCGCCCCTCATGATATACACACTAGAATTGATTACATGCTTATGTCAGGGTCGCTACTACCGCAAGTCCGTGAGTGCACATTGATGCCTCGCACATTCTCAGATCACTCTCCAATTATCTTAGAGGTGGAAATCCCCCCCGCGCGGGGTCACCCCGTTCACATGGAGATTCCCCCCGTATTCATTACTAGACTCGGTATTTAAAGCTGAGCTTGCCACAGCTATCTATCACTGACTTCTTTGATAATAACATTGGCTCAGTTGAACACTTCTCCACAGTTTGGGAGGCATTCAAGGTGTATATTAGAGGCGTTGCCATTAGTAAACACGCAGGCGTTCTCCGCTCCATTAGGGGCAAACTCTCGACTCTTGAAAGTCAATTGGGTAGGCTAGAAATAGAGACATTCAAGGGAAGTGACCCGCAGGTCACTGACGCATTGAAAAAAACACTGGTAGAATATAGCGAGGAAGCGGACAATGAAGTTAAACATATGGGGAAGTATGCAGTAGCTAAATCTTATGGAGAGTGGGATAGGCCAGGGACAGTGCTGGCGGCACTAGCACGACGCCAAAGAGATTCAGGCGGAGTATCTTAGTTGATTGAGGAGGATGGCAGTATACTGAGTTACCCCTCTGACATAGCGCATAAATTCAGCAAGTATTATGAAGATCTGTACAGCTCAAAGATAGCAGTCGAAAAAGCTACATTAGATTTAGAACACGTGCAGCTGCCCTGGCTCTCCAATGGGCATAGGGAATACATGATGAGACCGCTGGACTCCACTGAGATCCAGGTCGCCTTGAATTCTATGCGGGAAGGTAGTGCCCCAGGTCAAGACGGGCTCACTGTCTCCTTTTACAAGGCCTATAAGGACCTGCTGGTCCCCCACCTAAGTAGGCTATTTGAGGAAATCGGCGACACAGGCATAATGCTGCAAGCAATGAGGGAAGCTCTTATTGTTACTCTACTCAAGCCAGGCAAATCTCCTCAGGTTTGTTCATCCTACAGGCCGCTATCACTCCTTAATGTTGACACGAAAATATTTGCAAAAACTTTAGCCAATATACTCGCTTCCCTTCTCCTGACTCTCGTAGGACCAGAACAAGCAGGCTTTGTGCCGGGGCGCCCGTTAACCCAAAATCTCAGGACAGTGTTTGGGGCTATACAACATGTTAGGCCAGATGTTAAAGCCGCAGCAGTTTTCCTGGACGCGGAAAAAGCGTTTGACTCAGTAGAGTGGTCATTCATGATGGCAGTATTACAAAGACTGGGTGTAGGAGAGATTTTCCTCAGATTAGTCTCAGTTCTGTACAAGCGCCCGATAGCTAGAGTCCGGTCAGGAAATTATGTTACATCCCCCTTCAAGATATCTTGGGGCACCAGACAGGGCTTCCCTTTGTCCCTGCTATTGTACGCAATTGTGGCAGAACCCTTAGAGTGCGCCCTCAGAGAGTACCATGGGCACCAGGGGATTCGATTTCCAAAATATAACCTTATAATGTCGGCCAATGCAGACGATATGCTGCTGTATACAAGGAATCCAGCTACCAACCTGGCTCCATTGATACGAGAGGTGATAAGATTCGGCGGTGTTTCTGGACTATAGATTAATTGGAACAAGTCCATTATTTTCCCCTTAACTCCAGCCATGACTCCTTTTCAACATGGACTTTCCACTTCAGTAGACCACTAACTCGGTGCGATATCTGGGTGTACAAGTTCATACTGATTCGGAGATAGTTATGCGGGACAATTATGGAAAAGCAATAACTAAATTAGAGGAAGACATCGACAGATGGATAAGGTTACCACTCTCTCTCGTTGGCCGTATCTCCCTGATGAAAATGATTGTATTGCCTAGATTATTGCTTCTCTTCAATAGTATCCCAATGGTAATTCCGAAATATATTTTCAAGAGGTTGGGTGCCTTGATGGTACGATTGGCATGGGCGGGGAAATCCCCCTGTGTTAAGATGGATACACTCACACTTCCATACTCTATGGGTGGGCTGGGAGCCCCAGATCTGGAACTATATTACAGAGCAGCAGTGTTCACATGCCTACTCCTGGTGTCATGGCCCACACACTCTCCCTCATCTCCACATTGAGAAAATAGCAGTCGACACCTCCCCGCACCCTTGGCGCCTCACTCAACCTCCTAATAGACATTGCGGAGTGCTAGACTCTATAAACTAGACAGTGCATGCTTGGCATGATCTATTAAAAAGACAAGCAGGTACACTATTGTACTCCCACTGCTACCGGTGGAATGGTGTCAGTGGCTCCCAATGTGTAGAGAGTGCGATTGTCCAGTCACTCTCGGCCATCCGTATGCACACTATGGGTGGCGACTTCTTGGAGGGTAAGGTCCGAACTTGGTAGGAGGCTACTACTGATGAGCGATGTGAGTCTCCACTCACGCAATTTCACTACTTTAGGGTCCGATATGCCATGCAGGCATTGCTGGGCGACGATTATCAGGAGCCCCCGGCTCTCCCTTCCTTCACCTATCTCCTATGCGCAAAGTTTCAGAATACATTGGTGTCCAATATATATGATAGGTCACGAGTTTAGACGCACACAATACACTACAGTTAGAATGCAATGGCAGGCGGACTTCGGTATAACACTAGATGACAATAAATGGAGGTATTGCTGCAAGGTCACACAGAAGGTGTCGCTAAACGGTAAACACAGATGAATACACTTTAAGTACCTTAATAGGGTATATTGCACCCTGGAGCACCTGCACAGATACGGTTCAAGAGAGTCGGACCGTTGCACGCGCTGTGGCGCAAGCCGTGCTGATTTTCTGCATGTTGCCTGGTCCTGCCCTCAGATTGCCGCCTTCTGGATGCAAATATTTCATGAAATGAGGGAAATAACAGGTACATCACTCTCTCCTGACCCCTTGACTGCACTATTGGGATACACGAAACCCCTACATAAAGATGTAAGGAAACGTATAGGTCTGGGTTTGCTACTTGCGAAGCGTAGAGTGGCGATGCATTGGTCGCGAGGCCCTCCTCCCTCAAGGTCCGAATGGGAAAAATCTATGATATTCTGTAACACGCAGTCTGAAACATACAGTGACCTAATGCCCCCACAGAGCCGCCCGAAATGTTTTTGGGGTTTGTATGAATATATAGCGGTTAGAGATATGGGCGAGTCGTGTGATAATTAGTGTAACGGCATCAAGTTATGGCATCTAGGCATATGTAGGATATGATGGGTCGCCATGGAATACAGCGCCAATTCAGTAAAATTAAACTACATAGTAAAGACTTGTTTATTAAATGATGTCACAGGATATGTAAATGAACACTGATTCCTAGTTGATGGTAACGCTGTAATACCTTTCGCTTGTCATGTTCTTACTCTGATTGCTATATATTCAATGCAAGTGAAATATTGTACACAGCTATGAAAAGTTTAATAAAAACTTTTTTTTTTAAATTTAAAAAAGGGAGGGTATGCTACTGCCTCCTAGATCACACCAGTAAGGGAGAGCCTGCTACTGCCTCTTGGATCAAATACGTAAGGGAGAGCATGCTACTGCCTCTTGGAACCCACCAGAAAGGGAGGGCCTGCTACTGCCTCTTGGATCACACAAGAAAGCGAGAGCCTGCTACTGCTTCCTGGATCAAATACGTAAGGGAGAGCCTACTACTGCCTCTTGGATCAAATACGAAAGGGAGGGCCTGCTACTGCCTCTTGGATCACACAAGAAAGGGAGAGCCTGCTACTGCTTCCTGGATCAAATACGTAAGGGAGGGCCTACTACTGCCTCTTTGATCACAAGTAAGGGAGGGCCTGCTACTGCCTCCTGGATCAAATACGTAAGGGAGGGCCTGCTACTGCCTCCTGGATCAAATACGTAAGGGAGGGCCTGCTACTGCCTCCTGGATCAAATACGTAAGGGAGGGCCTGCTACTGCCTCTTGGATCAAATACATAAGGTAGAGCCTGCTACTGCCTCTTGGACCACACCAGTAAGGGAGGGCCTACCACTGCCTCTTGGATCACAGAAGTAAGGGAGAGCCTGCTACTGCCTCCTGGATCAAATACGTAAGGGAGAGCCTGCCACTGCCACTTGGATCAAATACGCAAGGGAGAGCCTGCTACTGCCACTTGGATCACACAAGAAAGGGAGGGTCTGCTACTGCTTCCTGGATGATCAAATACGTAAGGGAGAGCCTGCTACTGCCTCTTGGATCAAATACGCAAGGGAGAGCCTGCTACTGCCTCTTGGATCAAATACGTAAGGGAGAGCCTGCCACTACCTCTTGGATCAAATACGCAAGGGAGAGCCTGCTACTGCCTCTTGGATCTAATACGTAAGGGAGAGCCTGCCACTGCCTCTTGGATCAAATACGTAAGGGAGAGCCTGCTACTGCCTCCTGCATCAAATACATAAGGGAGGGCCTGCTACTGCCTCTTGGATCCCACAAGAAATGGAGGGCCTACTACTGCCTCTTGGATCAAATACGTAAGGGAGAGCCTGCCACTGCCTCTTGGATCACACAAGAAAGGGAGGGTCTGCTACTGCCTCTTGGATCAAATACGTAAGGCAGAGCCTGCCACTGCCTCCTGGATCAAATACGCAAGGGAGAGCCTGCTACTGCCTCTTGGATCACACAAGAAAGGGAGGGTCTGCCACTGCCTCCTGGATCAAATACGTAAGGCAGAGCCTGCCACTGTCTCCTGGATCAAATACGTAAGGGAGGGCCTGCCACTGCCTCCTTGATCAAATACGTAAGGGAGGGCCTGCCACTGCCTCCTGGATCAAATACGTAAGGGAGGGCCTGCTACTGCCTCTTGGATCACACAAGTAAGGGAGGACATACTACTGCCTCTTGGATCACTTGAGCAGAAGGGGGCACACAACTCCTTCTCTGTATACTCACTAACTGAACCACTGCCAAAGTAATATTGAATCTTACTCAGTGGTGCTTCTCTAACATTTGTAAACATCAATAATCTGATTGAACACCGAAGGTCCAATCCATGTAGATATACACAATACTCTCAGGAGACGGGCAGAATGTCTGGTTAGGGGAGTTGATACAATACTCTCAGGAGACAAGAAGCATGTCTGGTTAGGGGAGTTGATACAATACTCTCAGGAGACAGGAAGCATGAGTGGTTGGGGGGGTTGATACAATACTCTCAGGACACGGGAAGCATGTCTGGTTGGGGGGGTTGATACAACACACTCAGGACACGTGAAGCATGTCTGGTTATGGGGGGAGGGTTGATACAATACTCTCAGGACACGGGAAGCATGTCTGGTTAGGGGAGTTGATACAATACTCTCAGGAGACGGGAAGCATGTCTGGTTAGGGGAGTAGATACAATACTCTCAGGAGACTGGAAGCATGTCTAGTTAGGGGAGTTGATACAATACTCAGGAGACGGAAAGCATGTCTTGTTAGGGGAGTTGATACAATGCTCTCAGGAGACGGGAAGCATGTCTAGTTAGGGAGTTGATACAATACTCTCAGGAGACGGGAAGCATGTCTGGTTAGGGGAGATGATACAATACTCTCAGGAGACGGAAAGCATGTCTGGTTAGGGCAGTTGATACAATACTCTGAGGAGACAAGAAGCAGGTCTGGTTGGGGGGGGGTTGATACAAGGCTCTCAGGAGACAAAGCATGTCTGGTTAGGGGAGATGATATAATACTCTCAGGAGACGGGAAGCATGTCTGGTTAGGGGAGTTGATACAATACTCTCAGGAGACGGGAAGCATGTCTGGTTAGGGGAGTTGATACAATACTCTCTGGAGACAGGAAGCATGTCTGGTTAAGGGAGTTGATACATTACTCTCAGGAGACGGAGAGCATGTCTAGTTAGGGGAGATGATACAATACGCTCAGGAGACGGGAAGCATGTCTGGTTAGGGGAGATGATCCAATACTCTCAGGAGACGGGAAGCATGTCTGGTTAGGGCCATTGATACAACACTCTCAGGAGACAGGAAGCATGTCTGGTTAGGGGGGTTGATACAATATTCTAAGGAGACGGGAAGCATGGCTGGTTAGGGGAGTTGATAGCTACTGTCCTATGCGCTCCAAGTCCAAAAAGCAACTTCTCAAATGGACAGGAAGCCATTTTGGGGTCAAATGGCAACATATACTACATCATTTTTTGGATCCCAATGGCCAGCTCCAAGATGCCTGGCTGCAGACAGTAACACCCTGCTACAGTGCCATGGAGGGGTTCCCCCCCAGAATGATAATATAGCAGTGCAGAGGCCAAATGGTGACAACACTGTGCCCTTCACTTAATGCCTCCCATAGCAAGTCCCAAGGCTTGTGTACAGGGCGGTGCCAGACACGAGGAGTTCCCAGTCTGTCTGCAGTGCTGCCAACAGAGACTGACTCAGAAAACAAAGGCTGGCAGGAGTGATGTGTCATTTTTGTGCTATTTTAAACTGAGAAGCTCGGCTTGCAATACAACGAGGCCTTTAACAGTATCACCAACAGCTCGTTTCTTATGCTGCGTCAGGAGTAATAAGCGCTATAGAAATGCAATTTAAACCCAGGTTACTCTTGGCTCTGGGCCGTGCAGAAATGTTAATTTTTAGATTACCTCAATGTGTAGTGTAGGCAATTTACAGAGCTTGTACACTCGCGACTGAAGTGGTATAAAGACACTCATCCATCTAAGGCTTGAGATCAGGCAGCTTTACTTTGGAACGAGCCAGCGCTCACCCTCTCAAGGTGCTTGTTGTAACTACGCTACACTCGTACATCGAGGGCTCGAGATGAGGCAGCGTTACTTTGGAAAGAGGTAGCGCTCACCCTCTCCAGGTGCCTGTTGTAACTTCGCTACACTCGTACATCGAGGGCTCGAGATGAGGAAGCATTACTTTGGAAAGAGCCAGCGCTCACCTTCTCCAGGTGCTTGTTGTAACTACGCTACTCATCCATCTAAGGCTCGAGATGAGGAAGCGTTACTTTAGAAAGATCCAGCGCTCACTCTCTCCAGGTGCTTGTTCTAACTACGCTACACATGCACATCTAGGGCTCGAGATGAGGTAGCGTTACTTTGGAAAGAGCCCACGCTCACCCTCTCCAGGTGCTTGCTGTAACTACGCTACACTCATCCATCTAGGGCTCAAGATGAGGTAGCATTACTTTGGAAAGAGCCAGCGCTCACCCTCTCCAGGTGCTTGTTGTAACTACGCTACACTTTTACATCGAGGGCTCGAGATGAGGTAGCGTTACTTTAGAAAGATCCAGCGCTCACCTCTCTCTAGGTGCATGTTCCAACTACGCTACACATGCACATCTAGGGCTCGAGATGAGGCAGCGTTACTTTGGAAAGAGCCAGCGCTCACCCTCTCCAGGTGCTTGTTGTAACTACGCTACACTCCTCCATCTAAGGTTCAAGATGAGATAGCGTTACTTTGGAAAGAGCCAGCGCTCACTCTCTCCAGGTGCTTGTTCTAACTACGCTACACATGCACATCTAGGGCTCGAGATCAGGTAGCGTTACTTTGGAAAGAGCCAGCGCTCACTCTCTCCAGGTGCTTGTTCTAACTACGCTACACTCATCCATCTAAGGCTCGAGATGAGGTAGCGTTACTTTGGAAAGAGCCAGCGCTCACCCTCTCCAGGTGCTTGTTGTAACTACGCTACACTTTTACATCGAGGGCTCGAGATGAGGTAGCGTTACTTTGGAAAGAGCCAGTGCTCACTCTCTCCAGGTGCTGGTTGTAACTACGCCCTGATGGCAGAGCTTCGTCCAGAGTCTGGACATCAGCAGTATGCAGTCTACCTGCCAAAAGTGGCCCATTGCAAGCAGTTACCCTCGGCAGATATCAAAGGGCTCAAGAAAGGTGTTACAAGAATGCTGAATGAGGTAGGGTACGCCCAGTGATGGGGGGCGGGGGCTCTTTGCACCATGCGGAGTAGGGCCTGGACATCGACTTGTGCCCACTGTAGCCTGGGTACAGACTTCCGAGCCAGAGAGAAGGCATCCTCCACCTCAAGGCCACATTTAGAAGGATTCACAATGCTGTATTCTGGACCCAGTGGATCTGCCAGAACAGGATTCCCAAAGCGCCCAGAAATAAGCTCTTGCTGACGCGGCCACTTTGTAAAAGTTTTATTTATTTATGTAATAATTCTTAGCCATGCTACACTGTGGTGCATGGCTAGAAATCATTGGCAAATTCAATAGGTCCCAAATGCGAGAGCTAGGAGCTTTGCCAATGCCTGTTTAGTTATTGCTTCTTTTGAAGTTTTGAAGGCACAAATGACAGTAGCAAATATATTTCTCCAGCCTCAGTTGCAGAGTAGAGCTGGATAAGCACAGTTGGTTCCGGCCCCAAAGGGTGGGAGATGTTGCGTGCTGCGTTACACAGAGTTGTAGTGTAACCCTGAGTTACAGATGATTCACCGCCACAGAGCCAACCATTTCATACAGCATGGCGGCCTTCCTCGGCTGTATGACTATGTAGAAGCCACATCACGAGCCCTACAGAACACCTACCTGATGACCACCCCACTTGGGTGGTCCATCCTTCTCTGCCTCCTGTTTATTCCCTTCCCCTGGATATATATGGGTCAGCGCGAGAGTGAGCTAAAGCTAGCCAAGTATGCCCCCCCCCCCCATTACACTCTGACTGGCAGAATAGTGTCCATACTTTGGGGAACCACGAGTCATACATCTTGAGTACATGAGGTGGGGGTGACCTGCACTTGGCACAGAGACACGCATGATCTGTCACAGAACCCTCCACCATGCCACGTGGGCTCCGGGGCATCGGTGAACGTGTGCCTACACCCTCCATCTACCCGCTGACTGCTCCCAAATTACCCCGGCAGCGCCTCCTATTTTGTGGTCGTGGCCTGGAGCTGCACATCTGCACTGCAGCTGTTTTGTGGGCACCTCTGCCCACTCCCTCGACGGGCGTTGCTGCCAAGGGTGCAGACCGCCTTCACGTGTAAACACTCCCGTGCCTCGCCCTCCACGCTCTCGAGTGTAATTAGAATGGGTAGAGATGAGATGAGGGGTATGGGCGAAGGGTTGGTGCTAATTGCGTACATGTGCACTCGTGTTACACCAGTTTACTCCGGGAAGCTATCCAGTACATAAGGATTTCTGCCTGCCCTCTGGCCCGGGAAGGGTGCCCTTACTTGTCAAGTAAGTCAGAACGGATGGACAGATTTCTACCTGTTCCCTGGTCTGAGAAGTTAGGCCAAACAGACGGATTTCTACCTGTTCCCTGGTCTGAGAAGTTAACCCGAACACAAGGACTTCTCTTTGTTCCCTGGTCTGGACAGTTTCCCGGACAAAAAGAATTCTACCTGCCCTTTGGAAGAGGAAGTTAGCCCAGACAGAAGGATTTCTCCCTGTCCCCGGCCCGGGAAATTAGACCGGGCAGAAGGATTTCTACCTGCCCTCTGGTCAGGGAACTGAGTCCAGACAGAAGGATTTCTACCTGCCCTCTGGTCTGAAGTGAGTCCAGACAGAAGGATTTCTACCTGACCTCTGGTCTGGGAAGTTAACCCAGACAGAAGGATTTCTACCTGCCCTCTGGTCAGGGCAGTGAGCCAAGACAGAAGGATTTCTACCTGCCCTCTGGTCTGGGAAGTGAGTGCAGACAGAAGGATTTCTACCTGACCTCTGGTCTGGGAAGTTAACCCAGACAGAAGGATTTCTACCTGCCCTCTGGTCAGGGAAGTGAGTGCAGACAGAAGGATTTCTACCTGACCTCTGGTCTGGGAAGTTAACCCAGACAGAAGGATTTCTACCTGCCCTCTGGTCAGGGCAGTGAGCCAAGACAGAAGGATTTCTACCTGCCCTCTGGTCAGGGAAGTTAGCCCAGAAAGAAGGATTTCTACCTGCCCTCTGGTCAGGGAAGTTAGCCCAGACAGAAGGATTTCTACCTGCCCTCTGGTCAGGGAAGTTAGCCCAGAAAAAAGGATTTCTGCCTGCCCTCTGGTCTGGGAAGTTAGCCTAGACAGAAGGATTACTGCCTGCCCTCTGGTCAGGGAAGTTAGCCCAGACAGAAGGATTTCTACCTGCCCTCTGGTCAGGGAAGTGAGTGCAGACAGAAGGATTTCTACCTTCTCTGGTCAGGGAAGTTAGCCCAGACAGAAGGATTTCTACCTGCCCTCTGGTCAGGGAAGTTAGCCCAGAAAGAAGGATTTCTACCTGCCCTCTGGTCAGGGAAGTTAGCCCAGAAAGAAGGAATTCTGCCTGCCCTCTGGTCTGGGAAGTTAGCCTAGACAGAAGGATTACTGCCTGCCCTCTGGTCAGGGAAGTTAGCCCAGACAGAAGGATTTCTACCTTCTCTGGTCAGGGAAGTTAGTCAAGACAGAAGGATTTCTACCTGCCCTCTGGTCAGGAAAGTGAGTGCAGACAGAAGGATTTCTACCTGCCCTCTGGTCTAGGAAGTGCGTCCAGACAGAAGGATTTCTACCTGCCCTCTGGTCGGGGAAATTAACCCGGACAGGATTTCTTCCTGTATTCTGTTGTGACACTGCGCAGGCACCATTGAAGGGGTTCTTCCTCCAATTGCCTCATTTTCTTCTCACGCCCCATTCTACATAAGCTGGGGTAAGCGCCACCTCTATGACAAGCAGTTTATTCCAGGGCTTTAGATGGGATGAGGAAAGAGGACAGATCTAAAGGGGCGTGGCCTATGCAATAAAGAAAGTGGCTTAAAACAGGTAAACTCAAATTATGTGCCTTCAATACTGTTCCACCCAACTAGTATTTTGGTATTGCATCTAGACATATCACATAGTAACGTACATGCACTTTAAATAAGCCAAACCTATTGGCTTTGCCAATGCTTGTTATCAGTATCAGACAAATAACCAATGATTTTATTGTGAATAATAAGAACTGAAAATGTTTAAATTCTGAAAATATTAAACTGAATTAAGCACTACAAGTTCTGTAGAAGGGGTTGCATTATTTGTGGCGTCTCACTCATTCTCCCCTTAACACCACTTTCCTCTGCAGTCTCTAAAACACGTAGGCCCCTCCCATGTCTTTCTGAAATCATCAATCTGCCTATCTCACACCTCATCTCTTTCCACCCTCCCTTGCATGTTCTTTGCATTTCCTTCGCTTCACCATCCCCTAAACACACAATGTACCCAATGACCCGCAAGCACTATATTTCCTTTAACTTTCACTTCACTTACTTTTGCATACAATCACTATTACAACTGGCACACATGAACATTGTTGTTACCGATCTGCAGAGAGGCCAAGGGTTGGATGAGCATATATTTTAAACACTATGACCCACTGAAGGCACTGTGAGACAATCACACTGCTTTCAGCCTCGGCTCCAGAGTTCTCAATTGTACACAGTCAAACAGCCATCCACAACACAAGAGTAATATGCTGCACGGAAAAATAATTACAGAACCACAATATCCTAGAAAAAGCAAATACTAGAAAATGTAAGATTAAGTAAAGCATATGAAATGTAAACAGGAACTACATAGCTGACATGGACTCTCTCAGGGGTTTTTAGTCATGGTTCAGAAACTGATTAGTATTCTCCAGTAAAGTTAAGACAAACATAGGGCCGGAAGTGGACCCATTTCTATATCAGGTATTACTTACTGCTGGGTCTGAGACCCCGAGGGACCCGCCCCACTTAAAGCCCAGATTCTGGTTTCTATGGACTATGTAGGTTAGGGCGCCAACGTACATTTAGTCTGTACTGCTTGTGTTTATACCTTCCCTCGGCATGCAGAAACTGTTCGGTGACTGGATGTTGGGTAGGGCTGAGACTAGAATGCGAACTGACTCCAGGGCCCTTGAAAAGTCCTCATGCTTCACCCTCATACTACTACTCGAGCCCTACTGTCCAGTGGAGAGCAGTGAAAGCCTTGGCCAACTCTGCTGCCCAGGACCACCTGACGGGTTAGTAGAACTGGAATGCAGAGGCACGAGGTCTCCCTGGGCAGGTTTGTTTGGTTTATTCAAGCTTTCCAAGAAGCCTCCTCTGATGTCCACTGTGGCTGGGACTAAAGAGCAGTCTGGTCCGGTCTACTTGATCCTCCATGTTGAACCACTGGCTGAAGAACCAAGAGGGCTTCACCAGTCTGCTCACACCACACAGCTGTGCATATAAATATCATCTAAACAGTAAGCCAAAAGCCTCCCGCCAGGAGGAACCCAGAAACGGCAAGCCATCCACTTCCTGCCATCCAAAACCGTTCCAATAATCTTAGCCAACTCTTCCAACACGCAGACCTTAAGACCCGAGCCTCAACACCTCTTGCGTCTCCCCAACATAAGTGAGCAAAGGTCAATCCCATTGACAAACTCTCCCGTCAAAGCCACGTAGGCAACTCCGCTAAAGATGCACAATAGCAAATACACACTATCAGAAACACGGAGCACCTTGTACGGAAGCAGGATTCTAAACACAAGCAGTCACTGGAGGACTTGAATCAGAAGAGCCTTGCTCTCTGGATCACCTACATCGAGTCCAACGCCTTTAGAAGCAGTCCTGAACTCCGTGGCCACACTAATCTCAAACATATAAGATCCCTGTTCTCAGATCCCTAAACTGGAGTCACACAAAGGCACTGCATTCATTCAACTGCAAAACTAAAAGTCATCACTCTCCAGATCACTCACCATCCTGCGAGGGCAGAGATGCCAGAAGAAAAGAGAACCTCACACTCGAAAACCCCTAGGCAAGATGGTACAATTAATCTTAATTATTCTTTTGTATGTGTTTATATGTGAAAACCTTAAAGACAATCATAATATTTATATAAAATGATTTTTCCCCCTTCTCATGTTTCCCCCCACATACCTCCCCATTTTGGAATGCTCCAGGTATCACTGACGGTCAGAATGTTACTCAGTGAGGCGTGGTGAGGTGACATTGGAGGTTGCATCTTTGACTAATAAAGCGACTTTACTTCTGCATCTTGCGCCTGTCTTCATTACAACACAAGCCTTCTCGTGGCCTGCTCTGGAATATGAAACGACAGCCTCCCCAGAGCTTAGACCATCCTACCACTGTTTAAAAAAAAAAAAAAAAGTATAAACTACACCTAGTTACTAATGCTTTGGAGGTGGGCCTGGAAATAAATCCTCCCAGACTGGTTCTCTTTTTCGGATGCTCTCTCGAACTCCCCTTGCGCCTCAGCTGATGCTTCCCACTACACTCCCTGGACGAGACAAGTCCTAAACTGTAGCTTGTCTGTGCTCTTCTTGGGAGATGATTGATTGGCATGTCAAAGAAGGAGTTATTATCCTGGCTAAGACCCGCCCATAAATCTCTGGGTTTCTGAGTGTCATGTCCATGTACACAAAAGCTAATCCAGGAGATTTTAATTTGCCTTAGAACACTCGAATTTGAAAATTCTTTAATCTCAATATCCTGTACTTGCCTGAAAGTGTTCCTCGAATTGCCTAACCCTCTAGAGGGCTCTGATATCTACACTGACACTCTGAGCTGTATAAAACCTCAAAATAAATACACTCTGTAGATACCAGGTCACGTAGCGTTGGCAAGATGACAGCACCCCCCCACGCACCCCCCCACTCCCCGTACACCGCCCCCCCCACCGCCCCCCCTCTATGCAGAGAAAATGTCCCGGCTGGGGCGCTCGCCTGCTGCGCCTACCAGCGTTGTCATTGGCTTGCGTTGCGTAGGGGAGGGAAGCTGCCTGCTGGGTGCTTCCTGCAGCAGGAACACGCGGACCCACCAGTACAGCGTGGCCGGCCTGGAGCGGAGGCCGTGCGGTACCCCGGCACGTTTTATTTTAATTGTTTTATACCCCCCGCGACCCCCCCCCCTCCTCCCTCCCTCCCTCGAGCATGCCGGCCGCCGCTGTTAAAGCCTGTGTTAGGAGGGTTTTATGGCCACTAGGTCCCTATGGGGATGCTTCTGTGTGTTTTGGGATATCACGCCATAGTCATTGTCATTGCTTTTCTGGACTGTTCGCCCTTGTGCCTGGCTCCCAGTAGTGTTAAAATGGGCGTCTGGTAACTAGCCTCGACCCCTGGCGTGTAAAGTAGCTTTTGGGAATGAGACCCTTCGAAGGCTCAAATGTGCGAATCATTTTTTCAAATGGTGTAAGTGGCCTTGTGCTGCCAGTGTGTTGGACAGGTGTAGTGCCTAGTGATGGAGCTGGGCGTACTGAAGGCGCTTGTTCTCAGATACATGAAATTCTTTTCGCATTGTATGAATGATTTGATATTATTGCCCTGCAAAAGGTAGTTCAGTGTTCAGCATTCCCCCTTTGACCATTCTGCAAATGTCATAGGCAATCACGCAAGAACACAGCTGGAGCACCTGGCTATTGGTATGTTAGCGGAGGGCAATGTAGTGAGCCCTGTTCTTGATCCCAAGTTCTAACACAGTTTTGGTAGGCGTACCCATGTATGTGCCCTGACTAGGCATTAAGGCATAGGCCAAGACAGGAACACTCAGGGTCACAACACGGCAGAGGGACCATTTTTATTTTTTATTTTTATTTTATTTGAAAAGTTTTATATAGCGCTGGCTAGACCCGGAGGTATCAGAGCGCTTTACATGAGGATCAGCGAGTTACAGGTTACATAGTTACATCAATTAAATCAAAGAATCACAGAGGGAGGGGGAGGGAAGGAAACACAACGGGGAAACGAGGAAAACAATGTCAGATGACCGGCTGGGTAGGTGACGGCCAAGGGGGTGAAACCAAGGACAGACTCCTCTATAGCTGCATAACCGCTCCACCGGGCATCGGCCAAGGTTGCTCGTGCACCGAGGTAAGTACAAACAGTTTTGATATCCGCCCAGAGTTACAGGTTACATAGTTACATCAATTAAATCAAAGAATCACGGAGGGAGGAGGAGGGGAGGGAAGGAAACACAACGGGGAAACGAGGAAAACAATGTCAGATGACCGGCTGGGTAGGTGACGGCCGAGGGGTGAAACCAGGGCCAGACTCCTCTATAGCTGCATATGACAGCTCCACCGGGCATCGGCCAAGGTTGCTCGTGCACCGAGGTAAGTACAAAGAGTTTTGGTATCTGCCCAGGGGCATCGTCAAAGGTCCATCGAAAGTTCCATCAAAGTTCCACCGGGCATGGGCCATGTTGATCCGGCTCCATGGTGTGTACAATGTTCAAGGTTTCAGTCGGGGGGCATCGTCATAGATCAATTGGCAGCATCCATCAACCATGTAACCCTGTAACCCTCACTTTACCGGATGTTCCCAAAGCGCGCGCTGGCCGTTCCATGTAATGCTTTGCACATGTAGCTGTGTCCCAGTATAACGTTGTATATTGACATGTGGTTTACGGTTTTACATGGCGTCCTATTGTAGTGGTGAACTCATAAAGCCGGTTCCTTCTGTGAAACTGATGCATGTACACAGCTGCGCTCTGTTCGTGTACTGTTGTAGGGGCGTATCTCTGTCTTGTACATTGTAGGGTTAGAGCTGCATTCTTGTGCGGTATTGGTTTAGAGTCCTTCAGGTGCACCATGTACTGATAAAGAAGTTTCCTCCTGATGTATGGCATTAAAACTGGCCCTGTGTACATGCCCCTAAGTTAACACTGATGCCAAAAACATAGATTGACTTGCAAACCATGAATGTTAAAAACGTCGAGGGAATGCATTTTAGCGATTTAGTTCCTCTCTTATTTTACATGTTTACTTAATCTTGCATTCCCCACGAGTTAGCTATTTTATAATGTTGTTGTTTATCTGTATTTTTTTCTGTGCATACTTTGAGGCTTGAGCCATGCCAGGTGTTTATGAGGGACTTTGATTGAGCATGCAGGCGCCAAGGCTAAGGCTAAAGCCAAACAAAGTGCCTGTCAGTGGGTTGGCCTCTCTGCAGAGCACACAGAACAATGTTTGTGTATTCCATTTGCAACTGAAATTCTGTGGAAATGTGTGTGAAGGGGGTACACTGATGTCAAAATATTTACAAGGCAAAAGTAAGAGAAATTAAGGTGCTTATATTTGAGGGAGTGCAGTGCATGTTGGGGGGCGGTGAAGTGACATATGTGAGGAAGGGCATTCGGGGAAGAGTGAAAAAGAGGATGCTGAAGAGGAAAGAGGGGTTTGAAGATGTGCAGATGGACAAGATATGCAGAGAAAAAGAGGATACATATCTAACATAAAGCAAACATAATTGAAGGCCAAAACTACTTCCACAGGCCCTCAATGCGAATTTAATTCACAGACTCACTATTTCAGAATTTAAACATTTTCAATGTTAATTTATAAGAAATCATTGTTGTTACTCATTTATCTTAAACAGCTAACACCCAGTGACAAAGCCAATCATACTGACAGGCTTCAGGCGTATGTCAGTTGCTGTGCCATTTATCTGGATAAAATTACATCTCAGAGAGAAACCAAAATACTGGTCTGATGGCACACTATGGGAATCACAGAAATGTATTTGGCATGTTCCTTTATAGGGAGCACCCACTTTTTTCATCTCACTTAAAGACCTGTCTGCACATATTTCTATATGACTGGTTACAGCCAGCAGCTGTGTGTGGGTGCTTCCCGAAGTCTGGTTAGAGCATATTTTTCCAAAGTTAATGCTGCATGCAGTGCAAGAGACTGGGCAAGCTAAGCATACATTTTAAAGGGCTAAAGTTGTCATGCAGAACAATTTACATATTACAGTAACTGTTGAACAAATTAAAACAAGAAGATACGGGGCAGTTTTTAATGTGTTTAATATTTCAAGACTATACGTTCCCACTGCTTAAAAAGCCTTGCTTTATCGCTGCATTCATTTGCTTTCAAATGCACCATTTGCCAATCTTTTTTAAATTTCTTTCTCAGGAGAGGGACTCTCCCTAGACCCCAGGTTTGTCCATTGAACTTGTTCACATCGCTAACTAGTGACTTCTATTGGAAAGGGTAGAGCCAAAGCAGTCTTCCTTAGAACCCTAGCCCTCTTCAGAAGTCAGACTTGCTTGGCAACCCAGAAATTCTCTGAAATAATGTTTGAGTTTTCTTTTATGAATGCCTAGAACTACTGAATTTTTAGTCCATTTATCACAGATATAGTGCTGAAAATCGCACTAAAAAGATGCCAATTTTTAAAAAATTTCTTCACGGGGGGAGAACCCCCCCGAACCCCCCTTATTGCTCACTGCGCTCGCATGCGTTGATTCACTCTGGATACGCCTCACCAGTTTCAAATTCCACCAGCCGCCACTGTTAAAGATTTAGACCTCCTTGTAAGATTCCTTCTACATTTCTGCTCGTTACAGAGCAGTGGTGTTTACAAAGATACTCGCTGCATGCTCGTCTGGGGTGTCTGCTGCCCCCTTCCCCCATCTCAAATGAGTACACGTTACATTAAAGAACCAGGACTTGTGACGCGGAGGACAGCAAGGTGACCACCTCTATGGAGCACAAGAAGGTACAGGCCCTGTTAAAAGCAAAATGACAATTATGAACATTACCTGCGCCATCTTGTCTGGTGGAATTCTATGTGCACATAAGTTACAGTCATTTTAATCTATCACAGCCATTTTGTGCTCTGTTGGTCACCTTTGTTTCACCCTGCCCTTACTAGCATCCCTCTGACCGACCTGGTACTGTGCTGGGGGCTATAAACTCTATTGCCACAACAAACCTCAGCGCCACTTGCTGCCACAAACTCGTTTTTCCTCTCATCCCTGTTTTCAGGCAAGCCTTTGGACGCTCTACCCCTCACTACACCTAGTTACACAAACAGGTTCCAAACACGAAAAAGACTCTTGCAACATGATTTATTGCACTGCAAACAGCAAGACTTGTTATTACCAACAATGGGACCTGTTTTTATCAACAGTCGGACTCTTAGATCTGGCCGGTCTCACATGTTTTAGACCCTGAAGCAAGGTCCAGCTGCAAGATAAGATTGTCTGTTTGACCTGGGTGGGAAGAGAATTACTGTTGGGCTTGTGTGACAACCTGCCCGGGGCAGGGACCCCAAGCTTTTGTAACCATGTTGATCAAACAAATGCATTGTGTCAAACCTGTATAAAAGGAAGAGCCAAGGGAGTTGTCAGCAGAACACTTCCCTCAGACATCCCGGTGTCTCAGTTGACGTGATCTCCTCATGAGAAATAAACCTTTCTTGTCTTCCAGTTTTCCAGCTCTTGCCTCATTATTTTGATAGCGAACCCAAAGTGAATTAGAGGTGGAACCCTGCACCGGGCAGCATTGAGGGTCTTAGAAGACTCGCTGCCTTTCACAAATTGGCGCCCAAGCGTAGGGGCCCATCAGCGACGCGTGGGTCCGGTAGAGAGGTCCTAACGACGGAGTGAACGACTAAACGATTGGGGTATACCTGCCTGAGAAGACCCTTGTCTGGCTGCCGATCGACTGAACTTCACCGGTTCCGAACGGACCTCTCTCGAGTGACCTGCGGTCCTGACTGGGACCTTAGAGGAACGCCGCATTGATTGTTGGAGTGAGAGGACAACCAGGCGCTGGAAGGGGAAGACTAAGAACTGTCCATACGGTCCGGGTAAGGTCGTGAAAAAACGACTTAAATTGATTGAATAGTTTGATTTAAATACTAGTATTCCTTTTTTTGATATCGAGTTATTTGCGACATTTCCCTGCTTGCAAACAACAAAGAATAGGAATATTCTCTCTCTTTGCAGGCAGCGAAGGACAGGTAGTGCAGACTTTTTGTCTAAATTGATTGATTGAGATATTCATTTTGACCGATAAATACGTCATGCCTGTTTTCTCTAGATTGTTTGATTGTAATTGTATTGGACCAGACCGTTTGTTAGAGGTCAGTCAGCCGGCACCGCCGGAAGGCACCCCTAACAAGGACATGTACGTAAAATATGGATTAGCCAGCATAGCTTATAGCAAACTATGGCATAAATACACTAGGAAGGACCGGGTAAATCAGTGGCCACTGACGGGATCTTTCGATCCCGCTAAAATAGAAACGTTAGAATTAGCTCTCCACAAAAAGAAAACTAGACCAGCCATATTTGACAGTTTTGGCTTATGGCGAAAAGAGGCAGCTCAAAGAAAGAAAAGGGACGAAGCTAGACAAGATAAAGAAACGCGAAAATCAGCTTACCAAGCCTGTAAAAGATTAGAAGAAAAACTAAAAGAAAAGGAAATCGATAAAAAGGAAAAGGAATCAAAAATATCAGATCAATGCCCTGTTAGAACGCCCTCGACTCTTTACCCCAAGTTACCAGCAAAACAAAGGGTAGATGATGATGATTTATTGTTAGGTCCCCCGATCATATACATGCCACCCCCTTACGCCCCTACTCATCCCGTAGTACAACGACAGGACCACCAAAGTATAGCCGGAGATGGCACGATCGCCTCAGTCTCCACCGCCTCTGCTCCCACCGAGTCACCCACACCAAATGCCTCATCAAAGGATACAGTAGTAGAGGTAGGATCAAAAGAAACAGGAGCGCCCAGGGTCCCGCGATTAAGTAAAAATGAGCGAGCAGGCATTGATAAAGTAGTTAAATCCCTCATAGATAGGAAGGAGACAGAAGAGTATGTAACTGACATATGCAACTCCTATGTTGAAAACCGCAAACGATACTTTATTGTACGTCTCGGTTACCACACTCTTACTGCATATGAAGAGAAGTACCAAGATGTAGGGCCCGAGCGGCTAGTGGCTCTCTATAGGAAGGTAGACACCGGAGATGAAGGAGACAACGATGTTACAGAACTCTTTTCATCCACACTGGAGGTATTCCGTCACCTCGTGGAACAAGGACGGATAGATAAGGACAGGACATCTAAGATAGCAGGACCCCCGGTGGAAAAACCAGATAGCATGATGCCGATAAAAGAAGCTGCCCCTTATTGGGTACCTCCTAGAGGACAAGGGGCTCATGACGATATGAACCATCAAGACGCTAGAGGAAGGGTGGTCTACAATTGGGTGTATCAACCATGGGACAGACCGGACATTTTGACGTTCCGTAAATCTCTACCGGATTTACGAAAGAACCCCACCGCCTTTTTCACGGAGCTAGGTACCGCTCTGGGATCAACAATAATGACAATTGCCGACATAGACTTGTTCTTTGGGTTATGTTTGCCAGCAGATGTGTGGAAACAGATTAGGAAAATAGACCATACCGAACTGCTTGGTCATACCTGGGAACAACTTAACACACTAGATAAACAGCGGAACCCTGGTCAAAAACCGGTTAAAGCAATATTGGACCTCCCTGACAAAATAGTGCAGAAAGTGAAAACGCTGATCCCAGAGAAAAAGATAGACTGGTCCATAGTAACCGCGTGCCGCCAGAAACCACAAGAGGATGTCTCAGAGTATTTCTCCAGATTTGAAACGGTGTTCTCCGATTACAGTGGACAAGACATGTCCACCGCAACCGGACACCACTTATTTGTGCAGAACTATGTCAAAGGACTACTGCCAGATGTATCCCAGAAATTACAAGCCAGCGAAAGTAGTTGGGCAGCATCTAAACCGGCGGCCATTCTCCAAATGGCCCAGTACTATGAGCATCAGAGAAACGAAAATGACAGGGCTACAGAAAGGAAAAAGAAGGACTTGAAGGAAAGGGTAATGGTAGCACAACTCCAGGGGGCGAATACAGGAAGGGAGCAATATAGGGGAGGATACCAGCAGAATACCCCTAGAGTACAGCCACCTAGTAACAATTCATCAACATCATATGTAGGACGCCAAGACCTAGGACAGGATCAATGTGCATTTTGCAAAGAATATGGACACTGGAAAACCCAATGCCCGGCTTTTTTTTTGGAGCTGGTAGGGGCAGAGGGGCGAGGGAAATAGCAAGTAGACAGAGAGGAAGAGGACGTGGGAGAGGGTACGCGAGTGAAGCAAGCGAGGAAAGGCCAGGAAGAGTGAACACATTTGACCATCCCAAACAGAATCAGTACCAACAGACAGATTATGACAATACGTACGACTTTGCATAGGACAGCCAGGGGCAAGGGAGGGATCCAGTCGAGCTCTATGTTGATCAGCAAGGCCCTTATGTTACCGCTGAGGTCCTGGGCACAAAGTCGCCATTTCTGGTAGACACGGGAGCAACACGTAGTGCACTATCCAAACGACTGATTTCAAGAGCACCCTTGTCAGGCTCACATGTGACCTCAATAGGATTTGACGGTACGCCCTCCACCAACCCTTTGTCCCGACCGATCTTAGCGACTGACACGACAGTTAACATATACACAGACAGCCAATATGCCTTCGGGGTGGTTCACCATTTTGGGATCTTATGGAAAGAAAGAGGGTTCCTGACTTCACACGGTACACCCATCCTGCATGGAGATTTAGTCTCCGCCTTGACGCAAGCAGTCCTCCTCCCCAAGAAGTTAGCAGTGTGAAAATGCCAAGCACATACGAAAGTGACTGATCTCATTGGACAGGGAAAATGCACTAGCAGATGTTACTGCCCGAGCCACGGCAGGAGACAGAACTACGACACGAATGTATGTGACCAGGTCACAAGCTGAACGATGGACTGACGCTAGGACCACTGTAAGGGACATACAGACTACAGGCACACAAGACAAATTGACCGAGTGGGAAAAGGTGGGACTAAAAGACGAGGAAGATTGCTGGAGAACTAAAGACGGAAATAAATGGCTGTTACCCAATGCCTACCTCATCCCCATATTGACCATGGCACATTTACCAGCACACATAGGCCCCACCCCCATGATTGAACTAATCACCAGAGTATGGCATAACGTCAAGATAGCAGAATCTGCAAAACGCCTAGTACAACAATGTATAGTCTGCCTACAACACAACCCAGGGAAGGGGACAGTAGTACCACGGGGAGGGTTTGGAGTCCCTGACCACCCCTTTGAAATCCTTCAAATGGATTACATTCAACTAGAGAGATGCCTTGGTCTAAAATATGTCCTGGTGGTTGTGTGCGCTTTTAGCAAATGGGTGGAGGCCTATCCCACCCGCGACAATACCGCCTTAGCCACTGCAAAAGTATTGCTGAAAGAATTCTTCCCCCGATACGGCCTTTGCAGAATTTTATGGAGCAACGACAGCCCCCACTTCGTAGCCGAGGTGATACAGAACATACTGAGAGGGGTGGGGGTAAAACAAAAGTTCCATGCCGTCTTCCACCCCCAATCAGCGGGCCTGGTAGAGAGACAATGCAACGTTGAAACTAAAACTAGCCAAAATAGTTGCCACAACCGGGTTGAAATGGCCCGACGCCCTCCCATTGGCATTTTTATCGATGCGCTCCACCCCAACCAAACACCGACTGACGCCGTATGAGGTGGTCTTCGGCAGGCCTATGAGCATTTGGGCGGCACCAAGACCCACCTCCATTAACGATGTCCCGAACATATTAATGTCGGATTACTTGCATAAATTGACAAACAAGCTAACAATAATCCACCAACAGGTGCAGCAAGCCTTGCCTGACGTATCCAGGGGCCCGGGACATGAAATAAAGCCAGGCGACCATATATTAATTCGCAACTTCCAAAGAACGAAGAATCTGGAGCCTAGGTGGACGGGCCCCTGGCAAGTCCTGATCACCACCCGAACTGCCCTCCGAGTGCAAGGAAAACGAAACTGGCTACATGCCCATCACTGCAAACGAGTCCCTCCAACCCTGGCAACCTGTGAAGGGGTGGAGGTGCAAGAGGAAGTACTTGCGAGAGACCGACCAGCTCTGAGTTGCTACCCACAAGAAGACTCCCTCGAACTATCAGAATTTCCCGACCCCACGGTGCCATCCAGGAAAGGGTACAACCTAAGAGCAACGAAAGGAGGGAGCTCCAACGACCAGGCCACTAACTGAGTCAAGGTCTCAGATCGGTAGCACAGTCAAACAACGCTACCAGGAAAACGCCAGACAAAAGTCTGTGGTCCTAACAGTTGTTGAGCTCCTCGAAGATGATGGAAGAAACTGAACACCTGCAAAACCACCGCAAAGACACCAAGACTGCTAACCTGCACAGCACAAAGACAATTGCACTTGTAGCCGCATTTCTCACCTGTCTCCTGCTAATGGTCGCACTCTGGATCATTGAAGAGAATGCACCTGCATACAGAACATTGTCACCCACCATGCAACCAACCACCAAGAAAGAACACTACCTGGTATCACTACCGCCACATCTCCGAGAACGACGCAAAGAATTCTGGAATAATTCTTTCGTGCAGATGTTGCACCAACACAATCTTGCCACCAATGCTACCAACTGTTGGGTCTGTGGGCTGTTACCACATGCCACTGAACATTCCATCCCTTTCATCCCTTCGCCTTTTCTATTCACGGATCTTGCCTTGCCTGGATGATGCTCCTACAAGAAAGTTACAAAGACAATGCCACTTCCGACGGAACAATCGCCCAGTTCTACAACGAGTTCTGGCGAAACAAAACAGGAAGGACAGCCGCCCCTTCTGCCCTCACACCTTCAATGCGACATTCCAGATTAATGTCCCCTCCAAAGAACGAGTGGAAATGCAAGTGTTCAATAATCCTAACAGAGCCACATTTTCCTACCTGAAGAAAAGAACTGCTGCAACACGGACTGTGGCCCTATCTGTGGTGAACGTCTCTGGCCTTGTATGCATTGAAGGCCGTGGGACTGAGAATGTGGGTCACAGCACCTGTAGCATTGTGGGGACTTTGAACACTGCCAACCCCCAGCGCTTGTTGCATCACCCAATATGTACTTTGTTTGTGGAACCAAAGCCTACACCTGGCTCCCAGGAAACTGGGGGGGCACGTGCTACATCGCCTTTGTTCTACCACCAACCTACACAGCCCCTGCAGAGCATCATCGAGAAAAGCGTTCTAAAGACATTCATCAAACAGACTGTGCCTCATCACAGTTCCTCGACGCAGCCTGATAATTCACCTTCTGTCTATGAAGCAATCGAACATCTCCATAGACTATCTTCCGAAATTCATCTAGGATCAGAGACTTGGACAATTGGAAGTTGGCTTTGGGGCATCTCGAAGGAGTGGGGTTGGAAAATATCAATGATTCTCTTGGTCCCAGTATTGACAATATGTGGTTGTTGTTTGGGTATACACTGTATACCACCTTTGTGTTATCTTTGCATAACTACCTTGCACCCTAAGACTATGGACACTCAGCTAACAAAAATGAGAGTAATGTATGATCAAGAGATACAGGACATTATGGAGATCGAAATAGACTGACAAGCTGGCTAGTTATGTTCAAAGGGGCCACTGTTAAAAGCAAAATGACAATTATGAACATTACCTGCGCCATCTTGTCTGGTAGAATTCTATGTGCACATAAGTTACAGTCATTTTAATCTATCACAGCCATTTTGTACTCTGTTGGTCACCTTTGTTTCACCCTGCCCTTACTAGCATCCCTCTGACCGACCTGGTACTGTGCTGGGGCTATAAACTCTATTGCCACAACAAACCTCAGCGCCACTTGCTGCCACAAACTCGTTTTTCCTCTCATCCCTGATTTCAGGCAAGCCTTTGGACGCTCTACCCCTCACTACACCTAGTTACACAAACAGGTTCCAAACACCAAAGACTCTTGCAACATGATTTATTGCACTGCAAACAGCAAGACTTGTTATTACCAACAATGGGACCTGTTTTTATCAACATAACGGACTCTTAGATCTGGCCGGTCTCACATGTTTTAGACCCTGAAGCAAGGTCCAGCTGCAAGATAAGATTGTCTGTTTGACCTGGGTGGGAAGAGAATTACTGTTGGGCTTGTGTGACAACCTGCCCGGGGCGGGGACCCCAAGCTTTTGTAACCATGTTGATCAAACAAATGCATTGTGTCAAACCTGTATAAAAGGAAGAGCCAAGGGAGTTGTCAGCAGAACACTTCCCTCAGACATCCCGGTGTCTCAGTTGACGTGATCTCCTCATGAGAAATAAACCTCTTTCTTGTCTTCCAGTTTTCCAGCGCTTGCCTCATTATTTTGATAGCGAACCCAAAGTGAATTAGAGGTGGAACCCTGCACCGGGCAGCATTGAGGGTCTTAGAAGACTCGCTGCCTTTCACAGCCCCGCCTATTAGAAAGCATGGGGAATAATAGGATTGAAAGACAAAAAAATAAGGGAGGGAGTCGAGGAAGGCGCCATGCAGGAGGGAAAAGCTAGAGGGAATAAAAGAGAAGCGGGGTGGAGGGAAAGGGTAATGCAGGTGCCAAATGGAGGTGGGTTAGGCATCTCCATGCGTCATCTGGAAGGGGCATTGCTGGTATTTGGCCATGCAGCACATCGATAACACGATAACAAGTAAAGGCGCTCTTAAAGTGAAAGCGGCAGTGATCAGAAAGTGAAAGCAGCCCCGTTCACAAACAATTAAGGCGCACTTAAATGTAAAAGCAGCGCCCTTCACAAACAAAGGTGCACAAGGTGAAAGCGGCGCCATCACAAATAATAAAGGAGTGAGGCCATGCTGTATGGTAAAGCGCGGTGCTCACCTCTGCCACTTCTTACATTTCGATTGATGTTTGCCCGAATGCCGTGTGTTCCTAAACCAGTGCCAACATCTGTGCACGAATGACGTGTGTTTCTCGAAACTGAAAGCACCGTCATCTGGAAACATCAACATTCCAAACAAGAGCCGAGGCAATATAAAGACAAGCCTAAATAAATAAATAAACAAGGAGGCACTGCAGTTGTACAGTTACACACACACACCAGTCGGGGAATGGCAAACAAAAATGGCAACTTCACACACTTCAATCCCAATGTGAAAAGAACAGACACTACAACACAAGACCCCATCCATCACTACCACCACCCCAAAGTCACCAGACACGGAAGAGCACACTGACGGGAGGCCAGCAGGCCCCCACGACACACCCACCCCAAGTTTCAATCCTTACCCCACCTGCACCGCACCCATGCACCTCCCCACGGTCGCCGGAAGTGAAGCCCCCCACAGCGAGGCGCCGGCAGGGGGTCGGAGGCCAGGCTCACCTGAGGGTCCCGGGGAGCAGCGTCTGGAAACACGAGGCACCGGCCGGAGGGAGAGTGCCCAAGAGAAGGAGGGAGGGAGGGCCAAGAGCAGGGGGAGGAGTGAGGGAAGTGAGGTCTGCGAGGGAAGTGAGCCGAGCCCCACCCTGTCTGACTCACAGCAGCGCCGAGCTGACTCCAGCCTGAAAAGTACAGCACCACACGGAGTGGAGGAGAGGCGGGGAGGGCACCAGAGAGCGCAGAGTGGAAGAGGGGGGGGAGGAAGGGAGGGAAAGAAGTAAAGAGAAGGGACATGCATTTAAACAAGGTAAAGTAACATAATAATAATGTTTACTCCATGCGATTTCTTTATTAAACGCGTGGGACAAAAATGAAAGAAACGGGGAAAAAAAGCGCGGCCGCGAAAGTGAAAGCGACCGCGCTGTCATTAGTAACATGATCCAAGGGAAGAATACAGATGCCACAATGCGCGCCACTGCTCGCTCCAGACACCAAAACGCTATGGGAGGGAACATTTAGACAAAAGGTGGGACAAACACACGCCTTTGGCCAATTGCGAGCTTTCATTTTTTTTAAAGCCACACGCAAAGGCCAATAGAATTTGACAAACAGACGCACGAGCTTTCTGAATGTCTGGAGTGATTCCAAGAGGCCCTCTCCTAGAGCAACGCATGCGCGCTGCGCTAGGCTCAACCTAAAAATGATGGTTATAGTTTAGGGACTCCAGCCCAGTACCGCCCGAACTGGGTAAAATCAGACTAACTTCGGGTAATTCATTACAAACAACTTAAAGAGCAGTGGGGAGCGCTCTGCTGTACCTTAGATGTCATACAGTATCGTTACAACACTACAACGTATTTTCTTTGAAACTAAAGGGGGAAAAAAACATTTCAACATGCTCAAATACAATGTAGTTAAAATTTACTATTTTCTTTGCAAATGTCATAATACAAAACACTATTTACCAAATTTTGTTTAACGTTCTTACAAGTGCATTAACAGTAATAGCCAGTTCACTTTCCGTGACATGTTTTAGAACTTCACGGCAGCCAAGTTCACATTTTTTTTATTGCCAATGGTACTTCACAGTGATAGCCACACGTGTTTTGTGGTAACACTCCGCTTGATCAAGGATGAGAGAGGAGAACAACAACGAGTTTGTTTCCGTCAATGTAACTGCATTAAAGACTCAAAACTATTGTGATCTAGAGTGTTTAAATTCAGATAAAAAGACTTATTATAAATTAGACGCTATTATTACCACATTTATGTTGTATCGATATGCAGAAAAACTATGCTTATCTGCTGGCTTGAAATAACCCTTCATTGCATAATGTTTCTATAAAGTATCTTTAATAATGTCACATTTGTTTTCCTAAGCATTCTGAAAATTAGAAAGTAACCATCACAAATAGAGTTTGTAATTGATTTATGACGTTGTTAATTTTTAAAACACTTAGTGATTGGCATTATGACCATAGTAATTTGTTTGAATATTAATCGAGCAATGAATGGCGGGTTGTGTTATTAGAGCCGTCTGTTTTTCATGCATTTTGATACAAATTAGAAATGGTGGTACTAAATTTGTCTTGTTTGTAATAGAATTCTATTTTTATCTAAATTATCTTAACAATCTGGATCACAATAGTTTTAAGCATGTGATGTATTTACATTACCCGGAACGAAGGGATTGTTATTCCCACTTCACAGCCTTGATACAGCAGAGTATGTGTACAGCGTAGTACACAGTATGTGTACCGTGGTAACCCTCCGCTGTAGTTGTAAAGTACTAGACCCAGTTTTGAAACATCAATGAGAAAGTGAACCGGGCTATTTCCATTGAGGCATTTTTAAGAACTTTCAACATATTGGTGAGTAATATGAATAAGGTTAATAAAAGAGTAAGTACATTTAACCTCAATTATATTTGAGCATGCTGAAATGATTGCATGTTTTTTCTGTAATTTCAAAGACAATATATTATAACGTTGTTACCAGTCTGACTTTCTCCCAGCTCGAGTTGAGTCTGCAGGACGCAACCACTATAAAGAAAGGGGGCTGCTAGTTTAGTATTTGCACACATTAATTTGGTCAGCATTTCAAACCGAAATGGTGCAAGGAGTGTACCCCAAAGAGGGTCTTGGAGCTTGTTCAGGAGCCCCAGGACAGAGAGGGTTACTGCACTCAGGCTGTGTCAATTGCAACCTTTTGCCACAGGTGTCGATTGAGCCCCAAACTGTCGATTGAACCTGAAACTGAGCATCAAGTACATCCTTTTACATCTTGACTCACATAGTAACAAAGTCGAGTACTCAAGGAGTAGGTAGGGGC
Organism: Calotriton arnoldi; assembly: GCA_963921515.1. NCBI lineage: Eukaryota > Metazoa > Chordata > Amphibia > Caudata > Salamandridae > Calotriton > Calotriton arnoldi. The sequence continues at coordinate 219,368 of CAWUFW010006325.1, read as the reverse complement.
TTGGAAACATAGAACTCAAATCCAAACCAAGTTAATAGCCCGTGTGGCAACCTCTAATTGTACCATTATGCATAAAGTCACTAACAGTCTGTTTCTTCCTGTGGGTCAAAGCCAGGGCTTTAAGGGGGATGAAAAAACTGGGGGCTCTCAAAGGGGCGTGGCTGATGTAATTAAGGGGTGCTTTAAAAACGCGTAAACAAAAAATCTGTGCTTGGCATAGTGTGCCGCCCGACTGGTATTTTGCTGCTTCTGTCATTGCATCCAGATATATAATACAAGTAACATTACACCTACAACAAGCCAGGACTATTGACTGTCAATGGATGCTAGTTGCATAAAATAAATAAGCAACAAATAAGGCTTCGTTGTATATAATATTGAAAATGCCTCAGTTCCGAAATGATGAGACTGTGAAAGACCTATACCTAGTCTCATTGAAGTTACATCAAAGGCAGTGAAGGGTGGTACTGCTGCAGAGCTAAAATGTTCTTTTTCCCACAGGGTGAGGGCAAAAATGGAAAGCCCGATGGGGACCTGTCTCAGCACCTGCTTTTTAGGACTGCCAGTGCTGAACAAAGACAGGACCCGGCCCACTTAAAGACCCGGTCAAAACCAAGTGTTCTTGTAGAGGTCAACCTGTTGGGGCCAGCACTTTCAATTACTCCCTCACCACAGTGGCAGCTGTAAACTACGGGGGGGGTGGGGGGTGGGGGGTGGGGGGTGGGGGGGGGGTGGGGTCATGCGTGTAAAATAAAAACTTACCTGAACGCGAAGCAACGTCCTCTGCTCCGGTCCTCTTCTCAGCACCGGAACTGAAAGCAGCAACTCCCTTGACCAATTAGGGTGCTGCTCAGCGGCCTCATTGGAGGGAGCAGCCTCACTCGGCACTACACAGCGCTCTGGAGGCTTTGGCTTGCTCTAACCCAGCAGTCTTAAGACAGCTGGGATAGAGGTGTTTAAAGTGCACATATGTGGCTGACCGTCTCAAGACGGCCGGCCAAAAAGACATGTGCACTTTGAACACTGCCATACCAGCCCACCCTCCTCCCTGCTGAGTAACATGCTGCTGTCACTCAGCAGTGGCCCACCCCAGTCCGGACGCTCTGTTCGGGACGGTGAAGATAAATAAAATGGTAATAATTAACCATTTTATTTTTCAGGGGTTAGGGGGGGTTTAAGTGGGGCGACGCTCCTCTGCTCCAATGGAGGAGCCACTCCTGCTTCACCATCTATGCAGGAGTCATCCCTCTACTCACTGTATTCTCCTGTGACTGCACAGTACTGTAGCTCATCAATCGCCTGCTATGACAGGCAGTACTGGCACTCTTTTGCTTGGCGGGCAGTGCTCCTCCAGGTGGGGTGCATCACACTGCTCATGATGTACCAGAGAGCAAGGTCTTCGCCCCGGCCCAGCTAACTTGTGTGAGGTTGGCGACTACAGCGCTGGGGCAACCTACCAGGTAAGCAGGGGCAGCGCCAGCACCAGCTGAGGAGGCTGTGCTGGAATTGTGTTCGCAGCTCAGGTCATGCAGCTTGGCTGCTTTCGTGAGCCCAATCACAAACCCCACCATTCAAAAAACTAGGTGCAGCCCCCTGGTCATGGTGGTGGTGAGTACGCAAGTCTTGGCACGGGCCTCTCTGTCGATATACCACTGGTTGCTTTACAATAGAAGGGCGTAGACTTCTGTTAATGCTGTGGAAACACTTGGGTAATCCACAGCCTCACCCACATTGAATGGTGCAAGATGTTCCCCTTTGTTGCAGTGAACGCCTTCAATACATCCCGCCTAAGCTCCTCCACTGCCCCGCTCGGGTGCAACATCACCATTATGCACTGCAAAGTCCCTCCGAAGCAGTTGGTCAGCCCTCTCCCGCGAAGCAAATGAAATGAAGTAGATTTATAAAGCACGCAAATATCAAAGGGCGACGAGGTGCTAAAGTGGGGAGAGCTTCAGAGTCCAGGCAACATATCTGTCAGTCTTGGTTGAAGCTCCCAAGTTTCTGATCTCGATGCCTACAACGGTAGTTGGCAGTGTTTAACTCCAATTCTGGAGAAAAGAGTTTCTAGTTCACCGCTGGTGTGGAGAGCCCAGATTCTGGTAGAGAAATCTTGGCACACTGGCTGGAAGTTTCTGCTACATCAATAGGAAAGTTGCAGTGTAGTTGTGTATTGCAACTGTCGTGTTCCTATCCCCACAGATGCACGGGAGACAGGTAAGGATCTGCAGTTTCTTTATTAGTATACATGCGCTGCGCTGTGCCCACGCATGTCCGCCCACGCTTCTTCCTCGATCTGTAGTCCCTTCTTCCCCCTTGACCGGATGTGGTGTCCGGTTCCCTTGGTGTCCCCACAGTCCACTGCAGGGTCCTAGTGCCCTGCCCCCAGGTCACTACATCTCCCCCCTTTGTCACGAAGAAGTGACTAGAAAAGTGAAATACAGAGATCTGTTGATAGAGATAGATGCAAGTCTGCCCTGGCACAGGTCACTGTGCTTCCCATCATTACATTTCTTCTATTAGCCTTTTTGGCCGTCTGCATGCTCTTTTCGGGCCGGCCTCCGTCTGTTGCTCCTTTGCTGGTCCCTCACCATTGTCCCTTTCCTTCCTGGTCTGCTCCTGCTCTTCTTGTTCTGCTGTTTCCTTATCTTGGTCTTCCTCTTTCTTCTCCTTCAGTTCTTTGAAGTGTGAGCTGTTCCGCGTTATCCTCTGATGTTCTGACTCTGCCGTGATCATTGGGCCCTTCACTTTAGTTACTATTAGCGGGTCTTTGGAGAACATGCTGTCCGATTTCCTTTGTTGTCGTTGGCGCACTACCACCGTGTCTCCTTCCTTGAGACCTGACGATCTGGCGTGCCGCTTGGCGTCTGCATATCGTTTCATTTTTTCTTTCTCCTCTCTGTCTTTCTCTGCGATATTGCTGCGATCTGGCGCTGTCATTGCTTCTATTTGTGGCAGCCTTGTTCTACTTGTCCTCCCCAGCACGAGCTCCGCTGGGCATCTTCCTGTGGAGTTGTGCGGTGTGTTTCTGTAGTCCCGCAATACCTGGCATAGAGCTTGGCTAAGTGATATCTGCGCTAGCTTCGCCCTTTGAACTGCTTTTTTGATGTTCCCCATGAACCTCTCCACCATTCCAAAAGCTTGAGGCCACAGTGGAGTTATCTTCCGGTCACTTATCCCTAGATAGGTCATGAATCTGCGGAAGTCTTCTCCTGAGAATGGAGGACCATTGTCCGTCTTTAGAGTTTCCGGTGAGCCCCATGCAGCGAATACATCATCTAAAATCGGTAGTGTTGCTGATGTCGATGAGACGTGTCGCACTATTGGAAATCTTGAGTATTCATCGATGACCACCAGCAAGTAGTTTTCTGTGTCCAGTGGGCCAAAGAAATCAGCTGCCAGTGTTGTCCATACTGCTCTTGGAAGCTCTGACATTTGTAGCGGTGCGTGTCTGGGCGGTGCTCCTGTCACTTGACATAGGTGGCATGTCGTTACGGTGTCTTCGACCATGCGATCTAGTCCAGGAAACCACACTTTCTCTCTTAACAGTTTCTTTGTTGATACTACGCCTCGGTGTGACTCGTGAGCCAAATCTATCACTTGTCTCCTGAGTGATCTTGGTATCACAATTCTCGTCCCTCTCTTTAGTATTCCGCTTTCCGTCTCCGACAGTTCTTCATTTATCTTTTGCAGAGCTAGCACTTCTTCTTTACATATCCCTGTTTCCCAGGTGCAGTTGTTGTTGATGTGCCTCCATCTTTGTCTTCTCGTTATCTCCATTGCCAGTTGCAGCGTGCCATCTTCTCTCGTCTCCCTTTCTAACTCCGCTAGTGTTATTGGTGCTGGCGTGCTTTGCTTGAGCACAAAGTTTAGGTATTCCTCTGCTATCGATGTCGTGTCGTGAGCCTGTGGTAACGGGTGCCTTGACATGTAGTCTGCAGGATTGTGTTCTTTCCCTGGTTTATGCACAATTGTGAAGTCATAGTCCATCAGTCTGATGCCCCAGCGTTCAATCCTGGGTGGCATTTTGGCCGATGGGCTGCCGTATATTGTCACCAGCGCTTGGTGGTCCGTTATGATGGTGAACGGCTTCCCATAGATAAACATGTGGAAATGCTCGCACGCCCACACCACAGCCGGCTCTCCTTTTCTGGTTCGTGTAGGCCTTTTCAATATCAGTCAGGCTTTTGCTTGGGTATGCGACAATCTTCCTTTGTGACTCTCTTCCTGGCAGGTGCTGTGCTAGTATTGCACCCAGTCCCACTGGGCTGGCATCCACAGTCAGTTCGGTGCAGAGCAGGGGGTCGAAGTAGGCCAGATGTTCCACCGTCACCACCGCTTGTCTTATGTCCTCAAATGCCTTGTTGCATTCCTGAGACCAGATGAATTTCTGACCCGGTTTGGTCAGTTCCCTCAGTGGTGTGCTTGCTGTAGCGAAATCCTGTATGTATCTTGCACAGTAGCTGGCGAGTCCTAGGAATGATCGTACTTCCGCGACATCCGTCGGTGGCTTTGCATTTTGTAGCGTTTCAACTTTGCTGGGATCTGGCCTCATCCCTTGTTTCGAAAAGATGTGTCCAAAGAACACTAGTTCCTTTCTTCCTAGCTCACATTTGTCTCCATTGAGTGTGAGGCCCGCTTTCTCCAGTTGTGTGCACACTTGACATAACGCCGTGTCATGCTCCTTGTCTGTTTTCCCAAACACTAAGATATCGTCACTGTAGTTTAAGCTGTTCGGGACCGGTCTGATCACTTGTCGTATGGTCTCCCGAAATATTTCCGCTGCCGGCGATATTCCGAAGCTCAGTCGCTTATATCTAAACAGGCCCAGATGAGTGGAAAATGTCGTGATGTACCTGGACTGATGGTCCAACTCTAACTGGTGATACCCTTTGCATAGGTCGAGCTTTGAGAATCGGCACGCTCCAGTGAGGCAGCTAATCATGTCGTTCAGGTGTGGTCCCGGGTGGCGTTCCCTTGTGATTGCGGTGTTTGGGATCCTCATGTCCACGCATATGCGGATTTTGGAGGTGTTCTTCTTTGGAACCGCCACGATCGGAGACACCCACGGTGTTGGGCCATCTGCCGCCTCTATTATATCCTGTGCCAGTAGGCTATTGATCTCCTCTGCCACCTGTGGTTGTAGGTGAATTGGTACCCGTCTGTGATGTTGTGCTACTGGCTTGATTGCTTCATTTATATGCAATGTTATTTGTTTCCCTTTCATCTTGCCAAGCCCTTTCAGTATGGCTGGGTATTCTTGCAGGATGTTCTCCGTTTCCGACATGTGATATGTCATTGCCAGTAGCCCCATCAATTGTGCCGTCACATTGCTTAGTAGGCATGGCGCTGGGATGTCGCCCTTGAGTACATGCATTTCCTCACGATAAGATCTGCCTTTGTATGTTAGTGTCTCTGTGAACTTTCCCATGTTTTCTACCGGGCTCTTGGAGCCCCAGGTGAATACGTCCACGGTCGATGGCAGTAGCTGTGGCTTTGTTCTCATCTTTTTGTATTCGGACATGCACATGATGTTGCATGTTGCTCCACTGTCAAGTACGAAGCTTGCCTGGTGGTTTCCTACATCGATGTTCACAGTGGCTGTCTTCTTTATTTCTCTCTTGTCTACCAGGTGAACGTGCTCTGCCTCACCGCTTTCTCTGGGCGCGTCCGACATTAGGTAGAGTCTTGCCGCGCTCGCAGGTGCTGCCGTTTCTTCTGACTCCTCAGAGGAGCTGCAATTTGCTGTTTCCATGTGTCGGGCATACCTGTTGCTGGTCATCCGCGGTCTTGTCGCTCGGCCTCTCTCACCTCTGAATTGCCTGGTCATGCACACACTTGAGAAGTGGTTGTCCCTGTTGCATTTTCTGCACTTCTGGCCCATTGCTGGGCAGGCGCCGATGTGGGGAAACTCGAGCCCACATCTGTAACATGTTTGTTCGCCCTTCCGTGGTGGGACCGGCGCCTGGAATTCCTTCTTGTTTACGTTCCTCGTGACGCGATGTGCTAGCGCTACTCTCTTCTCCTTTCCAATTTCCATCTGCTTTGCCTGTTCCGTTGCTCGTGCTTCTGTGCGAGCCATTGTCAATATCTTTTCCAGCTTCGTTGGTTCCTTCAGCACTCGTGCTCGGAATTCCACTGATTTACAGCCCTCAATTATTCGCAGACTTATCGCTTGCTCATTGTCAAATTTGTCGAATTCGCAGTACGTGACCAGTTTTCTCAGTCTCGTTGCAAAGTCATCTAGGCTCTCTTCGCCTTGCTGGCACGCCGTGTTGAACGTGTATCTTTCGAAATCAACGTTGCGTTGGGGGTCGAATTTTTGTGTGAGACACTATCACTCCCTTGTAGTTCTGTGTTTGTTCAACAGGAAACGTTAGCAATAGATCTTCTATCTCATCCCCTGCTAGATTCAAGAGTAGGTGCAGTTGCTTGTTATCCGGGACGTCCGTGGCACTCATGTAGCGCTCAAATTTCCTGATCCATCTTTCCCACCGGATGCCTGCCTGCGGCTCCGATAGGCTGAATGGTAAAGGCCTGCGGAAGACTGCTTGCGTGCTTTGTTTCTCATCGTTGTCGCTCATTTCCTTCCTTGGCACTCCTCTACTCTTCTTACTCTTTTTATTTCCTTTGTTTCTGTATTTGTCCCTTTGTTTCCTCTTTATTGCGATTTATTTCCACTGTTTTCTTCTTTTTTGACTCTTTTGCTCTGTTTTTCTGTTTCCCTATCTATTTCAATGGCCGCCTGACTTCAAAATGGCCGCTGCGCTGTATTTTGTTCCTATTGGCTTAGTTGCCTGACTCCAAAATGGCCGCCGTAGTCTCGCGATGTTTCTTTGGCCCTCTCGCTTTGCCTGACCTCTCAAAATGGCCGCCGCTTATTCCTGGCTTCTAATTGGCCTGCTCTGCCTGTCCTCAAAATGGCCGCCGCTCTCGCGATAGTTCGTTTGAACTAGCGCGCGTCTTTCTATTTAGTTCTCTTGGGCACTCTCGGGTGCTGACGCTTGTCGGCTCTTCTGTTTGCTGGCCGATGCTTTGTTTCTCTCCTCTTGCGTGCAGTCTCACAGCGCTCTTACCGCTATTTCGGCGGCCGGGGTGGGCTCCCGCGTCGCTGTTTCTTGGCTGCTTGACTCGGACCAGGGTGGGCTCCTGACTCTGCTTTTTCTTCTTTACCGCCGCGCCGATTGCCACGATGTTCCTTGTGTTGGCCAGCGGACCAGGGTGGGCTCCTGGTTCCGTCGCCCTTTCTTCGGGGGAACAACGATCCGATCCACTTCTGCTCTTCTGAAGGGAGGTGGACGATCCCACTCTCGTCGCCAGTTGTCGTGTCCCTATCCCCACAGATGCACGGGAGACAGGTAAGGATCTGCAGTTTCTTTATTAGTATACATGCGCTGCGCTGTGCCCACGCATGTCCGCCCACGCTTCTTCCTCGATCTGTAGTCCCTTCTTCCCCCTTGACCGGATGTGGTGTCCGGTTCCCTTGGTGTCCCCACAGTCCACTGCAGGGTCCTAGTGCCCTGCCCCCAGGTCACTACAGCAACAGTCAGCTCTAATACTTGTTTGGGGCAGTTCAGACACTCTTACTTCTTCCACTCAACTGATCCAGCAGATGGTGGAGCTGGGAGTCTCTAATCAGGGAGACCAAAAACAAATGGACGCTGCCCCACTAAGCTCCCTGTTAAGCTGTAGCGGGGAAGTAGCCCTTCCAGTAAACAACTAATCAGAAAGAGGTAGGGGGAAACTACCCAAGTGGAGCACCCCTCCACAGCACAGAGCTCTACTCTGAGGTGCAATTCTTGTCACAAAAAAAGGCTTCAGCCCACATACAACTGTCAAATCTACTATTGTGGCCGAATCAGCTACGGTGGCCGAATCAGCTACGGTGGCCGAATATCCTACGGTGGCCGAATATCCTACGGTGGCCGAATATCCTACGGTGGCCGAATCAGCTACGGTGGCCGAATCAGCTACGGTGGCCGAATATCCTACGGTGGTCGAATATCCTACGGTGGTCGAATCTGCTAAGGTGGTAGATTAAAAATCTACAGAACTTGCTGGGATGAACTTGAGGCAGAGAAATGCTGGGGTCCTTTCTCGTCCCCAGAGAGGGATGCAAGTCATCTTGGAACATTGTAGTGAGGCCATGTAAGACGGCCAGAGAAGCCCCTCCACCCTCTCTGATGACAGAGTGGTAAAAGACTGCAGAAGGTGTCGAGGCCCTGGTAGAAGAGTGGGCTGCAAGACTGTGGCCCTACCAGCTGGGGCACCGCTCAGAGGAGGTTGGCAGCTTCTGCATAACCAAAGCTAGCAGCAGGCGGGGGCACTGAAGGCTCTTGGTGAGTGGGTGTTTATAGGTTGGGGTGCTCCTAAAGTTTAGTGCCAGCTCCTGCGTGCCCTCAGCTGTGCATTCATGGACAAGGTAGTGCTTCAAAGTCAGCTGTGGGTGCTTTGGCAACCCTTCTCTCCCAGTGATCCCCTTGCTGTTCTGGGGTCAGCCATCATCTAAATGCCCTGTCAGGTCCGGGCTGTGTCCTTATTTATAGTATTTGTAAAGCGCTACCATCATCCCCTAGGGGATATCCCGGCACTAGGATCGAAGAACACCTGTTGTCTGCTCAAACTATCATTGGTTTGAGCAACCTTGGATAATACCGTGGGCGCGGCAACATAGCAATGCTGCCATGGGCCCTAGAGCAAGCAATGACAATAGGCCCCTAGACTGCTTTTTGAGTAGTGAAATACAGTCTAATCAGTGGGTGCCACTGCACCTGCCACACCATGGCACCTGCGTGGGTGGATGTTTGGGGTCAGTGAGATAATACTATCTCTCTGTGAGAGTGGGTCCCTGTGGTCTCATAGCGAGTGTGTCCTGCCTTAACACCACCTGAGCCAGACAGCCATCTCCATCCTAAACTAGCCTCACATAACCGACACTGCTCTCTCGGTGTCAGTGGGTCTCTGCCGTCTTCTAGTGAGTGAGCTCAGCCCTCACACCACCCGAGACAGACAGACACCTCCATCCTAAAGCAGCCTCACATGACAGACTGCTCTCTCTGTGTGTGTGGGTCTCTGCCGTCTCCCAGTGAGTGAGCCCAGCCCTCACAGCACCCAAGCCAGTCACCTCCATACTAAACCACCCTCACATGACAGACTTCTCTCTCTCTGTGGGTGGGTCCCTGCCGTCTCCTAGTGAGTGGATCCTGCCCTCACACCACCCGAGCCCAGACAGCCACCTCCAACCTAAACCAGCCTCACATGACCGAGACTGCTCGGTCTCTGTGGGTGAGTTTCTGCCGTCTCCTAGTGAGCCCAGCCCTCACACCACCCAAGCCAGAGAGCCACCTCCATACTAAACCAGCCTCACGTGACAGACTGCTATCTGTGTGGGTGGGTCCCTGCCGTCTCCTAGTGAGCCCAGCCCTCACACCACCGAGCCCGGACAGTCACCTCCATCCTAAACTAGCTTCAGATAGCCGAGACTGCTCGGTCTCTGTGGGTGGGTCCCTGCCGTCTCCTAGTGAGTGGGTCCTGCCCACACACCACCGAGCCCGGACGGGGCTGCTGTCTGAGGACAATGCCGCCTGCTGGATAAAAGCAGCTTCTTTCCAAGTGGAGCAAGTGCGCTCCCACCTCCGTGTGCTCTAACAAGGTGCTCTGACTTGTGTCAGCTCCCACCTCCTGGCAGCTGGAGAGCACATTTAATGTAAGCTCGGCCTTAGGCCTCCGAAGAAGCACTGCTTCTGGAGCCAGGGGCAGGAGGCACCGAGAGACGGGCTGCTGGGGATACAGTCAAACAGGGAAACCCCCGGAGAGGACTGCTAGCGATCAAGTCAGAGAAGGGTAGGGCTGAGCCTGAGAAACCTAAGGAGAGGACTGATGGGGAACAAGTCATAGAGAAGGGCGGGGCTGAGCCTGAGAAACCTCAGGAGAGGACTGCTGGGGAACAAGTCAGAGAGAAGGGCTGGGCTGAGCTTGAGAAAACCTCAGGAGAGGACTGCTGGGGAACAAGTCAGGGAAGGGCTGAACCTGAGAAAACCTCAGGAGAGGACTGCTGAGGAACAAGTCAGAGAAGGGCTGAACCTGAGAAACCTAAGGAGATGACTGCTGGGGAACAAGTCAGAGAAGGGCAGGGCTGAACCTGAGAAACCTCAGGAGAGGATTGCTGGGGAGCAAGTCAGAGAAGGGAAGGGCTGAGCCTGAGAAACCTCAGGAGAGGACTGCTGGGGAACAAGTCCAAGAGAAGGGCAGGGCTGAGCCTTACAAACCTCAGGAGAGGACTGCTGGGGAACAAGTCCGAGAGAAGGGCAGGGATGAGCCTGAGAAACCTCAGGAGAGGACTGCTGGGGAACTAGTCAGAGAGAAGGGCAGGGCTGAGCCTGAGATCTCAGAATAAACAGAGGACTACTGGTGAACAAGTCAAACATGGACAGACGTGTCTGAGCCTTTGAAATCTCAGGATAAACAGCAGAGAGCACTGTTGAGGAACAAGCCAAAGACATTGTATGGTCAGAGCCTGAGAAACTTCAGGATAAACAGTAAAAAGGATGGTTAGGAAACAAGTCAGAGAAAAGGGCTGATCGGAACCTAAGAAATATCAGGATAAATAGTAGAGGACAGGGAGGGGCTGGTCTGAGAGTGAGAAACTTGTCTGAGCCCCATATAACTTCAGGATAACCAGGAGACGGTGCTACTAAAGCAATTCAAAGAAAGATGGGCATTCATACTTTAAAACCCCGAGTATAAGCAATTGTCAGCGCTGCTGGGGAACAATTCAAAGAGAGGCCTTTGGCCTGAGCCAACCTCAAGATAAGCAAGAGACATCAGTGCTGGGTAGCAAGCCAAAGAGATGGGCAGTCAGAGCCTCGCACAACCTCAGAAAAAACCCCACAAAGATATAGCCTTGCCTGTAAACAGTAAGCATAGACCTGGTATTTAGGAAAAGCTAGGAATAAAAACTTGTAGAGGTATCAAAAGGAGAGTGAGGATGTAAAGGGCTAGTCCTTATCCCCTAGGTTATATGTTAAATCAATGGGAACTAGTCTGTCAAGACGTGAGTTGCGACTCAGAGTCGTGTGTTGTTTGACAGAAAAAGAGAGCAGGGAAACCCTCTTTCTTTTTCATGAAGCTCTCACTCACCCACCAACCTAGTTGGTGGCATGCTTCATCATCGGGCCCACCTGGTGACACCGAGTGTGTCCCTGGTGTGCTTCTACGCCTGTATTACAGCGGAGCTGGTATATTACTGAGTGTGCAGTGAAGGTGACGTGAAGGTGAAGTTAAAAACTGTCCAGTGGTCCCATTCCCCAGAGGGATTAACTTTAATATTTGGGCCTCTGGCAGTAATAAAAACAAGGCGGTGGATGAAGGTGGAGTGGTATTTTAGGAAACTCCTGCATCCAGTGAATGGTCTACATGTTTCAGCCAGGCCTTTAAATTATACTGGCTTTCCTCAGGACCTAAAAAAGTGAGGGGTGCGGTCTATACTGTCTGTTTTGTATAGATCGTGATATGTGTAGCACACGCTAAGATGCTCTGTGTGTGAGAAGGCAATCCCTTCTCTAAGCATACACTAGCAATTAGCTATGAATGCCCCATGAGATTCCGGCAGAGGTTCTGGCATGCTAGGATGCTCAGGACCTGCATGAACACCTGGGTTGCTGCGGTCGACGCAGCAACACAGGTGTTCATGCAGGTCCTGAGCATCCTAGCATGCCAGAACCTCTGCCGGAATCTCATGGGGCATTCATAGCTAATTGCTAGTGTATGCTTAGAGAAGGGATTGCCTTCTCACACACAGAGCATCTTAGCGTGTGCTACACATATCACGATCTATACAAAACAGACAGTATAGACCGCACCCTTCACTTTTTAGGTCCTGAGGAAAGCCAGTATAATTTAAAGGCCTGGCTGAAACATGTAGACCATTCACTGGATACAGGAGTTTCCAAAATACCACTCCACCTTCATCCACCGCCTTGTTTTTATTACTGCCAGAGGCCCAAATATTAAAGTTAATCCCTCTGGGGAATGGGACCACTGGACACTTTAACTTCACCTTCACGTCACCTTCACTGCACACTCAGTAATATACCGGCTCCGCTGTAATACAGGCGTAGAAGCACACCAGGGACACACTCGGTGTCACCAGGTGGGCCCGATGATGAAGCATGTCACCAACTAGGTTGGTGGGTGAGAGCTTCATGAAAAAGAAAGAGGGTTTCCCTGCTCTCTTTTTCTGTCAAACAACACACAACTGAGTCGCAACTCACGTCTTGACAGACTAGTTCCCATTGATTTAACAGGAATAAAAACTAGACAGAATTGCTGGTGAGCAATTCAAAGATGTGTTTTGTGAGCCTCAGACCACCTCAGGATAAAGAGGAGACCAAGCTACGGATAGGGCCTTGGAGCCCTAGAAATGCAGCCTGGCCCGTCAGAACTCGCACTAACGTCAGGTCACAAGCACGAGGACACTGATCTACTTATTCTCAGAAGTGAATCCCTTAGTACTTCTAGTCAAAAGCAAAAACACTGAAGCGGACACTGGGTACCTCCCAAAATATCAGGATTAAAAAATGGGGCACCAATGCTCCAGGGCAAAAGCCACAGGCCATCTTTGGGGACAAAAATCACAGGGTGCCATGCTCAGGGATGATCGTCCAGAGCTAGTGAATATTATTTGTTATAATTTCTTCGTTCTTCCCCAGACATCAGATAAGAAAAGGCTTCTACAGGTCTTCACAAGCTTGAGTGATATCTTTTTGGCCAAGAAGGGAATAAGCTTGCGGTCTTAGTCCTTCATTCTCCCCTGATATCACCATCTCTCCAAAGCTCATTCATGTTCCATCCAAAAGTAATGTCCCTTCCAAGTACATTCCTCTGATTTTAGCATCTTCCTGCACCTCAGCCTGGCCCTTCCTACACATGACATCCCTGGTACAAAAACTTTACGCTGGTGAGAGCACCTCCCTGCGGCCCCTACCGGCCATCCCTGCTTAAGACATGCCTAGTAAGAGGACATTTGTGGTTTGAGCAGCACCCTGCAGGCCCAGCTCTCCGTGCAGAAGCCATGTCTGGTAGCTCATTGCTCAGGTTCAGCGTCTCTCTGCAGCCCCAGCCCTCCTTGCGGAAGCCCTCTCTGGTAGCTCACTCCTCAGGTTGAACGTCTCCCTGCAGCCCTAGCCCATCCCTCCATGCAGAAGTCCTCTCTGGTAGCTCATTCCTCAGGTTCAGCGTCTCCCTGCAGCCCCAGCCCAGCCCTCCTTGCAGAAGCCCTCTCTGGTAGCTCATTCCTCAGGTTCAGCGTCTCCCTGCAGCCCCAGCCCAGCCCTCCTTGCAGAAGCCCTCTCTGGTAGCTCATTCCTCAGGTTCAGCATCTCCGTACAGGCTCAGGCCGGCCCTCTCCACAGAAGCCATCTCTGGTAGCTCATTCCTTAGGTTCAACAAAGCAAATACAAGGAGATGATGGACGGAGCGCTGAAACTTTTCAGACACTCACTTCCAGTCACAGATCTGAGTTGAATCCATCATCGTTCTTCAGCTCACTTCGCCACCCCAGTTCAGACCCAGCCATATACAAATCAGTCTTGACCCTGTCTCTCATGGGAACAGTCCAGTCCGAACTGCCAAGCCATGTCTTCCCTGGACCGGAAACAAGCATCCTGGAACAAGTTTCGGGATAACACCCCTCATCAACCAGGCTAGCTTGAATCCAGTGGCAAAGTGAGCAAGGGACCCACATCTGGGCATACCCTGCCAACTTAGGGCGAACAAAGCAAACACAAGGAGATGATGGACGGAGCATCTCCAGCAGCCTCAGGCCGGCCTTCTCTGCAGAAGCCCTCTCTGGTAGCTCATTCCTCATGTTCAGCATCTCCCTGCAGCGCCAGCCCAGCCATCCTTGCAGAAGCCCTCTCTGGTAGCTCATTCCTTATGTTCTGCGTCTCTCTGCAGCCCCAGCCCAGCCATCCTTGCAGAGGCCCTCTCTGGTAGCTCATTCCTTAGGTTCAGCATCTCCATTCGGCCTCGGCCCTCCTCGCATAAGTCCTCTCTGGTAGCTCATTCCTCTGGTTATGCGTCTCCCTGTAACCCCAGCCCAGCCCTCCCTGCAGAAGCCATGTCTGGTAGCTCATTCCTCAGGTTCAGCGTCTTCCTGCAGCCCCAGCCCAGCCCTCCTTGCAGAAGCCCTCTCTGGTAGCTCATTCCTCAGGTTCAGCATCTCCCTGCAGCCCCAGCCCGCCCTGCATAAGACACCCACTGTACAAGAACATTCCTGTGCTCGCCTCCTCGCGCCCCCTCCCCCACGCCCCCAGATGACATCCCTTGTACAAGACCATCATTTTTCTGGTACAAATCCTTTAATCTGGTAATCTGTGCTGAGAACTTGTTAAGAAGGGAGAGGCCATTCCGAGTCAACCTCCCCTTTCAAGTGCCTTTTATCGTCCAGTGAAGCAGAGTAGCCCGAGGCCCCCTGCCCACCCTCCTCACCTCACCCGGGGTCTTTCCCTGGAGAAGGGTCCCATGCTATGACAAGGGAGGTCACGCAGGGGGTGCCAATGAGGGATTTCTAACCCACAACATGAAGCGCCGCCGTGGACAAGGAAGAAAGGGGTCCTGGGGCGTGGGTCGCTCCGCGCTGTCAAAGACTGGCCTGAAGTTTAAAGGCAGAGCGAGGGGCCTGGGGCACGTGCCCCGTCAGAGAGGCAAGGTCATCCATCATTCCTGGGGGTCATGAGGCAAGGGTCATGACTTTCGTGGGGGGAGCCGTTAGGTAGAAGTGACAGGACACATGGCACGCTGTGTCCAACAGATGGGGCAGGGCAGACCCCGTCACTGGCCCGCTGGGGGGTGGGGGTTGGGGGGAGATCAAGAATGCGCTAGTCCGACATAAATAACTCCCGACACCCAGGGGCGGCCAATCTTGTGTACACAGGACAGGCTGGCCGCCACCATATCAAAGGGAGGGGCAACCTTGCACTCAGAGGGGCTAATAGTCGATTGATTGTGGACGCTGTTCTTGAAACGGTATCCAGCACCAACTCTAAGAGTTGGTGATTCTTTTTTTTTTTTATTGTTAGCCCTCTGAAGTAAATGTAAGGCGACAAATAGCACTTTATAAAACCCACATGCAAAAGTGGGTTTTATCCCTTCGATGAGCCCACAAGTTGGGGCTGAATGAGGATCGGGGACACAGAGGGGTAGTGATTTCTCTAGGATTGCGAGGGATCCATCTTATTGATCCCAAATGTAAATCCTTTTTGGTGACAACGTCAAAACAATCATTGGCCAGCCAATGGGTCTCACCGTTTATGATGCGAGGTCAAGCAATTCGCTTTGCCAAAGCTGGTTTGTTATTTAAAAATAAAAAAATAAAAAATGCCAAAGGAAAAGCAAGCAGATACCATAAGGTATTTCAAAGCTATGTATTGCATTAAATGTTTTTAATCTTTCCACTCTGCAAATGGAATGGTTTATTTTTCCAAAAATGTTAATTCACGAAACTGAGCAGATTTTAGAACGCATAAGGAGGTGACAGAAAGTAAGAGAAAACGTTTTCCAATGCCTAATTTACTTTCCACAGGACTCAGAACTGAAACAAATGCTCAGCCTTGGTACTCTGTGGTAGCACAGGGAGCAGATTTATGGGCTTCTTGGAGAAAAGCCACCTCCTTTTCAGCCATGCTAAGTACACCTTCCGCCTCAGGCACCAGCTGAGTAAGTGCACATATGTCCCCAGCATCATAAAAGCGCTTGTTTGCCAAGGCCTGCGCTTTCATGCAATATGTGGAATGCAGGAGCTAAAACCAAGACCACCCTTCAAGTCTGATCTTTTGCCATACACCCCCTCCAAACATATACAGATTGCTGTGCTTTTACAGACAAGCTGGGACAGGTGAGTGGCAGACCGAAGGACGTAGGAGGCAGGTACTCAAGGGAGTAAGCAGCACACAGGGAACAGCATATAAAATGTGCACTTTCATAGTGCTGACTAAAAAAAAAGTAGCTCCCTGAATGCGAGCAATGGAAGGATACAAGTCACCACTCAAAAGAATGGTTAAGAAGCTATCATTCAGGGGAGGGATAAACACACAGAGAAGGGAAAGCCGGACAATAAGATGCATGTAAATGAGGGGGACAAAAAAGACAACCAATGAGCTGGCACCATACCCAGTGTAAGGTTATCATATATTCAACAAGAGGCTTTCGACGACAGCTAAAAGCGGTCTATAGGAGAGCCCTAAAAAGAACCTGCTGCTAAAACATTTAATGGTGCTGCTGGAATGTTCCAGGGTCTCATCCACCGGCAATATACCTTAGGTGAGTAATGCTGCGACGGCAGAGATCTGTGTGAACTCTAAAGGCACGAGCTTGAACCGTGATAAAACCACATAGTCTTTTATCCCAGAGGCCGATTAAACATCTACAAAGGAGTAGGTAAGCGTAAAATAGGAAATTCACACCACTCATCTGCTTGCCTCTTTATTTTAAGGCGTCCCTTTCTCTTCTTGTTTTTGCCCCTCCCCCGAGCATAGCTTTTTTATCATCAGTAGAAAAAGTACGCGGCACTCTCCTTGGCTAATGCAACTCTTTATTCAGACCATTGCTCTCCTCCTCCTACGCGTTTCGAACATCAAGCTCTTGATCACGGTAGTATACACAGTTCTTCATTGCTTTCTACTATTTATACTAGGTCTCCACTTTGCCCATAATGAGGCATTGTGGGACTAGTAGTTCACATTAGTTATCGATTTACATTAACGATATTCAACACCTGTTTGATGCATTTGGGCGGCCTCATGTAAAACCCCAATGAATAAAGAGACATTATGGATGCTGTTAATGACCTTTTCTAGTTCCATAGTCACGTGACCACTCCCTGTCGCGAGACAGATCTGCTGACTTGACTCACACAGTATGATATCATACATCCAACATTGGAACAATATCATAGTCCCCCACACTATGATTAATATCGAGGACTATAGGAGTATGTTTTTTTGCACGCTATCACGTGCTACCATAACGACTGAGTGTCCATTTGTTATATAGGCTGAGTGCCTGGGTATCATTACAGCTAGGTCATAAGTTAATTTTCCACTCTGTGGTATATTACAGAGATCAACCTCTATACATCAAAAGAAACATTTGAATAATAAAAAAAAAAAAAAAGATTACACTACTGTCACTCATAGAAGCAAAAATTGTCAAACCACATTCATGCCCATATGGATTCTGAGCCAATTTCATATTTTGTATCTTGTTATTGCTGATAGGGAATGCCATATTATTCACAAGAGTCAATGTTTCATTGCTGATCTTAGGGGTTCTTTTGTTTGCAGTTCCTTAGAGATGCACATACATCTCTTCATCCCCATTTAGCCCAAGAGGGATCTTGGTTTTAAACCTGATTATGAGTTTGGATTCCAAGCGTCTCAGCTTCAGCGTTCTATTTCCTCCTCTTTCATGCGGAGGTATAGTGACCAGGCCAGAGTATTTCATGTCTTGCCATGTTTTGCCTTCATGTGTACTCATGTGTTTTGCAATTGCATATGTCATATCACAATTTAGGGTGGCTCTTATATGTTCAAGTATGCGCTTTTTAAGTGGGCATATAGTGCTCCCTATGTATCTTTTCCCACAGAAGCACTCGATTAGGTATACAACATATGTTGAGTCACACGTGATGGTCTCCTTGATGGTAAAAAGTTTTCCTCTAGGATCCATTATTGATTTTAGATTCTTTCCAATCTTGCATGCCTTGCAAGTATTGCACTTGCCAAATCCTTTCTGTTTGATTTGCTGCGATGTATCTGGTCTCTTCATTTCGAAATGGCTGTTAATCAGTGTATCTGATAGAGATGGTGCTTTTCTATAAGATATCAAAGGGTGGTTCCCTATTTTTGTCCCAATATCCGGATCTTTCTTCAACACATTCCAATACTTTGATAAAATTTGCTGAATTCTGTAACTCTTTACTGTATGTCAGAATTAGTCGTGGTATATCTTCTTGTAATTGGGCTCCCATATTGTTTTGCAAGGCGAAACGCGTCTGTTAGGGGGGTTGGGGGTCTGCAATAAAGCACTTTGAAATTGGATACCTGAGTGCTTTCCTTATCGACGTGGATTGAGACGCCGAAGTTTGCTTAATACATATATATATATATATATATACACACACACACACACACACACACACACACACACACACATATACATACACATACATTTATACACACATGATCAAGGCCGCAGATGGTGGCCGAAACGCGTCATGGACAAGTAACAGCACAATCAAGCCCGTATTAATTTGGAGTCTGTGCCCGACTGTGTGCATTTCGACAATTTCGGGAGCGTATTTGTGATATATATATATTTATTTTATTTATATAAAGTTTTATATAGCGCGAACATGACCGACGAGGGTATCAGAGCGCTTTACAATACAGTTATTAAACATTAGATGGTCGAGGTAATATACATACATTCGGTATTAGCCATTCAATACAAAAGAGGTAGACAGTAGTATATGGATAGCATAGGTGACTAGTAGTCATCAAAGAATTAAAGTCTTAGGATGTGAATTTGTTCATTAGAAGCATTTTTACTTCTTTTTTGAAGGAGGTAAAGTAAGAGATTCCGCGTACCTCTGGAGGTAGGGAGTTCCAAATCTTCGGTGCGATCCCTGAGAATGCTCTGCAACCAGTTCTCTTTTTATGGAAGGATTGTGGTTTCAGTAGTAGTGAACTCGCACTTCGCAATTGTCTGCATCCTCCCGATCGCTCTAGCTTTTGTGCTAAGAAACTGGGGGTATTGCTATGCAGGGCTTTATGAGTCATGCCAAGCCCCCCAGCAGCACATCACGAGGACAAGGAATCTGTAAGCACTCGAAGGTAGGCGAACACGGGTCTTTTGACACGTAGAGCGCCCTAACACGAGTGCTTGAAAGAGTTTGTCGATATTTGTGAATTTGCTGGGTCAGAGGTGTGCACGGGTAGCGTAGAGCTCTACAGGTACACCGATAACCTTTGCTCCGCTATTTGTAAAAAGATTACGTTGCAATTGGAGAGCAGCTCGTTCTAACCTTTCCACCATGTCAGCTGACGCGTTAAAAGATAGGGAGGCAGCAGCGGCCGATATGTTTAATGACTCCATAACTCCCACCACTCACTACATCTCCCAGAATCCATCAGTGGGGCTACACGATGTCAGCCTCAAAGAGAAAATAAAACAGTTGGAGAAAAAAATGAAATCTGAACAAAGTAAGTGGTGGGAGGCAAAATCCCTACAGCGCTACCTAGATGTTGGCAGAATTCCTAGGGGCTTACGAATTCTAACAGCCCCTAGCTACGAGAACCCTGATCCAGAAATGATGAGGGAGTGGGCTGAAACCAATTTGGACTCATCCAGAAAACTAGTGGCTATTTTAGTTAAATATGCAGAGAAGGATCGTTTAAAATTACAGGAGGAAATTGATAATATGAACTCTGAATTAGTTGAAATGGGGCAAACTGATGAATTAAGGAAACTAAAAGAGGAAATGATTAAAAGGCTTAAAAAAGAGGAAGATGTTATACGTGAAAGGAAGGCATTTAAATTTCATAGGGACCGGATGGACTATGAGTGTGGCCGCATCTTCACATTTGCAAAAAAATTTGACTCTATCAAGGCCTCTAAATATGGCGTACCTCAGGGCTCAAAAATAAATCTAACAAGAGGGGCAACACAAACCACTGGGGCATCAACATCGGATCTCAGCTCTGCTATGGAAAGTGAGACGGAGCAAGATCAGAGGAACTTGGTAGCACAACAAATACCAGTCAAAATTTCATTGGTTGAAGAAGTGGATTTTTTATGTTTGGAACGCAGGCAAACCCTGCGCCCAAGAAATCAAATCAAACAACAAGTAACAACAAAAAACCAACCCAGAAACGCCGAGAGAGACGAGCAGCAAAACTAAAGCATCCCCAAAAAACGGGGACAATCAACACGCCGCAGGTGGAGACGTTAGAAATGACTAAAACAACTAGTCCGACTGTAATAAACCTTGCAAATATCGATCTAACCAAAGCAGAGAAACAATTACTGATGCTAGGACTTTCATTTTGTCCAGAAAGCTCGTTTAACTATGTCACAACTCGAATGGATATCTACAAAAGTATTCGGAAATTAAAACTTAAGTACTTTGCACAACAAGACAAAGGTTCAAAGACGGACATTGCCAAGTATCAGGATCCAATATCCCAAGGGTCTCCCCCTTTTGGCCTGAGTAGAAGTGACATGGCCGCGCTTCGGACAATGCAAGAGTTACTAGATGAAAACATGACGGCCACACAATTTGAAGAGCAAAATGCCTTACCACATAACAACAGAGACAGGGAAAAGGAAACAACTTTGTTTAAACCCAGCTCAAGCTTTAACCCTATCATGCCTCGAGATGCAATTGAAATATTCCAAGAACAAATAGTGAGTGACATCAAAAAATTGAACCATAAAGTCCAGAGGTCCGCAAGAACAAAGAAAAACAAAATGGACATACAATATCACTCACTAATGAAGAAACTTAAATCCAATACAGAATTGGTAATTAGGAACTCTGACAAGGGAGGTAACTTAGTTTTGTGGAACAAAAAGGACTACATTGCAGAAGCAATGAATCAGCTCCAGGACAAGCAATGTTATTGCAAATGCGATATGGCCACCCTTAGAACTACATACAACGAATACAGGATGAAATTGATAGCCTGGAAAAATGCAGGGTTACTTTCGCAACAGGAATATCTATATCTACGGAATGATCATCCAGTAACACCAATTCTGTATTTTATTCCTAAAATACATAAAAACCCAGTCACACCACCGGGAAGACCGATTATTTCCGCAAGAAACAGCCTCCTTGAGCATACCTCTGTATATGTGGACTATTTTCTTCAAAACTTTGTACAGAATTTACCTTCATACATCCGGGACACTGGAGACTTTTTAGCAAAAATCCAGAAATGTGAATGGAATCATGACTATTTGTTAATCACATTAGATGTATCGTCTCTGTATACCTCTATAAACCACCGGGATGGTATGAAAGCGTTGACACATTATCTTGATCAGAGACCATCGGAATTGAAATATCATAGTAAAATGCTCAGGGATATGGTTAGCTTCTGTTTAAATAACAACATTTTTATTTTTCAGAATACTCTATATCACCAACTACGCGGTGTAGCTATGGGGGCCAGCTTCCCCCTAGCTATGCCTGTCTCCACATGGGCTGGTGGGAGGAGTTGGTCCTCCTCAAAGAACATGAGGGAACCGTTACCCAAAACATCAAGGTGTGGTTGAGATACATTGATGATCTCTTCATCATCTGGCAGGGGACCCGGCCAGAGGCGGAGGGATTCATCGGTGACCTCAACAAAAATAATCTGAATTTAGAGTTCACAGCTACTATTAGTGATCAAACAGTTAATTTCCTGGATGTACAGGTTTACATCAGGGAAGGAAAAATTGCAACTAGACTACACCGTAAGATTACTGCAGGGAATGCTGTTCTGCATGCCAGGAGCTCTCACCCTCAACATCTTATACAGAGTATACCTTATGGTGAGATGCTCCGGTTAAAACGCATTTGCAGTAATGATGATGATTTACTGTTGGCTCAATCAGTCAGTCAAAGAAGGTTTCTTGAAAGGGGATACAACCAAAAAACGATTGCAACAGCCATTACTAAAAGTAAAGAAGTAGAAAGAGCAGTCCTATTAGCCCCTCGGTCAAAATCCATTAGATTAGAGAGTGACCTTAACAACAAGGGAAACCCAGACACCTTCAGATTCATAATTGGCTATAGCAAACAGGCTAGAGCCATTAGCAATATCATCAAGAAAAATTGGCCTATCATCCTAAGCGACCCCACGATAGGCCATCTACTACCTAAAAGGGCAGGAATTACATACAGCAAAGCACCTTCCATGAGAGATGAGCTAGTCCACAATGACCCGGGAAACTGTACAAAATCCACGTGGTTATCCCAACGTAAGGGCTTTTTTAAATGCAGAGTATGTAAAGCATGCCAACATGGGGTCAATAAATCCTCGTATAGAACTCCGTTCAGCGATCAGGAGAAACCTATTTACAAAAATCTGACATGTAAGTCGGAATATGTGGTCTATGTGCTGGAGTGTCCGTGTGGCCTTAGGTATGTGGGAAGTACCATCCTACAGGGCCACAAGAGGATACTCCAGCACATAAGAGCTATTAAGAACAATGACCAAGCATATCCAGTGGCACGTCATTTCGAGGATGTACACAAGGGGGACCCCAAAGATCTGACATACTTTTTAATTGATTCTATACCTCCAAATAAACGTGGAGGTAATAGGGAAAAGGCCCTTAGGAAATTGGAAACCAGATATATTTTGGAATTAGACAGTAAATATCCAGGGGGTCTCAACGGGCAGAGGATTTACACACCTGCCTCTAGTACCTGGAGTTGAGGGGATTTTTTCTGATAACAATAAAAACAATTTTTATCAAAATTGAGTCTGTAAAAATATACAGGATTATTAACATGCTGCCTCCCAATATCTTCATCACAGTTACATTTTAAATAGGTTTTAGCTTTTTGCACATAGAGGGTTCACACACACATCTTTTATCTATTTATTTATTTGCACTTTTTTTCGAGCAACGCAAGGGTCTCTACACTGGACTACAATATTTAAAAGTCCAAATATTATTGGTGATATATGAGTAACACCTAGAATGCCATTTACATTCAATAATGTCAACTGCAGTCAAACATTAACGCCATTATGTCTGTGGGATGCATAACTGTCTACAATAGATTTATAGCAGTCAAGTCAGGTATTTAAACCATGACAATTTTAGATTAACCCTGCCTCTCAATTTATATATTTTATAAATGGCCAAATATCATGATTACGTGACATATATCTATTAAATATTTGAATGTGGGCTATCCAGTTCAGTCAACGTAAAACCCAGGTAATTTTCTGATCAATGATGGTTAAAAAATATGATGATTTTTATATTTTTAAATTTTCACATGTTTATTTATTTATATATCTATATATCTATGCATATTTATATATTTATTTGGAAAAAAACATTACCTGTATAGTAGGAACTCTTCTATGTTGACTTTCCTTCTGATTACCCTGCACTTGTCACTTTAAGAAAATGGTAAAAAAATGGTTTTTAAGGCTGACCTAGAACTGTGTAACGCGTCATGTGATCAAGGGTCTACGGACCCGAAACGCGTCATGGCTGAGGTCTGAACAAGCTGCATTAAACAACTTACAGCTTTGCACAAAATTGTGGTCCGGGCTCCTGTTTTTCATCCGTTTGATTGCAGTACGAAGAGGAGTTGCTGCTATATATATATATATATATATATATATATATATATATATATATATATATATATATATATATATATATATATATATATATATATATATATATATACATATATATACACACACATACACACACACACACACACACACACACACACACACACACACACACACACACACACATACATTTATACACACGTGATCAAGGCCGCAGATGGTGGCCGAAACGCGTCATGGACAAGTAACAGCACAATCAAGCACGTATTAATTTGGAGTCTGTGCCCGACTGTGTGCATTTCGACAATTTCGGGAGCGTATGTGATATATATATATTTATTTTATTTATATAAAGTTTTATATAGCGCGAACATGACCGACGAGGGTATCAGAGCGCTTTACAATACACAGTTATTAAACATTAGATGGTCGAGGTAATATACATACATTCGGTATTAGCCATTCAATACAAAAGAGGTAGACAGTAGTATATGGATAGCATAGGTGACTAGTAGTCATCAAAGAATTAAAGTCTTAGGATGTGAATTTGTTCATTAGAAGCATTTTTACTTCTTTTTTGAAGGAGGTAAAGTAAGAGATTCCGCGTACCTCTGGAGGTAGGGAGTTCCAAATCTTCGGTGCGATCCCTGAGAATGCTCTGCAACCAGTTCTCTTTTTATGGAAGGATTGTGGTTTCAGTAGTAGTGAACTCGCACTTCGCAATTGTCTGCATCCTCCCGATCGCTCTAGCTTTTGTGCTAAGAAACTGGGGGTATTGCTATGCTGGGCTTTATGAGTCATGCAGGCGATCTTTAGTTGTATTCTTGCCTCGTAGTGTAGCCAGTTCAGAGCTTTCAAGGTCGGAGAAATGTGGTTATTTCTTTTAGTTCCGGAGACCAGTCTGGCCGCAGCGTTAAGCGATGCCCTCAGCGGGGCCATCTTGTATTTGGGGAGACTGCATAGAGTGGTGCTTCCATAGTCCAATCTTAGTAACACTAGGGCTTGTACCGCCATTTTTAAGTCGGTCTGTGGGAGGAAGGGTTTAAGTTTCCTTAGGATACTCATCTGATGATTAGCTCCCTTGGTGGCATTATTGATTTGCGCCTGCATGTTCAAGTGTTTGTCTATGGTGACTCCCAGGGATTTCGCGGAGTCAATGATGTGGGGAGCACAGTCAAAGGAAGTTAGAAGCTTCAACCATAAATCTATCTTGGGTGTGTGGTTGGGTGGGGAGATGAGAAGGAATTCCGTTTTTTTGGTGTTAAGCATGAGGTGGTTGCCAGTGAGCCAACTTTGAGTATTATGTAGAATAGCGTTGAGGGAGATGAAGTCTTCTGGAGAGGAGATTTTCATATACAGTTGTGTGTCGTCCGCATACAGGTGATATAGAATGTTCGCAGAGTTCAATGCGTTTGCCAGGGGTTCTATGAATAGATTAAAAAGAATGGGTGAGTGCTGAGCCCTGTGGAACCCCTATGGTGACCATGGAGGGTTGAGAGAGTGATTGCTTCATCTTAATTCTTTGTGTTCTGTTATTTAGGAAGGAGGTGAACCATTGTAACACTGGGCCAGTTAGGCCCATCCTTCGTTCCAGTAGGGACAATAAGTTGTCATGCTTAACCGTATCGAAAGCGGAGGATAAGAATATATATATATATTTTTTAAAATGGCAGCCATGTCATTGAGCATACGCATTACTACACCTCTTTTTTGCCACAGCATCGGCAAAAGGCATTTTTTCTGGTTTTGCTGATGCTGATCAGCAAGTAGCACTGCCTAATCCAATAGGTCTGCACTAAAAGCCAAAAGAAGAGATCTGTTGGACTTGCCAATGCATCTTGCTATTTCTTGCCATTAATATCAGAGTGCGACTGGCAGTGTGCCAAAGTGGTACCCGCTATGCCTGGGAGCTTGCTTGGGTAGGGTGATGGCAATGTACAGAGTGAGCAGCCTCAAAGCCCGTGGAGCTGAGCAATATGCAGATATGCGGCAGAATGGCAGCTGTGTAAGTAAACACGGGGGAGTCCATGACATGCACCCACGTGCTCTCTCCTATAGTGACACAGAATGTCTCCAAGGTATGGAACAGATTTGCACAATTAGAAAAGGTTTGCAGCACCAGAAATCGAACGTGACAAGACCACCTTGAATAACGTCACCAATTGTATAACTCAATTTGCAGCAACAACAACAAAATTTACCAATACATGCTTTGGGGTACAACTACTTTTTCAGGGCAACATCAATGTTTCAAAAACGTATATAGGATAAAAACTAAACAAGGAGTTAGTAGAAAAAGGTTGAAAATGCAGCACAGACCCAAAAAACACCATTCTACTGGGAAAGGCGGAACCAGTTTGTGAGCACAGGTCCTGTCACACGCAAACCAGTCCCAAGAGAGGCGCAGCACAAACGTAATTTAAGAGGGCCTCCTTGCTTGGTACTTCCATCTAATTACATTAAAAACTGGAGCGCGGCTGGGGCGACGTCCACTTTAGAGAATGCACCGCAGACTTGTGGTGTGGGAGACACGGCACCGACACCAAGTGGTCCCTGTTCAAAGGCCACATTAGGACAGCCATTTTGTTCCCCTTCAGTTATTTTCTACCGGCACCCACTGCCTCTGTTCCGTTTGTGTTTTGGGGGACCTTACTGTAGCACAAACACTTCAGTGGTAAGCAACACATCACGACACTTCAATCTGCCGCTAAGCGCTTCCTTTAAAAAATGGGAGGAGTGCACACCCCGTAAAGAGTTCGGAGCGCTAGGACCTGGGGCCTCAGTGGAGCTACATGGGATGAAGGGCAGCCAGTCCTTAGTGCTGTGACATTTCAGAGAATGCCTATTTATAAATGTATTCTTATGCTTCTTGCTGATTGTATACTGCATTGTGCTACCTTTTCTTCTACAACCCAATAAAAAGTTTGTGGAAAAAGATCTCCCAGATGTGCAGAGTTGCTTTATAGCGGAACACACCATTGTTGTGATATCTTGCGCTGGGTATGCGAAGCACTTCTAAGTTTTGTGTGCTGGTCAGTCTCATAATGGCACAAGCAGTAGCGAAAAAAAGGAGTGACGGTAACCCTCCAAAGGCCTCAGACGGGATAGGCCTCCAACCTTGAGTCAGAGCAAGCGCAAAGGATCGTGCTGACTGGAGCATCACCCCTTGCCAACAGTGCCAGAATACATAGGACGCAAGGCTTGACTGGCTGTACCGGGCATCGTGTGATACCTCCGGTGGCTGGAAGGGTGGGTGGTACACTTGTTATTGGGGGCCAGTTTTGTAGCAATGAAGCAGTTTTGAAAGCACTGCAGAGTTCCTTGTATATCCAACAGTTTTCAGGCAACAATAAAAGTGTCAAGATAACTCTGGTGATTAATGTACCTGCTGGAGAGAGAGGAGTTTTGTCCAGTGGCAGTTTTAATTAACTCATCCAGGGTAGCGCAGAGGGTTAATATGCCTGCTGCAAAGAGCGTGCACTATGCAGATCACAACAGTATTTTATGTGCATAGCTCAGTGGGTTACTACTTTTGTCACAGAGATCCTTTTGTTACTGTGCAATTTAAGTTACAATCGTCGTCTTTAATTAAATTAATTTTGCTAAAAAGAGTTTGGTAGAAATGCACAAGTTACTAACTTGTGTAACGATATATCTGTAAGAGACAGTAGTTAGTGATAGATTCCTTACCTTAGAATATCCCCAGGCGTCAGGCTGGATCCGGAAAAGTTTTGCGTAGCAGTACCCTTGCGCGTCGGTAGGCGGCGTCGTGCGGCTCCGCGTCCGTCGTCGGCGTCGTGATCGCCGGGATGACGTCGCGGGCAGCACTTAGGCGCCGCCCCTGCGCGCTGACGTCAGTTCTGTACACGACTTTCCGCGCCAGGAACGCAGAGCCATGCAAGAAGCTGACACAGGTGTCTGAAAAATACTAGGGCCCTGAAAGGGATGTCCTTAACCCTAGAAATCAGTTCGCAGAACGGGGAGGATGGGTGGGGCGGTAAGGAATCTATCACTAACTACTGTC
Source organism: Calotriton arnoldi (assembly GCA_963921515.1). Taxonomy (NCBI): domain Eukaryota; kingdom Metazoa; phylum Chordata; class Amphibia; order Caudata; family Salamandridae; genus Calotriton; species Calotriton arnoldi. Next base: position 191,975 of record CAWUFW010006325.1, on the reverse strand, counting down.
TCTTACAGATATATCGTTACACAAGTTAGTAACTTGTGCATCTGAAAGAGACACGTTAGTCATAGATTCCTTACCTTAGAATAGATACCCCAGCAATACCAACCCCGGTGGTGGGTCTGCGAACAAAGATCAGACAAGGAAGTCCTGGAGGACAGAACGGCCAAAGAAGCCGTCCCTCCGGACCTGACTGTCAAGGCAGTAATGCTTAGTAAACGTGTGCAGCGAGGCCCACGTAGCTGCCTGACAGATAACCGGCAGCGGAACACCGCGGCCCAAGGCCGTGGTAGCAGCCGTTGCCCTGGTGGAATGGGCACGCAGCCCAACAGGAGGCTCCTTCTTGGCCAAAGAATAGCAGGTCTTGATGCACAAGGTAACCCAGCGGGAGACGGTCCTCTTGTGCACCGCCCGACCTTTTTGGCGCCCACGTAGCCAACAAAGAGCTGGTCATCCACCCGGAAGTGTTTTGTGCGGTCGATATAGAAGGAGAGCGCACGTTTTGGGTCCAGACGGTGGAGCCTCTCTTCCTCTCTGGAAGGATGCGGAGGCGGAAAGAAGGTGGGCAAAGTGATGGTCTGCCCAATGTGGAAAGCAGTAACCACCTTTGGCAAGAAGGACGGACGCGTCCGAAGAACAACCTTGTCTGGATGAACAGACAGAAAGGGAGGTTTGCAAGATAGAGCCTGGAGCTCACTCACCCGCCGAGCGGAGGTGATGGCCACCAGAAAGGCAGTCATCAGAGTCAGAAGACGAAGAGGACAGTTATGCAGAGGCTCAAAGGGAGCGCACATTAAAAAGGTAAGAACCAAGTTCAAGTCCCACTGAGGCATTACAAACGGAACAGGAGGGAAGAGGTGAGTAATGCCTTTTAAGAACCTGTTAACAACAGGGGACTTGAAAAGGGAGGGCTGATCAGGGAGCCTGAGGAAGGCCGAGATAGCACAAAGATAACCCTTGATGGTACCCAGGGCAGAACCCTGTTGGGCCAGAGAGAGAAGGAACAGAAGGACCTCAGAAAGAGGGGCAGAAAGGGGATTCACAGCCTTTGCTGTGCACCATGCCACAAATTTGTTCCACCTGCAGGCGTATACCACCTTAGTGGAGGGACGCCTGGCTGCCAGAATCACATCACAAACTTCGGGAGGCAAGTTGAAAGGAATCAACTGCCGCCGCTCAATCTCCACGCAAGCAGGTGTAGACTGGACAGGTTCGGGTGGAGGACCGTCCCCTGCTGCTGCGACAGAAGATCCTCCCGAAGAGGCAGACGGATCGGGGGATCTATGCTCATATTGAGTAGCTCGGGATACCAAACTTTTCGAGCCCAGTCCGGAACCACAAGAATGACTTGGGCCCGGTCGTGCCGAATCTTCTTCAACACTCTGGGTAGAAGTGGTATAGGCGGAAAGGCGTACAACAGACCGCAACTCCACTCGCGACGAAAAGCGTCGCCGAGCGAGTGCCGCCTTGGAAATTCCAACGCGCAGAACTGATGACATTGCGCGTTCTCTTCGGTGGCGAATAGAGCTAACCAAGGCTCTCCCCACTGTAGAAAGAGTCCTTGCGCCACTTCCGAGTGAAGACGCCATTCGTGATCCATCATGCACCTGCGGCTGAGTTCGTCCGCCCTGGCGTTCAGAGAACCTGCCAGGTGTTGAACCATCAGGAACATGCCCTGATGTTCCAGCCATGTCCAGAGGCGCAGAGCCTCCTGACAAAGGGTCCAAGACCCCACCCCGCCCTGTTTGTTGCAGTACCACATGGCGGTGGTGTTGTCTGTGAACACCTGCACTACCTTCCCTTTGACAGAGGGAAGGAATGCCTTGAGTGCAAGCCGGATCGCCCGGAGCTCCAGAATGTTGATATGGAGCCGGGACTCCGCCGGGAGACCAGAGGCCTCTGATCTCCGCCTCTCCCATGTGACCGCCCCATCCCAGAAGGGACGCGTCCGTCACAACTGTATGCTCTGGCTGGGGAAGGGAGAGGGATCTGCCCATGACCCATTGCCGGTTCGAGAGCCACCACTGCAACTGTTTTGCAGTCCCCTCCGAGATCTGGAAGTGATCGGACAGGTTGCCCTGGTGCTGCGCCCACTGGAACTTCAGGTCCCACTGCAGAGCCCGCATATGCCATCTGGCATGATTGACCAGCAGGATGCAGGAGGCCATGAGGCCCAGCAGCCTCAGGGTCATCCGTACCGAAACCCAGGATAAAGGCCGAAAGATCGGAATCATAGCCTGAATATCCCGGACTCGCCGTTCGGGAGGATAGGCCCGAAACTGCGTCGTGTCCAGAACTGCTCCGATGAAAAGGAGCTGTGGAGAAGGAATTAGATGCGACTTTGGCACATTGATGGAGAACCCCAGCGAGTGCAGGAGTTCGGCCGTAGTCTGGAGGTGGGAGACGACTGCCTGGGACGAGCCCGCCTTCAGCAGCCAGTCGTCGAGGTAGGGGAAGACTGAAACCCCTGCCCGGCGCAGATGAGCTGCGACCACCGCCATCACTTTCGTGAACACCCGAGGGGCACTTGTAAGGCCAAAGGGGAGCACGGTGAACTGAAAATGCTCGGGGCCTACCGTGAACCGAAGGTAACGCCGGTGGGCCGGCAGGACGGGGATGTGGAAATACGCGTCCTGCAAGTCCAACGCTACCAACCAGTCTCCAGGGTCGAGGGCAGTCAAGACCTGAGCTAGGGTGAGCATCTTGAACTTCTCCTTCCGGAGGAAGCGATTGACGTTCCGGAGGTCCAAGATAGGACGCATGTCCTCCTTGTCCTTTTTGGGCACCAGAAAGTAGTGGGAGTAGCAACCACGCCCTACTTCTGGGGTCGGAACATGCTCGATGGCCCTCTTGGTCAAGAGGGCCGTGACTTCCTTCCGTAGAAGCACCAAGTGATCCCCTGACATGCGGTGTAATTGAGGTGGCATGGCTGGGGGGTGGTCTCGAAGGGGAGGGAGTAGCCCCTTCGGACAATGTCTAAGACCCACCTGTCCGAGGTGATGGTGCGCCAGTGGGGAAGGTGATGGCGGACCCTGCCCCCTACTGGCGTGCCGTGCACCTGAAAGGAGGGACTAGGAGGGCTTGGAGGCCGCGGACGGGTTGGAGGTGGTGGCCTGACCCGCACGCTGGTTGCCCGATCCGCCACGGCGGAATCCACGTCCTCGGCCACGCGAAGACGCCTGCTGCGCGGGCCGGTGGCTGGGCTGCTGACGTGAAGGGCGCCCCTACCGTGGCCACGATAGGGGCGAAAAGCAGAAGGTAGCGGAGGGCGTGTAGCAGAAAGGCCCAGGGACTTTGCAGTAGCCCGTGAGTCCTTAAAGCGCTCCAACGCATGGTCTGCTTTGGACCCAAAAGACCGACTCCATCAAAGGGCATGTCCATGAGAGTATTCTGGACATCCCCTGAAAAACCAGTGGTTCTCAGCCAGGCGTGGCGCCGGAGCGCCACCGTCGTTGCAATCGACCTGCCCAGCGAGTCGGCGGTGTCAAGGCCACAACGGATAGTGTATTTGGCCGCATCCCTTCCTTCCGCAATGGCGCGGGAAAGCAGTGCCTGGACCTCCTCAGGGCACTGGGGCAAAACATCCGCCACCGAATCCCACAGGGAGTGGGTATATCGGCCCAAAAGACAAGCGGTGTTAACGGACCGCAAGCCAGCACTGGAGGAAGAAAAACCTTTCTTCCCAAACTGATCCAGGCGTTTGGATTCCCTATCCGGGAGGAGCGGTAGGGAAGGCGGTTTGGGAAGCGGAGGCTTGGACAACCAAGCTCTCAGGAGTGGGGTGGACAGAAAGAAACAGGGGGTCGCCCGGAGCGGGGCGATGGCGTCGTGACACGTTCCGATCCACAGGAGCCCCTGTGTTGGGCTTGGACCAGGCGCCCAAAAGAACGTCAGTGAGGGCGTCGTTAAACGGCAGCACAGTCTCCGCAGAGGAGGCTGCCGGCTGAAGCACCTCTGTCAAGATGTTAGGCTTGACCGTCAAAGTAGGGAGCTGGAGACGTAAGGCCCCAGCAGCCCTACGCAACACCGTACCAAAATTGGCCCCCTCCTCCGTAGCCACGGGAGGAGACAGCATGCCAGTGTCAGGAGAAGTATCCAGACCACTGGCCTCCCCTAGACTCTCTGTCCAGTCCTCATCATACTGACAGTTGCGTGTCAGAGGGTCATCAGACCCCTCCCAGTCCTCCTGGTCCTCCTCTGGTTCAAAATAAGGAGGAGGAGGGACATTTGGGACCCAAGGTCCCATCGGCGCCGGAGCCGGCGTCGAGCGACGTCGCTCCGGGTCCATGTCCGGAGCCGGAAGGAACTGGGGACGACGCCGCCCGGAGCCCAGGGCGGCGTCGAGAACGGCACCGGAGACATCGGCGCCGGCGGAGGTGTCGTGAGGTCGACCGGCGTCGATGGGGGTTGTGGAGCCGGGATCGAGGCCGAAGCCGGAGCCGGGATCGAGGCTGGAGGCTCGGGCGACGCCGGGGCCGGAGCCGCCGGCGGCGCCGGAGCAACCCCATCAGGGCCCGCGGGGCCCGAAGGCGCACCGGAGGGGCCTGAAGGCCCGAAGAGGCGGGCCATGGCCGACAGGAACTCCTGTACCTTGGCCGGATCCGCCCCCGAACCCGGGAAGGGCGGGTATGACGGGGGCGACTCCACAGGCAAGTCCGGGGCCGCGGGGACGGTGCCGGGAGGGGCCTCAGCCGAGTCGCGAGACCGGCGAGGCGAAGTCCGAGAGCGACGATGCTTCTTGGACTTCTTGTGCTTAGACTTACCGGACGAAGAAGTCGACGACCGGTGTGCACTCCGCGAGCGACCCCTGGACCTCTCACGCGACCGGGGCTTCCGCGGAGCCGAATGCCGGGCCTCGAGGAGCTTTCGAGACCGCTCTCGCAAAGCTTTCGGGTTGAGGGCCTGGCATTCGGGACAAGACTCGGTGTCGTGGCCTCGGCCGAGGCAGAAGAGACACTCCCAATGCGGGTCGGTGACGGACATCATCCGCGCACAGGCGCCGCATCGCTTGAAGCCGGGCATCCCTACGACACCTTAAAGTTGGAAAAAACCAGTGAAAAAATCACCAAAAAGTATGGTCAAAAATTGACCAGGGCACTGCTCTTCCCGGATCTGCGCTTGCTGGCGCGGAAAAAGAAGAACTGACGTCAGCGCGCAGGGGCGGCGCCTAAGTGCTGCCCGCGACGTCATCCCGGCGATCACGACGCCGACGACGGACGCGGAGCCGCACGACGCCGCCTACCGACGCGCAAGGGTACTGCTACGCAAAACTTTCCGGATCCAGCCTGACGCCTGGGGATATTCTAAGGTAAGGAATCTATCACTAACGTGTCTCTTTCAGATAAATTCTTATTAGTAAAGTCAACCCTAACCATTGTGTTACGTTCTGAATCCTGAGTTTTTGCTTCTCCAGACCAAGCACTCTTAAAAAGTGACTACCAGTATGGATGACATGTGAATCCTACAGCTTGTAGTCCCCTTTGTCTTATGGAACATTTTATATTCACTGACTTACACACGTCTGATTCATTGTCTCTGTATGTGTGTGTGTGGTGTAAAGTGCTCTGACAACCTACACTGGTATGAGAGGCGCTATAAAACAAATGAAATACTTGCGAGGGAGGGGCTATGGAGAGATCCGAGGCACTGTTGGAGGATGACAGTGAGGGAATCATTGAAGAGACCCACCAAAGATTGTCGCATCCTGGTGCACAGTAAAATCATTTACTGTGCTTTAAAAACGAATACAAAAACTCCTTTTGTAGTGGTCAGTCTCGCTCGCTATGCACTGTATGGGGCTGGTCTGACTAAATTTGCCAGGGCAGCTTTGGGTTCCCAGTCCGGCCCCGACAGAACCGATTCGGTGTTTGGGAAGATGGAGCACAAAGGATTATCCGCAGAGGAGCACTCCTATGGAGTAATGCAGACCCCAGAAGTCGATTTTAGGCGCATGGCCTCACCCAGAGAGTGGGGCCTGTATAGAGCAGTCCCAGCTGGGTGCTAGCTCTGCGCGCCGACATGCCCACAGAGGCGCTACGTGGAAACCCGAGGGTAAGAGCTGCTGCCAAGGAAAGCGCATCGCCCCTTCAGCCGGGAGCTTCGCTCAACAGGTATTACTTTAAGTGGGTTTCAGAAGAGCCGACAATACCAATGAGCCTTTTAATCACGGGTAAGTGGATCAAAGGCCAGCGCCTCCCGCGGATCCGTACACCGTGTCAATGGCAGGCAGTTATTGAGGAAGAGAATTTAATTAGCACTGCTAAGCACCTCCAGAAGCCGGCCCGCTCGGAAATCAATCTTTAATAACATTATCCCTTAAAACGCTCACATTTACCTTTCACACACGCGGGCCCTCTCTTCGCCCTGCGTGTCATGGGCCTTTCCTTAAGCCATCTCCCATGATATTAATGCCGCCAGCCGCCGAAGTTATACCCGCAGGGCCAGTGGAGGGCCAAAGATCGCCTGGCACCAAAGCATCTTTCCGCCTGCTGCCACCTTTTTTAGCTGATTTTTGGGTCATTTTTGCACCAAGTGCACAATGTGCCAGTGCTTGGCGCAAGGGACTGGACGTGCAGCCTTCCCACTGCCCACTGGGTTAACATGCCCCGCTGTGGGCACGGGAGGCTGAAGGCTCACAAGTCCTTCACGGGCATCAGCATTCCAGACAACGAGGTGGCCCCTATGCCCACCCAGTCACTGCTGCCACCGCCACAGAGGGGCCACGCGCACGACGGGGCACAGGCTACAAGGGAATGATGTGCCCCCACCCCTCCATGCCCACGAAGAACCCACCCGGGGCTTTCAAGCTGACGGCCCTCTGGCATCCGGGTGTTGTGGGTGAGTTTGAATGCCCTGATGCCAACACTCAGGCAGCCGTGAAAACCTCCCGGGGGCGATATTTAACAGGGCCTGAGCGGGACCTCCCGGCCCTCTCGTGATTTAATGGCCAACGGGCACATTTTAGGAGGAGGGGGGTCTGTTTAAAGGACAGCAGCCACATTCCTGCATCATGGCCGACAGCAAGTGACTCATACGTCGGAAAGTGGCGGGAAGGTTAAATGCCCTAAGACAGTGCGTCTATTATGAACAGAACGTGTTCACGCTGCACGGCCTGGCACAGATGTGGTTCCTAGGGCAACGGTTTTAGAATACAAATGGTATATTTTCTTTTTTTGACCCATAGTGTAAAGCCATAGGCAACTGTCCAGAGAGGGTGTGCCGTTTCCAGAAAGACCCGCCTCGCTTTTCTGCTTAAGCAAAAATAGTTTCATCGTAAAGCATATGTTGATGCAAACACAAGAAAGATGATCCGAGCATTGTAAAAACGGAAGTGATGGAAACAAGGCACCTGCCACCAAAACAGAGTGCACTCCTGAGGACATACTTCTGCCCCGTACGGATTAGAAGTAACAAAGTATACAATATCTTTATATTTTCTTCAATATTGATGAAAAATGCAGCTCTCACCCACTTTCAGCAGGAACAGCCGCACCTACCTCAAAGCTTAAAAATACAAAATACCACGGCAGCACTGCTGTCAGTGCACAAGATCCCCTCCAAAGATCCGGCCTGGATCACAAGAGCGCACACTGGAAGGGGAAGGAGAGGTAGTTGGAAAGTTTATGGAGCAGCTATGGTTTGAAACAACCCCAGAACCCCCGCAAACACGAGATATGCTCCCACTCCCCTTTCCTCCCCCATCCTTCGCACTCATGCTCGCAGTGCTTTGAAGCCGCTTAACAGTGGCAGGACCTAAAAAGGAATGAGTATAAATGCCTTCTGGGGAAGTGCCTGGATCCCTTACACACAAAGGCCTCTATCCTCCATGCCTTGCTATCTTGCATGAGCCCTCCCGTCCCCAGGGGCCTTGAAGTCGGAGTTCCCTCGCCTTCTAAACGTCTGCCTGCCATCACCTGTAGGATCCGGCCACTGAATATAGTTGTGGAACTGGTCACCTTCCTTCTAACCTTATCTTCTGGATATCTTTGCATCTTCGACACCATAACACCTCATCAGATCCTCTCTCATTAAAACTAAGTAGCTGCATAGTGCCTAGACGCAGTTTACTTCGACACTTCTGCTATAACAAGTGATCAGTCTGACTCTGGATGCCTGCTTTGCAGGGTATTACAACAAAAGCTATAAAAGCAGAGCCAAGTGAAAGGCAAACCCGTTATCAAAATAACCAAAGCTCCGATGATTCTAAAAGAATGGTCTTGGAAAGAAGACTGAAATATTTCCTGCATCAAAAGGAAATCTGGCAGGGATTTCAGCATAAATGGCAGAGTTTTGTGGGAGATCTGGACGTGTCTGTGAAAAAAACATGGTTTAGAGGAGGAGAGAGAAAGATTAGAGTGCATTGAATTTGCGATGCCATGGCAAGTAGGGTGCAGCTTCCTTTCAAGGAGTCGTTTTCTCCTGCTCGTCCTAAGATGAAGTACTTTGTTTATCAGTAGGACCAAAAAACTAGGGTAAATACAACTGAAAAAGGATCTTTAAAAAAAGCAAGGCAGCATTAATTCACAGATTAAAACAGCAATTTATCGGCTCACACAAGCAAAAATACACATTTATTGTCCCTATACGCTGCAAGGTCAACCAGGAAATTCCTGACACTGCTTGGGTGCTGGCTTCGCCCTTGTAAAAAAATACCTAACAATGAACTACTCAAGTCACGGCGTCAAGTGTCACAGCAAACGCAATGAACAATACCTCACCTACGTGCTCTTACACTATTCTTTGGTAACTACCTACCTATGGGCTGAACAGCTAATGCAAATAATGGCTTCACTTTACAGAAGCTCTTCCCATCGAGAGACATCAGCCCAAAATCCACAGTATGGCACTTTTGAGACATTCGGAAGAACAAAGGGCCTGATTACGATCTTGGCGGAAAGGTTACTCCATCACAAACCTGATGGATATCCCGTCCGCCAAATTACAATTCCATTATAGCGATTGGCACTTGTAATACGGCAGACGGGATATCTGTCACATTTGTGCCAGAGTAGTCCATCCACCAAGATCGCAATCGGGCCCAAAGTCTCCTTTTCCTGTAGATCGGACCAGATTTGACCAGAAGCGGAGGAGTGCCCAAGGCTCGACATGAGACTGGTATGGGGATCTATATGGATCAGGAGTCTCAAACCTTTTCAATAGGGAGTGCTACTTCTGGTGAATAAAACACATCCAGGGCCTAATGCTTTATATGGATGACATAACAAGCTTCTCAAACACTGTCCCTACAGCGTCCAGACCTGGAGCAGGAGTACACACCATTAATGGCACAGAGCTGTCCGGGAAAGATTGCGGAGCAAAGTGGTCCGCAAGAACCAGGGTGGTTCCTTTACTCTTCTTTGTGAATCATTTGTGAGAAGTGTCTCAATGGGTTTGTCTTCGTCATGCACTGTCCGCATTATGAGAGCGAGGACCAGAAAGACTTCAATTTTCTGGCTAACTGCCCTAAAACCGATTCATTAATGCCCAGAAACTAGCACTACCGTAACGATTTAAGATTTAGAATAGATAAATGCACACTTCATAGTGCTCAACAAGTAAACATACCTCTACAGCCATCCCCATTCCCATAAGTGAGGCAAAGATGAAACGCAGATTAAGGAATTAAGAAATTACTTGAGGAAGAAATAAAAAGAGAAGAGAGAGAAACACTTGAGGAAGGAGAGAAAGTTAATTACGAAAAAGAGCCTAGAAGAAGGAAAGAATGAAGGAAGGAATAATTAAGGGATGGAGGAAAACAGAGGGACAGAGAAGAGGGAGAAAGGAGGGAGAGGAAGAAAAAATGAAAGGTGAAGAAGGAATTAAAGCAGAGGAAAGAAGGCGAGTAACAAAGGAAGGAGAAAAGAAAGACAAAAGGGTAGAAAGAAAGGAACATAGGAATGAAAAAGAAGGAATGAAGGAAATAAGAAGAGAAGGAACAGAAACAAGGAAGAGAGAAAAGAAAATGATTGCAGGAACAAAGAGGAAAAAGAATACAAAGAGGAGTAAAATGTAAAAGAAGGGGAAAGAAGGAACAACACAGAAGAGGAAAGAAAAAAGGACAAAGTAGAAGAGATGGAAAGTAACAAAGGGAGGATGGAGAAAAGGAAACAATAGCAGGAAAGGAAGAAAAAAAGCAAAGAAGGAGCCAGCATGAGTAAGAAAAAAAGAAAGCCAAAAACAATCATAACAAAAGAAAAAGAAAGTAAATAAAGGATTAGAAAGAAGAATGAAAGATGAAGAAAGAAAAAGGACGGAAAAAGAAAGAAAAGGAAAAAGAAAAGGAAAGAATGGAACAAACAGAAAAAGTATGAAACAAACAGAAAAGGAATGAAAGAAAAAGGAACACGAGAAATAAAGGAAGAAAGAGAAAACAAACAAAAATTAAACAGTGAAACTCTTCTCCAAATATTTTACAGCCATTGACTTTAAGGAACTAAACCACTGATTGAGGCTGGTCATCAGGGATGCTATATGTTTTTAAGGTGAAGGTTTTTAAATAGTGTGCTCAAATGTAAGGCATGAGTTAACGGTTTATTTAAGGCTTCTTAACAGCAAATTTTATTTAAGAAGAGAGAAGGCTTCCTATTGTTCCTGAAGCCCCCTTTCGGGCTCTCACAGTTCCATTTCCCGAAATGGAGTGACAGGCTCGGAGCTACTAGTAGTTCTTGATCAGAGTGACAGGCAGCGAGCTGCTCCAAGACAGGCTGTGAGATACTAGCAGTTCTTGATCAGAGTGATAGGCAGCGAGCTACTCCAAGACAGGCTGTGAGATACTAGCAGTTCTTGATCAGAGCGACAGGCAGCAAGCTACTCCAAGACAGGCTGTGAGATACTAGCAGTTCTTGATCAGAGTGACAGGCAGCGAGCTACTCCAAGACAGGCTGTGAGATACTAGCAGTTCTTGATCAGAGTGATATGCAACGAGCTACTCCAAGACAGGCTGTGAGATACTAGCAGTTCTTGATCAGAGCGACAGGCAGCGAGCTACTTCAAGACAGGCTGTGAGATACTAGCAGTTCTTGATCAGAGTGACAGGCAGCGAGCTACTCCAAGACAGGCTGTGAGATACTAGCAGTTCTTGATCAGAGCGACAGGCAGCGAGCTACTTCAAGACAGGCTGTGAGATACTAGCAGTTCTTGATCAGAGTGACAGGCAGCAAACTACCCCTAGGGCAGGGTGTGGGATACCAGTAGTTTGTGATCAGAGTGACATGCAGCGAGCTACTCGAAGAGAGGCTGTGAGATTCAAGTAGTTTGTGATCGGAGTGACAGCTAGGCAGCTACTCCAAGACAGGCTGTGAGCTACTAGTAAGTTGTCGAAGTGACAGGCAGCGAGCTACTCCAAGAAAGGCTGTGAGATTCAAGTAGTCTGTAATTGGAGTGACAGCCAGCAAGCTACCTTTAGGACAGGCTGTGAGATAGTAGTTTGTGATCGGAGTGACAGCCAGCGAGCTACTCCAAGGCAGGCTGAGAGCTACTAGTAGTTTGTGATCAGAGTGACAGGTAGCGAGCTACCCCAAGACAGGCTGTGAGATACCAGTAGTTCGTGATCGGAGTGACAGGCAGCGAGCTACTCCAAGACCGGCTGTGAGATACTAGTATTTTGTGATCGGAGTGACAGACAGCAAACTACCCCTAGGGCAGGGTGTGGGATACCAGTAGTTTGTGATCAGAGTGACATGCAGCGAGCTACTCGAAGACAGGCTGTGAGATTCAAGTAGTTCGTGATCGGAGTGACAGCCAGCGAGCTACCTTTAGGACAGGCTGTGAGATAGTAGTTTGTGATCGGAGTGACAGCCAGCGAGCTACTCCAAGGCAGGCTGTGAGCTACTAGTAGTTTGTGATCAGAGTGACAGGTAGTGAGCTACTCCAAGACAAGCTGTGAGATACCAGTAGTTCGTGATCGGAGTGACAGCCAGCGAGCTACTCCAAGACAGGCTGTGAGCTACTAGTAGTTTGTGATCAGAGTGACAGGTAGTGAGCTACTCCAAGACAGGCTGTGAGCTACTAGTAGTTTGTGATCAGAGTGACAGGTAGTGAGCTACTCCAAGACAGGCTGTGAGCTACTAGTAGTTTGTGATCAGAGTGACAGGTAGTGAGCTACTCCAAGACAAGCTGTGAGATACCAGTAGTTCGTGATCGGAGTGACAGCCAGCGAGCTACTCCAAGACAGGCTGTGAGCTACTAGTAGTTTGTGATCGAAGTGACAGGCAGCAAGCTACTCCAAGAAAGGCTGTGAGATTCAAGTAGTCTGTGATTGGAGTGACAGCCAGCAAGCTACCTTTAGGACAGGCTGTGAGATAGTAGTTTGTGATCGGAGTGACAGCCACCGAGCTACTCCAAGGCAGGCTGTGAGCTACTAGTAGTCTGTGATTGGAGTGACAGCCAGCAAGCTACCTTTAGGACAGGCTGTGAGATAGTAGTTTGTGATCGGAGTGACAGCCACCGAGCTACTCCAAGGCAGGCTGTGAGATACCAGTAGTTTGTGATCAGAGTGACAGGTAGTGAGCTACTCCAAGACAGGCTGTGAGATACCAGTAGTTCGTGATCGGAGTGACAGCCAGCGAGCTACCCCAAGGCAGGCTGTGAGATACTAGCAGTTCGTCATCAACTTGTTGGAGACTCCTGATATGGATGGATGTGACTTTAGCATTTTGGGGCCCAGTCTTGTCTACCAAAGTTAGATTTCTTTGTTCGAGGTTGCCAACTGAGTCCTTTGATCAAAAGGGGCTCTGATGAAGGAAGGCAATAAGACTGAGCCACCCAAAACAATGCTGATTAAATGTTGTGTATTTGGGACGTGGCGGACACAGCGGTTTGAAGAATCACGTTTATATAGAGCTACTGATCACCAATAAACAGCAGAAAACAGTTAGCTTCTCTTAGTGCGCATTGATCAGCGCCTCATAAATCAAAAAATAAATGTATATTTTGTGCTACAACAGCAAAGGCCACTTTCTTTGTCTGCAGTCTCTTTAAGGTAAGAGGTGTGTAGTTGTGCATGGTGTTGTCGATCACTTTTTTTTTTCTTGGAGTTTTATATAGCACGAACTTGACCCGAAGGTATCAAAGTGCTTTCCATGAGCACCAGTTGCGTTACACAAGGACATGTTCATTTTGTTAGGCACAGGGAGAGATCAAGTGATTTGCCCAGAATCACAGGATGTTGAGCGTCATTGCTGAGACTGAACCTGGTTCCCCAGATTTGAGACCGACCGCCCTGGCCGTTAGGCCACAGTTTCCAACTGTCTTGTTAAGTGTTGCTTAGCCTCCTTCTTGGTTCCCAGCATTATGAAGCAGCATTCCCCTTCTCTCAATGTTTATATTGTTTTCTTGTCCTGAACCTTGCCATTCCTTCCGACGCCCAGGACATATTGTTGAAGGGTCAAGGACAGTGGGCTTTCAGGTTTAGTTTCCCGAACAACTAAGGCCAACCCATTGTACCACAAACCCTTTGGCTGCTAGTGTGCAGTACCACAGTGTGGATCTGTGAAAGGGGACTGTTTGCCTCCATCTATGCAAGGTGTCACAACTTGTATATAAAATGTAGTGCTCAATTTGAGCTGGTGGTTGACGGTGGGGGGGGCACGGCACTTATTTTGGGGGGCACGGCACTTATTTAGCCACATTAAACTTGTTCCCGAGGCCAATAGAGGGGAAAACAAACGGAACGAAAAGACGGAGGAAAAGAAACACAGAAAAATTGTCAACAAGGGAGAAAGCAGAAATGTTTAAGAGTGAGATTACGTGGCAAGGAGTTACTGGTAGTGAATTAAAGAGGCCTGAGGTGGATTCGAGACTGTGCACCCTTGCTATTCATGTTCTGACATTTTATAGCGCCAGCCGCGGGTATCTGAGCAGCGCTTTGAGCACAGGCACCTGTTATTTTGCAAATAAAGCACGGATATAATTTATTAACGCAAAGCCATTACTATTGGGGTGAGAGCTCTAAGGAAATGCTCTGCAGCTCAGCTTGCATTACTGACAGTGGTTCCACTATAAAACGTTTAAACAGGTTTGCAAAATTTAATAAGTTGAGGCTCCTCATAATGCTCCCAGAATGCACCCTGATCATAATCAAATAAATACAGAAGCCTGAAAGCAAGATTGGGGATGGTTTGATCTCAAAATGAAATGTGTACAAAAAAAATTTGCAACTGGAAAAATAGATCTGCTGAACTATTTTGCAATTTTAAATACCATTTTTTCTTAGGGCATCATTTAGTAAAACATGATTGGTGCATTGTAATATTAATAAACAAATGATGGAGAATCCGGGCAAAGCATTATCGGCAACAAGAAAATACATTAAGGGCCCAATTCTCAAAGAACGCCACAAAAGTGCACCTTGCATCAGTGGAGATTTACGAAATTCAGGAATTCATAATAGTTTACAGAAGTAGGCCTGCAATATGTACCCCTAGCAAACTTTAATTACATTTTTGCATAAGCGAATATACAATAATATTTTTGATCATGTGAAAATCTGCTGAGCGACTGCAAATTAACTATATCTACACCCACTTTTTTATCCAGCCAGAATTTTTTTTTTTTACTCCTGCCCTTGCCAGGAGACAATTTCCACCCTCTGCCAGTGTGGGAACAGACTGGAGAGGAGTTTGTGAAATACCCTTAAGTTCGTGGGCATGCAGACATTCACATGGCTTTCAAAATACAAAACAGTGCTTCACACCTACTTCCCACCCCTTTGTGTATATTTGCAGAAAGGGAGCAATATCAGACCATGATTTAATATGATCCCTGACATTCAGAGAAGTTGTTATAAAGCTTTGATAAAATGAGAATGATGAAATAATCGGTCATATCACTGCATGGCACCAAAAGAGACAGATTTTTTTTTTTTTTAATGTGACAAGTACATTTCTGAATCATCCCGTCCCTTGGAGAAATAGATATTTTATAGATATTCACATCCCTACACTTGGATGGCCTGCTTTTACCCTTGCCCAAAACAGATCAAATGACACATTGCCCCGATATGTCTCTTGTCACGGAAACATGTTAACAGTGCAGAGAAATCTATGCTAGAGACATCTTCCAACTCTAGGTTGTCGTTATGGGCTACTGGTTCTGAATGGGGTCTCTCAAAGTAAAATCGCAAGGTACAAATTGGACTGTATAATACCTGCAGCATCATACGCTGCATCACGTAAGGTAGAGGTCTTACAGATAGACTCAACTAGATGTCTCAATCACAAGGAACACGAAGGGAGTGCAAAGGAGTACTTCATATGGCGCATTAACAGCAAAGGAAGCAGTTTGTTGGCTGGCTTTGCTTTCACTTCAAATTTCTAACGACAAGGGAAGAGTCTGGCTCAAAGTTTGGTTTCTAATCGTGTCCGTAGTCCTTCCATAATCTCCTAGGGAGTGCACTTTGTGCACTTTATCACCAGTCGGTGCGTCATCACTGTTGATCTCCTTTAGATTCTGTCTCAGTTGTTTACCGGAACAAATTTTCACTTTAATGCATTAGAAGAGCGGTTGCATAAAGCTCGTGGTCATCGCCTCACTGTCGGCTAGTTTAGACATTAGCAGAGTTTGTGACATCTTGTGCACTTGTCACTTCTGTTTGAGGGCTTCTACTTTTTTCTTGGCTCACCCAGTTCTATTTGATATTCGACTCTTTTCTCTGTGCCGGTCATTGTTCCTATTCTCTCACCACCTTTTCCATGTCGGCACTATGACCCAAGATTCATGTACAATGAATTATTTTACTTGGGCCCAGCTGTGACTTCTACTTTGGATGGTTATCTTCTCGCTCAGAATAATGGCCCTTGGCATACGTCAATTCTGCTTACGATCCAAACTCACATACATGGGTGTTGGGATGGTCCCTAAAAAACAAGTTTTTTTTACTGGACGGTCTCCGGTACGGACATCTTTTATAGATTCACATGCTTGAATCTTCCGTGTCCATCATGGTGGGAGTACCATTTTAATAATTATAGGCAGTGCGTAGAAAAGCATTGAAAAAAATACAAACCAAGTGACATGTTAATCAATTCACATTGCTTAGAATAACCAAAGTTCAACCAATCTAAGAGCCGCCCCTGATGCACTCTCTCTCCCGGGCCACCATACCTCAGGTTTCTAGCACAAGTGTTATAAAAGTGAATAGAAAAGATATTCAGAGTGGTGAGTCTCAATGGGAAGGAGGGAGGGTCGCATGTGAATCTATGAAAGATGTCAATACTGTGGAACCAGTGTACAGGTAAGTAACAAGTTTTTTTTCCAGGATTGCATCTTTCATAGATTCACATGCTTGAATCCGAGTAGCGAGCAGTCGTACCTCAACATGTGGTCGTGGGTATTACAAACCACGCAGAAGAAGCAAAGGCCATGATACAACTGAACACATTAATAAAGCTATGTTAACACAAATACATATAATTTGAAACAAAAACATCTGTTGACATAAGAATAGAAACCTCACCTCATTGGAAAAGATGACGCATAACTGCTTGCCCCTCTGCTGCAACTGCTTTTGGTGCTGAATACATTCAGCAATGCTTGGTAAACATATGAATGTTAGACCAAGTTGCCGCCATGCAAATGTCCAGTAACCACACCCCTGCAAACCGAGCTGTACAATTGACAATGCTTCTTATAGAGTGTGCTTTCTAGTTACCAAGTAATGGTCGCCCAACTTTGCTATAACAATGACAGATGGTCGCAGAAACCCAACGAGTTTTGCTATTTGTCAACGGAGCCTAGCCTCTTCTATGAGAAGCAAAACATATCAGAAGTTGATCTGCTTTTCTGAAATTTTTGGTCCATTCAATAAAAAAAACTTTAAACATTTTCTGACATCCAAAGTATGTAGAGCTTTCTCAGCTGCATTAGATGGGTTTTTGAAGAAAGTTTAAGAAAATCGGTTCATTTAAGTGAAAGGAAGGTGGGACTTTTGTATTAAAAGGAGGATTGGTCCTCAACATCACTCTAACCTCCATAAAAAGTAAGTAAGGCTCTTTGATCGTAAATGCCTGAATCTCACTTATTTGTCTGGTCAAACCGAGAGCCAGTGACAAAGCCATCTTCCAGGACACATATTTTAATTCAGCTTTATGAATAGGTTCGAACAGACCTCTCATCAGCTGGGATAGTACTGGATTCAAATGCCATGCTGCCGCTGGTCTCTAACGGAAAACACCTTGACGAGTCCATCATAAATTCTTATATTAGTCTGTCAGACCAAAGAGAGTTCAGGTTCCATGTTCTATGGAATCTTGAAATTGCTGCCAGGTGGCCCTTAATTGAATTATGTAAAAGGCCTAAATGTGCCAGGTGCAGCAAGTGAGGTGGAATCTGCTCTGGAGTAGATCAAAATGGGTGAAGATCTTTACTGAAGCACCAAAAACAAACCCTAGTCCATTTAGCTTTATAGGATTTGTTTGCCGTATACGTCCTGGATTTCTCTAGATTGTCCCTGCAGTCTTGAGATATGTTTAGGGATCAGAACTCATTGTTGTGAGGCGCCAGGCCAGTAAGTTGAGTGGCTTCAGTTTTGGCTGAACAACCTGGCCCTTGTTCATGGTTAGGAAATCTGAAAGGAATGTGTGTTTGTTCCAAAAGGAGTAGCAGCTCTGTGCATCAATATTGCCTTGGCCAAGTCGGAGCTCTTATGATCACACAGTAAAGTTTTCCTTTCATCTTGCGACGGACTCTGGGGATCAGAGAAAAAGAAGGGAAGGCGTAAGTGAATATTCCTGTCCCGCAATGTGAAACGCATTCCCCTACAAGGGTGTTTGTGGATATTTGCTTACGATGAAATGGCACGTTGATCTGTTGCAAGCAAAGTCTAGATTTGGAGTTCTCCATTTGCGGTCAATAGCTGCTACTGGTTTAGTTCCCACACGTGCCAGTCTCTCTATGTTCTACTGAAAGAATCTGCCCATTTGTTTTCTATTCCTGGAACATGTTCTACATGTAAGGTAATCTTATGAAGAAAAATCCACCTCCAGAACTTCTAAGCTTCTACAGACAGGAGTGGTGATCTTGTCGGTTCTGGTTTGTTTAAAGAGAACATGGTAGTGGTATGGACTAAAACGACAGTGTTTTATTCTGCGGAGAGAGGATTGGAGACCCAGAAATACTTCTCTTAATTCTAGTAGGTTGATGTGCACCTGTGCTTTCTGAGGTGTCTACTTGCCATAGATTGAGGTCTTGCAAATGCACTCCCCAAACCTATAGAGAAACATCAGTTGTCATTACAAACTGAGGATGAGAGTAAATTAAATACAGGCCTGGGTAAACATTGTTCTTTTTCTCCCACCATGCTTGTTTCATCTCTGGAGTAATGTGGACTATGCCCTTGAATGTCCCTTGAGTTTATATCCATTAAGCATCTAGTTGCGCCTGCAGAGATCTCATTTGTAGTAAGCAGTTGGAATCAACGATATGCAAGATGACAGCATCCCAACATTGACTTGTATTTTCAGCCAGAAGAGAACTTTCTCTTTGAAAGGGACAAAACTAAGCTTGTTAGTCTAATTCTTTCTTTTGTGGGAAAAGATTTGAATAGATCTGTATTCAACGCTGCCCCCAGGAACGTTCTCAATCTGCATGGCATTAGAGAGGACTTAGGCTTGTTTAATTTGTGTCCTAGATTTTTGGAGACTTGAAGACAGCCTCTCGAACTTTTTTTGCAGATTGGAATGCTGGGCCCTTGACAAGCTAGTCGTCCACAAATACAGAAAAACTAGATGACCTTTCCTTATTAAGAATGCCACTACCTGTACCATGCCTTTAGTGAACATTCAGGGAGCAGATCATAAACCAAAGGGAAGGACTTTGAATTGGTAATGGCACCCCGTCACCTCCAATCCTCAGATACTTTTGATGTTTACATGTGTGGGAATGTGAAAGTAAGCATTTAGAAGATCCTGCAATGTCATGCAATCTCCGTGGGTTAGTAGCTGCAGAATCTCTTGGGGCGAAAGCGTTCCGAAAGATTGTTTCTTTAGGAATGTGTTAAAACATAAATCCATCACTTGTCTCCCATTTCCCCGATTTTTCCTTGACGAGGAAGAAGTCTGATTAGAAACCTTTGATTTAATGGATATATGGGCATCCTCTATTGCTGAGAAAGCATTTTCTACTTTAACAGACTCTGATGCCAATGGGACCTCTTGAGAGGAGGATTTCAAGGTTTTTAGACAAATTCAAGGTGTGCCCGTATTGAATTATGACTAACACCTATCCGGCTGCTGATATAACTGGCTACTTCTGCTCCACCATGCTCGGGCGGAAAAGGAGAGATGACTGGTGCCTGTAGGTTAACAGTGACACCTTGATGTTTCGTGGCTCTTTCCTCTGGGTGTGGACCTCTTACGAGTAGGCTGTTTTGAATATGATGTAGCAGGTGGTGCTGCTGTGCATACGGTTGGCGTTAACCTTGCGGTAATTGAGAGTAGGGCTAATACTTCTATGATTAGGAATGGCCACTGTATGAAAATTGGCTTCTTCCTCTACTACTACAAAAGGTTTAAATGTCATTGTTGTAAGGCCCCCGTGCTGTGTGTTTTTTGATGGGTTGCAGGGCGTAATCTACACGTTTGCCAAATGCCTTTTCTCCATCAAATGGAAATTCCAGAGCTTTTGCTTGCACCTCTGGTCGGCAAGAGGTTGCCTTCAGCCAATCCTGCCGGGGAAGGACTGCAGCCCAAGCCATTTGTAGGGAAGCTATAGAGGCTACATCCACTGCTGTGACTGACTTTCGATCGAGCTCTTTCGCATTCCTCTAAGATGTCTGTTGCTTCTTTCCTTTTGTCCTCGGGTTAAAATTCAAGGAAGGCTGCCATTTCTGACCACATTTGTCTAACATACCTTCAAGAATGGCAAGTGCATTCAAGGCTCTGATGGTTGTGGCCAGTTACTGAAAACCTTTTAACATCATCATCTAATAGTCTTCCCTCTATCTGGTGGAGCCGAACACGGAGTAGTAGGATTCTTTGATCTTCTTTGAGCTGCCTGCATTATCAGAGTCTGGGCGAGGATGTCCGATTAGACATTTTAGTGAGTCCTCTTGAGCTCTGCATTTAAAATTTTTTTTTTTTTAAATAAATGGATGAATGACCACCGCCGCCACAGTCGCTGGATTTTTCACTAGCTTCAGACCTTCCGCCCAAATGTAATCTACAATGTTGATAGATTTGACTGACTTCCTTGCTGGGTCCTTAACATCTTAAAGGAACCATTTTTTTTTTATTTTTTTTTTACAGGGACAGGAAAGTCAACTCTTTTTGGAATCCACTCTAAAAGCTCATGGAAACATCCAATGTCATCCAGAGGTGAGCTAACCGATGGTGGTGTAGGTGAAGCATAAAGTGGGCTGATCCATTCATCCCATTCTTGTCCTGTGACGGATTGACCATGGGTTATATCACCCTTTTCATGCTGTTCCTCATTTCCTTCACTATTAACATGATTGTGAATGGTGATTGGGGTGGGGGTTTAAACTCATGCTCCGAGTGAAGTTGCTTCGCCATCGGTCTTTTTCCCTGTTGCTGCAGTCAAGGAGTACATAGAGAAGAAGCATGCATCAGAGAATCCTGCCAGTGTTGGATTGTCAGTGCACTTGCCTTGGAAAATCTTCTATAATAGTCTGCCAACATCCGGTCATTAATGCTAGTGGCACTTGTCTCGCATCCTCCTGATAATGAAGGTGGTCATCACAGGGTTCATCATAAGAATACTGTTCTTGGAAAGCCTCATAGGTTTAAGATCGAGACTTCGCCCTATCTTGAAAAGAGTAATCTCCTTCAATGTAGGTATTGACCCTATTATCGTCATCATAGTATCTGCATTTACCATGTAATTTGGGTGGGACTGTAAGCCAATCCAAAAGGCCCATCATCATTAGAGTCCTTCACTTGCAAAAGATGTGCAGGTGGGAGTGGGGACACTACTTGGGAATGCCTGATTTGGGTGAATGGTAATCAGAATACCTTTCTCCGTTATATGTATGTTTTCCTGATGTGCCGTTGACAGTGTAGTCGGCAAAGTCGTTGACGATGTTCTTTTTTGTTTATGAACAGTGGCCAGCTGAGAGGAGGTTGTGGTTGCAGAGGTTCTAGTTGACGGAAAAATGCCCCTCAGTAGTATTGTCATTGATAAAGAGGTGGTCGGCAATGCTTTTGATGATGAAGAAGTTATCAACACAATTGTTGACGTTTTCATCAACAGTTTACTCGTCATTTTACTTGTCAACTGTTTACTCACCAACAATAGGTCCATCGTCCGTATTTTCTTTTCAGAAGACAAATCCTTCTACAAAGGAGTTGAATGCTCAGACCTGATCTTTATTTTTCTCTTTTGAGAAGGAGACAAAAGAATCCCTCCTCCTTGAAGATTTGTCAGCATCAGTTGATTGTTTATGGTGTCTAGACTCTTCATGTCTTTGCTTTTGGTAGGGTGAAGATAGTTCCTGCCCCTCATGCCCAGAAGTAGGATCCTCCAAAGCCTTTTTCTTTTAAAGCCACAGAAGAAGCCTTGCCTCCCAATCTTTTAAGGTCTTAGCCGAAAAGTTACGTCAATGCATACACTCCTTGGGCTTGTGGTGTTTATACAAACAATATAGACATTCCTTACGGGGATCCTCTGAGAATAATCTTGGTTTAGCGCAAGATTTACATGGTCTAAAAAGACCCTTCTTTAGACCCCTCTGACATGGCTGTTTTTGTCCCACAATCACAGCTTAGATATTATCTTAAGCTTGCTTGAAGAAGATAAAACAACAAATATCTTTGAAGAGACCAAAGTGACTGAAACACTGAAGAACTGAGCAGAGCTCAGGGATACTCCCTCTCACATGACGTACGGTAAGAAATCGGAGGTATGGTGTCTCTGGAAAGGAAGAGTGCATCAGGGGCTGCTCTCGGATTCGTAGAACTTTGATTATTCTAAAATGATGTGAATAATATCACTTGGTTTTGTATTGTGTTCAATACTTTTCCATGCACAGCCTGTAATTATTACTGTGGGACTCCCCCCCCCATGACGGGAAAGATTCAAGCATGCAAATCTATGAAAGATTCAGTGCTGGAGAAGGGTGGTGTCGCTGTAGGGACACCATCAGCCAGTGGATTTGACAATGCCAAGCAAAAAGCCAATACTGCCAAGACAGACAGCAAAGCTAGTCATCCTTCGCATGCCCCAAAACACATACATCACACGGCACTCAAAAAGTATTACTGATAACCAAAGACACCACCAAGAAGTCCTAAAAATGGAAGGCACTGCAATACAGGCAAATGGCCTAACAATATTTGCTGTTAAAAAAAAAAAAAAGCATTAGGGAGTTTTTTTTTTTTTTTTTTTAAATCAATCATCGGAGCACACACCCACTGCTGGATGGCGAACTGAGATGGAGGAGAAAGTCTCCTACAGATTCTGGTTAAAATTGCATCTGGACATCATCGCCGATGGACTTCAGGGACACTGTGCTGAGTGACCTGTTCAGTTGTGACCTTAAAGAAATGCTGGCTGTCGGGTTTTTGGTCACATACTCGAGGGGATCAATCTATGGGAGGAGTGTGGGTGATGGGACTGAACTTTGTGGAAGGCTGAAGGGTGGCTGTGGATTGTTCTGTGTTCATCTGTTATTTTCGGAGCTTTTTTGTTATGTTTTTCGTATTTCACAGGAAGAAGTGCACCTGCTTACAACGGAGCCATCAATCCCAGGCTGTTCATGATGAGCACTGTATGGCCAACAGTGTCACGGGCCGCTGCCTGATATGAAAAACAAAGATGCTCGGCCACAGCCTCGCAACACGGCGCCACCCGCACGGGAGGCAGAGTCCTTTTCACAGACTGGAATATCCTCTTGTGTCCTCAAATGAGTCTGCATCAATGCACCAGTGAGGTGACAGGTACGGAAAGAAAATGGCATCTTCAAGCTGGACCAGAGTGTTTAGTTTTGTCATGTTTGGCTTATATGACTTGTGGTTTATGATTCGAAAACATTCAAATAAACGTGTAGACACAAACTTGTATGCATTCATTTTAACGCAAAACAAAGATAGGTTTGATTTCCGCTGACTACATAGCTTTCAAAATGATGTTTTGCAGGACACACTTCTTGCAGTGTGCTACTGCTCTTTGCTTTGGCATGGACGGCATTCATAAAGCTTTTTCTGAGATTCTCAAAAGACACAGTGATTGTTGCACAAAGGACCGGTTCATTGTGTGAAAACTAGTTGCCAACATCCCACCACAAAATCCAGATTCCACACACTGCGTAGTTTCCTGCCATGTAGCCTTTTCTTTCAAATAATCCTGATATCTAAAAACAGGCCTTCCTCCTCTTCGGAGGCACCCCAAGCATGAGCACATTAGATGGTGCCCGGCTGCACCGAGGAGGGTGTGTGCCAATGGCCTCATGTGATGCATGGTGGCAGCACCCATGGAAAGGGCTACCAGCGCATAGCTGCTTCAGTCCCATTGGGATTTGCAAGGTGGCCCACCTGTGCCACGACCTTCACCTGGGACCAGGGCTGCTGTGCCCCATGCCACCCATGTCTGGAGGGCATGCACTACCCAAGCCTTTCACTTTTGTGTTTTCAGGCATGGCACCAGGTCGCACGGCCGGCGTGACGGGGACCCAGCCTCTTCACCTCCACAGGATGATGTGTGGGTGTCATGATGAGGGCACTGTCAAGATGAGGGCAGTGTCAAGGAAAGGCCTGTAGCAAGTTCATTTTTAATCTAGTAATTTCAGCTTGTGATCAGTGGCACCTTTGCATCAAAAAGTAAAAGGGTACTTTTTTTTTTCTTTTTTATAGTACCGTTCAACTCTGATCCACTTCCGCATTTTTTTTCACAGCACATTCCCAGAGGACGAGGGAGAGACCTCCCTTAGACCTAGAGAAGTAGCGGCACCTGGGGTGGTCCGAGGTCCTAGTCCAACCAACGGATCCAGCTCTGGTGGTTCCAGAATCACACGGCGAGGCAGCAGAGAACAATACAAGCGTAATTTCGCCTTTTCCTCCTCAGCCCGGCATTACAAGTATGGAAGGACTGGCGGGTTTTACCACAGGCCGCAGGGTGGACTTTATGGCACGTGGTCCGCTGCCCATGGACACTTGTCATTTTTCTCTCAAACGCAGGTGCCAATTCGTCTCTGCGTGCTGAGCACATCAGGGCTCTTTACAGCGGGAATGCATTGGGTAAAGATGTGTAGTCAGCAGGAATGCTGAGTGGCCTCTCAGAAAAGAGACTTTTAAAAAAGCTGGTGCCTTTGAATCGCTCCAGCCCCTCCGACCTTTCAAACCCAGGCCCCTTAAGCCAGCCGAGCCGCTTATATTATTTTTTAGGTTGAGCCTGGGCAGCACATGCGCTGCAGCATGCTGTATTGGAGTATGGAATAGAAGCTCCGCCCATATTTGTCATTGGCTTGTGTCATTGCCCTTTGTGAATGCTGGCTTCTGATTCGTTGATAGGCTTGTTAGTCCCTCCTTAGTACCGCCCTGTCTTCATTTGTAACCTCCCATGAGGATTGGCCCTTTTACTTCGGTTGCTACACAGAACGTCTTTTTTTAGTCTGTAAGCACTATTTTCTTTAACGAGTTTCTCCTACTGCTGGCACGACATGCTTTCCTGCAACATTCAGCACGCCATGCATGCTTTCACTTTCGGAGCAGGCCGGTACAATGGCGGCCGCTTCTTTGAATAGGTCTGGCATTTACAAGAGTTAGAGCTACTGGCATTGTAAATGACCATGCCTTTCATTTATGTGTTAAATATCAAAACAGAAAAATAAAAGGCATTGTCATTTACAATGCGAATAGCTTAAACTCTCGCAAATGTGAGACCTTTTGAATTGCAAACGCTTGTTCTTTTATGGGAGAGGGGTCTCGTCGATGCCCGCAGCAGCTTAACTCAGATGTAACTGTGTGGGTGTCGGGCTTTATGCCAGGTTGGAAGAGGGCCTCTGTCCTCTACACTGGACACACAAGGGGGGGGGGGGGTCGCACTGCCACGTTTAAAAGATGTGAACGGGGCCACTGGAGAACCGATCCTCAAACCTAAAGAGATGTGAAAACACAAATTGGCAACACACCACACTCCCCGCCATGTACATTCATTCAGAATGATGCAGTAGCTGCGATCCGCGCCGGAGGGGCAGAAGCGCATAGTGTGAGATGGGCAGACGGCCCAGCCTGGCCACCAGGGACAGACAAAGCAGGAAGCCTAGGGTGATGGTACACTTCTTCATAGAGCCCGCACAGCTGCAACCAGGGGCAGATTCCAAGCTCAGACATGAAGGGGCTTGCAGGGAGACGGATGGGGGGGGATCAGCAGCCACTGTGACAAGCACTTTAGCACTATTATAATAAACAAGTTCCTTTAGAGCGAGCACCAAATTTGAGCCTGTGGTTTCCAGTGCTCAGCACCGGCACTTGATTGTCAACACCAGCTCTTATGACAGTCTGCCACATAGTGGTGCGGTTTGTCATATTTAGAATAGAGGACAATACCAGTTGTTTATTAATTCAAAATACACTAAAAATGACGCCTAAGCCATTCTTATAGCTTTGGGGACCTGGAATGGTCTGTATTGTCACACTTGTAGGAGTGTGAGGCTTAGTAGTGGTTTTGGTTCGGGCATTAGCAGCGCTGCCAGGGACAATGGGTGGTGCAAGCTGTAGTGGCCTCCTGACAAGGGCACTGCCACTTTTTTTTTACAAATTATGCACTGAGGAGACCTGAACCTACTCTCTGCGGAAGTGGTTATCCTTCACTAGCACTCACCGGGAATGGCTACGGTGAAGTTACGGTGAAGTCAGCAACAGAACACTAAAGCTTTCATGGTGACATTGTGATCAGATAATAAATGACGTATTTCGAGGCCCCTGAAAGAGACTGTCCTCAACAACCAAAGGCTTTTTAGATGCCTTGAAGCCAGGGCAGAGACGCCCCTTATGATGACCCCATGCAGACGCTACCGAAGATCGGCCCTCAAGAGGGACACACAGACAAAGGAGCATGCGGAGGCTCATCTATACAGAAGCCCTGGCCTTCATGAGGGTACAGACGAAATCCCTTCAAGAAAACTCTGGCTTTACATCTATGGATGGGAAAGCCTGGGGCTGCAAGTGTGCTCTGTAATGACAGGATGTGTCAAGACAAGAACTCTGCTGGCTACAGCCATCAGGCAAGGCTTTGGCATATACACGTTCGCAGGTATGAAGTCCAAGACCCCCTGGGAAGCGGATATGAAGCAGGAACCTAATAGGAATGGTGGGAAGACTTATATGTGTAAGTCTGACAGAGAGCAACCACTGAACATTTCTTTTAACCAGAGATGCCTCACCCTTCAGAACTACCTGGCTAGCCTTTACACCTTGAAGGGAGACAAGTTTCTTCATCATGAAGGCTAGTTTCAGTACTCTCAGATCACTCTCTTCAACTTCTGGTTCCTAGGAGGCTGCCTTCAATTTACTGGCCGGGTTCATTACC
Organism: Calotriton arnoldi; assembly: GCA_963921515.1. Taxonomy (NCBI): domain Eukaryota; kingdom Metazoa; phylum Chordata; class Amphibia; order Caudata; family Salamandridae; genus Calotriton; species Calotriton arnoldi. The sequence continues at coordinate 165,503 of CAWUFW010006325.1, read as the reverse complement.
TCCATGTTGGGGTGATATGTCCCATTCCCATGGAGGGTGGTTGGCTCTGTTCCTTGTCTTGGGCATCAGAGGTACCCCATTTTCATGCAGACTCATCACCACTACTAAATGGTTCATGCATGAGTCGAACATTAAAAATCCAAGAGAAAGCAAAGAGCCTCAAAGGTGGTTTAGGACTTGCAAAGGGCTTCACAGCCATATCTTCGTAATGCAGAAGTGGAAAAAAATCACTTCCACATCTTGGTTCGGGACTCCTGTACGATAATGCTTTCGATGCAAGGGAAGTCTTTAATGTAAAGCATGCCCATTGTCTAGAACAGGTCCAGGAGAACGGATCCACACCCCATTTTCAGGATATTCACATAAGGTACATTTCAATAGAATGAATCTAAATGGAACTTATTTACACCAAGTGTTAATTCGGAAAATCTAGCATGGATCCAACCCAACCCTATGTCTAAAGACACTTCTCTTGGAATGGTAGCGGACCATGAGAATGATCACCAGCTCCCAGGGATCGCTCAACACTGGCTTCAAATTGCCTTCCTCGTCACCAGTGCTCAATAGGCTGACACGAACGAGCCCGAGCGCGCCAGTCTTCTAGGCACTGACGGACATGAAGCTTCTATTTATGTCCTCCACTCGAATTATAAAACATATAGGAGCAGCTGGATTTCAACTGTCCAGGGACTGTTTGTCAAACATTCTCCAAGCATCCACAGATCCAGGTTATGATCGAGGCTGAATCTTGCTGACAGGAGGCGCAGCAAGTGTCTGGAAGCTGCCCCACTCATGAATCTGTTCTTTTAAAATGCAATCCAATAATTGACTCTGCTTCTTCCTTGATTGCCCAACACTCTAAAAGACTATTGGTAAAAAGGCAAACATTGCAAATGAAAAAATATCGTTAAAAAAAAAATACAGCTAAAAGCTATAACCAAACAAATGCCAAGTGTTTCAGAGAAAAAGTGTTAAAGGCAAGAATAAGAGTAAAATTCTTGAACACGACTTAACGATGAGCAGCAAAACCTATGACGCCCTAAGGCAACATATTGAAGGAACAAGATATTTTCAAGCCTTGTGCTTGTACTACTGACAGTACTTTAACTTTAGGGAACCTTGTGGTAGAGTTGCCCACTGTAGAAGAAATATGGAATGAAATGAAAAAATACAGATTTATTTTTCCAGTGACCTCCTCTGATAAAGAGAAATGAGAATTCAAGAGGCAGGATCTTTAGCAATGCACTGATAGCAATCCACCAACACAAGATCATAAAGGGGCCTTCGGGACTTAGACCACTAAAATATTAGAAAATTAAACTGTGGCAAGGCTCAATCCAAAGTTCAACAAAGTCCCCTCCAGGGTCTGGACCATTAGACTGTCCTGTGCGGCGGTGGTTAACACCACTCGGGTGAGACAACAGCAGCAAGAAGTACATTTCATGCATTGTTGGAGCATGGCCACCCACTCCTAACCGGTCGTCCACCCAAGAAGCCGCCTGTGTCCCCCTGTAACTTAATTCCATCTCTGGATCATTGAGATCTTTGCACAATACACAACTTCAACACTCAACTAAAAACACTTTTCCTCTCTTTAGCTCAGTTCCTTTATCTAGCTTAAGACCAGTATTAGGACAATTACTTTACACCACCACAGCACAGCTGAAGGAGGACACAACATTTGAGAACAGGCAGTGGCAAAGCCAAAGGACCGCGCTTTTTGGGCCGATTAGTTTTTCCAATTGTTTTGGAGATGCTGTACAGCATCCCTAAATGCTGTTCAGCATGGCTAAGGGGATTGGGGGCACTATGACGCGGTAGCTGCAGCAGCCGCATTTTGTAGGCATGCGCCTACAAAATGACACAGGCGCCTTTTTGTCTTTATTTACGGTCAGAGTAGGATCAGAATTTTTTTTTTTTACAAAGGCACTACAAAAGTGTAGGTTTTTAAAGCGGTTGGGGAAAGCAACACGGAGGGTGTTGGTGGTGAAGCAGAAGCAATACAGAGGGAGAAGCACAGGACACTGGCGAGAGAGCAGCATGAAGGGCAAGTGGTGAAAGAAAAGCGCGCAGGCGAGAGAGCAACATAGAGGGGGAGAAGGACACAGGCGATACAGAGCAGCGTGAATGGGGGAGAGAAGCAAACAAGGGAGTCTGCTGGGAGACGTGTGAACTCATGGCGTACTTAAACAAAAAGAAAAAAAAGCGTCTTTTCCCAAAAGTGAGTAGTGGAAGGACACAAGTAAAGAGGTGATGCTCCAGGGAAGGGACAGGCACAAGACGGACAATGCAAGCCATCAAATGAGAAGCAAGCAAAAGATAGTATCCCAGCAAAGCCAACCAACAGTATGTGAGGTGCACTACTGTGCACCCACTGGAATCTAACAATGGGTCTTTCACAAACAAGCAGGCGTGTAGTGCATGGTAGACAATACCAAAAAAGCAATAAAAGGAGCAGGGTACGGCTGGTAAAGAAAAGGAGGCATATAGTAATGGACCAAATTTGGTAAGTTTGATAAGTTCAACATCTTTCTACAGACACCGCTGCAGGTGTTAACAGTGATAACAACTGTACATCCAAGGTTATACCGTTGATGCTGCCCTAAAATTTATATCATGAGTACTCATTTGAGAGTTTACAGGATTAAATCTCCCCACAGATACATAGCTTAGCATGCATTCTGAAAACTTAATAGTTACAAAATGTTGACAGTCTCCAAGAAAAACACATTTATTTGAAACCACTCATATTCTGAAGGATGGAATGAACCATGATCTCACCGTGGTGATGCAGGACATCTCCTTGTTGAGCAACCAGGGAAGGGAAAGCTGGCCCTCTCCTCGGTAGCAGGTCTGGATTCGCTCCCTAATCCGGTTGTTTATCTCACTAAGTGTGAAAAGGCAGAGCACTGACTCACGGGGTGGGTTGGAGCGGTTCTTTTGACCCTGGGAGAAAATGGTGAAAAGCACATCCTCATCCTCGGAGATGCCGAGCGACTCTGCAAGGTGCTTCCCGGGCTTGCTCAGGTAGGCACTCTGAATCAGCCGATACTCCACACCATCCTTAGTGCAGCCAATGGGGAACTCCACATAGGAATAGAACTCCCGGTCTCCCGAGCACATGCGCACAATCTTGGAAGTGAAGAACTTCTCTCCGGTGGAGTCCAGCAGCGTCTGCTGTGTATCCAGCTGCAAGGTGAGGAAATAGACAAACTGCTTACTGACAAAACCATAAACATAGTAGATGTCAAAGGCTGGGTAGAGGGAAAGTGTATCAGAGGGGATCCTGATCTGGGAGGAGACAAACTCATCCTGGTACACCAGACTGAACATCTCCACGCTCTCCTCATCCTTGATCAGCTTGCGGCTGGACAAGGTGGGGAAGTACTCAGACTTGCCGTCGGTGGAAGTGCCGATGAAGAGCTTGCTGAGATCTTCCCCTTGCTCCACTATTACCCCAGCCATGGTGTCGGGCTCCTTGACTCCGGACAGGTAGTGCTCCTTACGATGGTGGGGCTCCCCTAGCTTAAAGAGGTTATCCAGCTGGAGAAACTGACAGATCCCTTGCCAGATGCTGCCGCAGGCCACTAGCCGCTTCCCGGTGTAGTCGATCAGAAGCAGCTTGTTCACATTATCAGCTGGTGAGAGTTTGTGGGCACAAACGCGCACGCTGGGTGGTGGGTAGCAGCCAGCATTGTCCTCGATGGGACCCGTCATGTGAGCCCTCATCTCTGTCAGGTTGGAGGACAGCTGGTAAATCCAGTTCACTGCTCCCACGTACACTTCGCCTGTTTCCCTGTGCACTGCCAGGTGGGTCAGTGTGGTCTCTGACACGACAAATGTCCGGAAGCCAGTGTTGCCACTGGCTGTGACATCATTCAAGAGAAGGAGTGCAGCAGTCATGAGGATCCCAGGGATCCTAACTTGAAATTTGGTCTCCATGTTTTAACAAGCAAGCACCTACTCCGGTACTCAGCTGCCAACGACAGCACTTGGAGTCCGAAGTAAACAGGCAGGTCCAATTCCAGTGCCCTCCACATTCAGATTGTTAGCACCTAAAAGGAAGAAAGAAGATGAACATTAGCCTTTGGTTCTCAATGGTGCAAACAAACAGCCAAAAGACAGTGGAGTTGGGGGGAAAAGTGATCCATGATGGAATCAAAAGGTACAGCAAAATGAGGGCACATAGAGCAACACGCATCTATGGGGACACACTCAGTAGACACTACAATATCAGAAACGACATGTGGGCTTGCCGCCCTCGTGTTGCATGGTCAGCCAGAGCGTCCTTAATGCACATCCAAGTCATTCCCTCGTTTTTACTGTAGGGTTCTCAGTGCAAAAATTTCTAAGAAACACTAAATCCTCTCACACACGGCTTGATAGTAGAGCAGTGAAGACTGATGGAATATTTTGCACAAAGCTCATACTCAAACTACATTACAGCCTAGTACTTACGTATCATTGAACATTTCAACATCAGTTAAATTTCAAACGGATGCACTTCATTGCATGTGAAGAAGTTGATATTCTACTACAAGACTCCCGGTGCCCGGTCCATGAACCAAGAAAGATCACATGGACGAAAGATCATTCTTCACTTTAGCCACTAGGGAATGAAACAAACTATGACAGCACCAGCACAGAGAGAAACCATCTCTCTATCAGAAAAGGCATGTCTACACTGTGAAGATACCTGCTGGACTCAGTCTGCAATCTCTCATCAACTCACTGACACCTCCAAATACTAAGCAGGAACCATCCAGTAAACACGGCTGCTTCACATACCTACTATGATGAGGGTGTCTGTGTGTACCACCTTTTATCAGTCTCTTTCAATCTGCTACCTGCATCACTGATCGTATAATATATGTTACCCAGTGGCGTTTGCAACTGGGAAATTCTAGTTATGATCATGTTTCCACAGGAAATGCATTTTTGTGTTGCTAATAACTTTGGCGCCGTTTGACGAATCTGTACTAAACTTTACAAAAAGTGGTCTTTTTTGCCTAGTTTGCGCATGGAAAATTTCAGGGTGATCCATCAAGCAGGGGCCAAGAAAAGAAGGGAGGATTCAAAACACGTTTCCCCATTCATTTTCCCATAGGAACTTTAGACACACATGCAACCTAAACCGCTGAACAGATTTACACCAAGTTTGACAGAAAGCTAGATCTAGGTCCAGAAAGAGTGCTTTCCGTGATTTGATGTAAATCCGTTCAGTGGTTTTAGAGTAATTAATGCTCAAAAACTTTGTATGTCTAGGGATGCGGAGGCACCGCAGATGCTGACAGATCTCAAACTGAGATCTGATTGGCTCCCACCAACTCAAACAGGAAGTGGTGGCAGCCATCTTAGGAAACAGGACTTTGTCCCGAGTCCTAAAAAAAAAAAAAAAAAGACAAGTGGGCAGGGTGGGAATACCTTGACCCTCTTAAACCTGGTGGTGGGGTCCCAGAGGGACCCCGCTTGGCGCCAAAAACGTTTTGGTAACTATAAATCACGCCCTCGCCATGCACTGCTAACTACCCTAGATATATCACTCATGACATATTCTGTGACATCATTGATATCACTGCAACATTTGCAGTGTAATTATCGATGAGAAAACTGTGCATGGCGGTGGCGCAAGTTATAGTTACCTTACAGCATGAGTATTAGTTACTTGAGATGACTATAAGTGCTGAATTTCTATGATTTTGTGTGTGTAAAATCTGAACCCAACTAATGTCCCTGTAACCTTGTTTTTTTCTGTGAAAATAAATATACACACTGCTCTGGAACAGAACTATTCTTGGGACTACAGAACGTCAGCATGTAGGGACTGAGTCGCCATACCACCTCAGTATCTATGAGCCAGATTTCGACTACCTATAGTACCTCACTTGCCCTTCTAACCTTACCAGAGAAACAAGTGAATTGGATCCCCAGAACACAACATTCTCGACCCTCTCGGGGTTCGCGGTAACAGGACACACCCTTTCGCTCTCGTACTCATCCACAATAATATAAACAAGAGACACGAAGGAAGTTTAGAATATTTATTCAAATTATTTTGTCCTTAAATGCAGTATTCGTGCCACAATTAGAAAACAAATGCATACTATAAACACTGTTAGCATAGTCAATAAACCATACATCATAAAAAGCCCGTCATATTATAAGATAGAATATCCTAACCACCCTCCCTTTTACTGAATCTAAATGATTAGATCTCAAATATCTCTGGGATTAGTGGTGGACCTTGTACCTTAGCGTGCACAGATGGACAGTCTACATCTCAGATGACATAGCAATCTCATCTCAGCACCCTCACTCAGTGTGTTTTTTCTCAAACTCTTGCGCTCAGTTATATGGCAAAGCGTGTGTGCTCACAAACTGCAGCTGCGTTCTTGTGTTATGTCTCGATGCTAGTGTCTGACCTGAGAGAATAACAAGGGGCACTGTTGTTTGACCTCGTCTAGCGTGCTCAGACTAAATCCTAGGAAAATAACAGATCACGAAAACATATGCAGGTTTCGTGTGAAAGTACAATGTGGCACGAAGCAAATGTGTCTACATAGAAACGTGTGCAAAAGAAAATGCGGCCTACAATGTGCACACCTAGGTGAACATAGGAAAAACCACAAAGGGCCATGCGGGAAACACATGACAATATATCTACATATATATTTAGATGTGCGTGTATGTCTGTATACATGTACATATATATTTCTCAGTTATTAAAATAAAGGGGAAAAAACACCTTCCGCCTCTGCCTACACGGACGCATTCTGAACCTTTCCCACTACCATGGACTCCCAACCATCCTTCAAAACTCTTTCCTCCTCCTATCCAATTCATCCAACTAACAGGTGCACATGTCCACCACTCCCAATAACTTCTCACATCTTCCCTTTACTAATCCACCTCAGTTAATCAAACCCTTTTCAAAATACTATAAAGCACATGGGATCGCATGAGCACAAACCTAACAAACTTACTATAACAAATCTTAAAAGACTAAAGGAAGTATATATATTACTAATCTACTACTTGCTTACATCTAACCTTTGGTTCTAGAGTACTATGGTACTCGCCCCAATGCGCATCAAAGTCTCACCAGGAGTAGTAAGTTCTATATAAATGCAATTTACAAATACTAGTAAGTAGGCATTTGCATATTGGGAGCAGTTCTTGCACACATTCTGTATGACACTCCACTTGTAACTGGGCAGCTCCAGACAAAGCGTACTGTGCCTTGCATCACAGAGCAAACAATTGGAGAACACATCTGAGTAACAAGATTGCTCGGCCCTTACTCTTACCTACTATGTGTGATTCATACGCACATTTAGTCCCAAACAAGGACATGGTGTGTGCAGCAGACTCATGGTGGCCCATGTCACCGAAAGAGCATTAACTGAAAACATGCTTGATTCAGACACTTGCATATACTGCTCTGTGCATGGCAGGCCCTTAAGAGCACTGCGTATTCAGATGTGAATTGTATACAAATGTTCACAACACAGAAGATGCTATTTCATTAGGTACTCTTAAAGGACAGGGTTTGCTGATGGATGCAATCTTGGTGACAAAGCTTGGAGCGACCTTCCCCTGCACGTCAGGATCGCTTCATTGTCCGGGAATTCAGGAAAGGACTCAAGACCTGGCTGTTCTAATGATGGATCTCCTTGAAGCAGCTAGCATCTCCAGCGCCTTGAGACCCTCCCACGTGATATGCAGCACTTTATAAACCCGGATTGATCTCTTGCGGCTTCGACCTCTCATGAGCGAAGACCGAACTCTGCAAACCATTTATGAATACCACCAACGTCTTTTCAGCCGATGGGCATGGCACACATTGGGCCCCTCTTTGATCAGGGTTCGTGCGAGGCCACCACAGCATTGGGCTATCACGGCTGTTTACAACTCACGGGTAAACTAATAGTGCTGTCCTCAAGACTTCCCATGACACCAAGGACACCATGAAACCTTGGGGTACTGCAACTTCTGTAGACAAAGGGCAGTCTCTCCACAGAACGCCAGGGTGAGCCCCGCAGTGTGGGGGGGGAGCAGGGATGCAACACTGGGGAATCCGACCGAACCAGAGGATGTTCTGAAGACCAGAGAACCTCAGGCTAAATCTTGTAAGTATTACAGGCTGTAGAGGTCTGCTTAAGGCGCAAGAGCTTTCCAGTCACTAATGTGTGGACGAAAACACCCAGCAGCCAAGCCCCGTGCAGCCTCAGGCCTAGACGGAAGTCCTCGTGCAGCCTCATGCCTAGAGGGAAGTCCCTGTGCAGCCTCACGCCTAGAGGTGCCTCATGCCTAGAGGCGTGTCCCTGTGAAGCCTCACCCTAGAGGCGTGTCTCCGCACAGCCTCACGCCTAGATGGAAGCCCCCGTGCAGCCTCACGTCAAGAGGTGCCTCATGCCTAGAGGCTGTCCCTCGCAGCGCCTCACGCCTAGAGGCGTGTCCCTGTGAAGCCTCACCCTAGAGGCATGTCTCCGCACAGTCTCACGCCTAGAAGGAAGCCCCCGTGCAGCCTCACGCCTAGAGGGAAGTCCCCGTGCAGCCTCATGCCTAGAGGGAAGTCCTCGTGCAGCCTCATGCCTAGAGGGAAGTCCCTGTGCAACCTCACGCCTAGAGGTGCCTCATGCCTAGAGGCGTGTCCCTGTGAAGCCTCACCCTAGAGGCGTGTCTCTGCACAGCCTCACGCCTAGAGGGAAGCCCCCGTGCAGCCTCACGTCAAGAGGTGCCTCATGCCTAGAGGCTGTCCACCGCAGCGCCTCACACCTAGAGGCGTGTCCCTGTGAAGCCTCACCCTAGAGGCATGTCTCCGCACAGCCTCACGCCTAGAGGGAAGCCCCCGTGCAGCCTCACGCCTAGAGGGAAGTCCCCGTGCAGCCTCACGCCTAGAGGGACGTCCTCGTGCAGCCTCATGCCTAGAGAGAAGTCCCTGTGCAGCCTCACGTCAAGAGGTGCCTCATGCCTAGAGGCTGTCCACCGCAGCGCCTCACACCTAGAGGCGTGTCCCTGTGAAGCCTCACCCTAGAGGCATGTCTCCGCACAGCCTCACGCCTAGAGGGAAGCCCCCGTGCAGCCTCACGCCTAGAGGGAAGTCCCCGTGCAGCCTCACGCCTAGAGGGACGTCCTCGTGCAGCCTCATGCCTAGAGGGAAGTCCCTGTGCAGCCTCACGCCTAGAGGTGCCTCATGCCTAGAGGCGTGTCCCTGTGAAGCCTCACCCTAGAGGCGTGTCTCCGCACAGCCTCACGCCTAGAGGGAAGCCCCCGTGCAGCCTCACGCCTAGAGGGAAGTCCCCGTGCAGCCTCACGCCTAGAGGGAAGTCCCTGTGCAGCCTCACCCTAGAGGCATGTCTCCGCACAGCCTCACGCCTAGAGGGACGTCCCCGTGCAGCCTCACGCCTAGAGGGAAGTCCCTGTGCAGCCTCACCCTAGAGGCTGTCCCCCGCAGCGCCTCACGCCTAGAGGAGTGTCCCTGTGAAGCCTCACCGTAGAGGCATGTCTCCGCACAGCCTCACGCCTAGAGGGAAGCCCCCGTGCAGCCTCACGCCTAGAGGGAAGTCCCCGTGCAGCCTCACGCTTAGAGGGACGTCCCCGTGCAGCCTCACGCCTAGAGGGAAGTCCCTGTGCAGCCTCACCCTAGAGGCATGTCTCCGCACAGCCTCACGCCTAGAGGGAAGCCCCCATGCAGCCTCACGCCTAGAGGGAAGTCCCCGTGCAGCCTCACTCCTAGAGGGACGTCCTCGTGCAGCCTCATGCCTAGAGGGAAGTCCCTGTGCAGCCTCACGCCTAGAGGTGCCTAAGCCTAGAGGCGTGTCCCTGTGAAGCCTCACCCTAGAGGCGTGTCTCCGCACAGCCTCACGCCTAGAGGGAAGCCCCCGTGCAGCCTCACGTCAAGAGGTGCCTCATGCCTAGAGGCTTTCCCCCGCAGCGCCTCACGCCTAGGGGCGTGTCCCCGCGAAGCCTCATGCCTAGAAGCATGTCCCCGCGAAGCCTCACGCCAAGAGGGATGTACTTCCCCATGTTTGAGATCAGCTGGACTCTCACGAGGTGAATGAAGCAGAAGGAGGTGCGACCATCAACATCCTGAACATCTGCATGAACCCAAAACATTGAGCGCTGCTTCAGGGGACGAACCCTGGTGTTCAGCGGTGTTGTTACCCAGTTTGCCAGAGGTATAGTGGGCAATATGTAGATTACTCCTCGTATAGCATCATCCGTTTGTAATTAGCTTGGGGCCTGGCACCAGGAGAGGCCGATAGGCTCGTCTGAAGAGGGTGGCCTTGGCTGTTCGTTCTCAGCTCCCCTTGAGGTACGATGGCGGCTGAGGGGGCTACGGGTGAGGGCGGAGATAAAGGTACCACACCTATACCTCCGTCTTCTCTGTGGACTTTGCCCATGAATCGGCCATCTCCGGCCCGTACCAGCTCCCAGTTTTCTTTTTGTTTGTTTTTTTATCAGTTACATATAGCGCGAGCTCGACCCGAAGGTATCAGAGCGCTTTACATGGGCACCAGTTACATTACACAAGGACACATTCATTTGGTAGGCACAGAGCGAATAAACAATGTGGCCAGAATCACAGGATGTTGAGCCGACGCCGAAACTCGAACCTGGTTCCCCAGCTCCTAAGTCAGCAGCTCTGGCCGTCATACCCCGCTCTTCGTGACCAGTCCCCGTCTGATGCAGCTGTACTGACAACCTGCTCACCGGCTCGTCAACCAGCTCCACTGCAAGCAAGACGGAGGAACAAAACAGAAGGAAATGCAAAAAAAATAAAATCAGTAGCAGAACAAACCCGGCCTTCTGTTTCCAATTACTCTCGGAGGAGACAGAGCGTGTCACTGCAAAGTTCACGCACCGAGCTGAAGTCAGCCAGAAAATACAGGCGAAAATTCACCCGGAGCCCGGGGCAGCGTTTATTCGGCTAAATCTGTTCAACTTTTAACCCCGAAGAGGAGCGGCACTCCGAGGGGGAAGGGGGTGATGCGAGGTGCTTCTGTACCGTCAAGTGGGGGCCAGGGAATGTTAGGGCTGAAAGCCTCGAACTGGCACTTCGGGGACAGTCCCGGATGTTGGGGGGGGGCGGGTGCCTGATGTGGGGGGGGCGGGTGTATGGGTGCAGACTAGAAGCAGCCATGGAGAGGAGATCCATAACACAAGTAGGGCATCGGAGACATTCAAAGTCGTCTCTCAAAGAGGACTTCCTTGCTTTAGAAGGATTTGCTCGGAGAAGATTATGAAGACAAAACATGAATCTGGTTACATAACGGGCGCCTCCGTGTGTTTATTCTTTTTTAGTGGCGCTCCCAAAAGCCACCCAACAACTTGAAAGCTTTCTGGGCACGAGCATAAAACATACATCATAAATAATAATAATAATAAAGGACTAAAAAGATGAGCCCCACATGATGTCACGCGCAGTAAAACAGATGCGAAAAATTAGGTCTCACTCGTTCTAGATCGGTTTAAAATTTTAGCAGCTAGACAGACTGCTGATGGACAGAAGGATGGACGCTCCTCGCCTTGAGGCACGGGAATTTGGAGGTACTAACCCCCTTGCCGGTTCTTACATTTTGGGGTCTGGTTGTTTAGTGGACTAATGCGTCCACTGTAGGGTCTGTGTTTGACCTCAGTCACAGGTTCAGATCCCGGCGGGTTCACTCAGCCTTTCATCTTTCTGAGGTCGATAAAATGAGTACCATTGAGCTGGGTAACAATACACACCCATTATTCAGCGCCAAGATACCCTTCTGGGTGATCCTGCGCTTTAGAAATACACACATGTTACGCCACAAGGAGAGTGCCTGTCCAAAGGGCGCCTCCTCCCAGGCTTCTAACCACTGTCGCTCAAGGGTGATTGAATTCGGTTCGGTCTTTGGCAATCGGATAAGGAAAACAGAACAGGCCCTTAACTTTGAGTAAAGTGCTTGTGCCGAGTGCACAGAACCTGGAAACAGCATGAAAGACGGTACGTGTACTCCCAGCGCAGAGGGTCCCCAGTCCATCAAAGCCAAGCACGTGTGAGGCGCAGTTTCATCCAGGGAGCCCACGGGTCTGTGGGCTTCTTCACAGTATGGGGAACGGATGCACTCATTATAAAAGTTTAAACCCCCTCCCCCACCCCCCCAGGTCTGCTCCCTTCTGGGCGTCCTCACAGCTGTGCATCAGTTCAGAAACCATGTGGGCGCAGAACGGACCGAGACAAGGGTGAGACCACCATAAAACGCTGGCCGCGGTCCTCGGGCGAATCACGACTCGGATGCACGGACTGGCCACACTCTCTAGCTGGGCCTCATTCTGAGAGCAGCCGGAGGGGCTTGGACTAGTAATGGGGGATTTATCAGGTCTGAGTGGCAGTGCGCACAAAGCAGGGGTGGTGCTGGCCAGGCCGAGGTGCAATAGCAGACCTGGATGCGAGTACAGGCTGGGGGGACACTGCTAGGATTGTATTGTAATTGCATTTATATTGCCACTTATTACCCCTGGCGAGGTGTCAAAGCACTTTTTCGGCGAGTAGCACGCTACTCCAGAACCCATGAAGGATTAGTGGTGAATCAATATAGTGAACTATGAAACTAATTTGAGTGGTGGATATGTTAGTTATTTGGATTTAAGAGGGAAGGGTCTAGAATTACTATTTTGGGGGGAGATAAAGGGCAGGAGTATAGGGAAATATGAAATTAATTTGAGTGGTGGACATGCTATTCTGTTTTTTTTTTATTAAAAAGAAATAGTGGAGGGAAGAAGAGGAAAGGAGGGATAGAAGAGGAAAGGAGGGATAGAAGAGGAAAGGAGGGATAGAAGAAGGAATAACGTAGGGTCTCCACATGGACAGAGCCGAGCTGCATCTGAGGACTGAAATACGAGGGCGCGCAATAATGTCTGGCCTGGGGGCACAGAGATGGTGCAGGCCAGGCCTGAGGCCACTGGCTGAAGCGTGGGAAGGGGTACTTTAGGGAAGGCACAGGGGGGCACAAAGATGGTTCATGCCAGGCCTGAGACCACTGGCAGAAGCGTGGGAAGGGGTACTTAGGGAAGGCTGAGGGGGGAGGCACAAAGAAGCTGCAGGCCAGGCCTGAGACCACTGGCAGAAGCGTGGGAAGGGGTACTTTAGGGAAGGCACAGAGATGGTGCAGGCCAGGCCTGAGGCCACTGGCAGAAGCATGGGAAGGGGTACTTTAGGGAAGGCACAGGGGGGGCACAAAGATGGTTCATGCCAGGCCTGAGACCACTGGCACAAGCGTGGGAAGGGGTACCTTAGGGGAGGCACAAGGAGGGCACAGAGATGGTGGAGCCCAGGATTGAGGCGCACTGGCAGAAGTACTTAAGGGAAGGCAGGGGGTACATACATACTGCAGTGGGTTGCGGACAGTGGACGGGGGCTTAGGGTCTATTTGGCACAGGTCCGTATCCCTCACAGATCAGATATTCGCCCATATGACCGGAGCCCGGCCTTCCACTGCAGGCTGGGGGCTCACTCTCTGCGGTGATTAATGACTTACAGAAAGGGTCTGAGGTTTGACAAATCTGCCCACGGAGCCTTTCATCTCGTAGCCATATTATGGCCTCACCGGCTTCCTCTTTGGAGAGCTATATTTCACTGACATCCCACTCTCCTGACCCCCCCCCCCTTAATGAACAGGGGAAAGCAGAACCCATTCCATATTAGCAGCCCCAGCCCCCTCCATTCACAAGTTCTACAGCAATTTACCAAACCTGGGCTTTCAGGGTGACGGGTATGGATTTCTGCAGCAGCAGAGGGCTTGGCAACTGAAGGGAGCGAGCTGGGCTCCTTTAGAGAGAAGTACAGCACTGCCCTGCCGGGGCTCCGCTCACTGCCCTGCTGGGGCTCCGCTCACTGCCCTGCTGGGGCTCCGCTCACTGCCCTGCTGGGGCTCGACAGGAATGTCTTCACCTGGGGATCCGCTCACTGCCCTGCTGGGGCTCCGCTCACTGCCCTGCTGGGGTTCCACAGGAATATCTTCACCTGGGGATCCGCTCACCGCCCTGCTGGGGTTCCACAGGAATGTCTTCACCTGGGGATCCGCTCACTGCCCTGCTGGGGCTCCGCTCACTGCCCTGCTGGGGTTCCACAGGAATGTGTTCACCTGGGGATCCGCTCACTGCCCTGCTGGGGCTCCGCTCACTGCCCTGCTGGGGCTCCGCTCACTGCCCTGCTGGGGCTCCGCTCACTGTCCTGCTGGGCGGCTCTGCTCACTGCCCTGCTGGGCGGCTCTGCTCACTGCCCTGCTGGGGCTCTGCAGGAAATGTCCTCACCTGGAGTTCCGCTCACTGCCCCGCCGGGCGGCTCCGCTCACTGCCCCGCTGGGGATCCGCAGGAATGTCTTCACCTGAGGCTCCATTCACCACCCTCATGTAATCTGCAATAATGTCCTCATCGGGGCCTCTATTCGTTGCCCTGGTGTGGGCTGCAGGAATGTCCTCCCTTGGGGCTTCATTCATTCTACAGGTGTGGGCTGCAGGACTGTCTTCACCTAGAATTCCATTCACCGCCATGATGTAGTCTGTAGGAATGTCCTCACCGGGGCCTTTATTCGCTGCCCTGGTGTGGGCTGCAGGAATGACCTCACCAGGGCCTTTATTCGCTGCCCTGGTGTGGGCTGCAGGAATGACCTCACCAGGGCTTCTATTCGCTGCCCTCGTGTGGGCTGCAGGAATGTCTTCACCTAGGGCTCCATTCAAAGCCATGATGTAATCTGCAAGAATGTCCTCACCGGGGCCTCTATTGGCTGCTCTGGTGTGGCTGCAGGAATGTCCTCCCTTGGGGATTCACTCATTCTACTGGTGTGGGCTGCAGGAATGTCCTCAACTGAGGCCCCACTCACCGCCATGATGTAATCTGCAAGAATGTCCTCTCCGGGGTCTCCATTCGCTGCCCTGGTGTGGGCTGCAGGAATGACCTCCCTTGGGAGCTCCATCATCGCTTTGGTGTCAGCGGCTGGAATGTCCTTACCTGGGGCTCCATTCAATGCCCTGGTGTTGGCTTCAGGAATGTCCTGACCAGGGCCTCTATGAGCTGCTCTAGTGTGGGCTACAGGAATGCCCTCACTTGGGACCTCTATTCGCTGCCCTGGTGTGGGCTGCAGGAGTGTCCTTACTTGGGGCTTCACTCATTCTACTGGTGTGGGCTGCAGGAATATATTCACCTAGGGCTCCATTACTGCCACATTGTCATCTGCAGGAATGTCCTCACCGGGGCCCTCTAATCGCTGCTTTGGTGTGGGCTGCAGGAATGGACTCACTTGGGGCTTCAGCAGCAAGTGAGAGCCACATGGAGCAGGAGAAGCACACGAGTGAGAAAACAACTGGGAGCATCATGGAGTAGGGTGGGGGGAGGCACACAGGCAACAGAGAGCAACATGGAGTGCAGGGGGAGAGAAGTACAAGAGGGTGATAGCTGGAAAACACATGCACTCTGATGAAGTGCTTCACCCAAAAGAAAAAAGTTGAAAAGCAAGCAGTGAAGCATAGAAGGCAGCCAATGGTAAAGAGGCTATGCTCCATGGGAGGGATAAATAAGAGTCTGACAAGCTGGGACACAAATAAGAAGTAGGCAAATGAGTCACAGAAAAGCTAACCAAAGGTAAGCAATGGGTGGACTCCAAGCCCCTGTATGTGCTTGGTAATCCCACAATATGTATTTCACAGTCAGACAGCACTGCTATCTGGTAGGCTAGACCTAATTAATCATATCTTCAGAAGCCAGAACTTTAAAATGCTTGAGAGCTGAAATTCTCCTGTGAGAAATAAACTCCCTTCTGCCCCCCTCCCCACTTGATACCTCACCGTCTTCAGTCACCCATCTCCCCTATCTAATTAAATTATTCAGTTTTGAAATTTGCTCCTTTTGTACCCGACTTGGCCATTTCAAAGCCCATCAGTGAAGCAGAAACACCAAAAGACAGCCTCACGCAATGTGGGCAAGGATGTGGCAGGCAACACCCACTGATCCGAGCATTTCAAGAGTTTCGATCCATAGTAATTGATGAAAACTTAAACAATAAATTTCATGTAGTGCTCAGCAAAGCAAGGGACCTTTCAAAACCTCCAAAGTATGCTAGAGATGGGGGGCGGGGCAGATGCTGAATGCACTGCTGAAGCGAAATCAGGAGATTTGTTGAGAGCAACAAAGATTTGAAGATGTTTCAGTAGTAAATGGAAATAAGATAATAGCTTACTTTAATAATGAAAATTCAAAAGGTGCAGTAAAACTGCAACCTTGTTTGATCTAGGGAAGTCTGAATATTGACAGCAATAAAAACATCTGAAAATATCTGCAGTTAAACACCAAGGTAAAAGGAAGTAGGAAAATCAGAAGATTTTGATAACTGTAGAGAAATAAAAAGTTCAACAACAAAATGAAATGTATAGGCTTCAAGAGCCACAGAAACAGCAACAGATTTTATGAAGCATAGATAAATCCGAAGATTTCAAGACCTAAAGAGAAACTGACAGATTTCAAAATTCACAGAAAAATCAGGAGATTAAGAAAATACAGTCAAACTAATTCAATGCCACAGAGAAATCAGCAGATTTCAAGAGCGACAGAGAAGCCGGTCGATTTTTCAAGAACTATAGAGAAATGGACGTATTTTAAGAGCCATGAAACAAATGGACACATTTCAAGAGCCATAGAGAAAGTAATACATTTCAAGATGGCGAAATAAGGAGATTTCAAAGTTTCTACAGAAATTGACAGATTAAGACCCCAAGAAAGAATGGATTAGGAGCTATACACAAATAGATTTCAAGAACCAAATGGAAATCGGGAGCTTTCAAAAGTGATTGAAGATTCAGTTACAGAGCACTAGGGCTAGAATATTAAGGGTGTTCGAGGGAGGAGAAAATGGCATCAATTGAATATCTACAAGAGGATGCCAGACTGGAAGAAATTGTCTTTTTGCAAGGTGGAAGAGAACGCCTAAGTGGCACATTATAACTTTGGCTAGAACTCCAAAAGTCCTCGTACCGAAGCTGTAATTCAGAAAATTTAATGAACTATGGACAAATTCGAAGATTTCAAGGGCTCTATTGAAAGCGGGTGATTTCAAGACCATAGAGAAGTCAGGTTTTAAGAGCTATGGAAAATCAGTCTACTTCAATAGCAAGACAGAAATCAGTTGTTCAAGACCTAAAAGGAAATAGAAAGATGGACCGCTACAGGAAACAAGCACAGGCAAAGCCAATAGGTCTGGCTTGCATGTTTTAACACAAGCAAGCACATGCACGCACAAATGTGCATTTGTGCATTCCTGGGTTTCCATATATTAGCGTGTGATAGCCAGACCTTTTGAGTTTGCCAGTGCTTGTTATACATAGTAAAGATACAAGATGGTCACCATGTTAAATCTAAACGTGTTGGCCATCCTGGAATGGTAAAAAATGATAGTCTGCACAATACCATTCCAAGGTGTTTGCCACGTGGAGTCTAAACATGGAGGCAATCTAGGAATGGTATTGCAGACAGTGAATCATTGTTTTCCATTTCAAGATGGATGCAACATTGATTCTATAAGTGGCTGCCACCTTGAAATGTTAAAACAATACACTTTTTATAACAGTTCTAAGATGGCCACCATGTTCAGACTCCATCTTAGGGAGCTACACGCTGAAACGTTCACAAAAGCATCTCAACAATGAATGGCGGAGTAAAACACAACAAAATAGGCACGGTTTTACTAACGACTGGCCGTAAATTTTTTCAGATGTAAAATAGTAACTCTTGTATCCCAAAGGAGGTGGAAGGATAAACACAAATACCCAATAGCAAGGCAGTGAGACTAAAATACTCCTCTGGCTATTCCAAAATGTCAATGGCTGAAGAGCTCTGAGCCAAAGAACCACTGGCTGAGAGGCTGACCCAAAATCCACTAAATGTATATATATATTTTTTTTTTTAAACAAAAGGTTTTGGCTTACTTCAGATCTAGTTATGATGGCATTTCCCAGGTGACATAGCAAAAGAGTGATATTTCAAGAGTTATGGGAAAATAGCATCAACTTCTAGAAATTTTTGATAGATGTAAAATCAGACGATTTTGACAGCTAAAGGGAAACCAGAATATTTCAACAGATGTAAGGAAACCAGACAACTTTTGACAGCTAACAAAACGAGCTTTGGCAAAACTAGTAAGCATCAACTTTTAAAAGCAATGCAGACCTATTAATTTAAAAGGCTATTTTTGCCAATGCTAAACACCTGCAAAAAAAAAGTACAATGTACTAACGCATGCATCATGATACTATGATGTGCGTCATGACGTATATCATGCTTGCATCACCAAGCATGTGCACACATGACGCAATCTACTTTCTTTATTATTAAATTTGTTACAAGACGGCGGGCAGATGGCTATCTGGAAGAGGTAAATAAAAAAACAAATGAAATGTTCACAAAAGGGCTGTCCTAAGAAAGAAGCAGTCAATGGGATGTCAAAAAAAAGAAGAATTTAAAATATATTTAAAAAAAAACCAACAAACAATGCAACAGGCTGGTGGAAAAGCAACGAGGCGCCGGAGAAAGAAAAAAAAGAATGGGAGGGGCAAAGTAAACAATGGAATAGCTGTGGAGGTAGCAACATAAAAAGTGGGAGTCTGAGGAAAAGAAGCCGCAAAGGAAGGAGAGAGCAAGAACACATTTATTTTATTTACTGTGTTTTTCTATAGCGCTGCTTCATTAAATGGTATTATAGCACTTTACAATGCAACCACATTTACATAGTACAAGAACATAACACGAGCACAAGTAACATCGGAATATATTGATACAATAAACATAAAACAGAAGGGGGGATGGGAAGGGGTAAAAACTATCCACCATGCATTCCGATAGAGTGCCAGAAGAAAAGAAAACAGTAGTTTCCCAAATGCAAGTAGTGGGAGGGCACAAGTCATCCCATCAGAAGATAGTAGAAAAGAGATGGTCCAGAGGCAGGACGGACAAAGAATAGGGCGGAAAGCCATTGAATAAGAAGCAAGCACATGATGAGACAAACAAGTCATCCTGTCAGGAGCAAGGGCCTGACCCAATCCAATTAGATGTATATATCTGAATGTTCTTTAAGTAATAAATAGGTCTTCAACAACACATAGATAAAGCTGTACGTAGGGGAGACCTAAAAAGGAAGATTTCGAAATCAGGAGTTTTCCCAGCAGTTCTATGGGACTGAGAACCATCGGAAATACTGAAATGTTTATGTATCAAGAGCTATAGAGAAAACACTATATGGTTCGGCAGCTCCTGTAGCTACCGCCAGTCTCACATACCTCCTATGTGAGGCTGGCGGCTGTAGGCAAAATTTTAGATTGTTTTAGAGCATTGTAAGAACGCGGTGTACGACTACCAAGAACACACAAGGTTTTAAGAAGTATATTTTGAGATTTTTTTTGACTAGGCAATAGTGGAAGCAAGAAAGCAGTGCCCAGGAAAAGCTGTTAAAAATGCAGAATGGAGTCAAAGGAGCCGGGATGTTCACCTCTCTGGTTGCTGACGATTACGTATGTAATCAACAAACAAGATGTAACCCATTTAAAAAACATAAAAGCCCCAAAGGGGGGAATTATATAATGTTTTCAGGGCTCTGAGGTGCTCCTAAAATAGTTAATAAGTTGTAATAAAAAAAAATATCGAGTAGTTCAATTTATATTCAGTTGAGAAGATGACAAGTTCACCAATGAGTTGAAAAGTTCAAAATATGGAGAACATAGAACGTGCGTGTGCATGGCGGCGCGTGACTTCATGCATGCTGATCAATCCTGTAAGGCACAGTTACTCCAAGCAGGGACGCTTAGTATTCAACGATGTGTGTGCTGATGTCCGCTTGTACAGACTGCAAAATACAAACGTAAGTTTCAGTCGAGCAATGAGCAGATCTGCACCCTGGGCCTTCTTCAGGGTAAATGTGTTTTCAAACCATGCCGTACACTCAGTGTAGCAGAATGATTCACACGCAGCTGTGTCATCATAAACAGTGCAGCCTCACTTCCTGGAAGAGCCCCATTTCTCTGTAGCCAAGAGCCCCTTGAAGTGGGGCCGCAGACAGCGCTGCAGACAGGCGCTATGAGGCGCTCATGAACACACACAGATTCCGGTACAGGATATGGGCCACTTGGCGGCTATGCAGAAGATGTATGGCGGTGTGGCATTATAAGTAATGCTGCTTCACTGCGTGAAGACAACGGAGATGAAAAGTGAAAAGCGACAGCCACGGAGGTCAGGGGTATTTCTGGGAGGAGGTTTTTTTTTCTTGGGTGGGGCTTGGAGCCAATTCAGGAGGCTGATGGCATGCCATAAAAGGCACCTGCTCCTTCCCAGGAGCACTACAGGTCGTCATGATGTCATCACAATAAAAGGGGACGATTTATGGGGCTGCAAATAGGTTCCTGACAAGATGTTTTCCGTTTTTTTTCTTCCCGCGTGGCAGCAAATAATTAAAGGTGAAAGTGCTTGTCAGGGGAAAAGCAGCCCGTGTTCTCCCAGCCCACTGAATGCAGCTGTTGTACGGGAGGCTGAGGTGGGGGTTACTGTCAGAGCACGGGAGTGATGGATGGGCCCGAGGGGCGGGGAGAGCCCCAACTGCAGGAGCTGCTCAGCCAAAGCACCTCAGCCTAACCAGCTGAAACTTGTACGAGTCAGTACTGAGAGCAACAGAGAGCTCTGCCAGAGCCCTCGGGTCTCTACGGTTCAGCACCCCCACAAGTCCGGTACTGAGAGCCACCGAGAGCTCTGCCAGAGCCCCTCAGCCCTCTACGGTTCAGCACCCCCACAAGTCCGGTACTGAGAGCCACCGAGAGCTCTGCCAGAGCCCCTCAGCCCTCTACGGTTCAGCACCCCCACAAGTCCGGTACTGAGAGCCACCGAGAGCTCTGCCAGAGCCCTCAGGCCTCAACGGTTCAGCACCCCCGCGAGTCCGGTACAGACAGCCGCCGAGAGCTCTGCCAGAGCCCTCAGGCCTCTACGGTTCAGCACCCCCGCGACTCCGGTACTGAGAGCCACCGAGAGCTCTGAAAGAGCCCCTCAGGCCTCTACGGTTCAGCACCCCCGCGAGTCCGGTACTGAGAGCCACCGAGAGCTCTGCCAGAGCCCTCAGGCTTCTACGGTTCAGCACCCCCGCGAGTCCGGTACTGAGAGCCGCCGAGAGCTCTGCCAGAGCCCTCAGGCCTCTACGGTTCAGCACCCCGCGACTCCGGTACTGAGAGCCACCGAGAGCTCTGAAAGAGCCCCTCAGGCCTCTACGGTTCAGCACCCCCGCGAGTCCGGTACTGAGAGCCACCGAGAGCTCTGCCAGAGCCCTCAGGCTTCTACGGTTCAGCACCCCCGCGAGTCCGGTACTGAGAGCCACCGAGAGCTCTGCCAGAGCCCTCAGGCTTCTACGGTTCAGCACCCCCGCGAGTCCGGTACTGAGAGCCACCGAGAGCTCTGCCAGAGCCCTCAGGCTTCTACGGTTCAGCACCCCCGCGAGTCCGGTACTGAGAGCCACCGAGAGCTCTGAAAGAGCCCCTCAGGCCTCTACGGTTCAGCACCCCGCGAGTCCGGTACAGACAGCCGCCGAGAGCTCTGAAAGAGCCCCTCAGCCCTCTACGGTTCAGCACCCCGCGAGTCCGGTACAGACAGCCGCCGAGAGCTCTGAAAGAGCCCCTCAGGCCTCTACGGTTCAGCACCCCCGCGAGTCCGGTACTGAGAGCCACCGAGAGCTCTGCCAGAGCCCTCAGGCTTCTACGGTTCAGCACCCCCGCGAGTCCGGTACTGAGAGCCACCGAGAGCTCTGAAAGAGCCCCTCAGGCCTCTACGGTTCAGCACCCCGCGAGTCCGGTACAGACAGCCGCCGAGAGCTCTGAAAGAGCCCCTCAGCCCTCTACGGTTCAGCACCCCGCGAGTCCGGTACTGAGAGCCGCTGAGAGCTCTGCCAGAGCCCTCAGCCCTCTACAGTTCAGCACCCCGCGAGTCCGGTACCGAGAGCTCTGCCAGAGCCCCTCAGCCCTCTGCGGTTCAGCGCCCCCGCGAGTCCGGTACTGAGAGCCGCCGAGAGCTCTGAAAGAGCCCCTCAGCCCTCTACGGTTCAGCACCCCGCGAGTCCGGTACAGACAGCCGCCGAGAGCTCTGAAAGAGCCCCTCAGGCCTCTACGGTTCAGCACCCCCGCGAGTCCGGTACTGAGAGCCACCGAGAGCTCTGCCAGAGCCCTCAGGCTTCTACGGTTCAGCACCCCCGCGAGTCCGGTACTGAGAGCCACCGAGAGCTCTGAAAGAGCCCCTCAGGCCTCTACGGTTCAGCACCCCGCGAGTCCGGTACAGACAGCCGCCGAGAGCTCTGAAAGAGCCCCTCAGCCCTCTACGGTTCAGCACCCCGCGAGTCCGGTACTGAGAGCCGCTGAGAGCTCTGCCAGAGCCCTCAGCCCTCTACAGTTCAGCACCCCGCGAGTCTGGTACCGAGAGCTCTGCCAGAGCCCCTCAGCCCTCTGCGGTTCAGCGCCCCCGCGAGTCCGGTACTGAGAGCCGCCGAGAGCTCTGAAAGAGCCCCTCAGCCCTCTACGTTTCAGCACCCCCGCGAGTCCGGTACCGAGAGCTCTGCCAGAGCCCCTCAGCCCTCTACGGTTCAGCACCCCTGCGAGTCCGGTACCGAGAGCTCTGCCAGAGCCCCTCAGCCCTCTACGGTTCAGCGCCCCAGCGAGTCCGGTACCGAGAGCCGCCGAAAGCTCTGCCAGAGCCCTCAGCGGTTCAGCACCCCCGCGAGTCCGGTACTGAGACCCCACCGGCGGTTCTGCCTCAGCCCTCTATGCATCAGCACCCCCCGCGCGCGAGAGTCCAGTACGAAGACCCACCGGCAGTTCTGCCTCAACTGTCTACGCTTCACCACCCCCACGAGTTCAGTACTGAGAGCCACCGACTGTTCTGCCAGTCCCCTTCGACCCAACATGGTGTATCTTGACTCAAGCATCCCTACCGCCGTGCAGGGTTCATGCCACAGAGCTCGGCCGCGCACGTCACTCTGGCTATTCTCCGGCACTCTGACCCAGGCAGCTCTGCCAAAGCGCCTCAATCCTTCCCTCCAGTCGGTGAGAACATTGGAAAGGGTGCGCTTCCCCTGCCCTGCCAGCAGAGTCTGGGTTACCCGCTCGGTCACCGCCTCGGCCTCAGAGCTGCCCCCACACAGAGGCACCGCTTGAGCAAAGAGGGGTTACAGCTAGGATGGGGTGACCACATTGATGTCGATTCACCAAAATGCCAGGGATATCGGACGTGACATCACACCTTAATCACATCACAGAGAGTGACATCATTTGACTTTTGACCCCGAGTCATCGGCTCTGATGACTTGGATGAATGTCAATTTTTTAAAACTTAATGTAGATAAAACCGAGGTGATTGAGTTTGGCCAGAAAATCGGTATGGAACCAATTATGGTGGCCACATGTAGCAGGTACATGTCCGGCCCCTGTCAAAAAAGTCAGGAATCTAGGCCTTTTGGTAGATAATGATCTTTCCTGGGCTCCCCAGATTAACCAAGTCTCATCAGCCTGCTTCTTTATGCTGAAAGGTCTGAGGAAGATTCTTCCTTTTATACCGCTCTCCCGGAGGAAAACAGTGGTAGTGGCTACGATTCTATCTAGAATTGATTACTGCAACGCTCTCCATTTAGGAGCAAATGCTGCGCAATTCTCTAAATTGCAGTCAATTCAGAACGCGGCAGCGAGAGTATTGCTTAATCTACCTAAACACCATCCTACATCGACCGGCAAAAAACAACTACACTGGCTCCCAGTACGGCGACGGGTTGACTTTTAGTCCCTATGCATGGTGCATAAAGCCTTGTTTGGTGGAGGATCCAAGGATGTGCAAACCTTGTTTTCTCGATACGTTCCTACACGAGCTTTAAGATCAGCATCACTTGATCTCTTACAACTTCCAAAGATAAAGAGAGTAAGGTGTGGAGGTAAACGCTTCTCTTTTCTGGCATCCAAACTTTGGAATTCTTTGCCCACACACCTGAGGTCTTTGCCTAACAGATCGGTCTTCAGGAGGAAAGTTAAAACATGGCTCTTCTCACAACCCTGAATGTGTCGGCCATGGGCATTACATATCACTCAGCGCCAAGACGCCTCGGCATTAGTGCGCTTTA
This sequence comes from Calotriton arnoldi, assembly GCA_963921515.1. NCBI lineage: Eukaryota > Metazoa > Chordata > Amphibia > Caudata > Salamandridae > Calotriton > Calotriton arnoldi. The sequence goes on along the minus strand of CAWUFW010006325.1, from coordinate 141,357 downwards.
CAAATACCTTTCAGTCAGGGAGTGGTACAACATGGTCTGAAGACATTGATTACATTAATTGTCATCACTAAAGTCCCATACCTGCATGATTACTATAACACAACAGACAAATGTCCATTTTAGAAACCACCAACATTAGGGGGTTGGCATGACCTTTGAAAATGGTGGGAAGTAGTACTTGCCTCAAATTGTTTACAAGCCAGACCTCTTCTAGGAGGTCTTGGCTTCTCCCCCTGAGAAAATGTTAAGTTCAAGGGGATCAAATAGTGTATTTAAAAGCACAATGGTCACATAATTTTGCTATAAGCCATAGGCTCTGAAAGAACACTCATTCATATTAATAAAATAAATAAATATTCAAGTCTTTTCATGGTGTGCCAAGGCAACGAAACCCGACGCTAATGAGGTAAAGACCCCATTGTTTTCAGCATGTGCTATGGGTACCCCCACGTGCCAAAGTGTACCTCCATTGTGCCAGGGCTAGCAGTTTATCATGCAGGACGCTCATATGCCATGGATGCCCCCTTATGCCAAAAATTACAAACAGTATACCAGCGTCAGAATTTTGCAGTTAATTCCATTAATACATTGTATGTCAAAGTTTCCTCTAGTACGCCAGGGCCAGTATTTTATCCTGGTGCCCTCCCACCCCATATGCCACAGTTTCTCTCTTATGTTAAGTATGTCCAATGAGCTAGCTCCGATGGTGCCCCAATGCCACAATCTTCCTCAAGTATGCCAGTATTTCTCCATGGGGGCCCCATATTGGAAGTAGTAGTTCTGGTATGCCACTGCCAGTATTTTACTTAAGGGTGACCATTATGCCAATAATTACTGCCAGTGTTTTACTTAAGGGTGACCATTATGCTAATAATTACCGCCAGCATGCCAGTGTCAGTACGTTGTCACAGGTGCCGGTCATGCTAACAATTGCCTCCAGTTTGGAAGCAGCAGTATTTTTCCTGCATGCCTGTAAAAGCCAAGAATTATCATCAGTATGCCAAGGCCAATGGTAGACACTACATTCTTACCCATGCTCACTTACACTCACTCACATCCCCTCATTCATTCTTATTTACTTGCACTCATTCACTCTTATTCAGTATCTTGCACTTGCTCTTATTCATTGACTCTCAATCATCCTCGCTCACTATCTGCCACTAACTCTCTCTCACTATCACTGATTCTCATCCACTCACTCATGCTCACACATATAGATATATGCTCACAAACACACACTCTTGCACACAAACACACACCCACCCTTGTTCGCTATAAGTATAATAAAACATGTGCAGAAAACAAGGCTAGAGAGCCATAATAACAAGCTGCCTTAGTCTTTTTGACACTGACTTTGCTACCTCTGAGGACAGGGGTCGCTAAGGCAGTGCCAGGGGTAACAAAGGGCAAGTTAGGGGTCGCAACTGACCCCTAAATGATGGGTGACCAGATAGTGAGACGAAAAAAAACGGGGCACATTAAAGATAAAAGTAGGACAAATGTCTTTCATGTTACTTATGTTTGACTTGTCCCGGTTTTTGCATACCCATGTCAATGCATGTGTGTGTGTGTGTGAGTAAACACACACACCCATATATACACATATAGACACATATATATATATATATATATATATACATACACACACACACACACACACACACATATATACACACACACACATATATACATATACACACACATACAGACATATATACAGACACATATACATACACATACACAGACATATATACACACACACATATATATATACAGACATATATATACATAGACATACAGACATATATATACACAGACATATATACACATATATACACAGACATATACACATATATACACAGACATATATACATATATACACAGACATATATACATATATACACAGACATATACATATATACACAGACATATATACACAGACACATACATATATACACAGACACATACATATATACACATATACATACATATATACACATACATACATACACATATACATATATACACATATACATACATATATACACATATACACATACATATATACACATATACACATACATATATACACATACACACACATACATATATACACACATACACATATACACACATACACATACATATATACACACATACATATATACACATATACACACACATATATACACATATACACACATACATATATACACATATACACATACATATATACACATATACACATACATATATACACACAGACATATATACATATATACACATATACACAGACATATATACACATATACATATATACACAGACATATATACACATATACACAGACATATATACACATATACACAGACATATATACACATATACACAGACATATATACACAGACATATATATACATATATACACAGACATATATACATATATACACAGACATATATACATATATACACAGACATATATACATATATACACAGACATATACACATATATACACAGACATATACATATATACACAGATATATACACAGACATATATATACACATATATATATACACATATATATATATACATATATACACACACATATACACACAGACACACACAGACATATACACACAGACATATACACACACATATAGACATATACACACACATATAGACATATACACACACATAGACATATACACACATATAGACATATACACACATATAGACATATACACACATATAGACATACACACACATATAGACATACACACACAGACATATACACACACATATAGACATATACACACACAGACATATATACACACATAGACATATATATACACATATACACACACATATACACATATAGACATATACACACACAGACATATATACACATAGACATATATATACACATAGACACACACACATAGACACACACACATAGACATATACACACACATAGACATACACACACATATAGACATACACACACATATAGACATGTACACACACATATAGACACAAATATACACACACATATAGACACAAATATACACACATATATAGACACAAATATACACACATATATAGACACAAATATACACACATATATAGACACAAATATACACATATAAATATATATACACACACACACACACGCATTTACAATGCTACATTATATAAATGTGGCAGGACCTCTACCCTGAGCCCCTCCACCGTGAGCCCCCCCTCTCCCGCCCTCCTTCCTACTCGGTCTTTCCTCTGCTGCGAGCAGGCAGCCGACTTCCTCCCATGATGCCTGAAAGAAACAGATAATAAATTAAATCACTTTAGATCCGGTCCCCATAAGCTAGGACAACTGCCCACTGATCTTTCGAGGGGGCACGGGGCAGGGAGGGATGCGCTCACTCGAGCACTCACGTCTGACCGGCCTCATTAGCTACGGAGGATGATGAGGGTGGAGTGGGGAAAGTGACCCAGGCTACCCACTCTCATTAGCTACCGCCGGCAGGGCGGGGAAGAGCCTTTTCTGAGGCAAGGTTCCCCATCCAGAGGTGCCTCTCAAGGCCCTGTCCTGTCTGCCTCCTGCAAAACCCTTCCAGGACCTGGGAACAAGCTTTGGCAAAGCCAAGAGCCCTTTGACAGCTTACGTGTTGCACTAGTTGGGACACTATTTCTGGAGCCCCCAGCTGTCCTTGAGAGAAAATACAATACTTAAGTAGCATCTAGGGCTACAAAATGGAAGCACTTTTGCTTAACAGATTACATTAACAGAGTTAAACTGTATCTCATTTCAAAGAAAATCACATTGAAAAGGCACCAGAAAACGAAGTTTGTGTTAGAAGTGGTGAACCTAAAAGAGATATACTGCATAGATTATGCTTTTGAAAAAGAACTAGAGTTATGGCTGCACCTTTATGAAAGGTTACATGCGCACAGGTCTTTACTATGTGATCGAAAAAATCTGTAAATTCAACATGTTATAGGAGCAAATTAAAACAAAAGAAGAGGTGGGGGTGATTAGTGAATGTCTTTTATAACAGGCTAAAGCATCCAAATAGTGATCACTTCCAAAACAGAAAAGTCATAAACCACCAAATGAATTGTCTGGTCAGCGAAATAAATACACTAAAAAGCATGCACTGGCTCTAAATTAAGATTGTGACCAAAACCTACTAGAACAATAAATTGAACAAAGTAACCATCCACAAAACACCATGACCCTGATGGACAGCACATCCAACCAATGGCAAACATCTAAAACATATGAAAAGCAATGGCTCTCGAGGGAATGACCTAAAGCGCACTTTGTACGCCTCAGTATTGAACTTTTATGAAGAATTGAGGACATGTAGACTTTGAGAAGCTAAAACGGTCTGTAGCCACACCTAAAAGCAGACACTTCTTGCGAGCAAAGGCAAGTCCGCTGCCATCCGCTGCATGGGGACACACCTTTACTCACAGCGCTTTATCAGGTGGTAGTGCACTTCATCCAGTTTAGTTTTTTCTTTTACACTCTGGTCTGTGGATAGGAGTGGAGGAGGCAGGCCTTTGGATCCCGGAAGAAAGTGCAGTGGAGGAGATGGGCCTGGGATAACTGAAGGAGGAGCAGAAGCTTGTGGTACTTCAAGGAAGTGGAGTGGATGATGCAGAGGAAGAGGCAAGTGGGGGGTTCACTGGATGAAGAGGAGCAGAAGAAGCGGGTACTGAAGGAACGTGAGGATTGGGGGCAGGCCTGTGGGTTATTGAAGTAAGTTGAGGTGTGGTGGTAGGCCTGGGGTGAGAGTCTGTAAAGCACAAGAGGTGGAGGCAGGCGTAAGTCACTGATTAAAGGTGAACTTGCACCTTTTCATAGGCCAACCTAGAGTAACTGAAGGTGAAGCCGAAGGTGCTGCTACGAGGGCAAATTAATTTAGCCAGGCGTGCAGTCACAATGAATAATGCAGGAGCAGATGCTGAGGCCAGACTTCCAAAGACTGGCAGAACAAATGCCAGCAGCTCTTCTGCTTTCCATAAAGGGCTCACTGCTGAAGCAGCTTCGGGGAAGGTCGACTCCCAAGATTACAGTCCCCACGGGGACTTGGGGCAAATCAGAAAGCCTTTAGCGATTAGCCCTCATTCCTCACTGCCAGGGAAAGTGGTTCCTTTTTCAAACTAATTTTAGCATATTCAGCCACTTGTGGGCTTCATGATTCTTCCGCACACCCCTCTCCACCCAATCACTCAAATAAATGGATCTGTGGAAGGACTAAATAAAGCAGTACTAGTGCGTAAGAGAATTAAACCTCCTAACAAGACTTTTAGGCAAAGACTACTTTAATCAAAGTGTCCTTGTTAAAGACCTGACTTGGAGGTCTTTGGATCATACGGTGGGATCAGAGCTCAAGGGATCAGAGGTATTGACTACCCATCAAACTCTGGAACCAAGAAGGTGTTTGGTTTATGGGAGCACCAAGTACCTAGGACAGATCAGTTTTATTAAGCCTTCCACGTCACAAATGACATTCATCTTGCTGGGCATGAGTTTATCTTTCCTGTTTCTTTACCCTTGCTCTCCTGCCTCGGATTATCACCCGCTTATCCACACGAAGCTGTTCATTGTAGGGACATCAATTCTTCCTTTCCTTCTCCCAATGAAAAGTCGAATTTGACTAAAAAGAAAATATTAATGATCCAACCACATTAAAAGAACAACAAAGTAAAGTGGGAACTGCTGAGGAACCAAGCTTTGTGGCAGAGGTTGATTCTGTATGGTGGTGGGTGAAAAGGATTTATGAAGCTTTGGGGGAATAAAATGATTACAAAAAGAAGCTATTCTGACTCCAACAGACACCAACCCAAAAACCTCTTACCTGGGCGGTCCACAACGTTCCCCAAGTCAGCATCCATGCAGTTCCATAGATCTTGGGAGGGGAGAAGGTATGGGGACAGTGACTGCCACCTCCTTCCACTGTGACTGCTGGAAGCCTAGGCCCGACCACTCCCATGATCCACAGAGAGCTCCATGCTCTCACTTGTGCTCTAGCAGTCCAGCCCCAGGACAAGGCACCTGGAGTGGAGGGAGCACAGTTCAGGAAAGAAGGTAGGCCCAACCAACCACTCCAAGAACCTTCTGCTCCCGACAGCCAGGAAACTTTCAAAATCTACAACCAACTCAACTGTGGTCAGAACACTTTGGGATTTATTAACCACCGCCTGGCCTGCCACTGTTAAAAGCAAAACGACAATCGTGAACATTACCTGCGCCATCTTGTCTGGTGGAATTCTATGTGCACATAAGTTGCAGTCATTTTAATCTATCACAGCCATTTTGTACTCTGTTGGTCACCTTTGTTTCACCCTGCCCTTACTAGCATCCCTCTGACCGACCTGAGTACGTGTGCTGGGGGCTATAAACTCTATTGCCGCAACAAACCTCAGCGCCACTTGCTGCCACAAACTCGTTTTTCCTCTCATCTCTGTTTACAGGCAAACCTTTGGACACTCTACCCCTCACTGCACCTAGTTACACAAACAGGTTCCAAACACCAAAAAGACTCTTGCAACATGATTTATTGCACTGCAAACAGCAAGACTTGTTGTTACCAACAATGGGACCTGTTTTTATCAACAGAACGGACTCTTAGATCTGGCCGGTCTCACATGTTTTAGACCCTGAAGCAAGGTCCAGCTGCAAGATAAGATTGTCTGTTTGACCTGGGTGGGAAGAGAATTACTGTTGGGCTTGTGTGACAACCTGCCCGGGGCGGGGACCCCAAGCTTGTGTAACCATGTTGATGAAACCAATGCATTGTGTCAAACCTGTATAAAAGGAAGAGCCAAAGGAGTTATCAGCAGAACACCTCCCTCAGACATCCCGGTGTCTGCAGTTGACGTGATCTCCTCATGAGAAATAAACCTTTTTCTTGTCTTCCAGTTTCCAGTGCTTGCCTCATTATTTTGATAGCGAACCCAAAGTGAATTAGAGGTGGAACCCTGCACCGGGCAGCATTGAGGGTCTTAGAAGACTCGCTGCCTTTCACACCACTGTCTGAAGTTAGACTCTGCCTACATTCAGGCCCCTGGTCAACCGTAGAGGTAAATCAATGCTCTAGGGCTTTACTGGAATGGATAGAATTTTAAATATTGCCTAAACCAGATGGGGGAATGTTTTTCATAGGCCCAAGGGCATTAACAAGCTACTGGGACAGGGTTGTGTAAATCTAAGCTGTCTTACCACTAACATCCGATGGCTTAATCCTGCCCCTGGATCCAAAACTGAGCACAATGTACACCCCTTTAGTATCTGACCAGCAGGGCAGCAGAGTCGGGCAGTCCAAGTCTTTCAGAGGGAAGTGTTGTGAGCTTGCTTAGAGACTCAATCCTCAAAAACTCAACAATTCAATGTTCAACCAACGACTGTCCTCACAAAAAGATTTATTTTTATTTTTCAGTACACAATATTGTAGCAGTAACAAATTATACTCAGCAGTAATACTATAGCTCAGCGATTAAGAGGAAGGCAGCCAACACTCCGAACCTGGTGGGGGTCCTCCTATGGCATTAATGTGTGATAATCCTTGGGGAAGACCCGGTGACCCTTCGTCTGTGGTTTGGTAGAAGGAGAATCTCCAAGGGGAAAATTGCCCAATGCCCAGAAACGCAGATCTCAAGAGTCCCTCCCTGTTGGTGGCCCTCTCGTCCATCCCTCTTCATGCTTTCCCTAGTTTGCACAGTAACTTATTCGTTGTCTAATTTAGTTCTATCCCAGTGCAGACCTCACCCGCTATAGTTAGGGAGCTGTGCAGCTCAAAGTGCTGTGCCCTGCATGGCCCAAAGACTGAGGAGCTGTGACACTGCACCTGCTCCGCTGTCTGGTGCGCACTTAGTGCTTATGGGATCAGTACGAAGTAAGTGGAGGCAGCACCAGTCAAGGAGGCTTCTGGGAGCTACTGCTCGCAGCTCAAAGGATCTTGCGGACCGACTGGATGCTTCCTCAGGCCTAGACAACAAACAAGCTAAGTGCTCACCCGCCATGGTATTGGGGAGTACTTGGCAGTGGATGCAAATGCCTCGGTCAATGTGATTTATCTCCTTGGAGATACCCTATACCCTCCATCTGCAGGGGTACACGTTTTCGCCCCCACTGCAGTCAAGTCAGGAATTTCTGGGCCTTAACCTTGCATGGTGGGGCTGGTCCTTTTCAGACGTAGCAGTCAACATCTTTGGTTCGTTCTGCCTTGGCTCCTTCACAGCTCCCTTGTACTGAATAGTATCTCCCTCGTGGAAGACCGCCTCCAGCTCAGTTGATTAGCTCTCAACATCAAGCAGAGTCTATGTAGCCCCTCCTTGCAGCCTTAGGTTAAGTTTCCAGGTTTCTGGTCTTAAACCTAGCAAGAGAAGTCAGCGGTGATAGCCCAACCCTGTAGCGGAGTTTTTCTTTTGCCACTAGACTGGAGACCACAGACCCCCGAGAGAGAGATCTTGGCACACTGGCTGGAAGTCTCTGCCACATCTGTCTTCTAAAGTGGAAGACAGGAGCATTCCTCTCCAATAGTTCAGTTTGGAGGGCAGTTCTGCCCTTTTTCTCATTCAACTCAGACTGGTCCATGCAAAGCCCTTGTTAAAAGGTGTGAGGAGGATGGTGGGGCAGAACGGGAGTCTCCAGGCAGGAAAACCCTGAAACAAGGACATAAAGGCAAGAGAGACTGCCCCATTTAACCACCTGTTATCCTGTGGAAGGGAGCCCTTCCAGAAATAAATGAACCCGGGAAGGGGTATACTACCTTGCTTCAAAGAGGCCGTAAGTGCACTCTCCCAGACAGTGGAATGTCCTGGGGAGCCCTGTAATTCACTTCTGGCGTCTGAGCTCGGTCTTCAACTCTCCAACTTGGCTACCACTTGAATGCAACAAATACAACATGGACCCAAGGGTGGCTACGGCCACCTCTATCAAACATGTTCCATACAGACAACCTCCAGGTGTGATAAATAGTGCACACATGGGACATTCGCCTCCCACATGCTTAGTCAAAGTTCCTGGTTTAGGGGACTGGCAGGCTGATTTGAAAAATGTAGTAGAGGCCAGTAGGTGTCTCTCCGGCACGGACAGGTAAAAGGCCTGCCATGCCACTATAGAGGGTATCGTTGGCACTCCTCTTTACCACAACGAGCTGATTGCAGCCAGGCTCTGTGATGAGGGTGCACATTGGTGCCCCCTCTAGACCAATTAGCACCGCGTTGGGTCTCAGTCACAACAGGAGCTCCAGCAGAGGATGGGAGGGAGGGGGGGGGTCGAGTGTGTGGTGGTAGGACACACAAAGCTTAAGGTGTGTGAATGTCAGGCAAGTGAGCGGCTCTGCAGAACCACACAGGGGTCTTTCACTCCCCAGCACCAGCCAGCACATGGCATCTGCTCTTCTACTGTCGCCATGAGAGCCCCAGAAAGAAGGCTCTTTTGTGAGGTGCTGCCACCTGTCCTATAAAGGAAGAATGCACAGCATCAAGGCCACGGGGGGCTTTCTTCGAATACTCCTGAGAGAGTTATCTATAGAGGGATGGTACCTCCTCGCTGTTTTTTGGTCCCATATACTTGATGCTGGCTTTATGGTCCGGCCGGCGTCCGCTCTTCCTGCGGTTCCCTAGGCCTGTGGGGCCGTTTCCTCTCACAGGGGTCCCGCGAATTATTCTCCCTCCTCCTCCCCACGCTGCCAGGGTCCCGCGAATTATTCTCTCTGCCCCCTCCCCCCCCCCATGCTGCCGGGGTCCCGCGAATTATTCTCCCTCCTCCTCCCCACGCTGCCAAGGATCCCGCGGATTATTCTCTCTGCCCCCCCCCCCCACGCTGCCGGGGTCCCGCAGATTATTCTCTGCCCCCCCCCCCACACACTGCCAGGGTCCCGCAGATTATTCTCTGCCCCCCCCCCCACACTGCCAGGGTCCCGCAGATTATTCTCTGTCCCCCCCCCCACACTGCCAGGGTACCACAGATTATTCTGTCCCCCACACTGCCAGGGGTCCCGCGGATTATTCTCTCTGCCCCCTCCTCCCCACGCTGCCAGGGGTCCCGCGGATTATTCTCTCTGCCCCCCTCCTCCCCACGCTGCCAGGGGTCCCGCGGATTATTCTCTCTGCCCCCCCCACACTGCCGGGGTCCCGCAGATTATTCTCTGCCCCCCCCCACACTGCCAGGGTCCCGCAGATTATTCTCTGCCCCCCCCCCCCCCACACACACACACACTGCCAGGGTACCACAGATTATTCTGTCCCCCCACGCTGCCAGGGGTCCCGCGGATTATTCTCTCTGCCCCCCCACGCTGCCGGGGTCCCGCAGATTATTCTCTGCCCCCCCCACACACACACACACACACACACACACACTGCCAGGGTACCACAGATTATTCTGTCCCCCCACGCTGCCAGGGGTCCCGCGGATTATTCTCTCTGCCCCCCCCCACGCTGCCGGGGTCCCGCAGATTATTCTCTGCCCCCCCACACTGCCAGGGTCCCGCAGATTATTCTCTGCCCCCCCCCACACTGCCAGGGTACCACAGATTATTCTGTCCCCCCACGCTGCCAGGGGTCCCGCGGATTATTCTCTCTGCCCCCCTCCTCCCCACGCTGCCAGGGGTCCCGCGGATTATTCTCTCTGCCCCCCCCACACTGCCAGGGTCCCGCAGATTATTCTCTGCCCCCCCCCACACTGCCAGGGTACCACAGATTATTCTGTCCCCCACGCTGCCAGGGGTCCCGCGGATTATTCCCCCCCCCCCACGCTGCCAGGATTATTCGCTCTGCTCCCCCCCTCCTCCTCCTCCTCCTCTCCACGCTGCCAGGATTATTCGCTCTGCTCCCCCCTCCTCCTCCTCTCCACGCTGCCAGGGGTCCCGCGGATTATTCTTTCTGCCCTCCCCCCCCCCCCCACGCTGCCAGGGGTCCCGCAGATTATTCTCTCTGACTCCCCCACGCTACCAGGGGTCCCGCGGAATATTTACTCTGCCCCCCCCGTGCTGCCAGGGGTCCTGCGAATTATTCTCTGCCCCCCACCCCCCACGCTGCCAGGGTTCCACAGAATATTCTGTCCCCCACCCCCCCACGCTGCCAGGGTCCCGCGGATTATTCTCTCCCCCCTCGCTGCCAGGGTCCCGCGGATTATTCTCTCTGCTCCCCCCCCCCACGCTGCCAGGGGTCCCGCGGATCATTCCTCCTGCTCCCCGTGTTTGGCATCCTGTGGCAGGCCCCAGAGGGCACAGAACCCCCCTGAACTCCCTTCAAATTAAAGCGGTCCCAACCACCCTCTTCCGTACATTCGAATGCCTTTCCCTAGAACTTCAAATACATCACGGCTCACCCTTTAGATTCCATGCCATCTACCACCCGCCTGGTTACTGCTCTTCCTTTGTGGAGGAACTGTCTGACTTCATCAGTGACCAACTCTCTCAAAGTGACAGACAGATATTCCTGGGTGACTTTAATCTCCACTGGGGCTCCTTGGAAGACTCGGCTGCCAACAAGCTTGCCTCCTTTCTCTCAGCCAATGATCTCTTCCAACATTGCTCGGAATCCACACATTCTAAGGGCTCTATTCTGGACCTTGTCATATCCAAAGAAGACCTGCTGACCACTGCTCCCCCATCCATGTAGACTGGTCTGACCACCTCCTCATTCCCTTCCGCTTTCACCTATCGCACGTTATAACTCTCGGCCAACCTAAAAGAGCTACCACCTGGTTCCGTAACACTAAGAACATTGATCTTGACACTTTCTGTGATTCCGCTATGCGAGCTCTTCCTAGACTAGACCCTAGCGTGGATGTCAACGTTCTCACTTCTCAGTGCCTCTCAGTACTAGCAGCTGAAATCGACATTGTTGCTCCTCTCCAAAGCAAAAGGAAAAGACCCACCCCTCAGCACCTTGGTTCAATAAAGCGCTCTACGACGAAAGGAAAAACCTTAGATTCCTGGAGAAGCATTGGAGAAAATCTCCTTCCACCTCCAATCTCTCTCTTTTACGCTCAGCAAGATCCAAATATCACAATCACATCTTCCTTGAAAAAGCATCACATTTCAGATCCCTCCTTGACTCGGCTAAAAACAGACCCAAAAAACTTTTTGATCTCTTCAAAAACCCAAACTGTTCTCCTCCAACCATTAAGCCTGAGGATTCCTCAAAGAAAGCAGCAGATTTCGCTATATTCTTCGATGAAAAGGTCAAAACTCTGGTGGATCAGGTCGCCCCCCCCCATGGAGGAGCGGAAATCCTTGGTCACCTGGCAGAACTTTGACGTCATCTCGGAAGATGACCTCCTCAAATGCCGTGATTGATTGATTGAAATGCATCCGCGAAACCAAACCCTCCAACCATTCCTCCGACCCCATCCCTAGCGACATCGCCATCGATTTCTATACCTATACTCTCTCTTACTGGACCAGGCTAGTCAATCTCTTACTCAGTCAAGGCTCCCTCCCGGTTACCCTCAAATCAGGTCAGGTCACCCCTCTTCTAAAAAAACCCGCCGCGGATTCGAACGACCTCAACAACTTCCGCCCTATCTCCAACCTCCCTTTTCTGTCGAAAATCACCGAAAAATGTGTCGCGAAACAACTTTCCTCACATATCATGGACAATAACCTCCTCGACGTCTTCCAGTCGGGCTTCATCCAAAATTGCAGCACTGAAACAGCCCTGCTGCAAGTGATTGACGATGCGCTGCATATACTCGACGCTGGGGATTCATGTCTTCTGATTCTTCTAGACCTCTCTGCAGCCTTTGACACGGTTAATCATGGCACCCTCCTCAACACTCTTCAACAGAGAATGGGTCTGGACGGCACTGTGCTCAAATGGTTTGCCTCTTTCCTCTCGGACAGATCCCAAATGATCAAGATAGGGAACAGTCTTTCATCTCCTGTGGCCGTAGGTCAGGGCGTCCCTCAAGGTTCTATCCTGGCACCCACCTTGTTTAATCTCTACCTGGAACCTTTAGGGAACCTCCTAAGCAAATCTGGGATCCTTTACCATCTGTATGCTGACGACACGCAAATCTACCTTAAGGTGTCCTCCGCACACGATCTCTCCCTACTCAATTCTACCCTCAACTCTATTCACAACTGGATGTCAGCTCACCAACTCATTCTGAATCCCGCCAAAACTGAATTCCTCCTCCTCTCTACCTCTCTCTCACCTCCTCCTGTTCAATCTTGGATGGATCAGCTGAACCTTCTCAACAACAAACCCATCATTGTTGACAGCGCTAAATCCCTAGGTGTCATTCTCGACAAAAGACTCAACCTAATCGCCCACATCAACTCTATTGCTAAGAATGCATGGTACCAGCTGCGCCTTCTGTGGGGGATCCGTCGGTTCTTCCCGGAGAAAGACTTAAAAACCTTGGTACAATCTCTGGTTCTCTCAAGACTGGATTACTGCAATTCTCTTCTGACTGGCCTACCCAAATCCCACCTCTCCCCTCTCAAATCCATCCTCCATTCAGCAGCTCGCTTCATTTCAGGGTCTAAACGAAGCGACCACATCACTCCTATCCTGTCCTCTCTGCGATGGCTTCCGATCGAGGCAAGATCTATTTACAAACTGCCTGCATCACACACAAAGCCTTACACACGTCCTCCCCTTGTTACCTGGCGAATAAATTGAAATTGTCCGGTGGCTCTCGCCCTTCTCGCAATGCGGAAAAGCTTCTGCTTGAGCCCCCCATCTTCAAAAGGGAAAGATCGATGGCTCAATCCTTCTCGGGCAATGCGGTGAGAATCTGGAACCCGCTTCCCCCACTGCTCCGTGCCACCTCCTCTACCCGGATCTTCAAAGCTGACCTCAAGTCTCTTCTATTCCAAAGACACTTCCAGAACTAATACGTTCGGTCTCAGGCCCCTCTAGGAAGCTCGCTCGTCAGTATAAAGTTGTACTTTTGTCTGTTCATCCCTTATTTTATGTGTTGTGTTGGTTTTTATGTGCGTGTTCCCCCATTTTAAATCCCCTGTGAAGTCACGCCCTCTCTACTACCTCAAGGAAGCTCTTCCATGATAGGAATTCTGTATTCCAAGCCTATAGAAGGGCCTTCTCAGTGTGCTTTGAGTTACTGCCACTTATTACAGTATTATGCCTTTAGTGGTATTTTGTACCCCTTGTATCATATATTTTGTACCCCATGTACCCCCTGCTGAATTCACGCCCTCTCTACTACCTCAAGGAAGTTCTTGCACTATAGGAAATTCTGTACTCCAAGCCTATAGAAGTGCCTTCCCAGTGTGTCAAGTGTGAATGCCACTTATTGCAGCATTATACCTCCATTTGTATTTGGTATCCCATGTTTCATGCACATCTGTCACTTTTTCCTATTGGAACTTATTCCTCTTTTTGTATTTGGTTTGTTTGTTTTTGCACAATTGTCACTTTTTCTTCATGCAATGTAACGCTTGCCTTTGTATTATGCTCATTTGTATCCTCCTCCTTATGTAATGTTGCTGATCCTGTTGTGAAGCGCTCTGACACCCTCGGGTAAAGTCCGCGCTATATAAAAACGCATAAATAAAATAAATAAAGAAGCAGGGTTGGGTTACAGCAGCCATAAGGTCTCTTCATGCAGCCTTGTGGCTGTGAGTCGCATGGGGAGGGGCGGCCGGGGGCTTGTGCATCCACAGAGGGCAAAATCGATATCAGCACACAGTCCGACTCGGGGACTGCAGTTGGCCAAAGGCTGGGGGCATCTATCTTCCGAGGGTCGCGGGGGGGGGGCTAGAGAGCAAGAGGTGTCTGCTGGAGATGAGCGACTTGCTTTACAGTGTGTACCCTGTGAACTGCCTGTGATGTGGGGTGAGCGTGGACACTGCTGCAGGATGGGCCGAGGGCTAGGAGTGGACACCCACACCCCCACCCTGAAGACAAGCCTCCGTGTAATCCGGACATTCCTCTCGGTAATGAGGCCTGGAGGGAGGGAAATGAAACAAACACGAGGATTGTGCTGGAATTGAGTTCCCAGCAGGAAGCAAGGGTTCGCACCTCCACCGGCCCCCACTCTCCCCTACAAACGCCACGTCCTCTACCTCAGACACACAGCCCGGCAGCAATAACCGGTATCCCCAGGGTGCAGGGCCCCCAGCTGCAGTCTCTCCCGCTTCCAACCCGCAAGGGACCGCGAGCTCAAATGCCTGATGTGGTTCAAGGGCCAGGGCCCTCCAAACTCAAACTCCCCCCAGGTACACACACACACACACACACAGATCCCTTAACAAAGCCAGCATCAACATTACACCGGGAAGAAACGAAAACACGAGCGGAGCGGTGTCTGTTTACAGATGAGTGAATTAACCCGCCATCTCCACCGCCGGGCTCCGGTTACAAAGCAGCTCCGCGGCCCGAGAAAACCACAGGCCGCCAGCGGAGCCGCAGGCTAGGCCGCCGTCAGAGGGCCTTTGTGTGCAGGGAGACTTCCTCTCCGCCATCCCGGGGTGCCAGGGTCCCCCAGTAGTCGCTGCGGTGAGAGGGGCCTGCGTGAAGGCCCTCCCCGCCCCTATCACCACATCCCACGGAGGAATCCCAGGGTCACCGGGAAGAGGCTGCGGTGAGAGAGGCCTGTGGTTCTCCCACTCACTATTCACCCTATGCCACTGAGGCATCCCTGGGTGCCAGGGTCCCCCAGAACGCACTGGGGTGAAAGGGGCATGCATGCAGGTACCTCCTGCCCTTTTCACTATATCCCACTGAGGCATCCCGGGGTGTCAGGGTCCCTGGCAAGAGGCTGCGGTGAGAGGGACCTGTGGTTTCACCCACCCACCATTCATCCAATGCCACTGAGGCATCTCTGGGTGCCAGGGACCCACGGAAAATGCAATGAGGCACTTGTGGTTCTCCCACTCACCATTCACCCTATGTCACCGAGGCATCCCGGGGTGCCAAGCTCCCCAAGAAGGCGCTGCAGTGAGAAGGACCTGTGGTTCTCCAACCCACCCACCCAACGTGGGTCAGGCCTGCCTTTGCAGCCTGGGTGTGCACTTGCACTGCTGGTGTGGTTTACCTACATGTCTGACTTGCTATTGCACGCCAGTGTGCACACTCGCACAGACTGTGCTTTTAAACATATGTCCGACCAGCCACAGCAAGTGTGCGAGAGCGCCCTTGCGTGCGGGCTCCGGCTGGCCAGTTACAAACCCAGTCCAGCCGCGGGGGGAGGAGGCTTTCACTGCCCCTCAGATGGTAAGTGAAGGGCTGAGCAGGCGGCCACGGGTGTTCGCTGCCCCGGTAATACAGAAGACCCATACGAGTTCCCCTACCGATGCGGCTTGCTCTACCTTTAAGTTAGCTTTGGGAAAGGGCAGGGCTTTAAGCGGGGGGGAAAAAAACTGGGGGTGCTCCAAAAAGGGGCGGGGCAAACCTTTTAAAGGGGTGTGGCCTATCCAAGTAGGGGCGTGGTCTAAATAAAGATATCTATGGATAACGCCATACACCCTCCCCAGAGGTGCAAGTAGAGCCAAATTACAGGGGGGGGGGGGCTAATTCTTCAAGCAATAGGCAGAGTGGAGCTGCAGGGGCTCTACAAAGGGGTGAAAAACAACAAAGCCTCATTAACACGCAAATGGTCTTTTAAAGACCTGTGAAGTACTCGGGTGCGGCTGTGTGTTTGGAGGCTGAATGCAGGATCGCAATCTTACGCTTACCAAAAATAAGGCGCTAAATCTATGAAATTACAAGTTTTTTTATTATCCTTAGTTCTAGGTAACTTACCCAACAAACAAAGCTTTACTCAGAATGACTCTGAGATAGGCGCCTGAAGTCATTAATTAAAGAGAGGACTTTCTGTCCTAAACTGTGACACTTCCCCACAGTCCCGCATTGTGAGAAGTTGGCCTGGTATATGCTGTCCACTAATTAAAGTGGGCACCTTGCACCAGTCCAAACGACCTTTAGTGATGATTAGGTTAAAGACAACCTTTATTGAAAGCTATCCTAGTGGTAGCTATGGAGAGCAGCCTTCAGGCTAAGTCTCGAAGGAATGTAAAGCAGCTTGTTTTACCAGTATATAACCTCCTGAATGACCAAATGAAAGGAGAACCACACCAGGTGTATATAAAATATATGTATTTATTACTAAACACTCTCTACTAACCTCTTTATGAGATTAGAGAACAAAGCACACAATATTAAAACACTAGAATGACAGTAAATAGCACAATACACAGCGGGCTCCAGGGGGAGACCGAACCATATACTAAGAAAGTGGTATAAGAACCACGACTTGACTAGACAGTGCCTAGAGCACGTAGAATCGCTGGGACCCCAAGGAACCACCCAAGGTAGTGACACAGGGGACCCACCGAGGACGGGTGCAGTGTGGGAACACAGACGCGAGCTCCGTACAACTCTATGGGAAAGTCGCGGTTGGAATTTTAAAGATTAAGGACACTTAGGAGAGGACTTCAAGCAAACCCAGCTAAACATAGAAGGCTCTAAGGCCAGCACCCTTGAGAGTACCGAGGTACCCGTCTTACCTATCCCAGAGGAGCCGGGTGCATAGGGGTCAAGTGGTGTCGGAAACCCTTGTCGTTTTCAATGGCGTGATGCGAGAAAGTACTGCTGCCGGGAAGAAGAAAAGTGTCGGGTGTGATCCAAGCCTGGATCGGAGATGAGAAGAACCTGAAAGCAGAGGGGACAAAGTCTGGGTCACTTCACGTGACCAGGAGCGGAGCAATCGAATGCCCACCGATGTCGGGTGCTTCAGGTGAGATGAGGTGAAGCTCGAGACTGTAGCCACGGGGACCAGGAGACGTCAACGACGACCACAGTCCGGATCCGAGCTGTCCCACGAAGGATGTCGAGTGCTGGGGGGTCAGTGTCCGGATTGAACACCAACAAGCCTTGGCAACTGCAACCCACGCAGTCAGAGGAAAGATGCTTCTGTGAGGACCAGCAAGGTCCTGGGGACTCCCCAAGCGATGGAGTCAGGGCACGTCTGGAGCAACCAGGGAAGCCCACTGAAAGTTAAAGTTGCCTTCTCAGGGACCCACAGGCCAACGGACCAGGGATCGCGAAGGGACCTCGAGCTGAATCACCAAATACCAGCCCACAGAACACTCGTGGAGTGTAGGCCGGAAATCTTCGGGTGGAATTACTGCTCGGGGTCAGGACTACAAGTAGCCCAAAGCACAGCTTCAGGGATCGCCGAAAAGCATATGCTGCTGCAAATGTACACAGTGCCCAGGGGTACGGGTTTCACGGTCCCCACGAGGGATAAGGGCCTCAGAATTGCTGAGAGCGCAGATCGACCTCTGAGACCTCGGGAACCCACCTCCTGTGTTGCAGAAATCTCCGGAGTCCTTCGGGAGCTTCGTAGATGCAAACCGGTCAGATGCGTTTAGGTGCCTGCTTAGCAGGGGAGTAACTCCTTTACTCCAAGGGAGATTCTTCAGTCGTCCAGCAAAGCGTAGATCGTCGAAGGGTACTTGGTTTCTGTAGCAGAGTTTAGTCCAGGTAATATCTAAAGTCCTGTAGTCAGGGGTTCCTACTTTATACCCAAGGAAGGGGTGGGACAAACTCTGGGGACCCACCTATGGGAGGGTCAGGACAGAGGGGTGGCTACACCCATGTCCTTTGTCCAGTTTCGCAACAGAGCAGGAGCAAATGGGTTTGAGCTGGACTATGCACAGGGACACCAAATGTGCCCCCAGTGCAGACATCAAAGCACTCTGAGAGTGCACCCACCGAGACCCAATACACTAAAGCCTGTCTGGGAGGTGGTCACACCTCCCTGTGACAGGAAACCTATTGTCAAGCCTTCCCCTGCCGGAGTTTCGTCCAGCAGCATGAGGGCAGACTCGTGTCTGTGGCTGGCAGCATCCATTTTGTGATGCCAGGGTCAAGAAAGCTGGTACCGGGTGTACCGGTGTTGTCATATTTCTCCCTCTATGAGGGTGGAATCATACCTCCCACACCAGTTACTGGTGTGGAGGTATGATTCCAAGGTGTTTGACACCAAACACGACATGTTTCCATGCAGCCGTTTTAAAGATAGCATTTACCGCGAGGTTATAATGCACTTAAGTATATATGGTTGGCTGCATCACAAACAACCTCGGAGAATAGGTTCCGAAGGCTGCAGAGGGGCTCTGCTCATGCATGGGCACCCTCTCACATAAAACCCAGCACCCTGCCTTCAGGATTGATAAGGCCTGCCATAGGGGTGACTGATAGGTTTATATGTGCAGTGATTAGGATACATATAGTGAACCTATAGCTAAGTAAGGGGTGCATGCACCACCTTACACAGGCTGCTGTAGCAGACCGGTTGTGTCATTTTAAATGGTCTCTCAGGGGTGGCTTAATACATGCTGCAGCCCCTGGGAGGCCTCTGGGGTACCCATTCCCTGGGCACATAGTATACCATATACTGGGGACTTATAAGGGTACCCCAGAATCCAATCTGGAGTGTACCTAAAGTACATGAACAACCAATTTAGGGAGAAAGGAGATAGTCTGACTAGGATCCTGCTAATCAGGACCCCAGTCTAAGTCGAAAACCAGCAAAACACCAGGAAAAAAGTGGGGGTAACCATGCAGTCAGATTCCACCTTCCTACATAACCCCCCCCCCAAACGAAAGGAGATAAAGCTAACCTTGTCCAGTTGAGCCTTTATTGACTAAGTGGCCATATAAGGAATTTCCTGCACTAGCATGGATACCCCCTGTCTTATGGTCCACTAAGCAATCCCTACCCCTAAGGGTATGGGATGGTCTCCAAAAGTTGGGATTTCTACCTGTAGGGTGTTTTGGCAAAGTAAAAGGCTGGTGGGGTGTCTGAGTAGAGAAGTGAGGCCCTAATAAAGTTGGCCTCAGATTCCTCAGATCACTGATCACCATGGAGGCCTTTCTTTCCATGACTGAGTTGTATCTGGCCCTAAGGGTCAACCTCTGGCTGCCTACAGCTGGGGGTTGGGTCCCTCTGGTTGGTACACTGGAGGGACATGGTAGGTTTGGAACCACTTGGTCCCAGGTTTGCCTTTGCCCAACAGAGTCCATCTGGGGGTGGTCCCTATTCAATGGTAAGAGGGATCCCTCAGTGGGTTGATGAATTTTCACCTGGCTAGGGCTACTAGACTGGGTGCCCCATATCTGTTGATGGGAGGGTTCCTCTGGGCAGTGGGCCGGTAGGGGTCCACTGACCTCCCTGACCTCTGCAGCCCTAGGCTGATTGAGGTAGGGTAGAGAGGGGCAGGATACCTGCTCCAGACTGGGTACCACCTGGGAAGGGTCCCCTGCCATCAGGGGTGTTGCCAGGCCAGGCCTGACCACCTCGGGACAATTCCTTCACTAGGGGTAGGATCAGTTCCCTGAGGAAGCTGACCCTTACCTATAGTCTGGGGGGGAGAAGACTTTTCTTCAACCCTTCTGCTCTCTTGTGGAGTAGAGTGGGCCATTCTTTCAGGCTCCACCTCTCCAAAATTTCCCTGGGATGGGGCTGAGGCCCTAAGAGCCCCACCAACTTTCTCAGGGAGGCCTAACATTCTTAAATGGGCCTGGAATTCAACTTTAGCCCAGGCTGAAATTTCCAGATCATTGCCCAACAGGCAATCTACAGGCAAGTTTGGGGACACTGCCACTCTCTTTGGGCCAGTGACCCCTCCCCAGCTGAGACTGACTATGGCCATGGGATGATCTGCTCTAATACCATCAATGTTGGTCACCTGGTACTTGAACTCAGGTAAAAGCTGTTGAGGGGGGACTAGTTTCCCTGTCACCATGGTGACACTAGCCCCTGTGTCTCTCAATGCCAAAGCTTTCTGACCATTTATCAGTGGCTCCTGTCTGTACTTGCCCAAAGAATTAGGACTGACAGTAAAAGTGGCAAATCCCATGCCACCATCACAGACTAAGGAGGCCTGTGAGGAGGACCCTTGATAAGCTGGGGTCCACCTCAGTTCCCCATACCAACCCACCTAACTTTGTGGGTGCATTACTACCACCTGGGGGATTACTACTTGTAGTAACAGGAGAAGTGGTAGTATTGCTGGGAGGAACATTTTCCTTATTGCTGGCCTTAGGGCAACTGGGGTCATTTTTCCAGTGGCCAGGCTTCTTACATATATGGCAATAAGGTTTCTTTTCAGGGCAGGAAGGTGTTTGGGACCCACCCCCAGAAGAGGACTTTTGGGGCCCTGTAGTGGATTTATCTTTTTATTTATCCCCACCTTTCTCTTGGTTTTTGGAAGAATCTTTCTTCTGGTCACCACCCTAGTTCTTTGGCTTTACCCTGGTTCTGACCCACTTGTCTGCCTTCTTTCCCAATTCTTGGGGAGAGGTCAGATCAGAGTCCACCAGGTACTGGTGTAAAAGCTGGTTTTGACAATTATTAAGGATCTGCTCCCTCATAATCAAATTGTACAATCCTAAAAAGTCATGCACCTTGCTGCCATGTATCCAACCTTCCAGAGCCTTAGTAGCACAATCTACAAAGTCAATCCAGTCCTGAGTCTGTGCCTTTTGGGTGTCTCTGAACTTTATCCTGTATTGTTCAGTGGTTAAGCCAAACCCATCAATCAGAGCACTCTTCAGGACTTTGTAATTATCAGCATCCTCTTCTCTTACAGTGAGGAGTTTGTCTCTACCTTTGTCTGCAAAGGAGAGCCACAAGATTGCTGCCCACTGCTCTTGAGGGACCCTCTGTACCTTACAGGCCCTCTCCAGTGCAGTTATCCATTTGTGGATGTCATCCCCACTCTGGTAGGGAGGGACAATCTTGCTCAGGTTCCTAAGGTCATGAGTATGTTCTCTACTTCTAGGGACACTGTTGCTGCCACCATGGGGCTCTAGCCCCAACTTCTGAGAAGCTCTCTGAAGCTCCAGGGATTCCCTATCTAAGGCTAATTGCCCTCTCTTGATTCTGAGCTTAGCTCTCTCAAACTCAAGCAGTTGGCACTTCCTCTCATAAGAGGACTCCCTTTTATGAGAAGCTGAGGTCCTATGAGAAACAGAGCTCCCTACAGATGTACCAGAATGATTAGATTCCTGAGAAGGCGATCTTGATCTTCTTGGTAAACTGTTAACCCTTCCAGGTGGGGTAAAGAGAGGCCCATTGAGGCCTCCTTCCTCACCTTCAGGAAGAATTGGATTGTCCAGGGTAGAATCATTTTGATCCTCCTGGCCAGCATCAGAGTCCAGGTCATTGAAGTTTTCACTTCCTGGCCTTTCCTCTTCTGCTGCCCCACCCCCCTTGCCTGTCTCATCAGACCCTGGGGTCTTTCTGAGGTCGTCTAAAAGCAAAGTCTCTATGAGACGCTTAGTGTTGGGGTTTTTCCGGGTCTTCAGTTTCCTAGATGTACACATGGCTCTCAATTCTTGGAATGAGAGATGGTCATCCTTAGTTGGCAAGGAGCCACCGGCTTCAGGCCTAGAAGACATGCTAGTATGGTGTGGTGTATGCACCTACCTACCCTAGTGGGAACTGAACTCTCTTGAGTTGGAGAAAGGGTGTGCTAGGCCCTTGACTTACCCAACTCTAAGTTCAGTAGAACTTAATTTATTCTAGTCTTGATTTATATGTACCCGAGTACCTTTAGTGGTTTTCAGTTAGTCACTCAATGAGATTATCTGGTAAAACAATAGCAAGCTTGAATCCCAACCGCTGCACACCAATGTGAGAAGTTGGCCTGGTATATGCTGTCCACTAATTAAAGTGGGCACCTTGCACCAGTCCAAACGAACCTTTAGTGATAATTAGGTTAAAGACAACCTTTATTGAAAGCTATCCTAGTGGTAGCTATGGAGAGCAGCCTTCAGGCTAAGTCTCGAAGGAATGTAAAGCAGCTTGTTTTACCAGTATATAACCTCCTGTATGACCAAATGAAAGGAGAACCACACCAGGTGTATATAAAATATATGTATTTATTACTAAACACTCTCTACTAATCTCTTTATGAGATTAGAGAACAAGACACAATATTAAATCACTAGAACGACAGTAAATAGCACACTACACAGCGGGCTCCAGGGGGAGACCGAACCATATACTAAGAAAGTGGAATAAGAACCACGACTTGACTAGACAGTGCCTAGAGCACGTAGAATCGCTGGGACCCCAAGGAACCACCCAAGGTAGTGACACAGGGGACCCACCAAGGACGGGTGCAGTGTGGGAACACAGACGCGAGCTCCGTACAACTCTATGGGAAAGTCGCGGTTGGAATTTTAAGGATTAAGGACACTTAGGAGAGGACTTCAAGCAAACCCAGCTAAACATAGAAGGTTCTAAGGCCAGCACCCTTGAGAGTACCGAGGTACCCGTGTTACCTATCCCAGAGGAGCCGGGTGCATAGGGGTCAAGTGGTGTCGGAAACCCTTGTCGTTTTCAATGGCGTGATGCGAGAAAGTACTGCTGCCGTGGAGAAGAAAAGTGTCCGGTGTGATCCAAGCCTGGATCGGAGATGAGAATAACCTGAAAGTAGAGGGGACAAAGTCTGGGTCACTTCACGTGACCAGGAGCGGAGCAATCAAATGCCCACTGATGTCAGGTGCTTCAGGTGAGATGAGGTGAAGCTTGACTCTGCAGCCACGGGGACCAGGAGACGTCGACGACTACCACAGTCCGGATCCGAGCTGTCCCACGAAGGATGTCGAGTGCTGGGGGGTCAGTGTCCGGATTGAACACCAACAAGCCTTGGCAACTGCAACCAACGCGGTCAGAGGAAAGATGCTTCTGTGAGGACCAGCAAGGTTCTGGGGACTCCCCAAGCGATGGAGAGTCAGGGCACGTCTGGAGCAACCAGGAAAGCCCACTGAAAGTTAAAGTTGCCTTCTCAGGGACCCACAGGCCAACGGACCAGGGATCGCGAAGGGACCTCGAGCTGAATCACTAAATACCAGCCCACGGAACACTCGTGGAGTGTAGGCCGGAAATCTTCGGTGGAATTACTGCTCAGGGTCAGGACTACAAGTAGCCCAAAGCACAGCTTCAGGGGTCGCCGAAAAGCATATGATGCTGCAAATGTACACGGTGCACAGGGGTACGGGTTGCATGGTCCCCACGAGGGATACGGGCCTCAGAATTGCTGAGAGCGCAGATCAACCTCAGAGACCTTGGGAACCCACCTCCTGTGTTGCAGAAATCTTCGGAGTCTTCAGGAGCTTGGGAGATGCAAACTTTTTTTTTTTTTTTTTTTTTTTCCGACATTAACCACGGAGAGAAGGAGGCTTGTTTCCCAGATCACGAAATACACCGGACTGGCATTAAATCGACTCCAACCGACGGGTGGAAGTCTAATATAGCTTCTTCTGAGGCTCCAAACCGGCTGGTGGAGTTCCTTGGGAATTAAGTTTCTACCCATACCTGACTAAGAATTCATTCATTAACAGGCCACCCAGGAATCTACTTTTGGGTTACCGTTCCTCCCCTTTCCTGCCTTGAGGAAGACCCGCCTAGATGCACTTCCACTTTTTGCGCGATATACAGGGTCGAAACGTCGGCGTATTGTATATGTCCACGCAACGCTGATGATCACAGTCCCATTCGTTATTGGATCATTTAAGCATATGTGTTAATAACAAGGACATTTATGAAATCTTTTTCCCTTCCCCCTCCCCATTTTTTGCACATTTGTTTTTGTATATAGTAGATTGTATTTATCACCATTCACCACATGTCACTATTGCACTACAGTCACATATTGCAATTGAAATTATAAATTGCGACAGACTTTATTATTTGATTTTCTTCTAATATAATTTTGATTCAAAAATCTTTGGTGTGTGTTATATCTGTATTTATTTCATTATTGAATTGAGTTACAAGTAAGTTGTTACTATTTGTTCTAATTAAGTGATACCCCGACAGAACCATTTTTCTTTAGTATACGTATACCCAGGTTCTGAGGGACACCGGGTTGCCCCATTACGCTTAACACAACACCCACGAGGGATACGGGCCTCAGAATTGCTGAGAGCGCAGATCGACCTCGGAGACCTCGGGAACCCACCTCCTGTGTTGCAGAAATCTTCGGAGTCCTTCGGGAGCTTCGAAGGTGCAAACCGGTCAGATACGTTTAGGTGCCTGCTTAGCAGGGGAGTAACTCCTTTACTCCAAGGGAGATTCTTCAGTCGTCCAGCAAAGCGTAGATCGTCGAAGGGTACTTGGTTTCTGTAGCAGAGTTTAGTCCAGGTAATATCTAAAGTCCTGTAGTCAGGGGTTCCTACTTTATACCCAAGGAAGGGTCAGGACAGAGGGGTGGCTACACCCATGTCCTTTGTCCAGTTTCGCGCCAGAGCAAGAGCAAATGGCTCCTGCAACCGGTTTGAACTGGACTATGCACAGGGACACCAAATGTGCCCCCATTGCAGACATCAAAGCACTCTGAGAGTGCACCCACCCAGCCCCAATACACTAAAGCCTGTCTGGGAGGTGGTCACACCTCGCTGTGACAGGAAACCTATTGTCAAGCCTTCTCCTGACGGAGTTTCGTCCAGCAGCAGGAGGGCAGACTCGTGTCTGTGGCTGGCAGCATCCATTTTGTGATGCCAGGGTCAAGAAAGCTGGTACCGGGTGTACCGGTGTGGTCATATTTCTCCCTCTATGAGGGTGGAATCATACCTCGCACACCAGTTACGGGTGTGGAGGTATGATTCCAAGGTGTTTGACACCAAACACGACATGTTTCCATGCAGCCGTTTTAAAGTTAGCATTTACTGCGAGGTTATAATGCACTTAAGTATATATGGTTGGCTGCATCACAAACAACCCCGGAGAATAGGTTCCGAAGGCTGCAGAGGGGCTCTGCTCATGCATGGGCACCCTCTCACATAAAACCCAGCACCCTGCCTTCAGGATTGATAAGGCCTGCCATAGGGGTGACTGATAGGTTTATATGTGCAGTGATTAGGATAAATATAGTAGACCTATATCTAAGTAAGGGGTGCATGCACCACCTTACACAGGCTGCTGTAGCAGACCTGTTGTGTCATTTTAAATGGTCTCTCAGGGGTGGCATAATACATGCTGCAGCCCCTGGGAGGCCTCTGGGGTACCTATGCCCTGGGTACATAGTATACCATATACTAGGGACTTGTAAGGGTACCCCAGAATCCAATCTGGAGTGTACCTAAAGTACATGAACAACCAATTTAGGGAGAAAGCAGATAGACTGGGGTACTGATTAGCAGGATCCCAGTCAGACTAAGTCGAAAACCAGCAAAACACCAGGAAAAAAGTGGGGGTAACCATGCAGTCAGATTCCACCTTCCTACACGCATCATATGATAAAAATCTGCATGAAAGGATCTACAGCGTGCACAAAGGTCAACGGCCTCAGGATCTAGCCTGGCAATTCCAGCTAGAGCAAAATATGTCTGGTGCAAGAAAAAAAAGAAAACGGACTACCTCTGCGAGGCCCGAATATAGAGCCCGATAGAGACCCGTTTCGAGGCCCCCTGAAAATAACTGCCGGTGCTCAGACCCGGACAGACCTGGCCCACTTAAAGCCCTGGGAAGGGGTTGCCTGTATTTCAAGCTGCAATAATGAATTGCAGTGGCGCAGCCTCATGATGTTTCCCATCAAGGGATTCATTCGCTAGGCCAATCCCGTTCCAATGGTAACAGTGGGCTTGGCATATCTTGCGTGGAAATGCCAGTTATGAAAAGGGGGCAATTCTATGCACCAAACTCTGTGTGCCATGGTGTTTGGTGCCGATCAACACTGCAGGCCGAGTGAGCACATCTGGGCATTCCCCAGCGACAGCCATAAACCGTTGGGCATGCAATTGAGATAGCCGACCTTTGCCATTTGCGGGTCTGGCGGAATATATGGGGGACAGAGATTGTGACACCTGGCCTCTAGGGCCAGATCACAGCCCCCATAAAGATAGAGATCTGCATTCCGGCCTTATGGCAGACAGGACAGAAATTTAGGGGACACATCAGTGGTTCAAAGAAATGCTCTTAGAAAAGTCCTCCAACTTCAAAGGCCCAATAGGATATAACTATCTAGTGCCACCGCACTGAGCGGAAAGAACCGCTTGTAGGGACGCAGGACTGGAGAAAATGGTCTGCGTGGTGTACATTGCCAGAGGACTCTGCTCGGGCAGTCATCCTCCATGTGCACAACAAAGGACCGCGTGCCTTCCTGAATAGTGGCTGGCCTGGGCCGACGACCTGCTGACTTGTGGCACCAGTTGGCTGGTCTCCTGTTATCTCGGTGGTCTCAGGGACATCAAAGATCTCCTACGAGGTAGCCACACCATCTACCGGTGACATCTGGAGAGTGGTGCCCTCTAAGTGCCCATATTGCCTGCTGAAAGCTAGACAGCGCGGTGTGAGCTTGGCACTACAGAATCGTGTCTGGGGACTGGAGTGCCTAGTGCGGAGCTCAAGATGTTGCCGGCTTCTACAACGAAGTGGCTCCTGTACTGTAGGGATCCCAGCACGCATAAGAGTCTTGTTGGTGGTGAGCGGATTCCTTGGTTGCGGGATCCAAAGTGGCCCGCTTCGTCGACTGTGCTGCATTTCTCTCATGCATCACGCCGACTGCATGCTCATTGCAGATGGTGTCCGATTCACAGGTTGCGACCCTAGGAGCTGGGGACGCACCCATTGCAGAGTCTCATTTTACCTTGCGAGACATTGCTGAACTTGTGGTATCACAGGCCGAAAACTACTAATATTGATACTAAAGAGAGAAATGACAAAACCTTTTAGTTGAAATTACAAGTTGCTGCGATGTGTAACAATAATTACTCAATGATCAATAATGTACTCAAGTTTCAATTATTTATTTAAAACCCTTCTAAAAACACAAACAAAAACCAGATTGTCTCGAAGTCCTACAAGTGCAATTTTATAAAGTGCAAATTCGTATAGTCACCAGTATATTTCAAAACAGTGATTTTCTTAACAAATTGGTATCATTTTTTTAATATTCACTTCATTATTTCGAACAAATAAAAATATAAATTTATAAAATATCCCCCGAATATGCCTCAATACCTGGGATTTGAGGATAAAGACGTACGGCCGGTGGAGCCGTGATTTGACTGTGTAGAGTCCAGCGATTGTTCAACCTGGTCAACTATAATCGAGCCATATAGCAATACATATTAGCAAGGTGGCAGTTGGGCAATACCGATTGGATTGCTAGGAGGACCCATCTTAAGGAATACTGTGGGAACTCCATCACAAGCAACACCATAATAAATATGTTGTCTTTGTGACTCCATCATAGATATTCTCTACACTCTACCCCAACGATTCGGATTAACTGTATATCGTGAGAAATCAATCAACAATGTCAAAGTGTGTGTCGTGTAAATTCGATAGATGACCACATAGATTTCCATGATCAGTGGACAACGGGAGAAGAACAGTTTTCTTCCATCGGTGGTTTTTGCCATTTTAAGCAAGAGACGACTTCTTTTGAGTCTCAATAGAATAATTTTATTCGATAAAATTAAATAATTTCTGTCCTGAAGAAGGCGAAGAAACTATTTGCAGAAACGCCGCGTCGACAATTTGTTTTTAATGTAATATTTTATAAATTTATATTTTTTATTTGTCGTTCGAAATAATGAAGTGAATATTAAAAAAATGATACCAATTTGTTAAGAAAATCACTGTTTTGAAATTATACTGGTGACTATACAAATTTGCACTTTATAAAATTGCACTTGTAGGACTTCGAGAATCTGGTTTTTGTTTGTGTTTTTATAAGGGTTTTAAATAAATAAATAATTGAAACTGGAGTACATTATTGATCATTGAGTAATTATTGTTACACATCGCAGCAACTTGTAATTTCATCTAAAAGGTTTTGTCATTTCTCTCTTTAGTATCAATATTAGTAGTTTTTGGCCTGTGATACCACAAGTACCTATATCACATGATCCAAACCTTGGGTGGGTTTTAATATCTATTTGCATATCCATTTTATTTACATTTGATCTCTTTGAAAAGGGAACTCTTTTTCTTTGTGTTTCACGGATCCGTCCCTTTTCCTAGCATCAGGGTACCTCCCTTATATTGTTGGGATTGCTGAACTTGCGCCTGTGTGTGCGTCCGGAATGGTCTGATGCAACCGGCATCAAGGTGTGCCGGACATAGTGCCTCATTTTCAGGGACGTACGGAATTGCGACTCAACTTTGTGTAACCTGAAGTGTCTGGTGTGACTCATCTCATGGTGCACCAGACCCTGTGCCCAGATTTTCAGGGCACCACGTGGATCAACGTGTACCAGACGGGATGCCGCCTCAGGCCGAGAGGCTCCCCTCTGTGTTGTTCCCCATTCACCGCTTGTCCTTCACTGGCCCCATCACGGTGGACCAACTGCGTGTTATCTATTTACCTGCTTGGTATCAGTGGCACCACATTAGGGTGTCGGGTGCGTATGCGTGTGAAAGTGCCCATGCAGACCGGGCTGGTACCTGTCGCACAGCGTAGCGGTGCAAAGTGAGTGTGCAGGAGTGACTGTCTGTGGACCGCCTGTGCTTCATGGCACTGATCGATAGTGTTGGTTTATATATTGTTCTTTTGCCAAAAGCACTCTACCTCTCAACAGTATGTTTATCAGTGTGGCCTCATCCTGCGGCGCTGCTAAAAGTGTTATAATTCTGTGTTTGCACAGATTACTGATATCGTTGTAGCCTAGGGTGCACCCTATAGCCGTGTGAAATTGCATGATTAGGATTGTGAGGGTGGGCTGGGGGGCTGACAACGTGTAAGGATGCTGTGTGGGGTTTAGAATAGGACTTTTCCCCTGTGTGCATCTTATGGAGATTTGATAACACAAATTGGGCCTAGTACTGCTAGTAATATTACCAAGTGTGATTAACGCCCAGAACTCTTATATTCATGTGAAATTGTTTAATGTGAGTGTTGAATATGAAAGCCATTTCTCGACGCCAAGTGTGAAGTCTCTCATTTGTGTCGCACAGAGTATTTATTGTGTTCGCCTGCTGTGTTCTTTCATTACACATTGCTTTTGCAGGACGCCTGAATGCGCAGTGCCAAGCTACCCAAGGGTGCGCATGGGTTGTACAGTGTGTGTGATCACCTGCCCTTGACGGGAGCGGTGCTCCCTACCTAGCTTGGGCACCGCCTCAGCCAACCAGACCGTGCCGGTTCTAACAGGCACCATGGAGTGCTAGGGTCACCTGGAAGCAGGACGTAACAGTGAGAGGGTTCTGCATCCGCTACCACCCGCCTCTCTCACCGTATCCCACTGAAGCGCCTGGGGTGCTAGGGTCACACGAAAGCAGGACGATGCAGTTAGAGGGTTATGAATCAGCCACCACCTGCCTCTATCACCATATCCTACGGAGGAGCCCAGGAGTGCTAAGGTCACCCGGAAGCAGGACGCTACAGTGAAAGGATTCTGCATCAGCTACCACCCGCCTCTATCACCATATCCTACGGAGGCGCCCTGGAGTGCTAAGGTCACCCGGAAGCAGGACGCTACAGTGAAAGGATTCTGCATCAGCTACCACCCGCCTCTATCACCATATCCTACGGAGGCGCCCAGGAGTGATAAGGTCACCCGGAAGCAGGACGCTACAGTGAAAGGATTCTGCATCAGCTACCACCCGCCTCTATCACCATATCCTACGGAGGCGCCCAGGAGTGATAAGGTCACCCGGAAGCAGTACGCTACAGTGAAAGGATTCTGCATCAGCTACCACCCGCCTGTATCACCATATCCTACGGAGGCGCCCAGGAGTGCTAAGGTCACCCGGAAGGAGGACGCTACAGTGAAAGGATTCTGCATCAGCTACCACCCGCCTCTATCACCATATCCTACGGAGGCACCCAGGAGTGCTAAGGTCACCCGGAAGCAGGACGCTACAGCGAAAGGATTCTGCATCAGCTACCACCCGCCTCTATCACCATATCCTACGGAGGCGCCCTGGAGTGCTAAGGTCACCCGGAAGCAGGACGCTACAGTGAAAGGATTCTGCATCAGCCACCACCCGCCTCTATCACCATATCCTACGGAGGCGCCCAGGAGTGCTAAGGTCACCCGGAAGCAGGACGCTACAGTGAAAGGATTCTGCATCAGCTACCACCCGCCTCTATCACCATATCCTACGGAGGCGCCCAGGAGTGCTAAGGTCACCCGGAAGCAGGACGCTACAGTGAAAGGATTCTGCATCAGCCACCACCCGCCTCTATCACCATATCCTACGGAGGCGCCCAGGAGTGATAAGGTCACCCGGAAGCAGGACGCTACATGCACTGTCACAGGGGTTCAAAGACCTCAACTGCTCACAGGGCTTGAAACCACAACACTGCACAGGCTCAAGTACTCTCCACAATGGGAACTCTTCATCGTAGCAGACAAGCTGCCTAGTATCTGAAATGGGGTACCAGGTCATTGTACCCATAATTCATCTGCTTGATTTTTGATCTGTACTTACACTTGAAGGAGATTGCTATTTATTTGTAAGGCAATGTGTGTATTCCAGCCTCTGAAAGGGACAAGAGGTTCCAGAGCCAAGTGCAGCAGTGCTCATTTTTCCCAAAGAAAACATGAGCAAGCGCTCACAGAGGGCACATCCTGGGCAGTGCTAGCTTCCGCCACAGGCATAAGCAGTAATCAGTCAGATGGAGAAGAAACCGTAGCAGTGCAGGTCTTCACAGAGCACGCACAGCACAGGTAGAGGCACTATAACCTTCCCTCACACAGAGAACAGGTACACCAGAGACAGCAGCCGCTCACAATACATTTACAGCACTGGGAGAAGCACTGTAGCCTTCCCTCACACAGAGAACAGGTACAGAGACAGCAGCCGCTCACAATACATTTACAGCACTGGGAGAAGCACGGTAACCTTCCCTCACACCGCAAACAGGTAACAGACAGCAGCCACTCACAATACATTTATAGCACCGGTAGAAGCACTATTACCTTTCCACACACCACGAACAGGTAACAGACAGCTGTTCATAACAGTTTCAGCACAGGTAGAAGCACGGTAACCTTCCCTCACATAGAGGGCAGATAAACAGCAGCCGCTCACAATACATTTACAGCACTGGGAGAAGCACTGTAACCTTCCCTCACACAGAACAGGGAACAGAGACAACATCTGCTCACAATACATTTATAGCACTGGGAGAAGCACTGTAACCTTCCCTCACACAGAGAACAGGTACAGAGAAAGCAGCCACTCACAATACATTTACAGCACTGGGAGAAGCACTGTAACCTTCCCTCACACAGAGAACAGGTACACCAGAGACAGCAGCCGCTACAATATATTTATAGCACTGAGAAAAGCACTGTAGCCTTCCTTCATACCGCAAACAGGTAACAGAGACAGCAGTCGTTCATAACAGTTTCAGCACAGGTAGGAAAATGCAAGAGAAGCGCCCATCACACAGAAGGCAGCAACAGCATTGGCTACAGCCGTGTAAATTTCGTTCAAAAACTAAATGGCTACAGAACAGTAGTACAAACGTACTTCACACGCAGAGTATATGTAAAGCATGGGTACGTGCCGTGCAAACTGCCTTCACTGAAACACAGATACAGTCCAGGCTGCGCAGTGCAATCTTACCTCGCACAAACCGGGGGTACATCACTGGCAGTCATGAATGATCCTTACACATAAATCAGATATAGCTAACACCAGACTGCATTGACGGGGGAAGTGCCCTGCCTGGGACAGGTGGTTGCTGAGGAGGTCAGCTGCTCGGGCTGACAATGCAGAAGCGAGGGGAGGCTGTGCGCACTGGTGATTTGCAGCACCCCGGCGGGATGGATGAAAAAGGCCACTTTATGCTCTTGAAAGCTGGGCAGCGGGATTGGCCGCCGCGGTTCCATTAGCCGTGAGCCCCCGCAGTGGCACAAGTCATGCTCTGCCCAGCAGGACGGGCTGAGTCCACATGCATTAGCTTGTTTAGAAGTTATTCTGGTACCTGTAGGACCTCTGACTGCGACTGGCAGCTGCCTTGGAGAGAGGTGTGCGCTCCCCAACAGGCATGCTAGTGGTGCAGCCGCTTGTACTCCTCGCAATAGGCGGGGGTGCCAGCCTGGAAGACCTCTGTCTTCGGCTTCGAGATACCCAGGAGGAGGGCACGCAGATGCAGAAGGAGGACATGCGGACGCAGGAGTATAACATGCAGATAAACGAGGAGGACATGCAAATGCACGAGGAGGGAATGCACAGGAGGAGGAAATGCAGATGTACAGGAGGAGGGCATGCAGATGAAGAAGGACATGCATGCAGATGCACAGGAGGCGGGCATGCAGAAGGACATGCATGCAGATGCAGGAGGAGGGCATGAAGATGCGCAGGAGGAGGGCATGCAGATGCACAGGAGGAGGAAATGCAGATGTACAGGAGGCGGGAGGAGGGCATGCAGATGCACAGGAGGCGGGCATGCAGATGCACAGGAGGCGGGCATGCAGATGCACAGGAGGCGGGCATGCAGATGCACAGGAGGCGGGCATGCAGATGCACAGGAGGCGGGCATGCAGATGCACAGGAGGAGGGCATGCAGATGCACAGGAGGAGGGCATGCAGATGCACAGGAGGAGGGCATGCAGATGCACAGGAGGCGGGCATGCAGATGCACAGGAGGAGGAAATGCAGATGTACAGGAGGCGGGAGGAGGGCATGCAGATGCACAGGAGGAGGGCATGCAGATGCACAGGAGGAGGGCATGCAGATGCACAGGAGGCGGGCATGCAGATGCACAGGAGGAGGAAATGCAGATGTACAGGAGGCGGGAGGCGGGCATGCAGATGCACAGGAGGAGGGCATGCAGATGCACAGGAGGCGGGCATGCAGATGCACAGGAGGCGGGCATGCAGATGCACAGGAGGCGGGCATGCAGATGCACAGGAGGCGGGCATGCAGATGCACAGGAGGCGGGCATGCAGATGCACAGGAGGCGGGCATGCAGATGCACAGGAGGCGGGCATGCAGATGCACAGGAGGCGGGCATGCAGATGCAGGGAGAGAGCTTCTTTGTGTTAGACTCCCAGAGACAGAGAGAGAGAGCTAGCTGGGCCTCACAGACTTCATCACATCTTTCCATCTCAGACAGCAAGAAAACAACGGCACGCCCACAGACCCCGGAGAGCCACTTGCCAAAAGAAAAGGCGCCATGCACAATGGGAGAGCTCAGATTCTTAAGAATAAATACAAAACACCCCCTTTCTAAAACCCCAAGCCCATCTTTAAACAAGTGCTGGATAAGTAGACACGGTCAAACTCCCAACACTATACCAGCAGGCCCTACAGAGACAACCAAGGCCCCCCTCTTAGTCCGGCTAAAATGAAAGGCAGACTCTAGGCTGCCCCCCCCTGCTTCTGGTCAAAGCAGCAGTTTCATAAGCAAGGAACGGTTAGGATGTCGTTGTTTATCTGTGAAATAGGGACCTAAAGAGGGAGGCTCCAGGCGTCACATATCTTTACTAGCAACGAGATTACAAAGCTAGCCAAACAAATCACTGCAGACACCGCAAAGAGCAGCATTACACAGGTACTTGAGAAGCACTCTAGATAGCGGAGCCCTCAGACACCTGGACAAACAGAGCGACCAAAGGTCCTTGTCAACACAGAAACCTGTCTTTAAACAGCGCTCACGGCACGCTACTGCACAGACTCACGACCAACAGTGATCAATGCACGCTCCTGCACAGACTCACGACCAACAGTGATCAATGCACGCTCCTGCACAGACTCACGACCAACAGCGATCAAGGCACGCTCCTGCACAGACTCACGACCAACAGTGATCAAGGCACGCTCCTGCACAGACTCACAACCAACAGCGATCAATGCACGCTCCTGCACAGACTCACGACCAACAGCGATCAATGCACGCTCCTGCACAGACTCACGACCAACAGCGATCAATGCACGCTACTGCACAGACTCACGACCAACAGTGATCAATGCACGCTCCTGCACACACACGACCAACAGTGATCAAGGCACGCTCCTGCACAGACTCACGACCAACAGTGATCAATGCACGCTCCTGCATAGACTCACGACCAACAGTGATCAATGCACGCTCCTGCACAGACTCACGACCAACAGCGATCAAGGCACGCTCCTGCACAGACTCACAACCAACAGCGATCAAGGCACGCTCCTGCACAGACTCACAACCAACAGCGATCAATGCACGCTCCTGCACAGACTCGCGATCAATGCACACTCCTGCACAGACTCACGACCAACAGCGATCAATGCACGCTCCTGCACAGACTCACGACCAACAGCGATCAATGCACGCTACTGCACAGACTCACGACCAACAGTGATCAATGCACGCTCCTGCACAGACACACGACCAACAGTGATCAATGCACGCTACTGCACAGACTCACGACCAACAGTGATCAATGCACGCTCCTGCACAGACACACGACCAACAGTGATCAATGCACGCTCCTGCACAGACTCCACGACCAACAGTGATCAATGCACGCTCCTGCACAGACTCCACGACCAACAGTGATCAATGCACGCTCCTGCACAGACTCACGACCAACAGCGATCAAGGCACGCTCCTGCACAGACTCACAACCAACAGCGATCAAGGCACGCTCCTGCACAGACTCACGACCAACAGAGATCAATGCACGCTCATGCACAGACTCACGACCAACAGCGCTCACGGCACGCTCCTGCACAGACTCACGACCAACAGTGATCAATGCACGCTCCTGCACAGACTCACGACTAACAGTGATCAATGCACTCTCCTGCACAGACTCACGACCAACAGTGATCAATGCACGCTCATGCACAGACTCACGACCAACAGCGCTCACGGCACGCTCCTGCACAGACTCACGACCAACAGTGATCAATGCACGCTCCTGCACAGACTCACGACTAACAGTGATCAATGCACTCTCCTGCACAGACTCACGACCAACAGTGATCAATGCACGCTCCTGCACAGACTCACGACCAACAGCGCTCACGGCACGCTCCTGCACAGACTCACGACCAACAGTGATCAATGCACGCTCCTGCACAGACTCACGACCAACAGTGATCAATGCACGCTCCTGCACAGACTCACGACCAACAGCGATCAAGGCACGCTCCTGCACAGACTCACAACCAACAGCGATCAATGCACGCTCCTGCACAGACTCACGACCAACAGCGATCAATGCACGCTCCTGCACAGACTCACGACCAACAGCGATCAATGCACGCTCCTGCACAGACTCACGACCAACAGTGATCAATGCACGCTCCTGCACAGACTCACGACCAACAGTGATCAATGCATGCTCCTGCACAGACTCACGACCAACAGTGATCAATGCACGCTCCTGCACAGACTCACGACCAACAGCGATCAAGGCACGCTCCTGCACAGACTCACAACCAACAGCGATCAATGCACGCTCCTGCACAGACTCACGACCAACAGCGATCAATGCACGCTCCTGCACAGACTCACGACCAACAGCGATCAATGCACGCTCCTGCACAGACTCACGACCAACAGCGATCAAGGCACGCTCCTGCACAGACTCAGGACAGTGATCAATGCATGCTCCTGCACAGACTCACGACCAACAGTGATCAATGCACGCTCCTGCACAGACTCCCGACAAACGGTGATCAATGCACGCTCCTTTACAGACTCACGACCAACAGCGATCAAGGCACGCTCCTGCACAGACTCACGACCAACAGCGATCAAGGCACGCTCCTGCACAGACTCACGACCAACAGCGATCAAGGCACGCTCCTGCACAGACTCACGACCAACAGCGATCAATGCACGCTCCTGCACAGACTCACGACCAACAGCAATCATTGATATGCACGCTCCTGCACAGACTCACGACAAACGGTGATCAATGCACGCTCCTGCACAGACTCACGACAAACGGTGATCAATGCACGCTCCTTTACAGACTCACGACCAACAGCGATCAAGGCACGCTCCTGCACAGACTCACGACAAACTGTGATCAATGCACGCTCCTGCACAGACTCACGACCAACAGCAATCAATGCACGCTCCTGCACAGACTCACGACAAACGGTGATCAATGCACGCTCCTGCACAGACTCACGACAAACGGTGATCAATGCACGCTCCTTTACAGACTCACGACCAACAGCGATCAAGGCACGCTCCTGCACAGATTCACGACAAACTGATCAATGCACGCTCCTGCACAGACTCACGACAAACAGCGATCAATGCACGCTCCTGCACAGACTCACGACCAACAGTGATCAATGCACGCTCCTGCACAGACTCACGACCAACAGTGATCAATGCACGCTCCTGCACAGACTCACGACCAACAGTGATCAATGCACGCTCCTGCACAGACTCACGACCAACAGCGATCAAGGCACGCTCCTGCACTGACTCACGACCAACAGCGATCAATGCACGCTCCTGCACAGACTCACGACAAACGGTGATCAATGCACGCTCCTTTACAGACTCACGACCAACAGCGATCAAGGCACGCTCCTGCACAGACACGACCAACAGCGATCAATGCACGCTCCTGCACAGACTCACGACCAACAGAGATCAATGCACGCTCATGCACAGACTCACGACCAACAGTGATCAATGCACGCTCCTACACAGACCCACGACAAACGGTGATCAAGGCACGGTCCTGCACAAACTTACGACAAACAATTATCAATGCACGCTCCTGCACAGATTCACGACAGTGATCAATGCACGCTCCTGCACCGACTAACAACAGTGATCAATGCACGCTCCTGCACAGACTTATGACAAATAGTGATCAATGCACACTCCTGCAAAGACCCACGACAAACGGTGATCAATGCACGCTCCTGCACAGACTCACGACAAACAGTGATCAATGCACGCTCCTGCACAGACTCACGACAAACGGTGATCAATGCACGCTCCTTTACAGACTCACGACCAACAGCGATCAAGGCACGCTCCTGCACAGACTCACGACCAACAGCGATCAAGGCACGCTCCTGCACAGACTCACGACCAACAGTGATCAAGGCACGCTCCTGCACAGACTCACGACCAACAGTGATCAATGCACGCTCCTGCACAGATTTATGACAAATAGTGATCAATGCACGCTCCTGCACAGACTCACGACAGTGATCAATGCACACTCCTGCAAAGACCCACGACAGTGATCAATGCATGCTCCGAGACATACTCACGACAAACAGCGCTCAATGAACGCTCCTACACAGACCCACAACAAACAGTGATCAAGGCACGCTCCTGCACAGACTCACGACCAACAGTGATCAAGGCACGCTCCTGCACAGAATCACGACAGTGATCAATGCACGCTCCTGCACAGACACACGACAAACAGTGATCAATGCATCCTTCTGCAAAGACCCACGACAAACAGCCCTCAATGAACGCTCCTACACAGACTCACGACCAACAGCGATCAAGGCACGCTCCTGCACAGACTCACGACCAACAGCGATCAAGGCACGCTCCTGCACAGACTCACGACAAACAATGATCAATGCACGCTCCTGCACAGACTCACGACAAACGGTGATCAATGCACCCTCCTGCACAGACTCACGACAAACGGTGATCAATGCACGCTCCTGCACAGACTCACGACCAACAGCGATCAAGGCACGCTCCTGCACAGACTCACGACAAACGGTGATCAATGCACGCTCCTGCACAGACTCACGACCAACAGTGATCAATGCACGCTCCTGCACAGACTCACGACCAACAGCGATCAAGGCACGCTCCTGCACAGACTCACGACCAACAGCGATCAAGGCACGCTCCTGCACAGACTCACGACCAACAGCGATCAATGCACGCTCCTGCACAGACTCACGACAAACAGTGATCAAGGCACGCTCCTGCACAGACTCAGGACAGTGATCAATGCATGCTCCTGCACAGACTCACGACCAACAGTGATCAAGGCACGCTCCTGCACAGACTCACGACCAACAGTGATCAATGCACACTCCTGCACAGACTCACGACCAACAGTGATCAATGCACACTCCTGCAGAGACTCACGACCAACAGTGATCAGGGCACGCTCCTGCACAGACACACAACAGTGACCAATGCACGCTCCTGCACAGACACACGACAAACAGCCCTCAATGAACGCTCCTACACAGACCCACGACAAACGGTGATCAAGGCACGCGCCTGCACAGACTCACGACAAACCGTGATCAAGGCACGCTCCTACACAGACTTACGACAAACCGTGATCAAGGCACGCTCCTACACAGACTTACGACAAACGGTGATCAAGGCACGCTCCTACACAGACTTACGACAAACAGTGATCAAGGCACGCTTCTGCACAGACTCACGACAAACGGTGATCAATGCACGCTCCCGCACAGACTCACGACAAACGGTGATCAATGCACGCTCCCGCACAGACTCACGAAAGTGATCAATGCACGCCCCTGCACAGACTCGCGACAGTGATCAATGCATGCTCCAGCACAGACTCGCGACAAACAGCTCCTGCACGGACTCACGACGAACAGTGATCAATGCACGCTCCTGCACAGACTTACGACAAAGTGCTCAAGGCACGCTCCTGCACGGACTCACGACAAACAGTGCTCAAGGCACGCTCCTGCACAGACTTACGACAAACAGCTATCAATGCACGCTCCTGCACGGACTCACGACAAACAGTGCTCAAGGCACGCTCCTGCACGGACTCACGACATACATACATCAAGGCTTGTTCCTGCACAGACTTACGACAAACAGCGATCAAGGCTTGTTCCTGCACAGACTCACGACAAACCATGATCAAGGCACGCTCCTGCAAAGACTCAAGACAAACAGTACTCAAGGCACACTCCTGCACAGACTCAAAACAAACAGTGCTCAAGGCACGCTCCTGCACAGACTCCCTACAAACAGTGCTCAAGGCACGCTCCTGCACAGACTCCCTACAAACAGTGCTCAAGGCACGCTCCTGCACAGACTCACTACAAACAGTACTCAAGGCACGCTCCTGCACAGACTCAAGACAGTGATCAATGCAAGCTCCTGCACAGACACACGACAAACAGTGCTCAAGGCATACTCCTACACAAGCACACCCAACACCAGGGGGCTGGAGACACGCATTTACAAAGAACACACAAACCGGTGACACGTCGCAGTATTCTTGGCTAGACAGGAGGCCTCACCACCCACACTCAGCACACCCCAGGCACCACATTCTTGGCCTGCACCTCGAGCCGCCCTGCCCTACTGCCAACCGAGAAAAATGCCTGATGGAACCCCAGATCTCAGTGACAGCATCCTCTGTCACAGCCTCCTCACGGCACTTGAGGGGAATTGGACTCATGGCGAGGGTAATACACTTAGAGCTGCCCTACACCGACTACGTACTCTTGAATAATTCCATGGTCGAGCTATGATGTGTAGCTGGGATGCAAGCATCCAAGAGAGTGCTGACCGAGCTCTCGAGCGCCTTACTGTCAGGCGAGAGGCTCTCTTCGATTCCCACTTTTACTGTGTGCATCTTTTACTGGAGGTTATAAAGGAAGGGCTCTCTCTCCCAGAATACAAACAAATACAGGCCTGGGTGACCTACTGGCCAACCGTGCTGCAGCCTGGCGCCCTCAAACGTGCCCTACGGATCGCCCCCCATGGCAGGGGCAGAGCTACACCAGAGGTCGCAGTAGCGCAGGGGTGCTGGGGAGATGGTAGCGGCAGCACAGGGGTGCTGGGGAGATGGCAGCGGCAGCACAGGGGTGCTGGGGAGATGGCAGCGGCAGCACAGGGGTGCTGGGGAGATGGCAGCGGCAGCACAGGGGTGCTGGGGAGATGGCAGCGGCAGCACAGGGGTGCTGGGGAGATGGCAGCGGCAGCACAGGGGTGCTGGGGAGATGGCAGAGGGAGCTCAGGGGAGATGGCAGAGGGAGCACAGGGGTGCTGGGGAGATGGCAGAGGGAGCACAGGGGTGCGGGGAGTTGGCAGCGGGAGCACAGGGGTGCGGGGAGTTGGCAGCGGGAGCACAGGGGTGCGGGGAGTTGGCAGCGGGAGCACAGGGGTGCGGGGAGTTGGCAGCGGGAGCACAGGGGTGCGGGGAGTTGGCAGCGGGAGCACAGGGGTGCGGGGAGTTGGCAGCGGGAGCACAGGGGTGCGGGGAGTTGGCAGCGGGAGCACAGGGGTGCGAGGAGTTGGCAGCGGGAGCACAGGGGTGCGAGGAGTTGGCAGCGGGAGCACAGGGGTGCGGGGAGTTGGCAGCGGGAGCACAGGGGTGCGGGGAGTTGGCAGCGGGAGCACAGGGGTGCGGGGAGTTGGCAGCGGGAGCACAGGGGTGCGGGGAGTTGGCAGGAGGAGCACAGGGGTGCGGGCAGATGGCAGGAGGAGCACAGGGATGCGGGGAGATGGCAGGAGGAGCACGGCGGTGTGGGGAGATGGCAGGAGGAGCACGGCGGTGTGGGGAGATGGCAGCAGGAGCACGGCGGTGTGGGGAGATGGCAGCAGGAGCACGGCGGTGTGGGGAGATGGCAGCAGGAGCACGGCGGTGTGGGAGATGGCAGCAGGAGCACGGCGGTGTGGGGAGATGGCAGCAGGAGCACGGCGGTGTGGGGAGATGGCAGCAGGAGCACAGGGATGTGGGGAGATGGCAGCAGGCGCACGGCGGTGTGGGGAGATGGCAGCAGGAGCACGGCGGTGTGGGGAGATGGCAGCAGGAGCACAGGGGTGTGGGGAGAGTGCAGCAGGAGCACAGGGGTGTGAGGAGAGTGCAGCAGAAGCACAGGGGTGGGGGGAGAGTGCAGCAGGAGCACAGGGGTGTGGGGAGAGTGCAGCAGGAGCACAGGGGTGTGGGGAGATGGCAGCAGGAGCACAGGGGTGTGGGGAGATGGCAGCAGCAGCACAGGGGTGTGGGGAGATGGCAGCAGCAGCACAGGGGTGTGGGGAGATGGCAGGATCATGGATGCGGGGGGGCTGCAGTGGCCAAGACTAGGGGGGGCAGCAGTGACCCCACATCTGAAGCAGAAAGGACTTCAGACAAGTGTGACACATGAGATTTGAAACCCAGTCAGGGGAGGGTATTCAAGGGTTCCAAAGAAGGCATGGCCTGCTCAATTCTCCACTTCAAACCGCTAATCTTCCTCCATACCTCCCTGCATCAACTAGTTCAGTAATCTGGGACAGCTGGTGGCAGAGAGGGTAACAGATGACAGGCACGCAAACCTCCCAAATTCTGAGCGCTGGATACCTCAACTGATTGCCCAAACATGCAAGAAGGCCAGACCCCTGTGCACCCCAGGTTGACCGCAGCATGTCTAACAGGCGCCAAAAAGCAGCCTAACTTGTGTCAATCATCGCAGACTAAAGCAGACCTAATCCACGGCTGGTCCAGGCAGACGGTGTACTAAAGCAGGTCTACCTTCCCAGAGGAGTTATGGATAAAATTAAAGCTCCTCAGAATCATCCACAATGCCCAGTGGAAGAAAGGTTTTCGTTATCTGCAAATTTTGCCCCAATCATAATCTGACAAAGAACAGAGCACAGCCAGGAATGGTGTTGGATCAGGCCACAGGTAAAAGGCGTAGGGAGCAGCCAGGTTAACACCAGCTACCAGCACTTTCCCCACTTTACCCACAGGGCCAATGAGTGTCAAAGTGTGACAATCCACTGGCACGGCTAACACTGCCAGGCTGCCTGTGGGGGTCGAGAACAAGTACCCATACAGAAGAAGCATTGCAGGCAGCAGAACATGGGCCAGCGCTAGAGCAGTCGTTGATACTTTAGTGAGCCAATAAGACA
This sequence comes from Calotriton arnoldi, assembly GCA_963921515.1. Lineage (NCBI taxonomy): Eukaryota > Metazoa > Chordata > Amphibia > Caudata > Salamandridae > Calotriton > Calotriton arnoldi. The sequence continues at coordinate 98,611 of CAWUFW010006325.1, read as the reverse complement.
TATTTATGTTTCAATTTGCAGTACACACAGTTGGTTCTTCGTGCCAAAGATATCTTTGTTATGATGGGGCAAGGCGGGTGATGCTCGTTACAGTCATCCTGCCTGGGAGAGGGTTCCATTAGTTCCACTGATTGGCCTAGTACATCCATTATGCTATGGAGGAGATTATACATTACTGAGCACGAGTACTGGTCTGGTGAAGATATATTAGGCTGAGTGAAGGTGGAGTGTCTCAGAAGGAGTGAGTTTTGTTTTCCCCCTGAATTACAGGAGACTGCAGCCATTAAGTGTTAGGGTTCTGACTGTTCCAGAAAGAGAGTGAAAGCGGTGATGTGTTCTGTCTCCTCTACTTTAGCAATGACATTAATGTAGCAAGGGTTTAAGATGATCTGATGGAAGGCAGAGTAAAATCAAATTCTTTAAGAAGACAGCTAAAACCAGCCCAAAGTGAGATTACATTAAAGATTAAAAAAATATAACAGAGTCTAGAAAAGAGTAATAATAGAGCATGTTCTCCAAGAGTAAAGCGAGCAAACGGAAAAGCTATGTTAAAGCTTCCTTGCAACAGAACATGGTGGCCTACCCATCAACAAATACAAATTGATTAAATGGATCCTATCATAGTAGCAGTGAGATATATAGGACCCGGACCCCCCAGGATGATCCCCCGCCCTGCCCCCAAGTGGTCCAGCCCTACTTCCTAGGGCCAGTCGACAATCGGGCTGACCCGGCCGATGTGTGGGGGCGTGGCGAGGATCCGGGAGGCCGGGCCCTAATGGCGCGCTCTTCAAATCTCGCGCTTTTCCAAAAATAATCTTAATTTTGTGATGTGTGTTCTCATGATAACAGATGAGAAAAGAAGCTTAAGTTATTTGTCCGGATGCAGACTCCGTTTAGTGCCCTATCAATCGAAACATGTTGATATTGAAGGGCACTACTATCAGCACAGGAGTATGCACCACTTTTTACCAATTCATATACTTCATTCTATTAGAAATGTAAAGCTTGTCAGTGGGAAATTTTCATTTAAAAATGTCACCATTATCGCACCTTGCCCTTTAATAAACTGGCAGTTAAACCATTTCTTTTACTGACCACTAAATACAGCATACGAGCGCAAACAATCAGAAACAGCAGTCACATTCTGCAAGGAACCCTTTTCAATCAAATCCAGAGGACAGAAAACAAAGCACTGCTGTAATGTATCTTTAGCTCCAATTACAGTGAGTGTGGTTTAAGAATATGTTCCCGAGCTGAGGTGGCACCAGGGAAACGCCCGGGAGACCACAAAGCAGAAGTCTGAGATGGCACCAGGGGCAACAGGCCAAGGTGCCACCACAGGAATCCTGTTTCCAAGCTGAAGATTACAAAGGAAGAACCGCTCGCCTCAGAGCCCTGGGTCACAGTGCTGCGGATACCAATTGAAAGCTTACTTTCTGTGTAAGGGCGGGGAACATACATTTTGAGATGTTCATTGTCTGCTACAGCGCTGATGGCTATGCTAAAGGAAGAAGCGACTGGCCCAGAAATGCAAAACTTGCCTCTGCTACAAACATAGTATCATCAGCAATGAAGAGCCTGGGATTCCGTACAAAAATAGGCTGAGCTAATTTGTAGTAAGGTACAAGAAACAAAGTTGTCCGACTACTGTGCATCCTTGGATAATAAGAAAACAAGCAGGGCGGTCGTCCAGTGTGCAGCCTAATATACCACACGTGCTGAAGGCCGACTGAAGGGCAGTCTCAGAATGAGATACAACACGTACAGAAGGCCAACCAGTGTGGAGCCTCAGAGTAAGATACAGTAAGTGAAGCTGAGCAATGTGCATTCTAAGAGTAAGATACAACATGCACTGAAAGCAGTCCAGGGTGCATCCTCAGAGTAAGATACAATATATGAAGGCTTACCCTATTCAGCCTGAGGGTAAGATAACACTTCCTGAGGCCAATGTGCAGCCTCAGACTAAGTACAACACACACTGAAGGTCGACCAGCGTACAGTCTCAGAATGAGATACAACATGCACTGAAGGCCAGTGGGCAGCCTCGGAGTAAGGTACAACACACACTCAGGCCAGTGCGCAGCCTCGGAGTATGGTACAACACACACTCAGGCCAGTGCGCAGCCTCGGAGTATGGTACAACACACACTCAGACCAGTGTGCAGCCTCAGAGTAAGGTACAACACACAATCAGAACAGAGCGCAGCCTCAGAGAAAGGTACAACACACACTCAGACCAGTGCGCTGTCTCGCAGTAAGGTCCAACACAAACACAGGCCAGTGTGCAGCCTCGGAGTAAGGTCCAACACACACTTAGGCCAGTGTGCAGCCTCGGAGTAAGGTACAACAGACATACAAACCAGTGTGCAGCCTCAGAGTTAGGCACAACACACACTCAGTCCAGTGTGCAGCTTCGGAATAAGGTACAACACACACACAGACCAGTGTGCAGCTTCGGAATAAGGTACAACACACACACAGACCAGTGTGCAGTCTCGGAGTAAGGTCCAACACACACTCAGGCCAGTGTGCAGCCTCGGAGTAAGGTACAACAGACATACAGACCAGTGTGCAGTCTCAGAGTAAGGTACAACACACACTCAGACCAGTGTGCAGCCTCAGAATAAGGTCCAACACACACACAGACCAGTGTGCAGTCTCGGAGTAAGGTCCAACACAAACTCAGGCCAGTGTGCAGCCTCGGAGTAAGGTACAACAGACATACAGACCAGTGTACAGCCTCAGAATAAGGTACAACACACACTCAGGCCAGTGTGCAGCCTCGGAGTAAGGTACAACACACACTCAGACCAGTGTGTAGTCTCGGAGCAAGGTACATCATGCAGCCTCAGAATAAGGTACAACACACTCAGACCAGTGTGCAGTCTCTGAGTAAGGCACAACACACACTCAGACCAGTGTGCAGCCTCGGAGTAAGGTACTACAGACATACAGACCAGTGTGCAGTCTCTGAGTAAGGCACACCACACACTCAGACCAGTGTGCAGCCTCGGAGTAAGGTACAACAGACATACAGACCAGTGTGCAGTCTCAGAGTAAGGTACAACACACACTCAGACCAGTGCGCAGCCTCGGAAGGAAGCAGAGCTGATTCAAGGCATGGGCAAAGTGGGCTCTGGCCCAGGGCCCCAGCCTTTCAGGGGTCCACTGATAGAGCCAGCTCTGTTCTGCAGAGTCTTACCCTGACGACCTTGAATAATTCTTAAACAGATCATTTTCCTTTCATTTATTTTTAATGTGGGTGATGTGCGAGAGTCTATTACAGACAATTTGCAGATAAATGATTTGTTTATGCTCAAGGTAATATCCATTAAAAAAAAGTCTCTTTATGATCACAATAGGACCTCGCATATGAGAAATGCGAGGGGGTCACAGAGTATTTGCAGTATTATTATTCAGATGCTGCTGCATTACAATACTGAAAACACGTCAATATCCCAGAATTTTAGATGTAAACATTTGAATTTGGACGAGTGTGCCTGTGTACTGTCAGTGACCTGGCCAAAGAGGGCATGAAATAGCTGAAATTGAATCATAAATTCAAAGCTGTTCCGAACAGGGGCCCCCAAAATACGTTTGGCCCAGGGCCCCCAAAAACCTTTAAGATGTCCCTGCGCAGTGGTAGAATATGTAAGGACACATGTATCTGCCGTTACTGACTTCAAGTCAATAAAATCAAGGCGGGGTGAGAGGAGTCCCTGAAGGTCACACAGGCGTAAGTAAGGTCAGGTTCGAAAGACACAAGCACAAACAAAAGCAGAAACAGATCGTGGGATTTTCCACAAAAGGGATGGGAAAAGCAGACTACATCGGCGGGACATGCACCAAGCATCAAAGACAACACAAGGTAGGCCTCTACAGGTACAGCCAACAAACATCCTTCAGAGCAAGGAGCACCCAGATGTGAACAAAAACACCCAGAGCACAGAAGGTGCCCAGCCTCCATGACCCAAGAGTACAAACAAAGAAACAAAAGCAAGACCTGAAACAAAAACACCTAACATAAACCCTAGAACAGAAAACTTGAACAAGATATTCTATGCTGCTTCAGAACTATAATTAAACATCCGCCACTCATTTATGAAGCTAGAACAATTCTCCAAGATGGCTTTCTGGGGCCTGAGATGATTTGGTTCCAGGTACCCGGGTGAACAGTGTTTGTGTGCACTTCTACTGGGATTGATGCGCTTCTGCCCTATTAGTAGTAGTGTAGATGCGGCGTCCTTGGAGACAGGCTAACCGAGATTGTGCGAGGAATCTGTTCATTAGAATCCTTTATGAATATGTGGGTCGAAGGGTTAAACCAGATCTTGGGTGGTAGCAAGTTCTATATCCCCCGAGCCGATCCTGAAAAACGAGAATGTGCATGTTTTTTGTTTTCTGAATCGGGTGAGGAGGAGGGGGGGGGGGGAGGAGGGGGTTTCTAGCCCGAGGACGTTCGCACTTCTGAGGGAGCGGCTGTTCCCTGAGAATCGAATCTTTTCTGCGAAGTACCTGGCTTCATTATAGTGCAAGGAGGCTTTGTGAGGGAGGCAAGCAATCTTCAGCTGAGTTCTGCCTTCGGAGTTGAGCCATTTGACTGATTTGAGAGACCTAAATGAGGGGGTAATGTGGTCAAAGCATCTCGTGCCTGTTACCAGTCTTGCTGTTGCACTGAGGGTCACTTTGAGCGGAGCCGTTCTCGATGTGGCAGGACTCAAAAACGTAAAATTATTTGATAAAGGCCTAACTAACGTACACCAGGAACAGAAGTACCGGGAAAAAGAGCAAAGGAATAAGGAGATTGCAGTGAGCATATAGACATTTGTGCAAAAAGAAAAAAAATATAGAGTGAAGGCCAGTAATACTCTAAAAGACTGACAATTCTAAACCAATGTGCAGTACAATCCAGACCTGTAGGGATTAAAAAAAAAAAAAATCAGACTGCGGAGCTGGGAATACTCTAATAAACGGAGACTGGGGAAACAAGAGCCAGCTATCCTCAGCGAAGCAGGGGCAGCAATTACGTGGGTCAGGAGCTTAAGGGGCCCACTGCACTAGATGGCCTGTGCCCCATAGCGACCCCACTGCTCAGGCACTACGAACAATACGGAGTGGACAGAAGCAAGGCCGACCACAGGATCCAGGCTGCGGAGGCCAAGACTCAGAGGCTCTAGCAACAAGCTGCGGGGGCAGCAAAGGGCACGGGGGGTGGGGGTGAGGCCAGCAGCCCGAGTCTACAGTACCAGCGGCGGATACAGCCAAAGCCCCAGAAAGAGGCCCATTATGGCTGAAATGCTGGACGCCTTGTGTTCGAAAGCGCAGTAATTGCTATTACATGTGAACAGGGGCTGCTTTCTAAGTAGGCTCGTCAGACGAGCCGAAGCCCTGCTAAGAGCTCAGGCGGTCTAGGGGGCGCCAGAGGTGGGGGGTGGAGAAATCAGCGACAATAGTAGCCCCTGTAACAAAAGCTCTGCAGCACAATGCATAGACAAGCCTGAGGGGGTAGAGAGCAAGGCATGCTGCTGTCCTGGGGATGGGGTAAGGTGCACCACGGGGCTCTGGCAATAAGGATCATTTGCTATGGCATTTTAGATTCTCACTCCTGTCACTCCATTCTTTATGCTTTCCCTATTTTACCTTTCATTAAGATACTTCAGCCGCAGTCAGTCAGAAACGAGCCTGCAATTTGTCTAGCCCCAGATTCCTGTGCCTGTGAAACCAAGCCTCCAGAATGTTGGCAGATTATATTAAAGCGCATCTACATGTCCACCTGATGGTACTTCCAAGGCAGTGAGCATGAAGGCTGCTTCTCGCCCGTCTACATGTTGACCTGATGGTACTTCGCAGTCAGTGAGCATGGAGACTGCTTCTCGTCAATCTACATGTTGACCTGATGGTACTTCGTTCTCGACGAGCATGGATGCTGCTTCTCGTCCATCTACATGTTGACCTGTTGGGACTTTGCAAGTGGAGAGCATGGAGACTGCTTCTCATCCGTCTACATGTTGACCTGATGGTACATCACAGACTGCGAGCATGGAGACTGCTTCTCGTCAATCTACATGTTGACCTGAAGGTACTTCGCAGTCGGCGAGCTTACAGGCTGCTTCTCGTCCATCTACACGTTGACCTGATGGTACTTCGCAGGCGGCAAGCATGGAGGTTGCTTCTTGTCAATCTACATGTTGACCTGATGGTACTTCATTGTGGGCGAGAATAGAGGTTGCTTCTCATCAATCTACATGTCGACCTGATGGTACTTCATTGTCAGCGAGCATGGATGCTGCTTCTCGTCCATCTACATGTTGACCTGATGGCACTTCGCAGGCAGCGAGCATGGAGGCTGCTTCTCGTCCATCTACATGTTGACATGATGGCACTTCGCAGGCGAGCATGGAGGCTGCTTCTCGTCCATCTACACGTTGACCTGATGGTACTTCGCAGGCGGCAAGCATGGAGGTTGCTTCTTGTCAATCTACATGTTGACCTGATGGTACTTCATTGTGGGCGAGAACAGAGGTTGCTTCTCATCCATCTACATGTCGACCTGATGGTACTTCATTGTCAGCGAGCATGGATGCTGCTTCTCGTCCATCTACATGTTGACCTGATGGCACTTCGCAGGCAGCGAGCATGGAGGCTGCTTCTCGTCCATCTACATGTTGACCTGATGGTACTTCGCAGTCAGTGAGCATGGAGACTGCTTCCCATCCAAGCCCTGCTTTAGTTCCAAAATAAATCTTGGGGCCTCTTGGTTACTCCAGTAGGACAGAAGCCGATTGCTGGAGTAGACTGCGATGCTTAGATAGTCAGCCCCTACGTATATCAATCTGTGGAGACCAATACTACAAGCACTAGCCTTTAGCGAAGCACAGCTCTACTCTGTGTGACCCGTGCTTTAGCCCCTGCCTTTAGGGGTCCAACACATCACTCCAAAACAAAAACCACTACACTGCTCAGATCGGATCATAGCCAAGCACCCTGACCCACTAGACACCCTATTGTGTGGGATATAGAAGTCTAGACAAACCAGTCTGCCCATGTCCCTTCATTCTGCAGCACCAAAAGGTCATTGGTATACAGCTTTACTCCAGCCACCTCAACCTTTGGCTGCAGATCTTTAAGAGGTATTCTGTTGGCCTCAACATAGTATGCAATGCGATCCTCTTGCAGCTCCTCCTTGCCAGGGGAGGCCAGTCTTGAGAAGTGGTTGGCACTTCAGTGGTGCACACAGCACCCACAAGCACCTCCAGCATGCCTGTTTAGTCATTCATGAGCAAAGCTTCCCCCAAAGGTTACTAGAGGTGAGAGACCTTTTATCAATGGGCGTCTCATATCAGAGGTGCACTGACGGGTACAATTCAGGTGATAGCACACAGGGAGTGTGCAATCAAGTCTGTCTATATTACAACAATACTAGGTCTCACTTAAAAAAACTTAGAAAATCAAAAGAAATATAAAAACAGCCAAATTTTTGAAAATATAAAATGCATTTAAAATGAGCAGGAGAAAGGTTATAAATGGCTTTAGCGCAAGCAGTAGGGCAACGCCTAGAGATAAGTTTAGGGTTATGTGCACAATTGGAGCTGGGTTACACTCTGTTTATGGCTAGCTATAGGATTACAGTGAGATGAGGTAAATAAAACAAGCATTGGCATAGCCAATAGGTCTCGCCTTTGGGACCTTATACGTTTTTAGTTATACTTTACATTATCGTGGGTGGAAGCTTTAACATATGTATTAGGCATATTATAGAACTGCATTGAGAAGTACTTATTTAAATTGTTTTTTGTACAACTAAACTGCAGGGTACATATGAACAATACTAATAATAGGGTACCAAATTAAACTGGCAGAGAATTTAACAGAAGGATTGGGATGGTATAAACACATGGCAACAGCAGCTGGTATAACATGGTTAAGTAGTAAGTTCTTCTGTATACATATATTAGAAATATGTGAATACATTCGTATATGAGCAGAATGTTTTTTCAAATTAAATTGCAAACTAAAAACATGTTTCTTCACTAATAAAGCAAACTTATGCACTTTAAGCAACAACTAAATTCAAGTCTTGGTAACCCGCTCACATCAGGGTTATTTTTGGTTCCACCTCACAGGCTTAGATTCTTCGCAAACCCAATTTATGTTCCCTGAAGTCAGTGTGCGTTTTGTGTGCGTATATATAAGGGTCGCGGGTGCCTGCCACGGATTAAATATGGTAGAGTGTATTCAAAAAGTCGCAAAACGCATTTTGTTACCTTTTTGCACACTTTGCTGCAGAGCGAACGCTAACCTTTGGCCTGTTTCTGCTACTGTTTAAATACCACCACAAACGACAACTTTTTAAAAGAAGCCTAGGTCAGAATTTCGGTCTTTTTTTAAGTCCACGAACAGGAAGCACGTGTACTGAAGAAATCTCTGTGCACGCAGCAGCCACAGGTACAAATAAAAGCAGGGCTGACTCTGACTTTCATCCTTCCCACTGTTCAAAAAGCATTAGCGCATTACTATTACGTTAGGTAATAATAACAGCACGTAATGTTATAGTACAAAAAACTAACAGCTTGTAAAAAGTGGTATGTAAATAGAACACTATTATTAAGAGTGATTCCCAAACAGAGGCTGCGGGCCACGCCTCTGCTTGGCGCCAACTTTACCTTAGCATAGGCGTACACAAGAACACTTAGCAACATTTATTTCATCTTGCACCTATAAATAAGCCTCACTCGCAGAAAACAGGGTTCCATTCCAAACTATTGCAATAAAATAACTATATATAAAAAAAAGAGATTTTCATGCGTATGTGGAGGGTTGTTTAAGCTCTCAACGTTGTACATTTAGCATGCCCTGAAAAGTGCACACAGAAAGAAATGGAAAGGGAAAAACGTACGAACAAGCAAACACAAATGAGCAACATAAATAGTTGCATATACAAACAGAGAGAGCAAGACACGGACAGTGAGAGAGGGACAGGTATAGATAGATACGCAAGCATACACAGGGATAGACAGAGATAAAGCAAAACAAGGGCAATGAGAAAGGCTATACAAATAACTGAACAGACAGTAAAACACGGACATATACACAGAAACAAAGAAACAGAGGCACGTTGCATTATCGTCACAGGATTACCACTGTCTTTAGAACGTAGCCAAAAAGACACTTGGGGGCACCCGCTGCGCAAGACAACAGTTCCATACACAAGGGTTCAATAGTATATATAACAACTTCGTTCAAACATATATACAAAAAATTCACTGTCAGCCAATGCAGTGCGACATGTTTTAATGCAAGGATTTTTAAGCTCACAACACAATTTTAAGTCACTCGAAACAGAGTACGTCAAAGTTCCCAAAAAATAACTTTACTGCTCTGTTACATATACTGTATGCCTCTGCTCTGTTAGCGGTAAGAAATAGAAAAAAAAAACATGAACGCACGGCAGCGAAACTGAAAGGCACTGCGCTAATTAAAAACAGATGGCGCCCTGCGCGCCGCTGCTCGCTCCCGCAAGGTGGATGCCGTGGGAGGAAACATTTGCTTAAAAAGGAAACTGAAAGACACCGCGCTAATTAAAAACAGATGGCGCCCTGCACGCCGCTGCTCGCTCCCGCATGGTGGATGCCGTGGGAGGAAACATTTGCTTAAAAAGGTGGGACATGTACCCGCCTTTGGCCAATTGCGTGCTTTCTTTTTGGAAAGACGCACGCAAAGGCCAATACAATTAATGCAAAAAAATAAAAATAAAAGCCACACGCACTAGTTTCAGAAAAGTTCTGAGTGATTCCAAGAAGTCATCTCCTAGAGCAGCGCATGCGCGCTGCGCTAGGCTCGACCTAAAAACGGTTAGGATTGTGGGCAGTGAGAGGGTTCAGGTGACAATGGTATGAGATAGGGTTAGGAAGATGGCCAGTGCTAGGGTTGTGGTGACAGATTGAGTTACGGTTAATTATAAGATCACAGTGATTTAGGGTAAGGATATAAGGTTAGGATGATGGCCAGTGCTAGGGTTGAGGTGACAGACTGAGTTACGGTTAAGTGCAGGATTACGGCAAAATGGGGTAAGGGTATGAGATAAGGTTAGGATGATGGCCAGTGCTAGGGTTCCGGTGACAGAGTGGGTTACGGTTAATTATAGGATTACAGTGAGATGGGGTAAGGATATAAGGTTAGGATGAGGTACAGTAGTAGGGTTCAGGTGACAGACTGAGTTATGGCTAGCTACGGGATTACGGTGAGATGAGGAAAGGGTATGATATAAGGTTAGGATGATGCACAGGGCTTAGGTACAGGTGACTGATTTATACACAGAGCGTATTAGAGGCAGAGATGGATAAATGAATAGGTCAGTGATTGACCCTTGCGGGTATCAGAGCGCTTTATAAGTGAACAGACGGCAGAGACAAAGTAAAACAGATATTGCGTCCAGATACAAATTGAGACAAAAAGTACATGCATAAGAACAGTAAAATACAACAAACATCAAAAACAGAGACGGGGTTGTGATTTAGGGTAGATTATAGTAAAGGGTAAGTAATGAAGTTAGGATTAGAGGACAAAAAGTCCACTTTATGGCAAGAGTTCGATCATGCAAAAGAACTGAATTACATGGACAACATTTTACACTTCCGGCTTTCAAACAAATTGCCAAAAACTCGAGCTGCTCTTAAATTTAAAAATGAAGAGTTCTCACATTTAGCTTCGATATTTTGGAATTCTCACTTTTTAATTCCGACATTTCAGCCTTGAGTCCTTGGGCAGCGCAGGGGCGGAGGCCTGCCCACTGGCCCCAGCACCGGCGCTGCTCTCCGGCACCCTCTTCCTCAGACATTAACATGCAAGCAGGGGCTTCAGTAAGCAGAAACAGCGAAAACCACACATTAACATAAATCGAGCAGCAGATGAAGGGAGATGGCGGAAGCGTCGTACCGGGAGGGCATCGTCATCTGAGCAGCAATTTCGGCTTTCTTTCCAGGCGAATCAATGCAAGCCCAGAATAGATCGAACACCCGAGACTGCTGCCACAATCAAATAAATAAATAAATAACGCGGCAATCAATGGTGCAAATGTAATAAAAAAGAAGATGAAGGCTTGTCCGAGCTCTCATTACACAAGGTCTGTCACCGGATGGCAGGCGGCCTGGAGCGCCCCGCCGAGGAGTGGACGCCATCAACCGTCCAGAGACGTGCGTACAGCGCCAGTCTGCACTGCTCCTTAACTCCTTTACAACAGCTCCACCGCTGCACACAGCAACTACACCTCTGGTGTAACCAGCCCCTTTACTACAGCTTCACCACTGCACACAGCAACTACACCTCTGGTGTAACCAGCCCCTTTACTACAGCTCCACCACTGCACACAGCAACTACACCTCTGGTGTAACCAGCCCCTTTACTACAGCTCCACTGCACAGAACTACACCTCTGGTGTAACCAGCCCCTTTACAACAGCTCCACCGTACGCAGCAACTACACCTCTAGTGTAACCAGACCCTTTACAACAGCTCCACTGCACACAGCAACTACACCTCTGGTGTAACCAGCCCCTTTACTACAGCTCCACTGCACAGAACTACACCTCTAGTGTAACCAGCCCCTTTACAACAGCTTCACCACTGCACACAGCAACTACACCTCTGGTGTAACCAGCCCCTTTACTACAGCTCCACTGCACAGAACTACACCTCTAGTGTAACCAGCCCCTTTACAACAGCTCCACCGTACGCAGCAACTACACCTCTGGTGTAACCAGCCCCTTTACTACAGCTTCACTGCACACAGCAACTACACCACTGGTGTAACCAGCCCCTTTACTACAGCTTCACCACTGCACACAGCAACTACACCTCTGGTGTAACCAGCCCCTTTACTACAGCTTCACTGCACACAGCAACTACACCTCTGGTGTAACCAGCCCCTTTACTACAGCTCCACTGCACAGAACTACACCTCTAGTGTAACCAGCCCCTTTACAACAGCTCCACCGTACGCAGCAACTACACCTCTAGTGTAACCAGACCCTTTACAACAGCTCCACTGCACACAGCAACTACACCTCTGGTGTAACCAGCCCCTTTACTACAGCTCCACTGCACAGAACTACACCTCTAGTGTAACCAGCCCCTTTACAACAGCTTCACCACTGCACACAGCAACTACACCTCTGGTGTAACCAGCCCCTTACTACAGCTCCACTGCACAGAACTACACCTCTAGTGTAACCAGCCCCTTTACAACAGCTTCACCACTGCACACAGCAACTACACCTCTGGTGTAACCAGCCCTTTACTACAGCTCCACTGCACAGAACTACACCTCTAGTGTAACCAGCCCCTTTACAACAGCTCCACCGTACGCAACTACACCTCTAGTGTAACCAGCCCCTTTACAACAGCTCCACCGTACGCAGCAACTACACCTCTAGTGTAACCAGCCCCTTTACTACAGCTCCACCACTGTACACAGCAACTACACCTCTATTGTAACCAGCCCCTTTACTACAGCTCCACCGTACACAGCAACTACACCTCTAGTGTAACCAGCCCCTTTACTACAGCTCCACCACTGTACACAGCAACTGCACCTCTAGTGTTTCCAGCCCCTTTACTACAGCTCCACTGCACACAGCAACTACACCTCTAGTGTAAACAGACCCTTTACTACAGCTCCACCACTGTACACAGCAACTACACCTCTAGTGTAACCAGCCCCTTTATTACAGCTCCACCACTGCACACAGCAACTACACCTCTAATGTAACCAGCCCCTTTACTACAGCTCCACTGCACACAGCAACTACACCTCTAGTGTAACCAGCCCCTTTACTACAGCTCCACCACTGTACACAGCAACTACACCTCTAGTGTAACCAGCCCATTTACTACAGCTCCACCGCTGCACACAGCAACTACACCTCTAGTGTAGCCAGCCCCTTTACTACAGCTCCACTGAACAGCAACTACACCTCTAGTGTAACCAGCCCCTTTACTACAGCTCCTCCACCGTACACAGCAACTACACCTCTAGTGTAACCAGCCCCTTTACAACAGCTCCACCGTACACAGCAACTTCAGCTCTAGTGTAACCAGCCCCTTTACAACAGCTCCACCGAACACAGCAACTACACCTCTAGTGTAACCTGACCCTTTACTACAGCTCCACCGTACACAGCAACACCTCTAGTGTAACCAGCCCCTTTACAACAGCTCCACCGTACACAGCAACTATACCTCTAGTGTAACCTGACCCTTTACTACAGCTCCACCGTACACAGCAACAACACCTCTAGTGTAACCAGCCCCTTTACAACAGCTCCACTGCACACAGCAACTACACCTCTGGTGTAACCACCCCTTTACAACAGCTCCACCGCTGTACACAGCAACTATACCTCTAGTGTAACAAGCCCCTTTACTACAGCTCCACTGAACAGCAACTACACCTCTAGTGTAACCAGCCCCTTTACTACAGCTCTACCACCGTACACAGCAACTACACCTCTAGTGTAACCAGCCCCTTTACAACAGCTCCACCGTACACAGCAACTTCAGCTCTAGTGTAACCAGCCCCTTTACAACAGCTCCACCGTACACAGCAACTATACCTCTAGTGTAACCTGACCCTTTACTACAGCTCCACCGTACACAGCAACACCTCTAGTGTAACCAGCCCCTTTACAACAGCTCCACCGTACACAGCAACTATACCTCTAGTGTAACCTGACCCTTTACTACAGCTCCACCGTACACAGCAACAACACCTCTAGTGTAACCAGCCCCTTTACAACAGCTCCACTGCACACAGCAACTACACCTCTGGTGTAACCACCCCTTTACAACAGCTCCACCGCTGTACACAGCAACTATACCTCTAGTGTAACCAGCCCCTTTACTACAGCTCCACCACTGCACACAGCAACTACACCTCTAGTGTAACCAGCCCCTTTACTACAGCTCCACTGTACACAGCAACTACACCTCTAGTGTAACCAGCCCCTTTACTACAGCTCCACCACTGTACACAGCAACTGCACCTCTAGTGTTTCCAGCCCCTTTACTACAGCTCCACTGCACACAGCAACTACACCTCTAGTGTAACCAGACCCTTTACTACAGCTCCACCACTGTACACAGCAACTACACCTCTAGTGTAACCAGCCCCTTTATTACAGCTCCACCACGGCACACAGCAACTACACCTCTAATGTAACCAGCCCCTTTACTACAGCTCCACTGCACACAGCAACTACACCTCTAGTGTAACCAGCCCCTTTACTACAGCTCCACTGCACACAGCAACTACACCTCTAATGTAACCAGCCCCTTTACTACAGCTCCACTGCACACAGCAACTACACCTCTAGTGTAACCAGACCCTTTACTACAGCTCTACCACTGCACACAGCAACTACACCTCTAGTGTAACCAGCCCCTTTACAACAGCTTCACCACTGCACACAGCAACTACACCTCTGGTGTAACCAGCCCCTTTACTACAGCTCCACTGCACAGAACTACACCTCTAGTGTAACCAGCCCCTTTACAACAGCTCCACCGTACGCAGCAACTACACCTCTAGTGTAACCAGCCCCTTTACTACAGCTCCACCACTGTACACAGCAACTACACCTCTAGTGTAACCTGACCCTTTACTACAGCTCCACCGTACACAGCAACAACACCTCTAGTGTAACCAGCCCCTTTACAACAGCTCCACCGTACACAGCAACAACACCTCTAGTGTAACCAGCCCCTTTACAACAGCTCCACTGCACACAGCAACTACACCTCTAGTGTAACCAGCCCCTTTACTACAGCTCCACCACTATACACAGCAATTACACCTCTGGTGTAACCACCCCTTTACAACAGCTCCACCGCTGTACACAGCAACTATACCTCTAGTGTAACCAGCCCCTTTACTACAGCTCCACCGCTGCACCCAGCAACTACACCTCTAGTGTAACCAGCCCCTTTACTACAGCTCCACTGTACACAGCAACTACACCTCTGGTGTAACCAGCCCCTTTACTACAGCTCCACCACTGTACACAGCAACTACACCTCTAGTGTAGCCAGCCCATTTACTACAGCTCCTTCGCTGCACACAGCAACTACACCTCTAGTGTAACCATCCCCTTTACTACAGCTCCACTGTACACAGCAACTACACCTCTAGTGTAACCAGCCCCTTTACTACAGCTCCACCACTGTACACAGCAACTACACCTCTAGTGTAACCATTCCATTTACTACAGCTCTACCACTGCACACAGCAACTACACCTCTAGTGTAACCATCCCATTTACTACAGCTCTACCACTGCACACAGCAACTACACCTCTAGTGTAACCAGTCCCTTTACTACAGCTCCACCACTGTACACAGCAACTACACCTCTAGTGTAACCAGTCCCTTTACTACAGCTCCACCACTGTACACAGCAACTACACCTCTAGTGTAACCAGCCCCTTTACTATAGCTCTACCACTGTACACAGCAACTACATCTATGGTGTAACCAGCCCCTTTACTACAGCTCAACTGTACACAGCAACTACACCGCTAGTGTAACCAGCCCCTTTACTACAGCTCCACCGCTGCACACAGCAACTACACCTCTAGTGTAACCAGCCCCTTTACTACAGCTCCACCGTACACAGCAACTAAACCTCTAGTGTAACCAGCCCCTTTACTACAGATCCACTGCACACAGCAACTACACCTAGTGTAGCCAGCCCCTTTACAACAGCTCCACCACTGTACAAAGCAACTACACCTCTAGTGTAACCAGCCCCTTTACTACAGCTCCACTGCACGCAGCAACTACATCTCTAGTGTAACCAGCCCCTTTACAACAGCTACACTGCACACAGCAACTACACCTCTAGTGTAACCAGCCCCTTTACTACAGCTCCACCACTGTACACAGCAACTACACCTCTATTGTAACCAGCCCCTTTACTCCTCCAGCTCCACCTCTGCACACAGCAACTACACCTCTAGTGTAACCAGCTCCACTACTGTACACAAAACCATGAACATATCAAACAGCACCAAGGTGGGAAAGGCACCCCCCAGGACACCACCAACACCCATTGAGAGAAAAACACACCATGAACATAGCATTAACAGCACCAAGGAGGGAGAGGTACTAACACCCGGACACCACCATGAGCGAGAGAAACACCATGAATATAGCAAACAGCACCAAGGAGAGAGAGGCACTAACCCACGGACGAGAGAGGAGGGAGAGAGGAGAGACCAAGAACACAGCATAAACAGCACCAAGGAGAGAGCGGCACTAACCGTAGGACACCACCAACACCCAGAGAGAGAGAGAGAAACACACACCATGAACATAGCATAAACAGCACCAAGGAGGGAGAGGCACTAACGCCCGGACACCACCAACACCGAGAGAGAGAGACAGAGAGAGATACAGGACACCGCCACCACTTAAAGAGAAACATACACCATAAACATAGCATAAACAGCACCAGGGAGGGAGAGACACACACTGCAATCTCAGGACACCACTAACACCCAGAGAGAGCGAGAGATAAACACGCACCATAAACATAGCATGAGCATCACGAGGGAAGTAGAAACACACCATAAACCTAATACAGCACCGGGGAGGGAGAAACACCATAAAACTAGTGCAGCACCAGGGAGGAAGAAACAACGTAAACCTAGCACAGCACCCAGAGAGGGAGAAACACATACTGTAAATCTAGCACAGCACCAGTGAGGGAGAAACACACACCATAAATCTAGTACAGCACGAGAGAGAAATAAACACACCAAACATCTAGTACAGCACCAGGAATAAAGAAACACCCTAAACCAAGTACAGCACCAGGAAGAAAGAAACACACCACAACCTAGTACAGCACCAGGTAGGGAGATACACACCATAAACCTAGTACAGCACCAAGGAGAAAGAAACAGCATAAACCCAGTACACCACCAGGGACAAAAACATGCCATAAACCTAGTACCCTAGAGCTTGGCAGTTCGGGCTGGACTGTTCCCATGAGGCACAGGGTCAAGACTGATTTGCATATGGCCAGGTCTAAACTGGGGTGGCATGGTGAGCAAAATAATGATAGATTTAACCCAGATCTCTTGACTGTGGGTGAATGTTTTGATTTGTTCTGTATTCCGTCCATTAATTGTGTCTTTTGCTTCCTCGCCATACACCAATTACAGCACCAGAGAGGGAGAAGCATGCCCCATAAACCGTAGAAGAGCACCAGGGAGTGAGAAACACACCATAAACCTAGTACAGCACCAGAGAAGAAGACAGACACCATAAACCTGGCCCAGCACCAGGGAGGGAGTAACATGTACCGTAAACCATAGAAGAGCACCAGGGAGAGAAAGCTCCCCCCACCCCCTCGCTCCCCTAATATACCTAGTACAGCACCAGGGAGGGAGAAACAAAAAAACCTAGTACAACATCAGGAAGGGAGAAACACACCCTAAACCTAGTACAACACCCGAGAAGAAGAAAGACACCATAAGCCTAAGTGCAGCACCAGAGAGGGAGAAATATGTACCGTAAACCATAGAACAGCACCAGGGAGAGAGGAAAACACACCATAAACCTAGCACAGCACCAGGAAAGGAATAACACAAAACAATTCAGCTTAAACACACCATAAACCTGGCACAGCACCAGGGAGGGAGAAACATGCACCGTAAACCATAGAAAAGCACCAGGAAGAGAGAAAACACACCAAAAACCTAGCATAGCACCAAAGGGAGAAACACACACAGAAACATAGCATAAACACAAGGCAGGGCGAACACACCATAAACTTAGTATAGCACCAGGAAGGGAGAAACACACCATGATCTAGTACAGCACCAGGGAGGGAGAAACACACCGTAAACCATAAACCAGCACCAGGGACAGAGAAAAACACACCATAAACCTAGTATAGCACCAGGAAGGGAGAAACATGCACCGTAAACCGTGGAACAGCACCAAGGAGAGAGAAACATACCATAAACCTAGCAGAGCACCAGGGAGAAGCACACACCGTAAACCATAGACTACTACCAGGGAAAGAGAAAAACACACCTTAAACCTAGCACCAGAGAGGGAGAAACGCACACCATAAACCTAGTACAGCACCAGAGAGGGAAGGACACACACCATAAACCTAGTGTGGCACCGGGGAGGGAGGGACACACAGCATAAACAGTGTAGCACAAGGGAGGAAGAGACAGACACCATAAACTCAGTGCAGCACCAGGGAGGGAGAAGCACACCATAAACCTAGAACAGCATCAGGCACCCTTAGGGAGGGAAAAACATACCATAAACCTAGCACAGCTCTAGCGACAGACACAGGGAGGGAGAAAAACATTGCACCCACAAGCCAACACCAGCACCCAAGGGAAAAATATACACCATAAACTTTTTATAACACCATGTACAGAAGAAAGGGGAAAAAAAACCTGCAACTTCAGGATAGCACACACAGAGGGAAAAACATACACTATAAACTCAGTACAGAACCAGCTGCACCAAGAGAGAGAAGAACCCCCTGCAACCTCAGGACTGCACCAGCACCCACAGAGGGAAAACTATGCATTGTAAAAGTTAAAAGGCTGGGGAGCGCAGAAGTCTGTCTCTTCGCTCCTCGCTCCCCAGCCTGCCACACCAGCCTCGCTAGGAGGCTGTAATTTCGATTTTCCCACCCACCATCCCCTAAAGCAAAGTATTGGGGTTTGTGATCGATGTAGGATACTCGACAAGCTTGTATAGGTTTTGGTTGTAGGGGTTTATCAAAATTGTGTTTTCTCTACCAACTCATTCTGTTTACAGGTCATCAATCGTCGTATTTAGTGCTATTCCTAGGTCAGGCGGTAAGGTCATGATTGGTGAGCAGTAAATTTAAGGTCCTTAGAGGGCGGCGCCATTCTTGAATGGGGTCGCCCAAGTGGGAGGGACAGGTGGTCTCTCCTAGAACTCCAGGGGCAGTTACAGCCGGTTGGCTGGATGGGTGCGGGGAGGGGGAGTCACGCTTTCCCTAGGCTGGTTGGCCACCCCGCACGTGCACAATGGCGCCAGTAAACGGCGCAGAACTGCAAGGGCCCCTTTATGGAGATGATATACAGAGCGTACGGGGGTAACCGGTGGGGGGAGGGGGCGGGGGGGGGGGGGGGGAGTACCCTCACGGTAAACGGGCCCTCTGCGCATGCGCACTCCGGCTGGAGGGCATGGTTAAATTGATAAGGATCTGACACCAGTTAGTGACCTTGCCGTAGGCCCAAATAGGATACGCAGAAAAGTAAAATGCTGTGATGATTATTAAAGATATGTTAGATTCGGATAGGAAAACCTTTGTATTAGAGTTATGTTAAGGTTAGCCAACTGACATCTGTACTTATCAATTGTAATCAGTGTAATGCATAATTTTCTGCGTAAATTTGTAAATCTTGTATATATTAATAATGTTTATTCATTTTGTTTAATAAATAAGGCCGGGGGTTTTACGACCCCCACATCCAAAACTCTTCTCATGTCACTGATCTGGGTCCAGTTATGGGAGGAGGGGGTGTAGGTAGTACCTGGCCATACCCCCTGCAACCTCAGCACTGCACCAGCACCCACAGAGGGAAAACTATGCATCGTAAACTCAGGATAGCACTGGAGAGGGAAAAGCAAACCCTTCAGCCTCAGGCCAGCAGCAACACCCAGAGCGGAAAACATGCACCATCATCCTAGAACACCACTAGGGAGGGGAAAACAACTACTGCATCCTCAGGAGACAACCAGGCACACTCAGAGAGGGAGAAAAACACATTTCAAGTTAAGTACACCACCAAGTGCAACCAAAGAGGGAAAACAAACCCTTCAACCTCAGGGCAGCGTCAGAGAGGAGGAAAAACTCCCTAGCCTCAGGACATCACCAGGCATGCCAAGAGAGGTAAAACGTACACCGTAAGCTCAGTACAGCCCCAAGCGCACCCAGAGAGGGTAAACTAGAATCAAGTGGGATCAAGAAAGAGAAGTGCTTTAAGGTTTAAAGTTGTGATGCCTAACCGATCAGTGGGATAAGGGAAGGGGGAGAGGCGAAGCGCTCTCGGGTGGCTGAACTTTTGAAGACTCGAGGTATATTAGCATCCCTCCTATCAGTTCCTGCCTTTGTTTGTCAAAGTTTTCTACTGCTGTGAAGACACTAAACCGTCCTTGGGTATCTCCAACTCTTGACAAAAGTGCTAGCTGAGCCTTTCAGATGTTGCATTACTGGACACTGTCCTTTTGGTTTGTAATATTTTCCCGTTTTTTATCAAAGGAAATAGCTAGATTCTCTCTCGGGACAGAATGACTGACCAAGCCTTGGCACCTAAAATCCTCTTACCATAGAAGGCGGTTCCAGATCTATCCCTACATCCTTAGGAAATCACAAAAGCCTCTCCTAGCAAGAGCTCACTGGCCTGGATCACAAACTCCCAGCAAGAGCCCACTGTCCTGGATCACAAACTCCCAGCAAGAGCCCGATCACAAACTCCCAGCAAGAGCCCACTGTCCTGGATCACAAACTCCCAGCAAGAGCCCACTGTCCTGGATCACAAACTCCCAGCAAGAGCCCACTGTCCTGGATCACAAACTCCTGATCTGCGGTTTGTAGACCCAAAGCATATCTGTAACAGCTTCATCATCCCCAAGCAGGATGCACTCACACCCCCCCACCCGCCAAGAACCCCTCTCCCCTTCTTAGAACAGGATCTGGATGGCCTGCTCGGCACACCGGTGAAGCCACCACTGCCTTCACCGGCCGCCTCTTGGCAGGGGTGGGCGGTCACGGATGCTACCACTGTCACCACCACCAGCTTAGACGGGGGCGCATGGAAAAGACTATGACCGCAGTTGACAAAGGGACTTTGAACCCAACTGGATACCACGAAGAGCATTACGCTGTATTCAGTCCCCGACTATTACACTGACAAATGTTTAGTCACACGTCACCCTGAATATTTGTCTTCTGCAGCTTTTTCTTAGATGCAGGAGGCTGTTCGTACAGTATAACAAACGACGCAGAGTAGGGGTCCAAATCTGCAGTCCCTCGTGCCACACTTTCACAAACCAAGATCTCACAACATGCACCCTGGCCAACGCGCGTCACGTCCCCGTACCTGCAATCAAGTGCATTCATTGCCAGCATCTCTCTCCTGGGGCCCAGGAGGAGGGCTGGACAGCTCCATGGCACGGACGCACAGAGCAGGCTAGTTTTTGAAAGAGTGGCCCCTTGACACGAGCCAGGGGATAATTTTGGGCACGGCGTTGTGCGCCGAGAGCAATTATCCGCTGCCTAATGCAATCAGAAGCCCTTTCTGCTGCATCCGTGCAGGCAGGGCGGAGGGGCGTGCTCAGGCGGAGAGCCCTGTAATTAGTGTGGAGTGGGGCTGTCTCCGACGACTTTACACACACACACATCAAAGATACCGTCCTCATTAAGAGATAGTCGTGTTGAGCACGGAGGGGGGGCTTAACCTGGGGCGTCCACGACGAGCGAGGGTTTAACCTGGAGCCGGAGAGCGAACAGCGGCCGTGTGTGGAGGGCTGAACCCGGAGCCACAACACCGAGCCGCGTAACTCAAGCAGGGCTCAGGGAGAGCTCGGTAATTTAACCTGGAGCCCACAGACCCGAGGGGGGCTACACCTGCACACTAGTGGCTGTGGTGTCTGAAGGGGTGAGGCAGACACCAGCGAGGGATTGAACCAGGGGCCCGCCCGACACCTGCAAGAGCATTAGAGTAGACCCGGGCCCGGCAACCCACAGGGGAGTTGACACTGGAGCTCCGAGGGGAGCGATGGGAACTGAGCCTCGAGTCTGGAGGGCTGGACAGGAATCAAGAGACTGGGCGGGGGCAGAACATGGATGTGCTGAGCCAGCAATCAGACAAGAGATGAAACCAGGTGTCCTGCAAGCAACGTCGGTGAATCGAACCCGCAACCAAGTGGGGGTTAAACACGGAACCGGGGTTAAACACGGAACCGGGGTTAAACACGGAACCGAGCGGGGGTTAAACACGGAACCGAGCGGGGTTAAACCTGGAGCCGAGCGGGGTTAAACCTGGAGCCGAGCGGGGTTAAACCTGGAGCCGAGCGGGGTTAAACCTGGAGCCGAGCGGGGTTAAACCTGGAGCCGAGCGGGGTTAAACATGGAGCCAAGCGCAGGGACGGATTGGTACTGAGGGCACTCGGGCATTGGCCGATGTCTCAGTGCCCTCTGTGGGCCGTTTTTTTTTCCCTTTCCCAGTCCACAGAGGGCACTGGACAGGGAGAGCAAAGCAGCCTCGCTGGGCGGCCATGTGAGATGGCCGTTCAGAAATCAGCTGTGGCCTCTCCTTGACCCCCTACCCTGCCAGGCAATCAGGCTGATGGTGGGCTGGAGAGGGATGATTGTGGCCAGAATCGGCCTCCCTGGGGGCCAGGTGTTGCGCAGTCCATTGAGCCATTTTCACCTCAGCCCCCTGGGGCCCATGCAGCACAGAAACAGTGTTTGCATTAACACCTCGCCCACAGCCCTTCTCATTCAGGGAATAGTGGGCGAGGAAGAATGGGTCTGGCTGTGGGGGCCAGGTGATGTGAACTCACAGCATCTTCACCTCAAATGAGGGCCACTTTTTTCGGCAGTGCCCGGGCCAAATTGTGATCCCAATGCGACCCTGGCCAAGCGGGGTTAAACACGGAACCAAGCGGGGTTAAACACGGAGCCAAGCGGGGTTAAACACGGAGCCAAGCGGGGTTAAACACGGAGCCAAGCGGGGTTAAACACGGAGCCAAGCGGGGTTAAACACGGAGCCAAGCGGGGTTAAACACGGAGCCAAGCGGGGTTAAACACGGAGCCAAGCGGGGTTAAACACGGAGCCAAGCGGGTTAAACACGGAGCCAAGCGGGGTTAAACACGGAACCAAGCGGGGTTAAACACGGAACCAAGCGGGGTTAAACACGGAACCAAGCAGGGTTAAACACGGAACCGGTGAGGAACTGAACCTGGAGCCAAGCGGGGTTAAACACGGAGCCAAGCGGGGTTAAACACGGAGCCAAGCGGGGTTAAACACGGAGCCAAGCGGGGTTAAACACGGAGCCAAGCGGGGTTAAACACGGAGCCAAGCGGGGTTAAACACGGAACAGGTGAGGAACTGAACCTGGAGCCAAGCGAGGGTTAAACATGGAACCAGGTGGGGGAAATCGATTCTGGAACCAAGCAGGGGTTAAACACGGAACCAGGTGGGGGAATAGAACCAGGAGCCAAGCAGGGGTTAAACACGGAACCAGGTGGGGGAATCGAACCAGGAGCCAAGCAGGGGTTAAACACGGAACCAGGTGGCGAACTGAACTTGGTGCCGGGCGATCGAGTAAGGATTTCACAGGGAACTCCTCAAACTATCACTCAGAGCCCAGCAGCTAGTGGGAGTGAACCCGGTGTACAGTGACCTGAGGGGGGATTTAATCCGAGACCCTGGAAAGAAGACAAAGTAACTTTACTTGGGGCCAGTGACTAAGCAACCCGGTTTAACCTTCCAGAGGTGAGACCCCAGGGCATGCAGCCCGCAGAGCGAGAACCATAACATGGAGCCGTTCAACAGGGCATTTATCCTGCGCCCAGAAGAGTTGGTGGGTGACAGAGGGGTTTATGTATCCCGAAGACACGAGAGGGTGGGAGTCATTTATGCTCGAGGCTGTGCGAGTGCCGGGCCGCCACCATTTACACAGAAGGAAGAGTTTAACGATCTTTTATCTTTTTTGTCCAACTATTGGGATTGGATGTGGGTTTGGCCTCCTTCCCAGAGGCCACATTTTTCGTAGCCGCCCCCTACTCGCCCCCGCCCCCTACTCCTGAAGTAGTGACAAGTCACCTCTCAAATATTTACTTTCTGAGATGTTTAGCTTTCACAGCCTTCAAAGTCCTGGAAAAACGTTGATGACCATCACATGTAAACTCTGCATGCACTGCAACCACATCGGCAGGACAATTAAAACAAAAACGAAGTTCAGAAGTGAACACAGAAGACTTCCTTTCTCTGGAGCACAAGCGGAAGAAGAAACGAGTACCCTGGCAGCAGAGCTTCGGTCAGGATCACCAGACCCAGGGTCCTGGCTGCAGTGCTACCGGGCCCTCCTTGGGACGGGTGAAAACAATACACGCCAGGGGTCAGATCACGGATAGAACAGCGGCTTGGGGTCAGCCGATACAAACCTGCCTGGAATCAGGGAGAGCGAGGCGGCAGAGTTCCCTAAAGGCACCTTGTGGCTTTCTGCGCTGCAACGATCCCAACAGTGAACTCACAGAAAAAGAGGAAATGTGGACGGATTTCTAGATCACACGAATGCACAGCGCTCGGATTTAAATGCCTTTTGTTAGATGCGTTCAAAGAGCTGCGGGTACAGCAAATTAGAAACTTTAGCCCCCGCATCAACGCCCAAACCCTGCTTCTGAACCTCATAAAAATAAACAGCGATCCGGATAGAGCAGGATCTGGTAAACAGCGAAAAGAAAGAGGGGCAAGTCTGAAGAGAGTAATTTAGAAAAGGCAGGAATGCTGCAAAAATATTTTGATTTCTATCCCCCCCAAAAATCCGAGAGATTATCAGGAAGGGCAAAAAGCAACAGAAGGGGGTCACCTACCAATGGACAAGGTTGCACCTTCAGATTCTGGGATCCAACAAAGAAATATACGTTCCTTATCCATTAGATGAAAAAGAGAGAAAGTGTAGCCGTTGGGGGTAGAAGTTTAAAAAAAACATAGAGTGCATTGCTTGGCAACAGCCATGGCTGACACCTTTGTGTCTTTCTGCCCCCTAACATCCATCCCCTCCGTGTGGGCTCTTTAGCGAGAATTAGTAAGGGGTGGTCTGGGGAAATGAAGCTTTCCATCACGGTTCTGCCTTTACAAACTGAACCTCCCAGAGAACCCCAGGGCACCCTGGTCCCAAGGCATAGAAGACACTCTGTGGTACCAAAGCACGGCAGAAGATTTAGCATGCTGGGTCGTTTCCATAAGAACGACTCCCTGTCATGCCAGGAGGCACTGGGCCACTGACAGATCGCATTAGCCGAGTGGGCAAATAAATAAAGCATGCAAGACCCGGGAGGCAATGGCAGCGCCCGCGGAGGGGGTGGGGGGAGGCGAGGGTGGCCCAGCTCGACTTCCTTCCATCAAGCCTACTATCCTTCCTCATCACTGTCACATTGCGGCTGATAAATAAAAAGCAAGGTAAACTCGCAATAAATAACAATCATTATTATTCAAATGCACAGCGGGGATGAAAGGGAGCCGCACCAAGCAGCGGCTCTCCAATGAAACAGGAAGGAAGAGTGGAGAATCGACCGGCAATGGCGAAACTGCCTTCTCTCACTCTGTGGTTTTCAGAGGGTTTGTAAGGGGGGAAATAGACCCTTTCTGTTGGAGTTTAAACTGCTAATAAACCGGTACCTAAAAACACAGCATAGGATAATGCGCGTTACGCCTGTGTCGCTGTAATGAAACACGATGACAAATTGTTCAGGATGGCCGAGCTGCCCAAGGCACCGCGCTCAGAAACAACACAGCATCTCCTAAGCCGTGGAGAGGCAGACAGGGACTGTAGGAGGCAGACATGGAAAACAACATACGGTAGGTATGCAAGGACGTTGGAGATGGGGAGGCTCGCAGAGCTCCACAGCACAGGCTCCGTGCCCAGCACCGATGCACCGGAGCAGAGGCTTTGCCTTAAAAGGGAAGGAGAAGGTTCTGCCGTCTCCAGCCTCGAGCTGAGCCCGGGCAGAGGCTTCAAAGAAACACAAAGAGCAGGTCGGTGGGGTTTCCTCTGATGACCCACGGATCCAGCAGGGCCACCTGAGCCCGACTGCCTGGCAACCTGCTACCAACACGAGGGAGGGGGAGCAATCTGGAGAGACTGGGGCTTGCAAGGGGGAGACTTGGAAAGCCATCAGGCACTGCCCTGTGACAGCCATGAGCACTGACAGCGAGCTATGGGGCAATCTTTGCCAATACCCATGAATCCTCTGAACAATGCCCAGTGAGAGGAACTCTTTGAAGCAGTCACAAAACACAGAGTGCTCACTTAGCAGTTTCGGCCAAAGCTCACTGACAACTTCTTAACAGTGTCCACTCAACGCTCGAACGCAGTAACCATCTAAGCAACGGCCACCTAATATTCAGCAACAGTTAGTCAGAGCAATGTCTTTAACACTCTGTGACAGTATCCTTCTCCGCATAATTCACCGACACCCAGGGCCAGCAATTAATTGGCTAATGTCTACCTCAAACCACGAGCAGTGACAGAAGTCCAATGTACAATGTCCCAGTGACATACTGGCATGGTACTCGAGCAGTACCATGCAATGTCCCCATGACACTCAAAGCAGTGAGAAAAGTCCACTCTACACTCTCCCCCATGACACTGAGCAGTGAGAGAAGTCCAGTGTGCAATGTCCCCCATGACACACTGAGCAGTACCACACAATGCCCCCATGACGCAGTGAGAGAAGTCCAGTGTGCAATGTCCCCCATGACACACTGATCAGTACCACACAATGCCCCTATGACGCAGTGAGAGAAGTCCAGTGTGCAATGTCCCCCATGACACACTGATCAGTACCACACAATGCCCCTATGACGCAGTGAGAGAAGTCCAGTGTGCAATGTCCCCCATGACACACTGAGCAGTACCACACAATGTCCCCATGACACTGAGCAGTGAAAGCCGTCCACTGTACAATGTCCCCGTGACACTGTGAGCAGTGAAAGCCATCCACTGTACAATGTCCCCGTGACACTGTGAGCAGTGAAAGCCGTCTACTGTACAATGTCCCCGTGACACTGAGCAGTGAAAGCCGTCTACTGTACAATGTCCCCGTGACAATGAGCAGTGAAAGCCGTCTACTGTACAATGTCCCCGTGACACAGAGCAGTGAAAGCCGTCTACTGTACAATGTCCCCGTGACACTGAGAGCAGTGAAAGCCGTCTACTGTACAATGTCCCCGTGACACAGAGCAGTGAAAGCCGTCCACTGTACAATGTCCCCGTGACACTGTGAGCAGTGAAAGCCGTCCACTGTACAATGTCCCCATGACACTGTGAGCAGTGAAAGCCGTCCAGTGTACAATGTCCCCGTGACACTGAGAGCAGTGAAAGCCGTCTACTGTACAATGTCCCCGTGACACTGAGCAGTGAAAGCCGTCTACTGTACAATGTCCCCGTGACACAGAGCAGTGAAAGCCGTCTACTGTACAATGTCCCCGTGACACAGAGCAGTGAAAGCCGTCTACTGTACAATGTCCCCATGACACTGTGAGCAGTGAAAGCCGTCCACTGTACAATGTCCCCGTGACACTGAGCAGTGAAAGCCGTCCACTGTACAATGTCCCCGTGACACTGTGAGCAGTGAAAGCCGTCCACTGTACAATGTCCCCGTGACACTGTGAGCAGTGAAAGCCGTCCACTGTACAATGTCCCCGTGACACTGTGAGCAGTGAAAGCCGTCCACTGTACAATGTCCCCGTGACACTGTGAGCAGTGAAAGCCGTCTACTGTACAATGTCCCCGTGACACTGAGCAGTGAAAGCCGTCTACTGTACAATGTCCCCGTGACACTGTGAGCAGTGAAAGCCGTCTACTGTACAATGTCCCCGTGACAATGTGAGCAGTGAAAGCCGTCTACTGTACAATGTCCCCGTGACACTGTGAGCAGTGAAAGCCGTCTACTGTACAATGTCCCAGTGACATACTGGCATGGTACTCGAGCAGTACCATGCAATGTCCCCATGACACTCAAAGCAGTGAGAAAAGTCCACTCTACACTCTCCCCCATGACACTGAGCAGTGAGAGAAGTCCAGTGTGCAATGTCCCCCATGACACACTGAGCAGTACCACACAATGTCCCCATGACACTGAGCAGTGAAAGCCGTCCACTGTACAATGTCCCCGTGACACTGTGAGCAGTGAAAGCCATCCACTGTACAATGTCCCCTTGACACCGTGAGCAGTGAAAGCCGTCTACTGTACAATGTCCCCGTGACACTGTGAGCAGTGAAAGCCGTCCAGTGTACAATGTCCCCGTGACACTGTGAGCAGTGAAAGCCGTCTACTGTACAATGTCCCCGTGACACTGAGCAGTGAAAGCCGTCTACTGTACAATGTCCCCGTGACACTGAGAGCAGTGAAAGCCGTCTACTGTACAATGTCCCCGTGACACAGAGCAGTGAAAGCCGTCCACTGTACAATGTCCCCGTGACACTGTGAGCAGTGAAAGCCGTCCACTGTACAATGTCCCCATGACACTGTGAGCAGTGAAAGCCGTCTACTGTACAATGTCCCCGTGACAGAGCAGTGAAAGCCGTCCACTGTACAATGTCCCCGTGACACTGTGAGCAGTGAAAGCCGTCCACTGTACAATGTCCCCGTGACACTGAGCAGTGAAAGCCGTCCACTGTACAATGTCCCCGTGACACTGTGAGCAGTGAAAGCCGTCTACTGTACAATGTCCCCGTGACACTGAGCAGTGAAAGCCGTCTACTGTACAATGTCCCCGTGACACTGAGCAGTGAAAGCCGTCCACTGTACAATGTCCCCGTGACACTGTGAGCAGTGAAAGCCGTCCACTGTACAATGTCCCCGTGACACTGTGAGCAGTGAAAGCCGTCCACTGTACAATGTCCCCGTGACACTGTGAGCAGTGAAAGCCGTCTACTGTACAATGTCCCCGTGACACTGTGAGCAGTGAAAGCCGTCCACTGTACAATGTCCCCGTGACACTGTGAGCAGTGAAAGCCGTCCACTGTACAATGTCCCCATGACACTGAGCAGTGAAAGCCGTCCACTGTACAATGTCCCCGTGACACTGAGCAGTGAAAGCCGTCCACTGTACAATGTCCCCGTGACACTGAGCAGTGAAAGCCGTCCACTGTACAATGTCCCCGTGACACTGAGCAGTGAAAGCCGTCTACTGTACAATGTCCCCGTGACACTGTGAGCAGTGAAAGCCGTCCACTGTACAATGTCCCCGTGACACTGTGAGCAGTGAAAGCCGTCCACTGTACAATGTCCCCGTGACACTGAGCAGTGAAAGCCGTCCACTGTACAATGTCCCCGTGACACTGAGCAGTGAAAGCCGTCCAGTGTACAATGTCCCCGTGACACTGTGAGCAGTGAAAGCCGTCTACTGTACAATGTCCCCGTGACACTGTGAGCAGTGAAAGCCGTCCACTGTACAATGTCCCCGTGACACTGTGAGCAGTGAAAGCCGTCCACTGTACAATGTCCCCGTGACACTGAGCAGTGAAAGCCGTCCAGTGTACAATGTCCCCGTGACACTGTGAGCAGTGAAAGCCGTCCAGTGTACAATGTCCCCGTGACACTGTGAGCAGTGAAAGCCGTCTACTGTACAATGTCCCCGTGACACTGAGAGCAGTGAAAGCCGTCCAGTGTACAATGTCCCCGTGACACTGTGAGCAGTGAAAGCCGTCTACTGTACAATGTCCCCGTGACACTGAGCAGTGAAAGCCGTCTACTGTACAATGTCCCCGTGACACTGAGAGCAGTGAAAGCCGTCTACTGTACAATGTCCCCGTGACACTGAGCAGTGAAAGCCGTCTACTGTACAATGTCCCCGTGACACAGAGCAGTGAAAGCCGTCCACTGTACAATGTCCCCGTGACACTGAGCAGTGAAAGCCGTCCACTGTACAATGTCCCCGTGACACTGAGCAGTGAAAGCCGTCCACTGTACAATGTCCCCGTGACACTGTGAGCAGTGAAAGCCGTCTACTGTACAATGTCCCCGTGACACTGTGAGCAGTGAAAGCCGTCCACTGTACAATGTCCCCGTGACACTGTGAGCAGTGAAAGCCGTCCACTGTACAATGTCCCCGTGACACTGAGCAGTGAAAGCCGTCCAGTGTACAATGTCCCCGTGACACTGTGAGCAGTGAAAGCCGTCCAGTGTACAATGTCCCCGTGACACTGTGAGCAGTGAAAGCCGTCTACTGTACAATGTCCCCGTGACACTGAGAGCAGTGAAAGCCGTCCAGTGTACAATGTCCCCGTGACACTGTGAGCAGTGAAAGCCGTCTACTGTACAATGTCCCCGTGACACTGAGCAGTGAAAGCCGTCTACTGTACAATGTCCCCGTGACACTGAGAGCAGTGAAAGCCGTCTACTGTACAATGTCCCCGTGACACTGAGCAGTGAAAGCCGTCTACTGTACAATGTCCCCGTGACACAGAGCAGTGAAAGCCGTCCACTGTACAATGTCCCCGTGACACTGAGCAGTGAAAGCCGTCCAGTGTACAATGTCCCCGTGACACTGTGAGCAGTGAAAGCCGTCCACTGTACAATGTCCCCGTGACACTGTGAGCAGTGAAAGCCGTCTACTGTACAATGTCCCCGTGACACTGAGCAGTGAAAGCCGTCTACTGTACAATGTCCCCGTGACACTGAGAGCAGTGAAAGCCGTCTACTGTACAATGTCCCCGTGACACAGAGCAGTGAAAGCCGTCCACTGTACAATGTCCCCGTGACACTGTGAGCAGTGAAAGCCGTCCACTGTACAATGTCCCCATGACACTGTGAGCAGTGAAAGCCGTCTACTGTACAATGTCCCCGTGACACAGAGCAGTGAAAGCCGTCCACTGTACAATGTCCCCGTGACACTGTGAGCAGTGAAAGCCGTCTACTGTACAATGTCCCCGTGACACTGTGAGCAGTGAAAGCCGTCCAGTGTACAATGTCCCCGTGACACTGTGAGCAGTGAAAGCCGTCCACTGTACAATGTCCCCGTGACACTGTGAGCAGTGAAAGCCGTCCACTGTACAATGTCCCCGTGGCACTGAGCAGTGAAAGCCGTCCACTGTACAATGTCCCCATGACACTGTGAGCAGTGAAAGCCGTCCAGTGTACAATGTCCCCGTGACACTGTGAGCAGTGAAAGCCGTCTACTGTACAATGTCCCCGTGACACTGAGAGCAGTGAAAGCCGTCCAGTGTACAATGTCCCCGTGACACTGTGAGCAGTGAAAGCCGTCTACTGTACAATGTCCCCGTGACACTGAGCAGTGAAAGCCGTCTACTGTACAATGTCCCCGTGACACTGAGAGCAGTGAAAGCCGTCTACTGTACAATGTCCCCGTGACACTGAGCAGTGAAAGCCGTCTACTGTACAATGTCCCCGTGACACAGAGCAGTGAAAGCCGTCCACTGTACAATGTCCCCGTGACACTGAGCAGTGAAAGCCGTCCAGTGTACAATGTCCCCGTGACACTGTGAGCAGTGAAAGCCGTCCACTGTACAATGTCCCCGTGACACTGTGAGCAGTGAAAGCCGTCTACTGTACAATGTCCCCGTGACACTGAGCAGTGAAAGCCGTCTACTGTACAATGTCCCCGTGACACTGAGAGCAGTGAAAGCCGTCTACTGTACAATGTCCCCGTGACACAGAGCAGTGAAAGCCGTCCACTGTACAATGTCCCCGTGACACTGTGAGCAGTGAAAGCCGTCCACTGTACAATGTCCCCGTGACACTGTGAGCAGTGAAAGCCGTCTACTGTACAATGTCCCCGTGACACAGAGCAGTGAAAGCCGTCCACTGTACAATGTCCCCGTGACACAGAGCAGTGAAAGCCGTCCACTGTACAATGTCCCCGTGACACTGTGAGCAGTGAAAGCCGTCTACTGTACAATGTCCCCGTGACACTGTGAGCAGTGAAAGCCGTCCAGTGTACAATGTCCCCGTGACACTGTGAGCAGTGAAAGCCGTCCACTGTACAATGTCCCCGTGACACTGTGAGCAGTGAAAGCCGTCCACTGTACAATGTCCCCATGGCACTGAGCAGTGAAAGCCGTCCACTGTACAATGTCCCCATGACACTGTGAGCAGTGAAAGCCGTCCACTGTACAATGTCCCCGTGACACTGAGCAGTGAAAGCCGTCCACTGTACAATCTAAATCTAAAAAAAAAAAATCTAAAAAAATCTAAATCCGTATTTGTAAAGCGCGAACTACTCACCCTTACGGGTCTCAAGGCGCTGGGGGCCGTCGTGGAAATTAAGTGAGCTATTGCCCAGAGTCACTTGGTGCTGAGCTGCCGCAGGAGCCGGGGATCGAACCGTGAACCCTGTGCTCCGAAGTCAGCTGCCCTGGCCGCTGCACCACACCTCTCCACAATGTCCCTGTGACACTGTGAGCAGTGAAAGCCGTCTACTGTACAATGTCCCCTTGACACCGTGAGCAGTGAAAGCCGTCCACTGTACAATGTCCCCATGACACTGAGCAGGCAGAGAAGTCCAGTGTGCAATGTCCCCCATGACACATTGAGCAGGGAGAGAAGTCCAGTGTGCAATGTCCCCATGATATACTGAGCAGTACCACGCAATGTCCCCATGACATACTGAGCAGTACCACGCAATCTCCCCATGACACTGTGAGCAGTTAGAGAAGTCCAGTGTGCAGTGTCCCCATGGCACCGTGAGCAAAGTCCAGTGTGCAATGTCCCCATGGCACCGTGAGCAGTCAAAGCCGTCCACTGTACAATGTCCCCATGGTGCAGTGAGAGATGTCCAGTGTGGAATATCCCCATGGCACCGTGAGCAGTGAGATGTCCAGTGTGCAGGTCCCCCATGACACACTGATCAGTACCACACAATGTCCCCCATGACACACTGATCAGTACCACACAATGCCCCCATGACAGTGAGCAGTGAGAGAAGTCCAGTGTGCAATGTCCCCCATGACACATTGAGCAGGGAGAGAAGTTCAGTGTGCAATGTCCCCATGATATACTGAGCAGTACCACGCAATCTCCCCATGACACTGTGAGCAGTTAGAGAAGTCCAGTGTGCAATGTCCGTATGGCACCGTGAGCAGTCAAAGCCGTCCACTGTACAATGTCCCCATGGTGCAGTGAGAGATGTCCAGTGTGCAATGTCCCCATGACACACTGATCAGTACCACAAAATGCCCCCATGACGCAGTGAGAGATGTCCAGTGTGCAATGTCCCTATGACACACTGATCAGTACCACAAAATGCCCCCATGAGACAGTGAGCAGTGAGAGAAGTCCAGTGTGCAATGTCCCTATGGTACTGTGAGCAGTGAGAGATGTCCAGTGTGCAATGTCCCCCATGACACACTGTTCAGTACCACACAATGCCCCCATGACACCGTGAGCAGTGAGAGAAGTCCAGTGTGCAATGTCCCTATGGTACCGTGAGCAGTGAGATGTCCAGTGTGCAATGTCCCCATGGCACCGTGAGCAGTGAGAGCTATCCAGTGTGCAATGTCCCCCATGACACACTGATCAGTACCACACAATGCCCCCATGACACCGTGAGCAGTGAGAGAAGTCCAGTTTGCAATGTCCCTATGGTACTGTGAGCAGTGAGAGATGTCCAGTGTGCAATGTCCCCATGGCACCGTGAGCAGTGAGAGCTATCCAGTGTGCAATGTCCCCCATGACACACTGATCAGTACCACACAATGCCCACATGACACCGTGAGCAGTGAGAGAAGTCCAGTGTGCAATGTCCCTATGGTACCGTGAGCAGTGAGATGTCCAGTGTGCAATGTCCCCATGGCACCGTGAGCAGTGAGATGTCCAGTGTGCAGTGTCCCCATGGCACTGTGAGCAGTGAGAGCTATCCAGTGTGCAATGTCCCCCATGACACACTGATCAGTACCACACAATGCCCCCATGACACCGTGAGCAGTGAGAGAAGTCCAGTGTGCAATGTCCCTATGGTACCGTGAGCAGCGAGATGTCCAGTGTGCAATGTCCCCATGGCACCGTGAGCAGTGAGAGCTATCCAGTGTGCAATGTCCCCCATGACACACTGATCAGTACCACACAATGCCCCCATGACACCGTGAGCAGTGAGAGAAGTCCAGTGTGTAATGTCCCTATGGTACTGTGAGCAGTGAGAGATGTCCAGTGTGCAATGTCCCCTTGGCACCGTGAGCAGTGAGAGCTATCCAGTGTGCAATGTCCCCCATGACACACTGATCAGTACCACACAATGCCCCCATGACACCGTGAGCAGTGAGAGAAGTCCAGTGTGCAATGTCCCTATGGTACCGTGAGCAGTGAGATGTCCAGTGTGCAATGTCCCCATGGCACCGTGAGCAGTGAGATGTCCAGTGTGCAGTGTCCCCATGGCACCGTGAGCAGTGAGCTATCCAGTGTGAAATGTCCCCCATGACACACTGATCAGTACCACACAATGCCCCCATGACACCGTGAGCAGTGAGAGAAGTCCAGTGTGCAAGGTTCCCATGACTCATGAGTGGTGAAGAAGACAACCTTGCACTGACTGTCCCAGTGTTACCCTGCGCAGCAGCAGAAGATGACGGTACAATGTGTCCATGACAGACTCCTATCAATGTCCAGCCGACATCCGGGCATTAGCAATACACCATGAGCTAATGCCCCCTAGAAGAGTGTGCAGTGGAAGTCGCCCACTGAGTAAGCAATGTTGGTGCCAAGCAAAAAGCAGAAATAGAGAAATATGGCGTGACCAAACACAGAGCAGGAACAGCAACTCACAAAGCGTTGTCCAGCTAATCACTGTGCCCGAAGGCGACTTGCTGATGTAGAAAACAACCACAACAATATGATAAAATGTCGATCAAACAACCTCTGTATGGAGGAATTCTCCCCTAAAAACGTGGGCCTACGAGACACTAGTAAACACGTCTATAAACCTGGAGCAGTCATCAGGTATTGTGGTATGTGTGTATACTACTGACGAGTACTGTAAGCAGTGGTGCTAAGTAATCTATATAGAAAAACCTTCAGAACATAGAAAGGGGCCTGAAACCTTGAATATATACAATAATCCAAGGCCCAGTGACGAACTAACACATCATACAGGTAGAGTAACAAAGTGCAACTAACACCTTCAGACCTTACAAACCACGGGCCTCTTGGGCGTTATCTTTTACCACCTGGGGAAACATGGCTTGCTGAAGCCATGGATATGTAGGATTTACAAACCAATGCAAATTTAAAACTACA
This sequence comes from Calotriton arnoldi, assembly GCA_963921515.1. Classification (NCBI taxonomy): domain Eukaryota; kingdom Metazoa; phylum Chordata; class Amphibia; order Caudata; family Salamandridae; genus Calotriton; species Calotriton arnoldi. Next base: position 63,568 of record CAWUFW010006325.1, on the reverse strand, counting down.
GACGCCTATAGCAACTTACGGACAAACGGTCGTTTAAAACCTAATAAATCAGAGACTTCCACAGCAATGGCAGTTCAAAGCTTTGGTGCTCTGCAAAGACAGCGAACGAAGGCCACGTCAAAGCTGCGATGTCTATAGTAATTACAGAGAGAAGACCATGTAAAACCGTGGACATTTACACAGACACGAGTGGGCAGCGTTCATTAATCCCTGGTGACTCTCAGTTATCACCTTAGGAAATGTCCACCTAACTACATGAACAAACATAGGCACAGGAAAGAGCACTGAACATTTTTTTTAGCTCAAAATGCTTATCTTGATAAGCCATGCGCTGATGTTTGTTTATACATGCATTTTAACAAACACAGCCATGCACATTTTTGGGGTGCACGTACCAAGGCAGCGTCTCCAACGAGGGGCAGCCGAACCTTTTGAACGGCGGCAGGCGAGCAGCTTACTAATAAGCTTTCGAAATGTTTGCACCGTGGGCTTTTCTTAATTCAAATAACAGACAATTGGTTTGTTCTTTTTTGCCCCAATGAAAGAATCTGGAACCTAAAAATTAGGAGCCTGTCATCACATGGGAATGGAGGGAATTCAAATGAAGAGTATGGGTTTAAAAAAAATGGTTCTTTTGTGAGGGCCAAGTGGGGCATCGGCTGGGGGCAATATGATGGTGATTTGGCAGGAAGAGGACCTGTGGCTCCCCCGGAAGGAGTATTTGGGGGTCCACGGGAAGCTGTCGGTTGGTGGGTCATCACTAGGGCACCCCGCGTTCACCCCAAAAGGGCTCTCTGTATCCTCCAAGGGAGGGCACCGGTGAGGTGCTGAGAGGGCGGCAGGGATCTGCCAGGCGCGGTGCCCAGCATTAAGGTGCCCAAATAGACTGCTCGAATGGGGTAGACAACTGGCCAATGTTTTATGCAAAGGGTGATAAAACAAATGTAAAAAAATCAACCATTTTTGGGGGCTTTCAAGTATACCATTAATAACAAATAAATAAATCCCTTCAAAAATGTTTACTGGCTACTCCATACAGGACTGTTAAAGCAACAGAAGCAGCACTGAGGGCTGCACGGACCGTCGCATGCACCAACGCCCGGTGTATTCCTCTGAGGAAGGTGTCACCCTTGCTGGGGGTCAGCACTGGGCTCTCTCCGGGCTGCCTCCCTTCATCTGCTGGGAAGGGGGGGTTGTCTGGGGGACTCAAGGGGGAGGTCCCGCTGTCGCTGCCCCCTCCCTCGCCGTCCGCCCGGCACGAGCACCTGCCGCTTTCCCGCTCAAAGTACCTGGGCCAGGCCGAGGTGATGGTGACGTCACGGCTCGGCGGCCGTTGCCGCCGCGGCTCGAGCGCTCCCCCTCGCGGACGTCTCGCGACGGGCACTGTGCGCGCTGGATCCTCCTCCTCCTCTCCCCTTCTCCAGTGGATGTGGGCGTGGCCGGGAGGCCTGACGTCATGAGCATCCGAAAGTCCACCAGAGAACAGATCCGCGCGCTACCGTCTCCTCCACGGCCACTAAGGCGCGCGCTGTTAGGAAAACGGCTTTTAAAGGCGGACCGTACCATCACCTTCGCTGATGGTGGGGGAGAAAGTCAACAGAGGCACAATTAACACCCATTGAGTAGACCAACCTTGAACGGCTTGGTATCTGTGCTCCGATCTACGCAAGCAAAGATGGGTTTCAATGGTGTGAGGATACACAGCTTTTCTGTTCTGCTGCTTTTATTATTTACCCCTTCTGGGTGTCAGAATGGTGCGCTCCTAGTTAGCTCTCTTAAAGGGGCAGTAGCGGCCCGCGGTGGAAAAACACAGAAGAGGGGAGCGCTGTGATTTAAAGCCCTTGCATGGGCTAGTAACCACGGTACACGCGGGGAAATGTGGCACCACGGGGGTGCACCATTGCAGCCTGGTGGTGCTTTCAGAGCACCTGAGAGTAAGAGGATGCTGGGAGCTCACAAACTCTCGGTATACTCGCTGCATTGTGCCTGACACCGCCCCAGCCCCTTCGAGACCACTCCCCATAGCCAGTAGAAACGAATGAAGGCAGGCGGAGAGCTGATTGTAACCCCCAGCAGACGGGGAAATGTCGTAACTGCCAAGTTTCCCATGTCCATGCGTGACGTATGTGCTAGTCCAATCCAGGTTTTTTTCCCTTTGAATTCTGGGACTTGTAGTTATGGATGTCCACAAGAAGTTGGTGGTGCCTATAGCCTTCACTGCACAGAGAAAGTTGATACCAGGGTATGAAAGGGTTAGGACACCGTACACTCCTGCTGCCTTGCATTGGGCCAACAGCCTCCTGGTTTACCCTGGCACTAGAGGACAGAAATGCCATGCGAGGCTACCAGACAATGCACTGGGCCAACAGCCGGTCATATAGATCAGATAGCAGAGTGAAATTTGGTGCCCTCTCTGAGGCAGATGAACAAAATGAGCCAGCAGGAAATCCTTTTTGACTTCACAGGTCTTTCCCTGGCTGATTATGTAGAAATGAGACACTCTGGTTTCAATGAAGCAAGAGGTAAATTTATTGGTACAAATAATGAGCAGACAACGATCACTGCCAACAACAGAGGTTTTCTCTTCTGTTAAAGCGCCTTCCCTAGAACTCTCCCAACCTTCTCTCCCTCACCATTCCACCCACACTATTCAGCCTGCATACTGCCCCCGTGTCCTAGGATGCAGAACAAGTTCTTAATACATCTTCAACACCCTTTGGTGGCTGGCATCCTAACATGTCCTTCATGTTCCATACAAAAAATCCCCTTCCTTAAACCTAACAGCAGAAGAAATGTATCTCCTTGAAACAAACAAAAAGCGTAATACATTAACTAATTTCTCACTTTAAAGAAACAGCTGCTTCTCCACTCAACTTCACTCTTCTGGCCAATGTTTAGACATGTAGTCACACACCAACATAATTTCAACATCCTTTCTCAGTTGATTATCCCAAATTTCCTTAGAAATCACTCTAGAACTGTCACATGAATGATCCCAGCCATTAATGACATCCACAGTATATGCCACATCTGATAGACATCTAGCAGCAGATTCCATATCTTAGAGTTTTCCCCAGGTGCCAGGCTGGATCCCGAAATTTTTTGCAGCAGTACCTCTTCACATCGATAGAGGGCGTCAAACGATGTTGTCCTCCAGATGTGACATAGATGGAGTCCATATAATCCCTCCCCTGATGCACTGACACCAGTTTCTTCTTTTCCGCGCTTACAATCATCCTATAAGTGGTTCCACTGGCTGTTTTTTGGCCTACCTCGATGGTTTTGTCAAACGGAACAATATGCCTTTAAACAACTTTTCAGGTCCTTGGGGTTCAAGCCTTGTAGGTCCTGTGGACGACAAATGTCTGCCATGGACCCTCACTTTGTTTGTATGTGGTGCCTGGGGAGCACATTGACTCCAAGGAGTGTAATTCCTGTCGCCAACTTCACCGGAAGGCTCTGAGAGAACGTCGAATGAAGCTCATAGTAGTGCGGATGTTGCAGTCTTCCAAGACTTCCTATCAACCATGGTCCCCTTCCCGTTCCACAGTCCGTCCACGGGCCCGATTCGTATTCACGTTATGCAACCCACTGAGTTATCCCTGCAATGTGCGAGCTTCAGTTAGCGAGTGTGACTCCATTTTGAATTTCGTAATCCCTATTAGGCTGTGCCTGTACTAGGCCTCATTATTCGTATTGCTTGCCTCAGCAGAACACTGTATTCAGCTATTATTTTCTCTTCTGTTCAAGGTTGCCTTCTGACTTGCTAATGAATAGGCCATTATGCCCTCGCATACCTATCCTTGTGTGTAGCTCTGCTCCCACGTTAGGAGACGCCGAAACCCAGCACGGCAACCTTGAGATAGTGATAGCGTGCACCCATCTAGCAGGTGGTAGCCCATCCTTCTGTGCCTCCTTTGTTCATGTTCGGCCCAAGCCGGTAACTTTCCATTGTGGGCGTGGTTGGGAGGCCCTTGGGAGGAATGATTATGCGTTGCAGACTGTTGGGGGGTCAGTCCCTCGGCAGACATCTTAGGGTGCAGGTCAGATTGGACTCCTCTGCAGAGTATTGGTAATAAACAACTGTTTTGTATTCTCTACTGTCTGACCGACTCTTCATTTTGTGGAAGGCGATTAGGAGGTTGTAGAAAACCCGGGTGGCCCTTTTCGGGCCACTTCCTTCAGTTGGCGCCCTAACAGGGACTCCGCAAGGTGACCCGACTCGCCCGTAATCGGGTTGTAGGCGTCCGGTCGGTCGGGCGGATCTGGGATCCCCACACGATAAGAGCCCGGTTCTCTTGGCTGCCCCGCCCGTCTGATTGGGCGACTCCTCGTCTAGTGGTCACCGGCCGGGGTCCTGAGAAGACGGAACCTTGGATTTGACCGTTTGGTCCGAAGAGTCGGCAGTGGAGAATAATATTGCTCGACCTGAGTGCACCAGGTGAGTGACTTGAATTCTTGGAAAATATGGCGCCATGGTTGAACGGCACGAGCCTACTGGCTGTGTCTGGTGCAGTCTCCGGACTGTCTTGTCTTGAACTTGGTGGGTTTGCAGACCCTTGAAAAGACACAGAGTGTTTGTGAACAGTCTACCAGGTCAACTGGAAATTCGGCCCATTCTTGAAAAGGTTTGGGGCTTTTTGCGACCAATCTGCCAGGCCAACTGGAAATTCGGCTTATTTTTGAAAAGGTCTGGGGCTAGAGCCTGTCTTCTTGTCTTGGTACAGTCTGCGGACTGTCTTGTCTTGGTACAGTCTGCAGACTGTCTTGTGCGGTTTTGAACCGCTTTGATTTGGTTCTTGGACCATTTGTTGGTTGGTGTTCTATTTGTCCATTGGGGACAGTGTATGTGTCTTATATTAAGATTCCTTGTCTAAGTAAGTTAGGGTGTTTTGGATGTCGGTGTTGTTCCACTGAAGCTCGATTGGAAGAAAGGCAGCCGGCGCCTCCGGAGGGTACCCCAAATTTTGATGTATACGTCAAGCATGGCATTGGCCCTATTATGTTTAGCACGTTGTGGAATAAATATACGAGGGACAATGTTGAGTTACAGTGGCCGCTTACTGGCACATTTGATGAACAAAAGCTGAATTACTTGTAGGACAAAATGTTTGCTAAAAAGAGCAGGCAGTCGATGTTTGATTCTCTGAGGACATGGCAGAAGGAAGCGAAGCAAGGACGTATGAGGGCAGAGAAGCAAGCTCGGAGGGAACAGATGCAAACGATAACGCAGAAAGCAGTAGAGTATGAAAGAGAAAAGATCGAGAAAGGCATAGAGTGTGCAGATAGGAAGTTTCGATTACAGAGTGATAAATGTTATGTTGCTAGAGAGGAAGGTGATGTTTTCGTTGAGGAGTTATTGGATTCTCGACCCCCACCTCCTTATGCCCCGATCGGATATATCCCATAATCTCAACACCTCAGTCTTCGGCCTCTGGTTCTGCTATTCCTACTCTTCCTGTTACTGGCTCTACTGCTTCGGCCCCGGCCCCACCTGCTTCTTCCCCATCTTCGCAAGTTACAGGGGCGGGAGCCGTCAGTTCCCCTATTCTGTTTCCCAGCTCCGCACCTGTGGTCACGCCTCCTCTTACTCCTGCAACACAGTCGTTGTGCGCGATGGTACCTGTTTCTTCCTCCGCTCTTTCCCCTTTGAGTGTGTTACCTCAGGCATTGCGAAATGCCGAGACGCCTGTGCGTGGAGTGCATGAAGTGAATTGGGCAGCGGCATGTGAACGCATGGATAAAGTGCTGGTGCGCTCTGCTGTGAGTGATGAGGAAAAGAGAATGGTGGCTGACCAGGCTGCACAGTGGGCCCGAATCCGATTTATAGCGTGGAAGATGTGTGGAGCGTGATGAAAGATTATGAGCCGTTTATACAGCAACATGCTCTTATGCATATGTCGGCTACGCTGATAGGATTGTGGGAACAGTGTTTCAAGGGTATTGCACCGCAGATAATTTATGACATTCGGGATAGGGTATATACTACAGATATGGCCCCAAATGAGGTTTTCAGTAATGTGATGACATTGGTGGGTTATCGGGGTAGATTGCTCCAGAAAGTCCCGACGACAGCGTCACAGTTCCCCATGAGGGAAGTTCATCCCATTTACCACCCCAAAATACCAGAGTTGCGAGATGGGAATAATATTGTTACTCGCCAACGAGTGGCGGCCCATTTCCAGGAACAGTGCATTTACACTCCTTGGAAGAGGAGTGAGGTAATATCCCTAAAAGGACAGTTGCCGGACCCTCGGAAAAATCCAACTTCGTACTATAAAGAATTGACGGAGGCGGCCTCCTCCACAGTGATGACATTAGCTGATATAGAGTTGTTTTTCGGTCTGTTGGTACCGGTAGACATATGGAGACAGGTGCATATGCAGGATCATGTGGTGGAATTAGATGGAACATGGGATGAGATCAGGGCATGGGATAAGGAACGCAAGCCCAACGAGAAACCGAAGGCGGAGTTATTAGCCTTGCCGGGTGCGTATTATCACTTACATGCATTCCCTTATCCCGCCGAGACGAGTGGATTGGGACAAGTTGACTGAATGTCGTCAGAAGAAGGATGAAAGTGTGTCCGATTTCTTTACTAGGTTTGAAGGGGTGTTTCTGGATTTTAGTGGCCAAGATCTGTCACTGGAGGGTGGCGTTCGTTTGTTTGTCAACAGGTTTGTTACTAATTTGCTTCCCGAGATTGCGACTAGGTTGCAAGCTTCGGAAAGTACTTGGACCACCTCCTCCCCGTCAGTAACATTGAGTATGGCACAGTACTACAAGCATAGAGAGAATGAGGACAAAGAGAAGGTGGAGAAAAAGTCAAAGGAGTTGAAGACAAGGGTGTTGATGCAGCAAGTGGCGAGGGGAAACGGAAGAGGAAGGGGTTTGGGTCCGGCCCAGCGGGGGTCCCGGTCTGACCGGAACAGTACACCGGGTGGGCCCATGGGGTACCACCAATGTGCGTACTGTAAAAAGGAGGGGCATTGGCGAAGTGAGTGTCTGGAGTTACTGCAGAAAGTTGAGGCCCCGAGAGGTAGGGGTTTTAGAGGACGTGGTAGAGGGGGAGGGCGCCGAAGAGAGGGACAGTTTGAGGATACATCATATGCTCAGCAGAGCAAGAACTATTTCGACGAACCAAGGCGAAGGCAGTACTATCATGACAACTATGACATGGACGAAGTGACGGGGATGTCCCACAGCTAGGACAGCCAGGGACAGGGTACGGGACAGGTTCCGGTGCCTGTAGATCAGCGGGGACCTTATGTCACTGCGGATTTGCAGGGCACGCCCAAGACGTTCTTACTTGACACAGGTGCTATGAACAGCTCTGTTTCTCGTTCGCTGGTCCCAGGGGCAGCTCTGTCTGGCCAAAACAATGTTTCGGTAGGTTTCTCAGGCATGCTGGCTGTTAGCCTCATTTCCAAACCTCTTGCTATGACTATTGGTCCCTTTACAGTGGATTCACCGTTTCTGTTAATGACAAATTGTGGGGAGAATTTGATGGGATTGGATTTGTTGAAGAGATTGCATGCCACCATCTTTTGTTCTCCAGATGGTGTTTACATGACCGTTGGGCCACAAGTGGCTCGTGCTAAACAATGCTTTGCAAAGGACGCACCCCTCCCCGCTGAATTCAAAGAGATGCCCCGTAGTTTATGGGCAGCAGGAGACACGGATGTGGGGTAACTCCAGATCCCGCCGGTCTCTATTCAGATCAAAGACAATGCTGTCTTGCCACGTATTCCCCAGTACAAGATTTCACAAGCAGGAGAAAAGGCCTTGTTGCAAATAATACAGGAGTTGATGAAGTCTGGCGTGGTTGAGGAGACAGTGGCGAATGTGTGCAATAGCCCTATTCTTCCAATTCTCAAGAAGACACCCTCTGACTCTTCTGATGCTCATCCTGATGTTTATCGCTTTGTAATTGACCTCAGAGAGGTCAATAAAATTGTAGTACCCCAATATCCTGTAGTCCCAGACATCACCACAATATTGACAATGATTCCCCCATCAGCAAAGTTCTTTTCCGTGATTGATCTGAAGAATGCTTTCTTTAGCATTCCTATTCATACAGATAGCAGATATCTGTTTGGATTCACCCTAGCCGGCAGGAGCTTTAGATTCTGTCGGGCTCCTCAAGGCTATACAGAAAGTCCTAGTATCTATAGTCAAGTCTTAAAAACTCAATTGGATTCTTTGGTACTTCCCACTGGTAATGTGCTATTGCAGTACATGGACGACCTCCTTGTGGCCTCTGATACTGAGGATGGCTGTAAGGATGCCACTGTTAAATTGCTGTTACATTTGGCGGGCCATGGCCATAAGGTGTCCCTTTCCAAATTTCAATATTGTCGACAGGAGGTCACCTACTTAGGTCACCTACTGTCGAAGGAGGGTCGCAGACTAACAACTGAGCGCATAGCTGCTATCACTAATATGCCTGTTCCTAAGACTCAACGTGAAGTACGCGCATTTATTGGTATTACCTCGTATTGTTGACACTGGATCCCCAATTATTCCTTACTAACAAAACCCCTCCTTTACCTGACCACCAAAGAAGTGCATGAACCCCTGACTTGGACATCTGCATGCCAGCAAGCTTTTGAGCAATTAAAGGTTGCGCTTTGCTCTGCTCCTGTGCTTGGTACTCCTGATTACCAGAAGCCTTTTGTGCTTTACGTACATGAGGCGGACGGTTGCGCGCTTTCTGTTTTAACACAGGGTTTTGGTGGAAGATCCTGCGCTTATTTTTCCGCTATGCTGGATAACGTCGCCAGAGCGCTCTCGAGCTGCCTGAGAGCTGCCACGGCAGTGGCAGTTTCTATCAGACAATCGGCGGGGCTCGTTCTTGATACTGCTCTCACGGTAATGGTACCCCATGCTGTGGATACGCTTTTGAATAAGACAAAGACACAGCACCTTACTAGTGCACGTCTGACTGGATATGAACTAACTTTGTTTGCTCCGCACATTACCATCAAAAGATGTGCCACTCTGAACCCAGCCACGTTACTACCCCTCCGTTTGACGAGTATTGACACAGATGTACATGATTGTGTGTACAGAACGGAAGAGGAGACGAAGGGACGTGTAGACCTGACTGATGTTCCCCTATCTGAACCCCAAGGGGAACTATATGTCAATGGTTCTTGTTTCAAACTACCAGATGGCACCACCACTGCAGCATATGCAATTACAACATTACACACTATAGTTGAGACAGCCTGTGTCCCACACCAATCAGCCCAAGCTGCAGAGCTGGTTGCCCTTCTTCGGGCTTGTGAGTTGAGTGAGGGACTGGCTGTCAATATTTATACTGACAGCCAGTTCACCTTTGGGGTCGCCCATAATTTTGGACGCCTCTGGGCGGAGAGAGGGTTCTTAACATCACATGGATTACGAATACAGAATGGCCCATTGATACATAGACTCTTGTCAGCTCTAACACTTTCCAAAAGGTTAGCAATAATAAAATGTAGTGCCCACAAAGCAATAACAGATGATGTTGGGAGAGGAAATGCATTTGCAGATCAAACAGCTAAAGAGACAGCGAGATCAAAGATGAAAAAGATGTTTGTGGCAGGTCCTGCTAGGTGGGTCCCAGACAATGGAATGTTTGAGGACACATTAGAAAACTTCAAAGAGATACAAAGCGAGGCGACCCTAGACAAATTGGCAATATGGCAGGAGAGTACAGGGCGTCTGGATGAGGATGGGTGCTGGACTGATAAGTCCGAGAAACAACGATGGATGTTACCTAATGCCTATGTACTTCCTGTGGTTACTATGGCCCATGGCCCAGCCCACATTAGCGCTAGGGGAATATGTAAGGTGTTGGACCCAGTGTGGCAGAATGACAATATTTCCAAAGCAGCCACTCATTTAGTAAAACACTGTATGATTTGTATGACACATAATCCTAGGAAAGGTACTCCTACACCCTCTGGTAACTTTGCACTGCCTTCCTTCCCTTTCGAGGTTCTCCAGATGGATTTCATCGAAATGGAACGAGTCAACAATTTGAAGTATGTGCTGGTAGTGATTTGTGCATTCAGTAATGGATTGAAGCTTACCCCACTAAACAGAATACGGCTATGGCGACGGCGAAGGCACTCATAAAAGAGTTCTTCCCGCGCTTCGGGTTGCCGCATGTGATCTGGAGTGACAACGGAAGTCACTTCAATTTCAAGGTCATCCAACTGGTGTGCGAAGGTTTGCACATCAAGCAAAAGTTTCATGCTGCTAACCACCCCCAGTCAGCAGGTCTGGTTGATAAATATAATGGCACTCTCAAGCTGAAGTTAGCAAAAATACAGGAAAGCTCAGGATTGCGATGGCCAGATGCGTTGCCCCTGGCCTTGTTATACACCAGGGCGACGGCACACTCTAGGACAGGGTTGTCACCGTATGAGGTAGTGTTTGGTCGTCCTGCCAATATCTGGGGCGTTCCAAGGCCAAAGCACTTCTCTGAGATAGAACACCCTTTGCTTATAGACTATCTGTATGAGTTAACTAAAGATCTTCGTTCTCTTCATCAACAGATTCAGGAGACACTGCAGCCAGTACCAGAGGGGCCCGGGCATCAGCTACAGCCCGGAGATTACGTCCTCGTCAAGAACTTCCAGAGGAAGAGCTGCCTGGAGCCCCGTTGGAAGGGCTCCCTGTTGGTCCTCCTTGCCACTAGAACGGCGGTGAAACTCGACGGCCGGATAAACTGGGTGCATGGTACACACTGCAAGAGGGTTCCTCTCCCACTTCCCTACGACAAGTGGGTGCTCAACGGCATTGCTGACCAGGAAGGGGAAAGGGTGCCCCGCTTTGTACCCTTCTCTGACGCCCGGCTAAGGTGGACGCGGACGGAAGCAGAGAGTGACGCCGCCCTGCTTGAGGCGGTCCCTCCGGAGATAAGGGCAGCCCCGGTTTCTGCCCCATCTGATCCATTGGCACCTGAGTCTGAGTTTTACCCCCTTTTTGTTGATGAAGCAGTGCCTGGATTTGACAGGTATAACTTGCGCCCCCGAAAGAAGGACAGTGCGCCAGAGGGATAGTCCAGGAGTTAGGGAAGGACTTGAGATTAGGGTGTAGGTACTATGTCTGCAGTGCCTGCGTCAGATTAGGGTGAACAACACTGGTGTACTTGCCCAGGAGGGAGGGTGCCCTATCCTGCAAGAAGAAGGATTTGTTTCCAGTAAGGGCCGTGATCGCGCGGCTCCCTCGAGGGAGTACTTCGGAGCACCATCGTTGATCAACGATAGGAGCCTGCCAGCGAGGCTCTAAAAGGACGCTGGGTAAACAGTGCCCCTCTGGTCGGTTGTATTCTTGTGGCTCCAGTTCTTAAGGCTCTTCATATGTTCCTATTTGGCCGTGCTATCATGGAAGAAGAACAGCCCCTAGCGGCACCACCACCGGGGCAGAGTAGTCCTGTGTGGTCTAGATGGTCTATTAGGAGTAAGATAGTGGTGGTTGTGTTCCTTCTCATAGTAATGATAATACTGTTTGGGGTAGTGTGGTATTTCGAAGAACAGCATCCTGTCCACACTTTGATAGGGACTACCCCGTCTCCACCTGAGCATCTGTTCGTTACGTTGGCCCCACATAAAGAGAGACATAGACAAACATATGTTGAAAATGTTTTCCTGCAAATGCTTCACCAGGTACATATTACAACAAATGCCACGAATTGTTGGGTGTGTGGATTACTCCCCTCAGTTATGCACAAGAACGATTTACTGGTGTCTTTACCCCTGTCGTACCTAAGTAGTTGTGAGGCATGGTTCCTGTTGCTTTCCATGGTGTATATGCATTACCATACTGATGCTATGAATATGACGAAGTCTGACTATGAAGCAGTGTTGGAATATATTATGTTACACCAGGGTTATACACCTGGGACAGGAGGAAAGGAGGGTACCTTACATCCACATGCTTGCATGAATGTTTACGAAGGTAACAAGAATGCCACATGGCTGCAAAATGAAATGTTGGATTTTCAGGAATTCAATGTTACTGAATACTTTAAATGTTTCCATGCACGAAATATCACTGAAGATAAAGCCAGGCCCGTACCTGTGGTTCATACAGCAGCTAGTTTCTGTGTCGAAGGTTCTGGGAATATTCCAGTGGGACAGAGCAGTTGCAACTACACCTATCGATTAAACACTACTAGTAGCCCACCTTTGCTCACCCCCCAAATGTATACTTTGTTTGTGGGGAGCAGGCTTATACATGGCTCCCTAGGGGATGGTCTGGCCGGTGTTATGTCTCTTTTCTTTTACCTCCCGTTTACATTGCACCGTCCAACTATCACAAAGATCATAGGCTGCAGCGGAGAAACGTGTACTTGTCCCGGGTAAGGAGAGTTATTGACACAGCAGATATCGATCAAACTGATAATACCCTATAGCAATTCATAGATGCCATGAAGGGTATCGTCCCTTTCTGGGGACCTATGTACAACAGTGTTAGCATTCGTCGTCTCACCAGGGTTGTTGAAGGGGTTATCAACACTACAGCAGGTATACTCACTAACATCACGGCTGAGCTCCAGGCTACCAGACTTGTTGCTCTTCAAAATCGGATGGGTTTAGACATTATCCTAGGGGTGGAGCTTGTCGCGTCATAGGCTTCAGTTGCTGCGTTTGCATCCCAGACCACGCCCCTAATGTATACTCAGCTATCAAGAAGCTACATAGGCTCGCATCCGATATTCATCAGGATAATGGTTCATGGTCCTTCACAGGGTGGTTTTGAGGTCTGCTATCATCCTGGGGTTGGAATATACTTATTTTCCTACTAGCTATTGCAGGTGTCATTTTCACGTGCTGCCTATGTGTCAATTGCCTTCCAGCATGCTGCACCTATTGTGCGAGTAAACTCACCCCTACCCCTAAATTGCCAGGACGTAATGATAAAGTCTCTAATATGATGATGCAAGAAATACAGGATATGATGCAGATAGATGAGGGTATTTTTGAGTACTAAACATATCTTGCCATACATGTGTTGCTTCCTTTTCCTTTGATATTAATGTGACTATGCATTTCCTTTTTTCCTTGCTTAGAATTGTAAAGACCCTACCCGATAGCGTCAATAAAGAATTTAGCCTCCACTGCTAAAAGGAGGGTCTGTTAGGTTTGAAAATCTCATTCTTGTTATACACTTGTTCTACGTTATATTAGGTTAGCAGTGTGCGGCTAAATTAGACACCATTCGTATTCACGTTATGCAACCCGATGAGTTATCCCTGCAATGTGCGAGCTTCAGTTAGCGAGTGTGACTCCATTTTGAATTTCGTAATCCCTATTAGGCTGTGCCTGTACTAGGCCTCATTATTCGTATTGCTTGCCTCAGCAGAACACTGTATTCAGCTATTACTTTCTCTTCTGTTCAAGGTTGCCTTCTGACTTGCTAATGAACAGGCCATTCTGCCCTCGCATACCTATCCTTGTGTGTAGCTCTGCTCCCACGTTAGGAGATGCCGAAACCCAGCACGGCAACCTTGAGATAGTGATAGCGTGCACCCATCTAGCAGGTGGTAGCCCATCCTTCTGTGCCTCCTTTGTTCATGTTCGGCCCAAGCCGGTAACTTTCCATTGTGGGCGTGGTTGGGAGGCCCTTGGGAGGAATGATTATGCGTTGCAGACTGTTGGGGGGTCAGTCCCTCGGCAGACATCTTAGGGTGTAGGTCAGATCGGACTCCTCTGCAGAGTATTGGTAATAAACAACTGTTTTGTATTCTCTATTGCCTGACCGACTCTTCATTTTGTGGAAGGCAATTAGGCGGTTGTAGAAAACCCGGGTGGCCCTTTTCGGGCCACTTCCTTCACACCCAGCTAGCGAACTTCATCAAAGCCAACAACGTCCTGGACATCTCCCGATCCGGATTCCGAAGCAACCACAGCACCAAGATCGCCGTACTCACCTCCACCGACGATATCCGCTCCCTCCTCGACCAGGGCGAAACAGCAGCCCTCATCCTCCTGGACCTCTCGGCTGCATTCAACACCATCTCCCACTGCACCCTAGCCACCAGACTCCATGACACCGGCATCCATGGCAAGGCCCTCTACTTGACGAGAACGTGCATGGAGGCCTCGGATGTGTTTCACCGAATCTGATGCAACTAACTTAGCTAGAATGGCAAAGTTTATGCATACAATCAGGCTGGCACTTGATGAGCAGCCTCGGGCCTAACAAATTTGGGGTCAGGTTAATACACAGCATGTACTAACTCGCACCAAGCATTTTAATCCATACACGTACACTAAGAGGCACGTTGGCATGAATAAGCTCTATTATTGCACTTAGAACCTGCAAGTGGGATTATTACCATCATTCAGGGGTCATCAGTCATCGCATATTAATCAAAGCTGAGGGATAAGACTAACAACAGAGAGGTCAAATATGCTAATTCAGCAGAGCTCTTATCAAAATTAGATTGGGGAAATCACACTTACTAACCCTCCTATCTGTGTGAAGCACTTTAAATCACTCATCTGGCCTTGTGGAATGCTTAATCAAATTAGGATGGGGAAACTGTATTTTTTTAAAAAAAATCCCAACCTGCTGAAGCATTCTATTTTATCCCCTTGGTCACGGCTGATTGGTTTTTATATACAAGTTTTACTGTGGGATAATTTTGTATAGAAAACATTACAATATTAGTTGAGGATGGTTTTATCCATAAGGAAAATAAGTAGAATTTTAGAAGGAAACAAAAATGTGTTTTTTATTATGCTTGTGTTACGGTTAATAAATATTAGACTGGATACACTCCGTCCTCACCGGCAGAACCCAGCGGGTCAGACTACCCCCCCATCTCTCGGATCCGACAGAGACCAACTGTGGAGTGCTTCACGGCTCCTCCCTCAGCCCCACCCCCTTCAACGTCTACATGGCCCCCCTAGCAACCATCGTCAGGACCCATGGCCTCAACATCATGTCTTATGGCCGATGACACCCAGCTGATCCTCTCCCTCACTAACGAACCCAACATCACCAAAAACAACTTCCAAGAAGGGATGAAAGCCGTAGCCACCTGGATGAAGAACAGCTGCCTGAAACTCAACTCAGAAAAGACAGAAGTCCTCATCCTTGGCTCCACCCCCTCCGCATGGAACAACTCCTTGTGGCCCTTCGCCCCCGGGAATCTCCCCACCCCAACAGGCCACGCACAAAACCTTGGCATCATACTAGACTCATCGCTCACAATGAACCACCAGATCAACGCCATATCTTCGACCTGCTTCAACACCCTTCGCAAGCTCCGAAAGACTTTCAGATGGATCCCAACCAAATCCAGAAAAACTGTCATGCACGCGCTCATCATCAGCAGACTGGAATACAGCAACGATCTCTACGCTGGAATCAATAAGAAACTACTTTGCAAACTCCAGACTGTCCAGAACGCCGCAGCCAGACTGATCCTCAAAATCCCCCGTTGCAGTCACATGACCCAACACCTCCGCGATCTCCACTGGCTTCCACTCGAAAGAAGAATAACCTTTAAACTCCTCACCCACACATACAAGGCCCTTCACAACACCGGACCCGCATACCTGAACAGACGCCTCTCCTTCCACGCACCCCAAAAATACCTCCAATCAGCCCAGCTCTCTCTGGCCACCGTCCCTCGTATCAACAAGACCAGAACAGGAGGAAAGTCCTTCTCCTACCTCGCAGCCAAAGCCTGGAACACCCTCCCCATCCACCTACGGCATTCTCCCACATTGCCCGAGTTCAGGAAGGACCTCAAGACCTGGCTCTTCGGATGACCCCAGCACTCAACGGAGCCGCACCCCCCCCTCAGTGCCTTGAGACCCTCACTGGAGAGTGGTTGCGCTTTACCAACCCTGATTGATTGAGTCACGACGTAGGCAGTCGAAGCCGCAGCACTCCCCAACTTCGCCACATAAAGCCTGTTTCCAATCTTCGGTTGAAGAGTCGGTGCACAAGTCTACCCCATGCCTCCCAACCTATTTGAAGCCGGGGCGACTCTGACCCAGATGAGAGAATATTACAATTCTCTTCATAGTATCTTTGAGTTTTCACCTTCCCCTGGAGTGCCCTAAGGCCCCAAGGAGGTGTACAAAGCCATGACTGTGTCCATGGTGGCGGGTTCACCCTGTGCTTCAGGCAGGTCTTCGAATTCCTAATCCATTCCGACGCCGGCGCACAGCTCTTTAGGGTTTCCACCGTTGGCGCCAGAGTCTGGTCAACTGTCGGCGCAGCTCGACACCTCAACACTTCCCCTCTCTGACACTGAGACGTCGCCTCTTCAGCGTCGGATGCAGAGCCGCCTATCTTGAGCACCTTTCCTCGGATCTCTATAGCTCCCCCCTCCGGTTTTTCCTTCTGGGGAACATGATTATGGAGGTGATGGAGAGGATTTTGAGTTTCACCATCCCTTCTCTGACATGCTCCAACCTCCTATGGAAACTAGCTGGTTGATTGAGCTGGGTGAAGCTAGTGGCTTGGAGTCTTCCCCAGCCTCCTGTCTCCTCCTAGCTTGGCTACAGAGGCGAGCTCCTCTCTAGCGAACATGCTCAGACAAGTTTCTGTCATTTTGGATATAACACTTCCTCCTATGGAAATAACAGCAGTTCTCTTACTTGGCGTTCTCCATCAAGGCCAATCAGGGGTAGAGCTTGTGCTTCCTTATAGTGAGGCTTTATTTGATATTTTGTTGGGGGCTTGGGAAAAACCTGATATGGGGACCCTGTGGATCGATCTTTTTCTCACAGACACCATCCGGCCCCTCGAGATCCAGCATGTCTCCTCAGACATCCTACTCATCATAGTTTTGTGGCACATGCTGCTTTGGCCGCCCAAAATATCGACTCTTTTCCTACTGTCCCTTCAGACAGAGAGGCCAGAAGACTAGACGCTGGTGGCAGTAATATTTTCTCCTCCACCAGTTCCACACTGTGATCCCTTTATACTTCTGGTGTCCTCGGACGCTTCTCCCATGCATTGTGGGACTCGCTGGCATGCCCGATGCCCTCCCTTCCGGATGAGACACGGAACAATCTTGTTCCAATAATACGGGATGGGCAACAAGCAGCTAGACTAATCATTCGCTGTGGTATGGATACCACTGACTCTGTAGGTCGGGCTATGGCCTCTTCAGTGGCACTATGTCAGCGTGCCTGGTTGCGCACCTCTGGGTTTTTGGAGACTGTTCACCCCACCTTGATTGATATGTGTTTTGATGGCGCCCATCTGTTCGGCGCACATGCCGACTCTGCTTTTCGGTGATTTTGAGCTAGTCGGGGTGAAGCAGACTCTTAACTCTACCGTCTGTTTACCTAGATCTCCCTCCCGTACTA
The DNA here is from genome assembly GCA_963921515.1 of Calotriton arnoldi. NCBI lineage: Eukaryota > Metazoa > Chordata > Amphibia > Caudata > Salamandridae > Calotriton > Calotriton arnoldi. The sequence goes on along the minus strand of CAWUFW010006325.1, from coordinate 46,235 downwards.
GGTTTGTTTGGGGGAAGCCCCCTTTTTCTTCCACATATGAGCCATTACGGGGCGGAGCCCATCGTCTTTTCTTTTCAAATCCCCTTTCCATCTACGGGTGAGACCCGATGAGGTGTTCCTGCCTTCTGCAGGTACTTTAATTCTTCTTATACTGTCGATGACCGGTTGTTGTTCCTGTTATCTGGGATGTATATTATCTTGTGGCTCTATGCGCACCTGTTCTTACAGGCTTCTTTCTGAAGCTAGTTTTTCTACCCAAGTTCTTATTCTAAAGAGGGTATTTTGCATGCATTGTGCGGATGCACTGTTGCCTTGTTCCCTGTTCTACAGGGATCATCTTCTGTATGCCTTATAGGCATTTTGGGATCGGTTTGTGGCGCTTAGTATCCCTTATAGGGACTATAGTTTATCTGTCTTTGAAAACATAGTGCTTGTGAGTTCTGTCTTGCACCAGCACCCAACCCCCCTCCACCCACATAAGGGCGTCCTTCTGTCCTTAGTGGGGAAACAGCGTTTACAACGCGGTCGTTACAACGACCGCGTTGTTAGAACTCTATACCTTTACATCGCAAGTCAGTAGATCGACTTGCTGTAGGGGGCGCTCTAACCTAAGGAACAGTATAATTTACTATTCCAACACCTTCCCTACTCTTGCGCACGCTGGAGTTGGAATAGCAAATTATACTATTCCTAAGTCCAGCGCGCCCCCTACAGCAAGTCTATCTAATGACTTGCGATGTAAAGGTATCGCGTTCTAACAACGCGGTCGTTGTAACAACCGCGTTGTAATAGAATGCGATGTAATAGCATGCGTAGTAACATGCTATATTCCCTTAGTGGAAGCTGTGGAACGAGTGGCATGATCTTTGGTCTGGGTAGATTTTCCGCTCTTGCCTAAGACGGTGTTTCCACTTAGGTCCATTATTAATGCATTGGCACTTCTTGTTGTTCTGCTCTTGCTATGCATTGGCAAGGCGGCTTCCAGACACTGATCTTTTGGTTCCTTGTTAGGCTATAGCTCAGTGGTGCATTGGGTATCAAAGGCCCCTCTAGTGTAATGGTTCAGATCCCACCACTGCCGCAAGTTGACCTTGGTCCTGTGCCACCGACCTTGCTGCCTTTTCTCTGCTTCATCCCTGGAGAGGATGTTATTACTTGTTCGATTCCGGAATGCCGTGCACCCTTTTTTCCTATAGGCATTATTTATTTGCAAATTCAGATCACAACCACTGAATTTACTTACCGTATTGTTTGTTCTTCAGATGTCACCATCTCACCCCTTTTGTTGGTGTTGTGGCTAATTTTAATCTTCAATTTTCCTTCTGAAACGTATCTCTTCAACATTGTGGTTTCATCTCTTTGAGGATTGGTTTCCAAGGAGGCTGGGGTCTCCCTTAGCATCCTTTCCCTGAAGGTTCTTCTTCCTTCTCTTAGGATGTGATAAGGATTCTATCCCTCAAAGGTCCATTATACTACTTCCACCTTATTTTGCGAATTTCTTCTGCTTGAAGGAATTTTTTCTCTTTTTCTCCCTCTCTTACTTTCGAAGATGTGGGTCTTTTCCCCTTTTTTAGTTGTGGTATGTTGGAGGTTTTGCTTTGTATACATCCGGTCTCCTGTTGAGAAATTTTTTACTGGCCTCAATCCTTGTTGTGCTGGTATGCACTGCCATACATTATTTTGGGCTTTTCCATTTTGTGGGGCTTGATCCTTTCACAGGTATGTACTCCACCTTTTATCAGAAGCTTCAGTCGGGTCTTGCTGCCTGATATCTCAGTGTATTGGATGGAAATTGGTTACCTGTTGAGACCTTCTGTGTGTTGGCCTTTATTTTGACTACACCTTTTGATGGACCCCGGTGGTGGTCTTTGTTCCCTTTATAGTAGAGTTTTCACACCTGCTGTTTTCTTTTGATTTCCTGTTAACTGCCTCATGGTAGTCTCATCAGTCAGTAGTGTTGCTTCATGGGCGGTTGCCATTATTTTTCTGGGGTGGGTGGTGCCCTCCACTCCCTCTCTCATCTAATACAGTATTATGTTGCTGGTTATCCAGCTTGGTGCTAATATCTGTATATCTATAATTTTCACTCTGTTGCAACTTTGGTCTTTTACCAATGTTTGTTTGTATTTATATCTATCCTTCAATGGATACCTCTGTTCTATGGGTGTTCCTCGTTCCTACAGTGGTCACTCTCCCTGCTTGCTGCGGGAGGCCGTGATTTGCTTCCCTGATGAGGAGGGTAATACTTTTGGTGTATTCTGATAGGCTTGTGTGTATGCGTATATATAATCTTTATATGTGTGTGTGTGTACATATGTACGGGTATATATTGCAAGTATGATTGTGCTGACATTTTTCCATAGGCCGTACGTATCTGCTTTTGTAACTACGCCTTTCTTGGTGCTCTAGTTCGACCTTAACTTGGTCGTTGCTCATGCATTTATTTTTCCTTTCTCCCCTGGCTTCTATATTACATAGCCCTGGAGGGTTACCTTCTCTCTAGGATGATTTTCTCCGACTGAGAGTGGTGTCTACCAAACGTTGTTCTTCTTGCGATGTGTTTGTTCAGCATTGATGGGATCTCTATCTCTCTCTCTCTCGTGGATGTGCTCTGAGATTCCCTTTTCTCTGTGTTTCAGAGGGGAGATTGTTCACTTTCTTGTCCCACTGCTGTGGGTAATGTTTTCCACATACATCTGACAGTCTTGCAGACTTCAGTTCACTACGGGCTTCCCACAGTCTTTCTGGTGGAGCATCTTCTTTGCCTCACCTATATTCTTAAGACAGCCTGGTCACTTTATCTTATTATGGACTGGCTAGTCCTATTCAGGGATCTTTCTTGAGTTCAGTTCACAGACCGTCCTTCAGGGATGGTGTTGCTTAGGTATCTAATTCTAAGATAAGGAATCTGCGGCTAGATGTCTCTTACAGATAAATAAGTTACTTACCTTCGGTAATGCCTTATCTGGTAGAGACCGGATCTAGCCGCAGACTCCTTAACGACCCACCCATCCTCCCCTCCCTGCGAACTGCTTGTCCTGTTACCTACAAGATCCCTTTCTTGGCATACTGATGCTTTTCTTTAGGACTTCGTAATTGTTTGACACAAAGATGTCTCTTTTTGGCACACTGTTTCCATAGACAGTTTCTATAAATGGCTCTGCGTAGTTGGCATGAAGAATAGTCACAGAAGAAACTGGCTTCAGTGCGTCAGGAGAGGGCTTATATGGACTCCGTCGACGTCACATCGGAGGACGACGTCGCTATGGAGTCTCTCAACGCCCTCTACCGATGCACAGAGGTACTGCTGTAAAACATTTCTGGATCCAGTCTGGTCCCTGGTGAGAATTCCAAGACAAGGAATCTGCGGCTAGATCCTGTCTCTACTAGATAAGGCATTACCGAAGGTAAGTAACTTATTCTTCACAGACATCCACTGCTTCATCATCACCAGACTTCACAACTAGCTACGACAAAAAATCGGCATGGACATTCATTTTTCCAGGCACATATTCAGTTCTAAATTGATAGGATTGCAGTTTTGCTGCCAGTCAAGCTAGCCTAGCTGTCAAACACCTGCCTCCTCCTGGGGAGAGAGCCTAGACAGGGGTTTGTGATCAGTTCTTAATACAAACCACGTTCCCCACAGAAACTGCTTGTAATTATCTGCAGCCCAGGTCCATGCCAACAACTCTTTTTCGATCATGGAATAGTTTCTTTCAGAATCTCTCAATGCTCTTGAGGCATGTGACACCACATACTCTTCGGATTTCTCACTGTAAAACCATAATTACTGGCATCCACAGCAACAATATATTCTCTTCCCAATTCAAATGACATAAGAAAAGGAGCATTGGCTCGTTAATTTTTGAGGTCCACAAAAGAATTGTTCTGTTCAATCACCCACAGAAACGCATTTTTTTCTTAATAGTTTGCGTAAAGGCTCAACTTTAGAAGCATAATTGTCAATAAATTTAGAGTAAAGCTCTGTCAGACCCAAAAATGTTGTTCCTTTGTTTTTGGGCCGGGGCATTCTCTACAGCCTTACCATGATCTTGTTTTGGTGTAATACCGTTTTTAGTGACACAGTGACCCAGATACTCCACCTCTTCACATTTCAATCTGCATTTAGATTCTTGCAAAGTCAAACCTTTCTGGCTTACGCGTCAAAGAGCATTTCTCAAATTAAATAAATGCTCATCCTTATCCCGACCATTCACCAATATGTTGTCTTAAAATTAACCCTGGGCGGAGTTCGCAGAGTTGCGCTACGTGCAACTCCGCGACGTGGAAAAAAAACTCCACAGCGCTACGCGGAGCTCTGCAAGCGGCGGAGTGCGATAGAAAAATGCCGTTCGCAGTGATTTTCAGTGCCGGATGCTTGTCCGCACTGTGCAATTATCGCGAACGGCACCATGCACAGCGCAAGGGAGCATTGCTTTCCTTTCTCCCGCTCGAGTACATTTTTACTCGAGCAGCAGCTTTCTCAACGCGAACGGGCAGTTTCTCAACGCGAGCGGTCGCGAGCATACGCGACCACTCGCAATGAGAAACCCGACCCCCCTGCGTTGAGAAATCTCGCCGGGAGGTTTATTTTCCATGCTCGCGCTCGCCAACTTGACGTTGGTGAACGCGAGCAAGGGAAAAAACTCCGCTCCACTGCGCGAAGCGGAGTTTTTCGGAACTTCGTGGTCTCCGCGTAACGTGGAGTGCGGAAAACTCCGCAAACTCCGCGAGCGGAGCGGAGTTCACCGCCCAGGGTTACTTAAAATGCTATGGCCCCTTGATACCTGTCAACATCTCCTTCATCAAACACTGGAATACGGAATGCTAAAAGGCATTCTGCAGAACTGAAACATCAGGGGCGTAGCTAGGCCTTAGGCTGCCCGTGGCGGCTCCTGCGTTTGCCGCCCTCGGTAAAATGATAGTAAGGGGGAGGGGGGGGTGGTGGGGGTAGCGGCCGCTGCCGATTCTTGCGGCCGCAACGGCCCCAGGTAAGAGCGGAGGAAGGGGGGCCGGCTGCCGCCCCAAAACTCGTGCCGCCTGGGGCGGTCCGCCCCCATCGCCCCCCCCTAGCTACGCCGATGTGAAACATGCAGCGTAACAAATGCAGTCAGATGTCGAGACTCCTCCTGTAACTCAATTTGATGGTATGCACTAGCAAGGTCTATTGTGGAGAAAACTTTTGACCCTGCCAGCATAGACACAAATTCATGTAAATTAGGCGATGGATGCCTATCAATCCATATCTCGTTCAGACTCCTGAGATCAACCCATAATCTGAGATCTTCTGAATGCTTTAACATAATAAGCATAGATGAAACCCATGGTGATGATTACATTACTTGACTCACTTCTATATCACATAAATCTTGCAGCATTTCTTTAAATTTTACTCTATATGTGAGGGGTACTGTGAGAAGCTGGCTTGGTATATGATGCACACTTGTGTAAGTGGGCACCCTGCACCAATCCAGACAACCCTTATGGCAGAGGTCTTCAATCTGTGGGGCGCGACCCCCAGGGGGGCCATGGAGTCCTGGGAAGGGGGTCGCACATTTCCAGGCCTCACTTCTGCCTGGAATCTAAAACATGTGCTCTTCCTTGTGGAAACCGAAACGCTTCATTCCGGTGTTTAAAGTGCTTCAGCTGAAGTTAAATAAGTCTCCTGTGCTGTGAAAGGAAGAGGCTGGGCAGATAGGTAAAACACTCCTTCATGCCAGGTTGCCTGAATGAAATGCAATTGTGTGTTATGAGTTAATCTGCAAATGTGAAGGGTGCTTGGGAGCGATTCTGGCCTTGATTGCTTTGTGATGGCAAAGATTTGGTTTTGTTTTGAGTGGTAGTAGGAAGAGTTAACAACTGGGCTGTGAAGTGCATGCTTTTAATCATAATTTACACAGCGCTTAGTACCCTTGAGGAGGTGTTGAAGGGACAGTTATGCAAAAAAAAAATGCAAATTTACATTTTTGGAAGCTTAATTTTATCCTAAAACTATTTGCAGTTTGTAGCAATCTATCTTATAATGTGTGTAATGCAAAAATAAAATAATGACTTACGCATTCACAGTGCTTTCTGTCACAGGCTGTGACCTTGTAGCACTAAAAATACACGTCACTATTCTTCACTGCGCCAACCAAATTTAATTCTCTGGCTCTCTGGTTACACACAGACCTCTGCAGTGCATTAACTAATAAAGGTTTCATAATGTACTACAGTGCATTTCCCACTGAGTAACAACTTTTTAAATTTTATTTCTCATTTAAGCTACCTATTATTTTATATGTACCTATCTCATGGTGAAAGACCGAAAAAACGTGCAAAATATTTTGGGGCTGATTTATGAGAGGCTTGCGCAGCCGGAGCGTCACTTTTTTTTAAGCTCCGTTGGCACAAGTGTCTCAATCATATCTATGAGGCAACGAAAAGTCACCCTGCGTGGCTTTACATGGCCTCATAGATATGGAGTAAGACAAAGCAGCGTAAGTCGCTGCCTTGCCGTAGTCTGTCAAGTAGGTGTTACATGGGCATTGTGTTGGGTGTTCCCACGCAACACCCATGGATTTTGACGCTGCCCCAGATTTACAAAACCATGTAAACCTGGAGAAGCGCCAAAATCTTACACCTCCCCCACAGCAGGCGTAATGAGGAGAAATGTTTTCATTTCTCCTCGTTTTTTCCTCTTTCTATGTGTGCTGCTTTCTGCAGCTCACATAGAAAGAGGAAACCCCCTCTCGGGATTGTTTTTGTGCAGGAAGGTGCCTCTTCCTGCACAAAACCAATCCTGCCTACATTGGCGCAAGGCAGCAATTTCTGCGTCAACACAGGGGGAAAGGACAGGAATGCACCGTATTTCATAAATAAGGTGCATTCCTGCCCTTTCACATTGGCGTAGGCCCGTGCAGCAAGAAGACTTGCGGCGTTGACCTATGCCAATTCCTCATAAATGAGGCCCTTTGTTTTTAGCCACACCTTTGACAACGCTTCCACGCTCACTGACCTTTGGTGTGATAAACACTGTTTAATATTATTTCCCCACTGTAAAAATGATTTGCTATGGGAATTGGGGGCGTTTATGGTTGTCGATAGTTGTCAATGATGAGGAGTCCCAAGTTCTAGAAATTTTGGTCAGGAGGGGGTCCTTAAGCCTAAAAAATTTGGACAGGTGGGTCTCGCCATCAAAAACATTGAAGACCTCTGCCTTATGGTGATGTTAGTGGTCTTAGAAAACCTTAGAAAGGTCTCTAAGTGGTAGCTGTGGAAAGAAGCCTTCAGGCTTAGTCCAGAAGGAGTGTAAAGCAGCTTGTTTTACCAGATCTTAATCTTATTGGTATAGATTAAGTGAAACAGATCCACACAGTGTATTTATAAAAATATGTATTTATTATATAACACTCACTAACACATACAGGTATCTCCTATCCGCAGATACACACAATGCATGCAATACTTTTCAATAGAAACAGGTAAGTAGCACGTAATACACGGCGGTCACCGGGGGGACCAAACCTGATTCTAAAATAGTGGAATGCAAACCACGACTCGAGTCAAGACTATACCCAGAAGACATAGAAGTGTCGGGGACCCAAGGGACCACCCAAGGTAAGTAACTAGGAGCCCCATGGAGGCCGTGTGCAGAGTGGGAACACGACTGCGTGATCAATGTAAGTCAATGGGTAAGTCGTGGTTGCAATTTTAAAGAAGAAGGACCCTTTCCAGTGGACCCTGAAGAAACCCAGTGGTAGGCAGAAGGTTGGAGAGTCACCCCACCCATGGATACCCTAGGAACCAGGATACCTACACCAGGGAAGCTGGGTGCATAGGTGTGAAGTGGCGTCGGAAACCGCCGTCGAACCCAATGGAGGACTTCAGGAAGATGCCGTTGCTGGAGAAGGAGAAAGTGTCCATTGGAACCCAAAGGTGGATTCAAGTCGAGAAGTACCTGAAAGCAGAGGGGACAGAGTCTATGCCACTTGGAAGTGACCAGGAGGCACGGAAGACGAATGCCCACCAATGTCGGGTACTGCAGGAGAGTTGACAGTGACTTTGGAGCTGCAGCTTTCTGGACTAGGCGATGCTTTGGAAGACCAGGAGCCATACACGAGCTGTCCCACGTCGGATGTCGAGATTTGAGGGGTCGGTGTCTGGCGGGAACAACAACAAGCCTTGGCAACTGCAACCAACGTGGAAGTGGAGAAAGGTGCAATGTCGGGACCAGCAAGGTCCAGGAGACTCACCACAAGCAGGTGAGTCAGGGCAGGCCCCGCGCAATCAGGGGTGCCCAAAGAATACAAGATGATCCTCCAGAGGACCCACAGGCCGGAGGCACTGGAGTCGCACGAGGACCTCGAGCAGGTCACCAAAAGATGCAAGCCCACGTTGCAAGAGATGCGGTGAGGGTGAAGGTCTTGGTCACTGGAGATGCTTGAGGTTGGGGCTACTTGGAGCCCGAAGATTGTGGTGGAAGGAAGCCAACAAGCCTTTGCAACTGCAAGTCAACGCGATGCACAGGGGTTCAGTTCCTGCGGCTCCGACGAGGGATACTGGCCTCGAACTTGGTGAGAGGACAGGGCAGGCATTGAGGGATATGAAGAACTACCACCTGTGTTGCTGAGCCTTTCAGAGTCTGTGGAAGCTCAGGATCAGCAGACCAGTCAGCTTAGTTGCGGTGCCTACAGATGCAGGGAAGTGACTCCTTCACTTCAAGGGAGATACCTTCAGGTGTCTTGTATGCCCACAGGCCTTGGAAGTTTCCTGTATGGTGCACAGGCATAGACGTTGCAGCAGATGAGTAGGGCGACGAGATCAGGAGCAGCAGGAGTCTTCCTCGTTGCAGCCTTGATGCCCAGAGCAAAGTCCAGCGAAGTCCAGAGTGCCCAGACGGTTGAAGAAGAAGTGGTGTGGGAAATGTATCTTGTCCCACGACGAATATGAGGACCCACCCACAGGTAAGCCCTTAAATACCCTAAGGAAAGGGTTGGGACGATACAGGGGTCCCTCCCGAAGGAGGGGCTGGACAAGGGGGAGGATACTCCCCTGTCCTTTGTCCAGGTTCGCGCCAGAGGGGGAGCCAACGGCTCCCTGAACTGGTTTGAACTGGACTATGCATGGAGGGCAGCAAGTGTGCCCTGCACGCAGACTATGTGGCGCTGGCAAAAGCTCCCACCCTGCCCCAATACACTAAATCCTGTCTGGGAGGTGGTCACACCTCCCTATCACAGGATACTTATTGTTCTGCCTTCCTCTGCCCGAGCTTGGCTCAGCAGCAGGAGGGCAGAAACGTGTCTCTGGCTGGCAGCAGCCCTAGCTTGCTGTCCGGGTCTGGAATACTGGTACCGGGAGCACCGAGGGCCTCCCAGAGGAGCTTTACGGTGCATGGAATTATACCTCCCACACTGTTTACGGTGTAAACACTGTTTACGGTGTGGGGGTATGATTCCAACATGTTTGATACAAATGACGCGGTGCCCCTCTCTATGTCATATGGCTGCCTCACTTACAACCCGGGAGAATGGACTCCGTAGGTCGTAGGGGTGTCCTGCTCATGCAGGGGCACCCTCACACTTAGAACCAAGCACCCTGCCTTCAGGATTGCAAAGGCCTGCTGTAGGGGTGACTTATAGGTTTTAAGTGCAGTGACCCTAGATATAGGAAACCTATATCTTTCGTAAGTGGTGCTAGCACCAACGTACACAGGCTGCAATGGCAGTCCTGTAGTTATAAATTGAGTGGTCTCCCATGGGTGGCATAATACATGCTTCAGCCCAATGGGGGACCCTGGGGTACCTATGCCCTGGGTACCTTAGTACCATATACTAGGGACTGATAAGGGTGCACCAGTGTCCAATCTGGAATGTACGTAAGTATTTACCAAACCAATTTAGGGGAGAAAGCACAGAGACTGGGGTCCTGATTAGCAGGATCCCAGTCAGGCTAGTCAGAAACAGCATTACATCAAGCAAAAAGTGGGGGTAACCATGAAAGCAGATCCTACTTTCCTACAGGTACATTTCATACTTTATGCCTGACAGGCACCGCATTCTCCAACAAAATAATTTTGTGATTAAAACCAACAAATTTCCCCAATGTTCATGTTTCTCATTTCCCACAGCATAAACAGGTGGAACAGCATTCACTGTCTAATTTCATATTGACCCCTTATGAGGCCATCCCAAAATGGAATCACCTTTGGTAGCCACATACATTTTCTCACAGGTCTCCCTTTTACCAAAACAAATGTTAGCCCAGAAATAACAGAGTAGATCAATTCTATGACCCGTATAACCCCCAGGCCGCATCAGGCTCTATCAACCTTTCATTTTGCCAATTCATTTCCCATAAAGAATTACTAATAATGGTGTACCAAGTGTAGGAGTCCACCAAGACTGCTACACTCTTTTCATTAATGTCGACTACTCATTTTGGAAAACTGTTCACAGTCCCATCCTTAACACATAATATTGCATTGGGATTTAAATTGTCAGCCTCATCTTCATTCACCACACAATTGACACTTGTTTCAGGCTTGCTTCTGCATTCTCTTCCAAAATGTTCCTTCTTTCTACAGCAGTTAAAAGACTTCTCAACTGCAGAACACCCTTTAACATTTCCAAGGTGAACACTACTGCCATATCTATAACAATTAGTAAATGTTTTCTTTTTGTTAGCAACACTTTTTTTCCTTTATCACCCTTAATAGCATTGACTCCTGTACTAGTCTCAGCGCTTTTCCAATCTCCACTACCATTTCCGCTTCATCCTCTGATCTCTTGCACAAATGTTTCTCATTGTTCAATGCTCTTGGCAATACTAACAGTGGCATTTAGCGTCATGTCAGTTCCCACCCAAAGCCTTTCCTGCACCTTCTTACTCTTGGTTTCATCATGACCTGGTCCATCAAAGCCTGGTCATAAGTTATGGTTCCCAATTCACAGGATGATGCTAAGAATGGGATTGGGAGAGGATGTGGCTTAACGCCTAAAGCGGTCAACCTCAACGCTGGGGAACCGGGTTCGAGTATCGGCAGGGATACTCATCATCCTGTGATTCTGGGCAAATCACTTAACTCCCCATGCCTAACAAAATGATTGTGTTAATCTGTAACGCAACTGGTGCTTATGTAAAGCGCTCTGATACCTTCGAGTCGAGTTTGCGCTATATAAAACTCAAAAAAATTAAATAATGCTCTAAGAGCTGGTACATATTCCTTTATACTTTCTTCTTTTTGCATTCTTTTTAAAAAAAAAATATTTTTATTTTGTTTTGAAAATAAAACAAAACATCAAACAAAGCATGAATACACGATACACAATGAATGTCACTACACAATAGTCTTATAGGGCACTTGTAAAAGTGTGATGCCTGTTGCAGGTGAATCTGCCGATGGGCTTGGACGACTTGGGCGCACAAAGATAAAGGGTCACAGTTACATTGACCGGAGTTACCAGCAGTGGGAACAAATATCACAGCTTTCAAGGCTCCTCCCCCGGTCTTCCAGGCAGCAGTCCCCCTCCCTCCTCTTCCCCCTCCACTTCCAGACCTTAGTATTTCATCCATGGTGCCCATATCTTCGGGAATTTCCGCGGGCTGCCCCTGGCCTTATACGTTACTTGTTCCGCCACCATATACAGATCAAGACTTGCCCTCCATTCATTAAGCGTAGGTAACGGCGGGGCCCCCCAATATTTAGCTATATCACGTTTGGCTACCACCAACCCCAAATTCGCTAATACAAGTTTACGTCTCGGAATGTCCACGTCTGTCGGAATTCCCAGGAGGAGAAACCTTGGTTCCAGCTCTAGTTGGATTTCCAGTATGTTATTAAGCTCTCCCACAACCCTTCCCCAGTATGCCTGGATCTCGGTGCACTCCCAAAGGGTATGTATAAATGTTCCGCATTCTATGCGGCATCTAAGACAATCCGGGCTCTCAGCTCTCTCTTTTTTATGCAATCTGACTCTATCAAAATAAGTTCGGTGCAGGATTTTGTATTGGATGAGACGTAACCTTAGTTTAATCGCCACATCCCATGGATGCATGAGAGCGGCCTCCCAGTCTACATCGTCCATTACACCAGTGGTCCTCTCCCATTTTGCTCGGAGTGGACCCAACTTATCCGGCATGTTATTAAGTAATGTTTTATAGGTAAATGAAATGGCTTTGGCTGGGATCTCCTCCTGTAAGAGTCGACCCTCTAACGGGGCGTACTCCAGTAGTGTCTCCCCATTCAACCCCTCCGCAACCCATGCATGTTTCAGCCGGAGGTATGCATATGCCTGAGTGTCGTGGAGCTGGTATCTGGCTTGGAGTGTGGTGAAAGTGGCCAGCACCCCATTCTCCGGAACATCCCCTATTCTGGAAATCCCAATTAAGTCCCATTGCCTAAAGCCTCTCAGCTTTCCGACCTCGACTAGCTGAGTCCCCTCCCACAAAGGGGTCTCTCTGGTACATCTATGGTCCCACTTCATTTGGCGTTCGGCGCTTTTCCATGCCTCTAATTTCCTCTGGGTCGCCTGTAGTAATCGGCTACATCCCTTGCCTCCATAGATCTAGTGGAGATGTGTGCGTTCTCTAAACTGTAGTCTTTCCAGCCGATATGTCGGGTGGTTCCCTGGAGTGTGAATCCATTCATTGATTACAATGAGGTGGGATGCTCTATACTACGCCCTAATATCTGAAAGCGCCAAACCGCCATTGTATGGGTTTCTCTGCAGTGTTTGAAGTGTAATGCATGGATGGGCCCCGTCCCAGAGGAGCAAGCGCAATTCATTGTCTATACCTTTGAACATCGCATCTGGAATTTTAGTGTAAGTGTTTTGCAACACAAAGCAGCTGGGGAAATGTGATCATTTTGTACATGGCGGCCCTTCCCATAATAGTTAGGGGAAGTCTCCTCCATCTCTTAACGTCCTCCTGGAAGTTTGTGAGGACCCGCCTAATGTTGCGAGCCAAGCTAGCGGTCACGTCTGTGGTAATGTAGACCAGCGCAGACAACTAGGATATGTCTGGGGCTCCACCACCCCCCCTACCGGGGATAGGGTAGATTTACTCCAGTTGATTCTATATCCCGTGTGTCGCCCATACTCCTCAAAAATTTGCAGGATTTGAGGGAGCGTCTCCATCGGATTCGTCACATACAATAGAATGTCGTCTGCATATAGAGATATGCGTTCTTCGTCTAGAAGTCGGGATTCATACACAAAGCCACCCAGTCCCGGGAAGGCTCTGATGACACAGGCCAAGGGTTCCAGAATAAGGGCAAACAATAAGGGGGAAAGAGGACATCCCTGCCTGGTCCCCCTTTGAATTGGCCAGGTTCCCGAAATAGCTCTGTTAACCCTAACCCTAGCCTCAGGCTCAGTGTATAACAGGGCCACCCAGTCCCTGAAACCCGGACCAAATCCGAATTTCTCCAGAGCATGGCTCATAAAAGGCCAATGGATGGTGTCAAACGCTTTCTCAGCGTCAAGGGAAAGGAACAGGTGGGCCTCCTCCTGGTTTCTTTTTGCATTCTGGAATACAATTGGAAGCTTTCCATGACAGTGTTGACCTTTTAAAATAAACATACCACAATATATCTATATAGTGTCCTATATACCATTGTATGTGTGTATGAGAGAGAGCTCTCAGGGGAGACTTCCTTTCAGGTCAAGAACCCCGACTCACCTGAAGGTGATATGCTGAACATGCAGCCATTCTTAGCAATCATTTATCACAGAGGTCATATCCTAACAACCTCATATGAAGGGCAGTGAAGAAAGCCAGAAACAACAAAAGAGAAGCCCTTTTGGAGACACATCCCAAACGACAATCAGACAGGCTCGTCTGTGTGAGAACATACAGCCACTTGACTAACACAGTCAATTGGTCAATCCTGAACACGGGAGAGAAGACACTACCTAAACCGTTATTTATCTTAAAAAGCAGCAAGAATATTGGAGACATCGTGGTCCACACTAGACCCCATCCGACCCTCACAGGCCAAATCAGAACACCTTATGGTCTCTTTCATCTTTGAGAGGACATTTTGGTTCAGCACCCTTGGAGATAGTTTTATCCAACACTCCTTTTGCACTCTGCCCCCCACACACCCCATAACATAGTTCATCTAGAAAACACCTAAGCTCCTCCCACAAGGGAACTGAAGCCGAACCGTGAATCTTGCAGTCTAGAAGTGAGGAGGGGACCCAATGATGAAGCATGTCACCTTCGGAGGAGTGAGCGTTCTTGTCCTGAAACGAAGTCTCCCCTGACAGCTCTCTCTCATACACACTTACAATCGCATATAGGATACTATATAGATGTATTGTGGTTTGTTTGTTTTTATTTCTAGTTTATGACCAGACGTACCTATTGTGAGTTTCATGCAAGCTAGGGAGTAGTATACGCCATTGGTCGGGCCCCTCCTGTTAGATCCTCGGTGTGGACATAATAATAGCGTTGACCTTTTTGCCATATCTATTGGTCAGTTGCTTGACAGCACAGTCAAAAACATTTATATTTCCAGGGTTTTCCACAGACAGTAAAGTCTTGAATTCTCTGAAACCCACTCCACCCAATGTATGTTTTAGTAAAGCTAATTTTCTTTGAGGATACAGTCCTTCCCTTCCAAAACCTCCACTGTATGCCAAAAACATGGGATACCAGAGTTTCCACTCCATAGGAGGGTCACATTTGTCTTGCAAGATCTAAGTTGGTGGAACAATGCTGAATATTGTTAATAGTTAATTGTAAATGTGACCAAAAACTAAGTTAATATGATAAGAGAAAAAATATTGATGCAAGAAATTCCAGTCATGCAAAAGTAACCAGAACAAGTCATCTAAATCTTAAATATCCAATATGATCCAACTTATTTCAAGATAGCGAACAGCGTTGGTCATGTATCCTACTTGATGCGTGACGCGTGTAGATGTTATCAATTCCTCCACACGGCGCTTGAGCAGGCGCGGCGTACAGCTGTGCAGCTTAGAATAAGGTAAGCATATCACTGCACACTCGCTCTCCACAGCCTAGAGCCTTTTCCGTATACAGCCCAACTTAAGATGGCCGCCGTGCATCATACTGCAATCGTCGGTGTGCTTGCGTCACACTCTCCTACTAGGCTTGATGCGCTCGAGACAAGGTGAGATGCGCTTGTGATCCAGCTCCCCCGCGATTTGAACTGATGCACAATACTCAAACCTCATTACCCCCTCATGGGTCCTCCCCGTCCCAGTCCTTACTACGTGAGGCAGTCCTGCCTCCACCCAGCCAATCACAACACCAGTATTTGAATATTACATAAGCCCCGCCCACCTACCGCCATACCTGTTTTTTTTCTGCTCCGACGGCGGTCGGAACGCTGGTGCTCCGGTTCCTGTTTCCTGGTCTGGATTTTCTTCAGGACGGTGCCGTGAGTGTTTGAAGTTGCAGTTTTATGTTCTGCATTGTTTTACTTGTTTTATCGGCGCGGCCGCTCCGGTATTCCGGTCGACCACGCTCCTGTTCTGGGGTCAGGGACGCTCCCCGTTCATGTGCTGGGCTGGGGCGGGGAGTTTTGTGGTTTCCTGGCCCCGGGTCGTTCCGGCGCTGGGGCTCTCGTGCAGCGTCCGGCCCCTGCGGCCATTGTCCTTTGATCTATGGCTGTGGGTGGAGACTACAGGGCTGCCCTTTTTTATTTCATTTGCCTGTCTCACCTTTGCATGATTGGGTGATTGGGGGCAGTATTTATTGGAGGTTGCTGGGCACTTCCTTTGATTGTGTGGTGAGTTCCTGTTAGTTTGACACTGGATTTCTCGCCATGAGTGAAGGGGCTTCTTCACCTGTGCCTGCTAAGGCGATTTCAGTCCCTTTGTCTTCGGTTCGGGACTCCCTGGATCGATCTCTTTGCCTCTCCTCACAACGCTCTTCTACCCCGGTTTTGTTCGGAGGTGCTGTGTCCTCAGGCTTGGGCGGTGGATGCCCTATCAATTCCCTGGCCTTTGGGCCTTCTGTATGCATTCCCTCCTATTCCCCTCCTCCCGAGGGTGCTGCAGAAGATTCGGGGGGAGAGGGTTTCGGTCCTGTTGATTGCTCCTTTCTCGCCTCGCCGCTTTTGGTTTCCTCTCCTGTGGCGGCTGGCGGAGGGTCGGTTTGTCCGGCTTTCTTTGTGCCCGGCTCCTCTTCAGTTTCCGCTCCTGTCTCTGTCTTGTCTTCGTCGTTTGCAGCTGACGGCTTGGCTCTTGAGCGGCTGACGTTGGAGTCTTTGGGCTGTTCCTCTGTGGTGGCTCGTGACATTCAGTTGTCGCGGCGCCCTTCGACCCTTAAGTGCTATGGTCGACATTGGGGTTCTTTTGTCTCTTGGTGTTCTTCCCATGGGGTGGATCCTGTGCTGGGGATCCTGCTTCTGTGTTGGATTTTCTCAGGGATGGTTTTTTTGTTGGGCCTTTCCCCTTCCACTTTGTCTGCTCAGTGGGCGGCGGTCCGTGCTTGTAGGGGTCCTGGGGCCTCGTTGGAGGTTCTTGCCCCATTGGTCAGTCGGCTTCTTCGGAGTTTTCGGCTTCGTCGGCCGGTCTCTCCTGTTCTCGTTCCTTCTTGGGATTTGCCTACTGTTTTGCGGGGTCTGCAGTTGCCCCCTTTGAGCCTTTGCTGGAGGCGGATTTGTTGTGGCTGTCCGCTAAGGTGGCTTTTTTGCTGGCCATAACCTCTGCTCGCAGGTTGGGTGAGTTGGGTGCCTTGCTCATTTCGTTTCCTTATTTGCAGTTCCTGTAGGATCGGGTCGTTTTGCGGCTTGATCCGGCTTTCCTGCCTAAGGTTTCTTCCAAATTTCATTTGCAACAGGAGGTGATTCTTCCTGATTTGCCTACTGTGGGGGATTCCCTTGTTCCCCCTTCCTTGGATGTTCGCAGGGCTCTCCAGATTTACCTCCAACGTTCCCTGGGGTTTCGGGCTTCTCCTGCCCTGTTTGTCTCCCTGTGGGGGTGTGGCTAAGGGGAAGAAGGTTTCCACTTCCACGATCAGTCGGTGGGTGCGTTTGGCGGTCTGCCAATCTTATAAGTCTTTGGATCTGCCTCCTCCGTCTCAGGTGCAGGACCGTTCGACGCGTTCTGTGTCTGCTTCCTGGGCTGAGGCGGTGTGGGTCTCTATCCAGGAGATTTGTAGGGCAGCCACCTGGCAGTCCCATCACACTTTTGTGCGGCATTATCGGCTTGATGTTTTACATGCCTCTGCTGACAGTTTTTCTGTTGGCGTCTTGAACGCTGCTGTTCGTTGATCATTTCTTGATTAAAGTTTTGTACTTTGCATGGATCCCTGGTGTCCTGCGTTTTTTGTTGGTTCTCTGCTTGTGAGTTCCTCACGTAGTAAGGACTGGGACGGGAGGACCCATGAGGGGGTAATGTCTTGTTACTTACCGGTAATCTTCATTACCCCGATTAGGGTCCTCCCCGCCCCAGTCCTCTTCTCCCTCCCTCCCGCTGTGTTTGTGTCGGAGTCTTGTTGATAACAGGCATGGCGGTAGGTGGATGGGGCTTATGTAATATTCAAATACTGGCGTTGTGACTGGCTGGGTGGAGGCAGGACTGCCTCACGTAGTAAGGACTGGGACGGGGAGGACCCTAATCGGGGTAATGAAGATTACCGGTAAGTAACAAGACAATACGCTCGCGGCCAATGCTCACCAGTTAACTAAAATTTTTCCCCAATTAGTGGAGCTGCCCTCAATAAAGGAATCGGTGTGGCGCTGCACTTGCATATAAAACATTCCTGTTCTTTGGCGCTGGGCACCAGGACACCAGCAAAGACTTTGTGGCTGCTCCTGCTCTCGCTCATCGCCAATATGTAGAAATGAGGCACTCTGGTTTCAATGAAGCAAGAGGTAAGTTTATTGGTACAAATAAGAAGCAGACAACAATCACTGCCAACAAGGGAGGTTTCTCTTCTGTCTAACCACCTTCCCTAGAACTCTCCCAACCTTCTCTCCCACACCATCCCACCCACTTGCCCCCGTGTCCCAGGATGCAGAATATAACAGATTACATCAGAGCAGTAACTGGCCCATCTGGCAATGCTGAAGGGCTGGTCTGAAATGTTAGTGTGTAGGCTGCTTTTTACTGTTGATTTCCGTGATACTACCAAGACCTGGAATGTCCTGCCCTTCCACCTCCAAACAGCACCCTCCCTGGTGGACTTCAGAAAGAAACTCAAGATTTGGCTTTTCGACAGAGACAGGGCACCATCGGCGACCAGATACCCCTAGGGGTGACCGTACTGCACTATATAAATGCTGACTGATTGATTGACTGATTGATTGACGGACACTGCCTACAACAAGCACAAGTGCGTGCAGTCTTCCATAACTTGTGAAACACTTACACAGTGTGTCTTTACAAGTTCAAAACTGCTGACTTGCAAATGTGGGCCAATTTTTAATATAATTGATTTGCTAATGAGGGCCATTTCTATTTTGGTGCATAGGCCTATTTTCTGTCCCACTTCAACCATGTCTACACCCCCACTTCATCCTCAGCTTATGTTCATCATGCTGGTACTAAGTTTTTTGCTGTAGAGGAGGGGGTTGTTGGTGTGTGGCGGCAGGGGGTGTGAGGAATACGAGAGGGAAAGGCGCAACGCTAATAGGGTGTTAACAATGGGGCTTGAGGAGTGTTAAAAATTATAAAAAGTACTTAAACTGAATTGCTGGAGCCAAGTGAGAGGGGTGCTGCTGTTAACATGGCCTTAATGCAGACAGCTCCGTGAGCCCCTCTGAATATGGCACCCTGGCCACACATCCCACCTTACACACAGTCAGATGGAGAGCACTGCTAAATGGAACTAGAATAACCATCTGGAGCCAAGGGAACCCAGTATACTGCACAGTATCACATCACAGCCACATAAGGGCTACTAGAAACATGCGGAGGGGTGACAAACGCCTAGTGTAGTGGGGCTACTAGAACCCAGCACAGAGTTACCAGCTCTGCAGTATACTGCACAGTATCACATCACAGCCACATAAGGGCTACTAGAAACATGCGGAGGGGTTGTTAAAAGTAAAACAATAATCATGAACATTACCTGCGCCATCTTGTCTGGTGGAATTCTATGTGCACATAAGTTGCAGTCATTTTAATCTATCACAGCCATTTTGTACTCTGTTGGTCACCTTTGTTTCACCCTGCCCTTACTAGCATCCCTCTGACCCTCTGACCGACCTGGTATGTGTGCTGGGGGCTATAAACTCTATTGCCACAACAAACCTCAGCGCCACTTGCTGCCACAAACTCGTTTTTCCTCTCATCCCTGTTTTCAGACAAGCCTTTGGACGCTCTACCCTTCACTACACCTAGTTACACAAACAGGTTCCAAACACCAAAAAGACTCTTGCAAAATGAATTATTGCTTTGCAAACAGCAAGACTTGTTATTACCAACAATGGGACCTGTTTATATCAACAGAACGGACTCTTAGATCTGACCGGTCTCACATGTTTTAGACCCTGAAGCAAGGTCTAGCTGCAAGATAAGATTGTCTGTTTGACCTGGGTGGGAAGAGAATTACTGTTGGGCTTGTGTGACAACCTGCCCGGGGCGGGGACCCCAAGCTTTTGTAACCATGTTGATCAAACAAATGCATTGTGTCAAACCTGTATAAAAGGAAGAGCCAAGGGAGTTGTCAGCAGAACACTTCCCTCAGACATCCCGGTGTCTCAGTTGACGTGATCTCCTCATGAGAAATAAACCATTTTCTTCTCTTCCAGTTTCCAGCGCTTGCCTCATTATTTTGTTAGCGAACCCAAAGTGAATTAGAGGTGGAACCCTGCACCGGGCAGCATTGAGGGTCTTAGAAGACTCGCTGCCTTTCACAAATTGGCGCCCAAGTGTAGGGGCCCATCAGCGACGCGTGGGTCCGGTAGAGAGGTCCTAACGACGGAGTGAACAACTAAACGATTGGGGTATACCTGCCTGAGAAGACCCTTGTCAAGCTCGCATGTGACCTCAATAGGATTTGACGGTACGCCCTCCACCAACCCTTTGTCCCGACCGATCCCTTTTAACCGTGACAACAATAGCGTTGAAACAACATTCCTCCTCTCTTCCAACACCCCAGACGCCATTATGGGTCTCGACCTTTTGAAACACTTCCATGCGACTATCAGATGCTCACCAGACGGAGTGCGTGTCGTCCTGTATGACAACGCCCAGCGCCATAGAGAGAACCCTAATCAGCACATGTTTCCCATCTCCGAGGCTGACGCATCCCTACTGGACACTTTGCCATCACACTTATGGGCTAGGGCTGATTCAGACGTAGGACGAATGATGATTGACCCAGTACACGTAACAATACGACAGGACGCAACCCTACCGAAAGTACCGCAGTACAAAATATCGCCAGAGGGTGAGAAGGCACTGACAGAGATCATACACTCTTTGGTAGAGGCAGGGGTGGTAGAGGAAGTAGTGAGCAACGTTTGTAATAGTCCCATACTACCGATGTAAAGAGACAGGGAGAGGGAGACGGAAAAGCCTACCGCTTCATCATTGACCTGCAGGGAGATAAACAAAATCGTAGTGCCACAATACCCAGTAGTTTCCGACATCACGACAATTTTGACCTTAATCCCCTCCACTGCCACCACCTTCACTGTAATTGACCTCAAAACGCATTCTTTTCCATACCTATACACAAGGACAGCCGCTATCTATTTGGATTCACCCTAAGCTCCCGTTCGTACAGATTTTGCAGAGCACCTCAGGGGTACACTGAGAGCCCAAGCATCTATAGCCAGGCGCTTAAAAGACAGTTGGACGCCATACAATTGCCAGATGGAGTGGCACTAATACAATATGTAGACGACATCCTTCTAGCAGCGGACACCATACCAATAGCCGTCACAGCCACCATCAAACTACTCCATTTTCTTGCTGAGAATGGTCACAAGGTCTCCGAAAGAAATTGCAGTTCTGTAAATCACAAGTGACCTATTTGGGTCACCTTTATCCAAAGAAGGGAGGAAACTCACGCCTGACAGGATCCAGACAATTCTAGACACTCCTGTCCCCAAAGATCAGAAACAAGTCCGCTCTTTGATAGGTCTCACCTCATTTTGCCGACAGTGGTTACCGAACTTTAGCCTCATTGTCAAACCCCTTCTCTCCCTCCTAGCTAAAGACATCCCCTCACCTCTCCCCTGGACCCCCGAATGCCAGTCAGCCTTTAAAGAACTACGCAATGCCCTTTGTTCAGCACCTGTCCTAGGAACCCCGGATTACTCCAAACCATTCTTCCTCTACACGCACGAGAGGGAAGGATGTGCATTGTCTGTCCTAACACAATCAATTGGTCAAAAACAACGCCCTTGTGCATATTTCTCTGCCACCCTCGATCCAGTAGCCAGAGCACTGCCAGCGTGCCTGCGCGCTGTGGCAGCTGCAGCAGTATCGATACGCCAGAGCTGAAGGAATAGTGCTCTCCAATCCAGTCACTGTTTTAGTACCCCATGCAGTCGACACACTACTAAACCAGACCAAAACCCAACACTTGACTAGCGCCCGACTGACAGGATATGAGTTGACCCTGCTAGCACCGCACATTACCCTAAAGCGATGCACCACCCTCAATCCAGCCACACTGTTACCCCTACCCGAAAATGATCCTAGCGTGACTCCACTACACGACTGTGTGACACTACCCGATGAACAAACAAAGAGTAGAATAGATCTCAGAGACACCGCCTTTCTAGAACCAGATGGAGAACTATGGGTGGATGGTTCGTGCATCAAACTCCCCGACGGCACCACCTCAGCTGCATACGCTGTCACCACAGCCCGAACCGTTCTGGAAACAGCCCGTATTCCCCAACGTTCAGCCCAGGCTGCAGAACTCATTGCCCTCACACGAGCATGTATCTTAGCGACTGACACGACAGTTAACATATACACCGACAGCCAATATGCCTTCGGGGTGGTTCACCATTTTGGGATCTTATGGAAAGAAAGAGGGTTCCTGACTTCACACGTGCACACCCATCCTGCATGGAGATTTAGTCTCCGCCTTGACGCAAGCAGTCCTCCTCCCCAAGAAGTTAGCAGTGATAAAATGCCAAGCACATAGGAAAGTGACTGATCTCATTGGACAGGAAATGCACTAGCAGACGTTACTGCCCGAGCCACGGCAGGAGACAGAACTACGACACGAATGTATGTGACCAGGTCACAAGCTGAACGATGGACTGACGCTAGGACCACTGTAAGGGACATACAGACTACAGGCACACAAGACGAATTGACCGAGTGGGAAAAGGTGGGACTAAAAGACGAGGAAGATTGCTGGAGAACTAAAGACGGAAATAAATGGCTGTTACCCAATGCCTACCTCATCCCCATATTGACCATGGCACATTTACCAGCACACATAGGCTCCACCCCCATGATTGAACTAATCACCAGAGTATGGCATAACGTCAAGATAGCAGAATCTGCAAAACGCCTAGTACAACAATGTATAGTCTGCCTACAACACAACCCAGGGAAGGGGACAGTAGTACCACGGGGAGGGTTTGGAGACCCTGACCACCCCTTGGAAATCCTTCAAATGGATTACATTCAACTAGAGAGATGCCTTGGTCTAAAATATGTCCTGGTGGTTGTGTGCGCTTTTAGCAAATGGGTGGAGGCCTATCCCACCCGCGACAATACCGCCTTTAGCCACTGCAAAAGTATTGCTGAAAGAATTCTTCCCCCGATACGGCCTTTGCAGAATTTTATGGAGCGACAACGGCCCCCACTTCGTAGCCGAGGTGATACAGAACATACTGAGAGGGTTGGGGGTAAAACAAAAGTTCCATGCCGTCTTCCACCCCCAATCAGCGGGCCTGGTAGAGAGACACAATGCAACGTTGAAACTAAAACTAGCCAAAATAGTTGCCACGACCAGGTTGAAATGGCCTGACGCCCTCCCATTGGCATTGTTATCGATGCGCTCCACCCCAACCAAACACCGACTGACCCCGTATGAGGTGGTCTTCGGCAGGCCTATGAGCATTTGGGCGGCACCAAGACCCACCTCCATTAACGATGTCCCGAACATATTAATGTCGGATTACTTGCATAAATTGACAAACGAGCTAACAATTATCCATCAACAGGTGCAGCAAGCCTTGCCCGACGTATCCAGGGGCCCGGGACATGAAAATAAAGCCAGGCGACCATATATTAATTCGCAACTTCCAAAGAACGAAGAATCTGGAGCCTAGGTGGACGGGCCCCTGGCAAGTCCTGATCACCACCCGAACTGCCCTCCGAGTGCAAGGAAAACGAAACTGGCTGCACGCCCATCACTGCAAACGAGTCCCTCCAACCCTGGCAACCTGTGAAGGGGTGGAGGTGCAAGAGGAAGTACTCGCGAGAGACCGACCAGCTCTGAGTTGCTACCCACAAGAAGACACCCTCGAACTATCAGAATTTCCCGACCCCACGGTGCCATCCAGAAAGGGTACAACCTAAGATCGACGAAAGGAGGGAGCTCCAACGACCAGGCCACTAACTGAGTCAAGGTCTCAGATCGGTAGCACAGTCAAACAACGCTACCAGGAAAGCGCCAGACAAAAGTCTGTGGTCCTAACAGTTGTTGAGCTCCTCGAAGATGATGGAAGAAACTGAACACCTGCAAAACCACCGCAAAGACACCAAGACTGCTAACCTGCACATCACAAAGACAATTGCACTTGTAGCCGCATTTCTCACCTGTCTCCTGCTAATGGTCGCACTCTGGATCATTGAAGAGAATGCACCTGCATACAGAACATTGTCACCCACCATGCAACCAACCACCAAGAAAGAACACTACCTGATATCACTACCGCTACATCTCCGAGAACGACGCAAAGAATTCTGGAATAATTCTTTTGTGCAGTTGTTGCACCAACACAATCTTGCCACCAATGCTACCAACTGTTGGGTCTGTGGGCTGTTACCACATGCCACTGAACATTCCATCCCTTTCATCCCTTCGCCCTTTTCTATTCACGGATCTTGCCTTGCCTGGATGATGCTCCTACAAGAAAGTTACAAAGACAATGCCACTTCCGACGGAACAATCGCCCAGTTCTACAACGAGTTCTGGCGAAACAAAACAGGAAGGACAGCCGCCCCTTCTGCCCTCACACCTTCAATGCGACATTCCAGATTGATGTCCCCGCCAAAGAACGCAGTGGAAATGCAAGTGTTCAATAATCCTAACAGAGCCACATTTTCCTACCTGAAGAAAAGAACTGCTGCAACACTGACTGTGGCCCTATCTGTGGTGAACGTCTCTGGCCTTGTATGCATTGAAGGCCGTGGGACTAAGAATGTGGGTCACAGCACCTGTAGCATTGTAAGGACTTTGAACACTGCCAACCCCCAGCGCTTGTTGCATCACCCAATATGTACTTTGTTTGTGGAACCAAAGCCTACACCTGGCTCCCAAGAAACTGGGGGGGCACATGCTACATCGCCTTTGTTTTGCCACCAACGTACACAGCCCCTGCAGAGCATCATCGAGAAAAGCGTTCTAAAGACATTGATCAAGCAGACTCTGCCTCATCACAGTTCCTCGACGCAGCAAAAGGGCTCGTCCCCGCTATGAGGGTCCGATGGCAAACAGCCGAGCCATCAGACATCTGTCCCAAGCGGTAGAGACTGCCCTGAACGTCACTGCTGGCATCCTCACCAACAACACTGCTGAGCTCCAAGCGGTCCGTCTGAGTTACCCTGCAAAATCGCATGGTCCTGGACGTGGTACTAGCGGACCGTGGAGGAGCATGCCACATCATCGGTGCCAGCTGCTGTGTATACATTCCTGATAATTCACCTTCTGTCTATGAAGCAATCGAACATCTCCATAGACTATCTTCAGAAATTCATCAAGGATCAGAGACTTGGACAGTTGGAAGTTGGCTTTGGGGCATCCTGAAGGAGTGGGGTTGGAAAATATCAATGATTCTCTTGGTCCCAGTATTGACAATATGTGGTTGTTGTTTGGGTATACACTGTATACCACCTTTGTGTTCTCTTTGATGGAGATCGAAATAGACTGACAAGCTGGCTAGTTATGTTCAAAGGGGCCACTGTTAAAAGCAAAACAATAATCATGAACATTACCTGCGCCATCTTGTCTGGTGGAATTCTATGTGCACATAAGTTGCAGTCATTTTAATCTATCACAGCCATTTTGTACTCTGTTGGTCACCTTTGTTTCACCCTGCCCTTACTAGCATCCCTCTGACCCTCTGACCGACCTGGTATGTGTGCTGGGGGCTATAAACTCTATTGCCACAACAAACCTCAGCGCCACTTGCTGCCACAAACTCGTTTTTCCTCTCATCCCTGTTTTCAGACAAGCCTTTGGACGCTCTACCCTTCACTACACCTAGTTACACAAACAGGTTCCAAACACCAAAAAGACTCTTGCAAAATGATTTATTGCACTGCAAACAGCAAGACTTGTTATTACCAACAATGGGACCTGTTTTTATCAACAGAACGGACTCTTAGATCTGACCGGTCTCACATGTTTTAGACCCTGAAGCAAGGTCCAGCTGCAAGATAAGATTGTCTGTTTGACCTGGGTGGGAAGAGAGAATTACTGTTGGGCTTGTGTGACAACCTGCCCGGGGCGGGGACCCCAAGCTTTTGTAACCATGTTGATCAAACAAATGCATTGTGTCAAACCTGTATAAAAGGAAGAGCCAAGGGAGTTGTCAGCAGAACACTTCCCTCAGACATCCCGGTGTCTCAGTTGACGTGATCTCCTCATGAGAAATAAACCATTTTCTTCTCTTCCAGTTTCCAGCGCTTGCCTCATTATTTTGATAGCGAACCCAAAGTGAATTAGAGGTGGAACCCTGCACAGTATCACATCACAGCCACCTAAGGGCTACTAGAAACATGCGGAGGGGTGACAAACACCTAGTGTAGCGGGGCTACTAGAACCCAGCACAGAGTTACCAGCTCTGCAGTATACGGCACAGTATCACATCACAGCCACCTAAGGGCTACTAGAAACATGCGGAGGGGTGACAAACGCCTAGTGTAGCGGGGCTACTAGAACCCAGCACAGAGTTACCAGCTCTGCAGTATACTGCACAGTATCACATCACAGCCACCTAAGGGCTACTAGAAACATGCGGAGGGGTGACAAACAACTAGTGTAGTGGGGCTACTAGAACCCAGCACAGAGTTACCAGCTCTGCAGTATACTGCACAGTATCACATCACAGCCACCTAAGGGCTACAAGAAACATGCGGAGGGGTGACAAACACGTAGTGTAGCGGGGCTACTAGAACCCAGCACAGAGTTACCAGCTCTGCAGTATACTGCACAGTATCACATCACAGCCACATAAGGGCTACTAGAAACATGCGGAGGGGTGACAAACACGTAGTGTAGCGGGGCTACTAGAACCCAGCACAGAGTTACCAGCTCCTTCAGGTACACAGAACAGTATTATATCACAGCCTTTGCGCGCTCCTTCTCTGGCAATGCCCCCTAAATCTGGAACTCCCTACCAGTTCATATCAGGATGAACCCCTCTTTCATGTTCTTTAAATGACCATTAAAATATCTCCTAAATCGATACCATAACCCTTCGGACTCGAACACCCAGCACACTACTGGACTCTTTCCCTTGCATTATTTACTGTATGTTTGTTCCTCTCTGAGAATTACTGTGAACGACCTTCAACAAGTTTGTATTTTGTAATCAATTGTCGTTTAACACTGCCCTGACTATGTATGTAAAGCACTCTTATACCCTAGGGTCTTGCCAGCGCTACACAAAACTCTTTAAATAATAAATAAATAAAATAAACAGCCATCTAAGCGCTCCTAGAAACACGCAGATGGGTCTCAGACACCCAGTGTAGTAGGTACACCAGAGCCTTGCACAGGCCTAGCAACGCCTCAGCGCAGGGTGTAGAATGACATCAGGAAAACACCCACCTGGGGCTACCAGAATGCAGCACTGGGCTAACAACTAACTCCCTGGTACACAGAACAGAGAAGCACCATTGGAGCTCTGTGTAAAGACGAGTCTAGGGTGAGTGCAATAAAGGGTATTAGAAGTAGGGGCCCACCTAGTAGCACCCAAAAGCCACTGTGCAGAACATCAGAAGCAACACTATTTCTTTATTTTAAAAAAAGCTGTAAAGGGTTATGAGAACATAAGAGGCTTGGAACAACAAGACCAAAACACATTTCCTGATTGTTAATACAGAAATAAACAAGAAAACAGTTATTCAAATGTATCTAAAAGACTAGCTTCCCTTGGACAAGGGACTGCACACACATATCATGTCCCTAAAACTCAAAGTCCAAAATAAAGTCAGTCCTTTTGCCGTGCAGCTCCAACATAAATGTGAATATTTCACTCATCGCTGTAGTCCTAGCCAATTCTAACAACACACTTTGCCAATCCTCAATCCTCCCCCGTTTCTCAGCCCTCCCCTGTTTGCCACTTTTTTCTTTTACCACACCTGAGGCTTAAGACATTGACACTCTGTTACTGTTGTGATGCTTGACTGTCTCACACTACTCCTGGAATTAAAATGTATGTAAAAAGCGTGACTCGAAAAAACTTTTTTTTTACTCTTGTGTACAAGTGAAATATTCACCCAGCTATCACCACATCCTTTAAACTGTGCTAGACACTGTTGTTTTTTTGTGGTTGAAAATATTTTTATTATTTTGAAAAAACAAGAATATTCAGCAGGTATATCTCACATAATATCCATACAGTACAATAAATAACAGTTGCAATTAGGAAGGATACAGAGTTTGCGCCATTACACTTCTTCTTCATGGCTCCTGTGTTACTCTCTCTTCCCCACATTGGGTTTATGGCGAATCCCTCAGATGTTCGTGAATGTGAAATAGGAAGCTCTCCACCGCCATATAGCTTTATGTGGATTATATTACATCTGTTTCCTCCCCTTCCATCTCTAAATTGTAATAACTCAGCCATGGCTGCCAGACTTTTCAAAACTTTCTCGGGCACCCCTTGCTTTATATACTGTTTGTTCCGCACCCATGTACATATCCATGCCGGTCCGCCATTGTTTCATAGTGGGGACTTCTGCTCTCCCCCAGTATCGGGCTATATCTCGCTTTGCCACTACAAGTCCTAGGTTACTTAGTAAAAGCTTATATCTAGGGATGTCAACGTCTGCGTGGATGCCTAAAAGGACATACTTGGGTTCCATCGGGATTTGTGTTTGTAATATGTTATTCAGTTCTTGTACTATCCGTGTCCAATATCTATGTATTGGTTGGCACTCCCATAAAGTGTGTATGAAAGATCCACGCTCTGTTTTACACCTCAGGCAATCTGGCGGCTCTGCTCTGCCCATCGTGTGTAATCTCGCCCTGTCGCAGTACACCATGTGCAGTATTTTAAACTGTATCAGCCGTAGCCTGAGCTTGATCGCTACTTCTCTAGGGTGCGTTAGGGCAGTCTCCCAGTCTATATCCTCCAGCGTGCCCGCTAGGTCCTCCCATTTGCCTCTAAGTGAAGGTAAGTTATCAGGCATGTTATTTATGAGGGTTTTATAGGTCCAGGATACTGCTTTCTCTGGTATCTCTTCCTGTAGCAGCCGGCCCTCTAATGGGGCATATTCAGGAATCTCTGCAATATCAGGTTTTTGCGTTTGCCAGGCGTGTCGAAGTTGAATGTATTTATAGTGTTGCTTGTCTGTTAGGTTATATTTCGTTTGGAGATCTGCAAAGGTTATCAGATTACCCTGCCGTATTATATCCTCCAGAGTGGTAATCCCAATAATATCCCATCCTTTAAACCCCTGTAGTTTCACAAGCTCAGGCAGTCGTTTACCCTCCCATAGGGGTGTAGCCCTGGTTAGTCTTTTTTCCCATTTCATTTGGCGTTCAGCTTCTTTCCATACCTCAATCACCCTCTGTGTTGCTGGCAGTAGGCTCCTTACTCCGTGACCCCCATATATGTAGTGTAAGTAGGAGTGTTTTTGGAATTGGAGTCTCTCCAGGGCGTTTGTAGGATGATCCCTGGGTGCATGTCCCCATTCATTAATAACTGTGAGGTGTGCCGCTCTATAGTATGTCCTAATATCCGGTAGCGCAATTCCCCCATTGTATTGGCTGCGTTGCAGTGTCTGTAGCGTTACTCTGGGTGAACTCCACCCCATAATAATGTCTGCACTTCGTTGTTTATCGCCCTGAAAATTGCCTCCGGTATGTGCTAGACACTGTTAAGACCTTACAGCCTCCTTCTAGGGATCTCAAATGGCATGTGTTCATTTGTAGAATATAACCAACAACAAAGTGATGGAAGGAATACCTAAATCAGTCTCAGCCACTGGCAATCACTGTGGGCTGTTTTCCAGCCCATTTTTTTTGCTCACTATGCTACTTATGAAACAGACTAGTCAAATGCAAATCAGCCTTTGTCCTTCTCCAGTTGCTTAAAATCTAGCCCAAACTACCAGCCCGGATCTCCTGGTATACACCCGGAAACAAAAACAACCTCCGACGGGTTTCGGCCTACTCAGTCCTCACCAGTGAGGTATAGCTTAGTCCTATGGCACAGTGAGCAAAGAACCCAGGTATGGGCAAACTCGCCCCAGGGTGTCTACTGCAACAAGGACTAAAGTGATTCTAGAGCAAGACCAGCCATACGCAAATTAGCCTTGGTCCTTCACTGAAATGCCAGCCCAAGCCCCCTCCAGATTGGAACACAAGCAACCCCATATACCCCAAGATACCACGAGGAGCACTCTCCCCATTGTTTGCAGATACATGAATTGCCGACTGTTGTATTGAAAGATAATGAGGAATTAAGGGATTAAGTACTGAGATAAGGGTGCTTGCGAAAATCTATGTTTTACTACTGAGGATTGAACTTGATTGTGACTTATTAGCCCTGATGAAGTCAGTGGAAATCATCCACGAGACAAAACACGTGTTGGCTGCATTTTGTTCAGACTCGCTGTGATATTACCTATTTGGAATTCTGGCGTTTGGAATAAAACAAAGATATTACCATAACTATGGACAGCTGGATTTACTTTGGAATGGACATTTGCTCAGGATAAGATTTTGTTTGTACCCATATCAATCTCAGTCTACTTGGACCTCAACAGTTTGGTGCAGCTTGAGTCCTATGGGGCATTGTTTACGGGACCCATGTCTGGGCACCTACTGCACCAAACAATAAAGTGATAGAAGAAATGCTTGAGTTAATCTCAGCCAATAGTGATCGCTCTGAGCTGCATTCCAGTCCATCGTTTGTAGAGTGTGGCAGTGTGATATACGACCACAACACTGTATAGACAGGTTCAATCAAAGGTCTTACTCATAGAACAGCCCACTGCACATACTCTACAGCACTCTACTATCAACTTGTTCATCCCTTCCACCAACCTATTCACCTGAGGATGTTAAAGAGTAACTAGTATGACATATTCCACTCTGTCTTATAAACTGTTACACCTTATGTGACTCATACTGCACCGCATTAAGTGAAATTATCTCTAGAGAAACCTCTCAACCATGTAGGTCAGACACTGAACCAATGTCTGCCCTTCAGTCTTTGAAACAAACAAGACTTTAACCTATTCGTTATAACAATCTTATATATATACATATATACATATGTGTGTGTGTGTATCGTAACAAATGAATGTCCCTCAGAACACCTTTTCACTCATCAAACAATGCATGACACAGCGTCCAATATGGCTGTAAATAATCAATATTCTGATCAGTTTCCTCCTTTCTGCAACTACTTTACACACTGTGTACACTTCTGTGCCTCCAGCCAAGACAATCGTCCAGCCACCCTCTGATACACCACATGTCGAACAACAATCAAGACCCATAGCCTCTACTAATCTCTCTTCTTTGTCGTCACAATCCATGTTGGTACCCTTGCATTAGATGGCCGCTCCTGACAAGACGCTCTGTTGACTTACACCTGTAGACACCAGTTGGAAACATTGAGGTCACCTGGGGGGATAGCTACTTCCACTGCATGGAGCTTTATTACAGCCTCACACGTTAGCTTGCCTCTTTTAATGACAGAATGTCAGCACTCGGACTGACATGATGCTCGCGAAGCAAACTCCAAAGCTGAATTTGTCACCCTCAAATAATGAAAAGGCTGTCCTCAGCCCATCGCCTCCATCCATAGCACTCCAACCACCTCACATGCTGAAGAGCACTACAAACCTAGTGATTTCCAATCAAAGGATGTGAGGAGACAGACAGCTGCTAATGAAAAGGGTAATTATTGTATTGCAGCATGTGTATAGTGCTTCATTCATTGATGAGGACGCGGAGTACTCCAGTTTGCATCTGGTTCTTGGGCTCCCGTTCGGAATGTTTGGGTGAAAGGATGTCTGATATAGAATGTCCTATGGGGATTGGGTGAGGTGATTTCAATGAAGCACAAAAACTTAGAGAAAAATGCTCAGCTCAATATGGGGCCACGAAAACAAATTATCACTAGGTGGCCGATTTCGATGTCGGGCGGAAGCCACCGACTCATAAACGGAACCGACCGACACCCGGTTGCCAGTCCCGCCCACCTCATTAGGATGCAACCGAACATTGTTCGGTCGCATTCCAATATTTCCCTATAGGAGCATGCATTACGGGCATAAACCGTCCATAATACAAGCTCCCATAGGGAAATGGGAGGTATGGTTCATCCCTGCACCCCGTGGCAGGCACCTTAAGGTGCCTGCCACGGGGTGCAGGGATCAAAAGGGGGCACCATAGAGGTCCCCTCGGCCCCCAACCGGAGGCCGCACACACAAGGGGGCCCTGCTGGGGGCCCCCAAACACGCTTTCCGACATTGTTTCCATGTCGGACAGGCCAACATGGAAACCAGGCCGGAAACCGTGCATCGTAATCCCAAAGGCGGAAAGGCACACCCTTTGGAATTACGGGCCGGTTCCGACTGGCCAATGGGCTCCTGAGTCCGTCGGAAGCCAGCCGGAATGACCGGCCGGTTTAGATTCCGCACGGCTGCATCATTATCAACCGGTCGGAATTGAAACCAACGATGGCAGTCGGAAAGCCTCTGACCGAAGGCCCCTAGGTGTCTCAGTTGGGTACAAGAATACTGGAAAATATTTCATGTTTATGGGGCCTCCACATTTTATGCATCGTCACTTGTCTTTGTTAAGCTTTAATTTCTTTAATGGCAAAGAGCAAGCTACGTTTCTAGATGTTTAGTAGAGAGCAATAAGCAGAGGAACTGACTGCAGTCAACAGTGCACTTCATTTCAGTTCCGAGCATCCCAAAAACCTTAGACGCACTATTGCATTTGGTGAATTTTGAGAGCCAAGACAATTTTTACAAAACCAGATGATTGTTACAAAGAGATCAAAGTCATCACAAACTAGTTCAAAAAGCAAGGATACAAGAGACAGATTATAAACAAGCAAAGAGTTAGCAGGTCTTGCCTTTGGAACCTTTTGTCTTTGCCAATAGTTTTTAGCCATGCTGCACTGCATCCCTGATGCTGTGCAGCATGGCTAAAGTACAAGAAAATGACTTTGGCAAGGCTGTCTGCACCGTTTTATAGGCACGCGCACCACTCATGCACACACCTGCAAAATAACACAGGTGCTTTTTTTGTTTAGTTACTGATCATTAAAAAAAAGTGCAAAAGTGTTTGTGTTTTTTAAAGAAAAGCTGGGAGAGAGGCATGGGGTTTAGCAACCCAGGGGTTGGGGTGAAAGCAATCTAGGTGGTGGCGGAAGCACCCCAGGAGGGGGCAGAAGCAAGCCAGGGGGGTAGGGAGGAAGCAACCCTGGGAGGATGGGTGAGGTGAGGAGAAGCATCAGGCAAGAGAGCAGTGTACAGTGGGCACACAAAAAGCACATGGGTGAGGAGAAGTACTACGGGCAAAAAAACAACAGAGCGAAGTACACAAGGGCAATCACAATATGGAGATGGGTAGGGAGAAGCACAGGATGACAGAGAGGAACACTGAGTGCAGAGGGAGAGAAGTACGCAAGGGAGACAGCTGGAAAAACAGGTACTCTCATGGAGTGCTTAAGTCAGAGGTCTTCAAACTTTGATGCACCGAGCCCCCCTAAGCTAAATATTTTGAAGTCGGGGCCCCCCTCCAAAACTTTATGGCAAGGACTGGAAGAGCTGCAGGGGCAGGGCTGAACACAGAGGTTTGGACTTGTGAGACCATTTCAGGGGTACTTTTTCTGTAGCTCATAACCCACAGTAATGTCAGACTTATAAAGGAGTAAATGCTTGAAACAAAAACAGAAATTGATCAACAAACACTGCTCCCCATATTTGGGGGTAGTTGTGAGCCCCTCGTACTCCTGGGCCTCAATACAACACCAAATGCTTCACTAATGATATATGCATTCCTGAGTAGCAGGCGGTCACGTGTACCTCTTTCACCCTTCCCCTCCATGCCTGGCCGTCACTCCAGTCTTGACACAGGCTCACTATACCTTTCAGAAAAAATAGCTACACTTGTTGTCCCTTCTGCAGCAAGGGTTCTCTCTGCTCTAATGCTAGCAAAGAATATCAGCCCTAATGTCCTATTTCCAAATACACCCACGCGCTACCCATGAAACGCACCCTTGATGCAAAGTAATGCATGGCAGCATGTAGCAAAACTTTGTGGTACTTTGGGAAACTATCCAATGCAAATCCTGACTTGCTTTGGATAGTAAATCCCAGTATAACACTTTTGCATCGGGTTTGCATTACAAAAGTAATGCAAACCTGTTGCAAAGCATTAGTAAATCTGGTTCCTACAGTGGCGCTGCGCAGCCTTGTATTACATTTGGGTGCAATCCAGTGCAAATAGTGATTTGCACTGGATTGTTAATACCAATACACTTTGTGTCAGGTTTGTTTAAAAAAAGTAACACAAACCTGAGACAGTCTTTGTAATTCTGGGCCTAAATCATTTTTCTGCAGCCTGTCTTATGCTGTGTGTAACAGAATTTTAAAATAATGACACATATACAGTGCTTTCTGCCAAAGACAGGGACCTTGTAGCATTATCAAAACAAAAGTCACTATTCCCCACTGCACCAAGTAGGATTCAATTCTCTGACAGTCACACAGACAGAAATCTGCAGCGATTGCATTAACTATCTGAGATTTCATCCTTTAGGAGTGCCTTTCCCACTGATTAATTTGTGTGTGCATTATTTTATATGCAGTTAACTTAAAGTTGAAAAGAAAACACTTAAAACCAGCTACTGAATATTTTTTGTTCTTTGTAGGCCAGTAATTGACCTGGCACCACACCGACTGACCTCTGCCCCATGGCACTTGAAATCGCAGTTCCCATGCTTTTTTAATGCACTTTGGCTGCATGTAAATGAAGATAGCCTGGAAACTGAACAAATAAATACGTTCGCGCTTCCAGCCATCTTCATTTACACTTCTTTTCTGAAACATTTGCGCCCCCCTGAGAATGCCGCCACGGACCCCCAGGGGGGCGCGCCCCACAGTTTGAAGACGTCTGGCTTAAGTGTATGCTACAGATGTGCATTCTGTGCTTGCGGGTCTCAGGTACCTGATAAAATTACTACATTTGAAGATTATAAAGGCAATAAATACGAAATAAAAAATAGTATATATATATATATATATATATAGAGAGAGAGAGAGTTATATGTATAAATATATATATATATATATTTATATATATATATATCTCTCTCTCTCTCATATATATATATATATATATATGTGTGTACTTATGGTACATATGTATGCATGTATATATACATGTATGATAATATATGTTTGCAATTTACAATATGTAGGATCACCAATCGTCAAAAAAGGAGAGTTGCAAGGAACGCATCAGAGCAGTGAAAAATAATGCTAAACGTGTTCTGCTAGCGGGTCATTTTAAAACCATGCATGACCTACCAATGTTACCCAAAATTATGTTTTTTTTAATCTCCAGAAGATTCACAGTGGGGGCAAAGAAGTAAAAATTCAGTGTGAAAAAGAAGCTTTCTGGCTGTTTAAATGAGACATTGTAAGCCATGGCTTGAGCACTGATTTTTTTTTGTTTGTTTGATCTGTTTATTAGATTTTTGATATGTTGTACATGTTACGAGCATACACAATACTTGCAGAACCAGTAGGCATTTTCAGGAGTCAGATTATGTGAGGCAGTACATCGTTTTGTAAGCAGATAGCATGTTCACAATCCAGATCCATACATCATGATATCTTACATCCAATACAGCACATGGATAATGTCGATCATGGCATGATACCATCTCAATTTATAAACATATTACAGGTGTCTTATTCGCACATAAATTTGTTCCATATATACATTTCTAATGACTCCTTTCGGCCATGCTATATTGTCAAGGTTGGTGATCAAACGACCGTATATATAACAGCAGAACTTATAACAACAAATTGTGAAGAAGGAGGGGAAAGCAGGGTGGGCTGGGGTGGGGAGAGGTGGTCCGTATCTGCAACAATAGTGCCATTTTCACAAGTTTAAATTCGACAACCATGTTATCATAATGCTACATGCAGGCCTAAGGTGCGTGATGTGTGCGACATGGTCCAGACCACACTGTTTTCAGGTCTCGTTATCACCTACATGTAGGCTAAGTTAATTGGTATTGGGAATGTCGGGGGGTAACCTGGAGTTATTGCTACTTGGAGCGCCATCAGGATTGTGTTGCAGGCTGTTGAAATGGGATATTTGCGCAACGCTAGTGTATCTTCCCTTAACAATGAGGCAGCCTCGGCCTTGGCTCAGTTCAGCATGGAATGAGATCAGGCTTTCAGCGATGGGGGGTCTTCAGCTCTCCAACGTCGGTTGACAAGCCTTTTGGCCCCCACCAACCCCAGGTCTAAGAATCTAGGGGTGGCTTTGTGCTTCTTACTTCTGGCAAAAATCCCTGTAATACAGGCCTCCCACGTGTTCGGTAATGCCCTATCTGTGCTTGTGGACAATAATTGAATCACTCCGTGCCAGTAGCCCTGCAGTTTGGGGCATAACCATAGCATATGTAGTAGATCGGCATCTGTCAGTTTGCAGCATGGACAACAAGCATCCACTCTATTAAAATACCTGTTAATTTTATCTGGGGATAGATATACTCTGTGGACTATATAAAATTGGATCAGCCTAAATCTAGCATTTCTGGGAATCTGTCTGGTGCTCTCCAGCAACATGGTCCATTCTTTAGGTGTGCACGGTCGTGTCAAATCCGCCTCCCATCTATTTCGCAAGGGTGCTAAGTCTGTCATAGTGTGTTTGCGGATTGATTCTGCAAACCATTTTCTGAGGTGTCGTCCCGTACCCATCACGTGTATATACTGCATCAGGAGGTGTGTCGGAGGTTCTTGCGAGATATTGCCCCAGTGGCGCCCTGTGTGGCTGTCGCCACTTTGTACAGCGCTGTGATACCCGAAAGGGCCATGTTTGCGCTTTATAAAACTTTTCAAATAAATAAATCAATCTAGGAAGTAGGGTTTAGGAAGTGTCCAGAACGCCCTCTTCTTCAATCAGGGAAGTGAAAGGCCGCAGCACACCCTCCGCATATAGGTCTCCCAATGTGTGTATATCAGCGTCTTGCCAAGCTGTGAGTTCTACATGGCTTGAGCACTGATAATCGACTACATTGTTCCCTCAGTTTATGAGCTGTTTAAGTTTTATATATCAAGTGCAAAATATTAGCCATGTAATTTAATGTTGCTTTCTATTCATTTGTTATACTCTACAAGTTGTAGACTATGTCAAAATCTATTTATAGTTAATGAACATCAGCTACCCACCATGCCACAAGATTTTGAGAGTATGTAGGAAGGTGTGAATCTG
Organism: Calotriton arnoldi; assembly: GCA_963921515.1. NCBI lineage: Eukaryota > Metazoa > Chordata > Amphibia > Caudata > Salamandridae > Calotriton > Calotriton arnoldi. The sequence continues at coordinate 9,410 of CAWUFW010006325.1, read as the reverse complement.
ACTGCATGGTTACCCCCACTTTTTTCCTGGTGTTTTGCTGGTTTTCGATCTTAGTCTGACTGGGATCCTGCTAATCAGGACCCCAGTCTATCTGCTTTCTCCCTAAATTGGTTGTTCATGTACTTTAGGTACACTCCAGATTGGATTCTGGGGTACCCTTATAAGTCCCTAGTATATGGTATACTATGTACCCAGGGCATAGGTACCCCAGAGGCCTCCCAGGGGCTGCAGCATGTATTATGCCACCCCTGAGAGACCATTTAAAATGACACCACAGGTCTGCTACTGCAGCCTGTGTAAGGTGGTGCATGCACCCCTTGCTTAGATATAGGTTCACTATATCTATCCTAATCACTGCACATATAAACCTATCAGTCACCCCTATAGCAGGCCTTATCAATCCTGAAGGCAGGGTGCTGGGTTTTATGTGAGAGGGTGCCCATGCATGAGCAGAGCCCCTCTGCAGCCTTCGGAACCTATTCTCCGGGGTTGTTTGTGATGCAGCCAACCATATATACTTAAGTGCATTATAACCTCGCGGTAAATGCTAACTTTAAAACGGCTGCATGGAAACATGTCGTGTTTGGTGTCAAACACCTTGGAATCATACCTCCACACTAGTAACTGGTGTGGGAGGTATGATTCCACCCTCTTAGAGGGAGAAATATGACAACACCGGTACACCCGGTACCAGCTTCACAGAGCCCTCGCATCACAAAATGGATGCTGCCAGCCACAGACTCGAGTCTGCCCTCCTGCTGCTGGACGAAACTCCGGCAGGGGAAGGCTTGACAATAGGTTTCCTGTCACAGGGAGGTGTGACCACCTCCCAGACAGGCTTTAGTGTATTGGGGCTGGGTGGGTGCACTCTCAGAGTACTTTGATATCTGCACTGGGGGCACATTTGGTGTCCCTGTGCACAGTCCAGCTCAAACCGGTTGCAGGAGCCATTTGCTCCTGCTCTGGCGCGAAACTGGACAAAGGACATGGGTGTAGCCACCCCTCTGTCCTGACCTCCCGTAGGTGGGTCCCCAGAGTTTGTCCCACCCCTTCCTTGGGTATAAAGTAGGAACCCCTGACTATAGGACTTTAGATATTACCTGGACTAAACTCTGCTACAGAAACCAAGTATCCTTCGACGATCTACGCTTTGCTGGATAACTGAATAATCTCCCTTGGAGTAAAGGAGTTACTCCCCTGCTGAGCAGGCACCAAAACGCATCTGACCGGTTTGCATCTACGAAGCTCCTGAAGGACTCCGAAGATTTCTGCAACACAGGAGGTGGGTTCCCGAGGTCTCCGAGGTCGATCTGCTCTTTCAGCAATTCTGAGGCCCGTATCCCTCATGGGGACCGTGAAACCCGTACCCCTGGGCACCGTGTACATTTGCAGCAGCATATGCTTTTCAGAAATCCCTGAAGCTGTGCTTTAGGCTACTTGTAGTCCTGACCCCGAGCACTAATTCCACCGAAGATTTCTGGCCTACACTCCACGAGTGTTCCGTGGGCTGGTATTTAGTGATTCAGCTCGAGGTCCCTTCGCGATCCCTGGTCCGTTGGCCTGTGCGTCTCTGAGAAGGCAACTTTAACTTTCAGTGGGCTTCCCTGGTTGCTCAAGACGTGCCCTGACTCTCCATCGATTGGGGAGTCCCCAGGACCTTGCTGGTCCGCACAGAAGCATCTTTCCTCTGACCGCGTGGGTTGCAGTTGCCAAGGCTTGTTGGTGTTCAATCCGGACACTGACCCCCCAGCACTCGACATCCTTTGTGGGACAGCTCGGATCCAGACTGTGGTCATCGTCGACATCTCCTGGTCCCCGTGGCTGCAGAGTCAAGCTTCACCTCTTCGCACCTGAAGCACCCGACATCGGTGGGCACTCGATTGCTCCGCTCCTGGTCACGTGAAGTGACCCAGACTTTGTCCCCTCTGCTTTCAGGTTCTTCTCATCTCAAATCCAGGCTTGGATCACACCGGACACTTTTCTTCTCCACAGCAGCAGTACTTTCTCGCATCATGCCATTGAAAACGACGAGGGTTTCCGACACCACTTGACCCCTATGCACCCGGCTCTTCTGGGATAGGTAACACGGGTACCTCAGTACTCTCAAGGGTGCTGGCCTTAGAACCTTCTATGTTTAGCTGGGTTTGCTTGAAGTCCTCTCCTAAGTGTCCTTAATCTTTAAATTTCCAACCGCGACTTTCCCATAGAGTTGTACGGAGCTCGCGTCTGTGTTCCCACACTGCACCCGTCCTCCGTGGGTCCCCTGTGTCACTACCTTGGGTGGTTCCTTGGGGTCCCAGCGATTCTACGTGATCTAGGCACTGTGTCTAGTCAAGTCGTGGTTCTTATACCACTTTCTTAGTATATGGTTCGGTCTCCCCCTGGAGCCCGCTGTGTATTGTGCTATTTACTGTTGTTCTAGTGATTTAATATTGTGTGTCTTGTTCTCTAATCTCATAAAGAGGTTAGTAGAGAGTGTTGAGTAATAAATACATATATTTTATATACACCTGGTGTGGTTCTCCTTTCATTTGGTCATTCAGGAGGTTAAATACTGGTAAAACAAGCTGCTTTACATTCCTTCGAGACTTAGCCTGAAGGCTGCTCTCCACAGCCACCACTAGGATAGCTATGGACATGCTGGGCACTCAATAAAGAACTACGAAATTGCACTAAGAACTTTGGGTCCGCACTTCGTCTTTTCTGTATGGAAGGGAGTAGCTGAGGAACTGCTTGTGGCGAATCCTGTTTCATATATATATATATATATATGAAAACAGGGTTTTGCCTCACGGCAAAATGATAGAAACGCACTCACTCGTGTACAGGAATCAAGGCGGTTTTATTTTAGATGTTCGCCATGCCCAACGCGTTTTGCCTTAACACAAGGCTTGTTCACGGGATAGTGTAACATAGAAAAAGAAGACATCTTTTATTTCTATTTGCACACAGTTACTTCCTGTTTTCTCCTAAGTGCATTGTGGTTAGTGTAGTTTAACATTTATAAAAACTTGTAAAAAGTCAAGTTTATAAGTGAACAAGCCTTGTGTTAAGGCGAAACGCGTTGGGCATGGCGAACATCTAAAATAAAACCGCCTTGATTCCTGTACACGAGTGAGTGCGTTTCTATCATTTTGCCGTGAGGCAAAACCCTGTTTTCATAAAATACCGGCGTGGCTCTGCCGGAAGAAACGCACCGCCCCATCTAAGAGCGCCGGCGTCGAACAAGAGGGCTACATTGTGGCAATATATATATATATAAATATATATATATATATATATATATATATATATATATATATATATATGTATATATATATATATATATATACTCTGTGAGAAGTTGGCCTGGTATATGCTGTCCACTAATTAAAGTGGGCACCTTGCACCAGTCCAAACGACCTTTATTGATGATTAGGTTAAAGACAACCTTTATTGAAAGCTATCCTAGTGGTAGCTATGGAGAGCAGCCTTGACTAGACACAGTGCCTAGAGCACGTAGAATCGCTGGGACCCCAAGGAACCACCCAAGGTAGTGACACAGGGGACCCACGGAGGATGGGTGCAGTGTGGGAACACAGACGCGAGCTCCGTACAACTCTATGGGAAAGTCACGGTTGGAAATTTAAAGATTAAGGACACTTAGGAGAGGACTTCAAGCAAACCCAGCTAAACATAGAAGGTTCTAAGGCCAGCACCCTTGAGAGTACCGAGGTACCTGTGTTACCTATCCCAGAGGAGCCGGGTGCATAGGGGTCAAGTGGTGTCGGAAACCCTCGTCGTTTTCAATGGCGTGATGCGAGAAAATACTGCTGCCATGGAGAAGAAAAGTGTCCGGTGTGATCCAAGCCTGGATCGGAGATGAGAAGAACCTGAAAGCAGAGGGGACAAAGTCTGGGTCACTTCACTTGACCAGGAGCGGAGCAATCGAATGCCCACCGATGTCGGGTGCTTTAGGTGTGTAGAGGTGAAGCTTGACTCTGCAGCCACGGGGACCAGGAGATGTCGACGATGACCACAGTCCGGATCCGAGCTGTCCCACAAAGGATGTCGAGTGCTGGGGGGTCAGTGTCCGGATTGAACACCAACAAGCCTTGGCAACTGCAACCCATGCGGTCAGAGGAAAGATGCTTCTGTGAGGACCAGCAAGGACCTGGGGACTCCCCAAGCAATGGAGAGTCAGTGCACGTCTGGAGAAACCAGGCAAGCCCACTGAAAGTTAAAGTTGCCTTCTCAGGGACCCACAGGCCAATGGACCAGGGATCGCGAAGGGACCTCGAGCTGAATCACTAAATACCAGCCCACGGAACACTCGTGGACTGTAGGCCGGAAATCTTCGGTGGAATTAGTGCTCGGGGTCAGGACTACAAGTAGCCTAAAGCACAGCTTCAGGGATCGCCGAAAAGCATATGCTGCTGCAAATGTACACCGTGCCCAGGGGTACGGGTTTCACGGTCCCCACGAGGGATACGGGCCTCAGAATTGCTGAGAGCGCAGATCGACCTCGGAGACCTTGGGAACCCACCTCCTGTATTGCAGAAATCTTCGGAGTCCTTCAGGAGCTTCGTAGATGCAAACTGGTCAGATGCGTTTTGGTGCCTGCTCAGCAGGGGAGTAACTCCTTTACTCCAAGGGAGATTCTTCAGTTGTCCAGCAAAGCGTAGATCGTCGAAGGATACTTGGTTTCTGTAGCAGAGTTTAGTCCAGGTAATATCTAAAGTCCTGTAGTCAGGGGTTCCTACTTTATACCCAAGGAAGGGTGGGACAAACTCTGGGGACCCACCTATGGGAGGGTCAGGACAGAGAGGTGGCCACACCCATGTCCTTTGTCCAGTTTCACGCCAGAGCAGGAGCAAATGGCTCCTGCAACCGGCTTGAGCTGGACTATGCACAGGGACACCAAATGTGCCCCCAGTGCAGACATCAAAGCACTCTGAGAGTGCACCCACCCAGCCCCAATACACTAAAGCCTGTCTGGGAGGTGGTCACACCTCCCTGTGACACGAAACCTATTGTCAAGCCTTCCCCTGCCGGAGTTTCGTCCAGCAGAAGGAGGGCAGGCTCGTGTCTGTGGCTGGCAGCATCCATTTTGTGATGCCAGGGTTCTGTGAAGCTGGTACCGGGGGTACCGGTGTTGTCATATTTCTCCTTCTAAGAGGGTGGAATCATACCTCCCACACCAGTTACTGGTGTGGAGGTATGATTCCAAGGTGTTTGACACCAAACACGACATGTTTCCATGCAGCCGTTTTAAAGTTAGCATTTACCGCGAGGTTATAATGCACTTAAGTATATATGGTTGGCTGCATCACAAACAACCCCGGAGAATAGGTTCCGAAGGCTGCAGAGGGGCTCTGCTCATGCATGGGCACCCTCTCACATAAAACCCAGCACCCTGCCTTCAGGATTGACAAGGCCTGCTATAGGGGTGACTGATAGGTTTATATGTGCAGTGATTAGGATAGATATAGTGAACCTATATCTAAGTAAGGGGTGCATGCACCACCTTACACAGGCTGCAGTAGCAGACCTGTGGTGTCATTTTAAATGGTCTCTCAGGGGTGGCATAATACATGCTGCAGCCCCTGGGAGGCCTCTGGGGTACCTATGCCCTGGGTACATAGTATACCATATACTAGGGACTTATAAGGGTACCCCAGAATCCAATCTGGAGTGGACCTAAAGTACATGCAATCAATTTAGAGGAGAAAGCAGATAGACTGGGGTCCTGAATAGCAGGATCCCAGTCAGACTAAGTCGAAAACAGTGAAACATCAGCAAAAAGTAGGGGTAACTATAAGAAGCAGATCCTACTCTCCTACACAACCCCCCCCCCCCCCAAACGTCAGGATATTAAACTAACCTTGACCAGTTGAGTCTTCACGTTCTAAGTGGAAATATCTGGAGAGTCCATCTGCATTGGCATGGTTACTCCCAGGTCTATGTTCCACTGTATAGTCCATCCCCTGTAGGAAATGGACCACCTCAAAAGTTTGGGGTTTTCAACCTTCATCTGTTTTAGCCATAACAGGGGCTTATGGTCTGTCTGAACAATGAAGTGAGTGCCAAACAAGTATGGCCTCAGCTTCTTGAGAGCCCAAACCACAGCAAAGTCTTCCCTCTCAGTGGCTGACCAACGTTTCTCTCTGGGGGTCAGCCTTCTGCTACTAAAAGCTACTGGCGGATCCTGACCTTCATCATTCAATTGTGATAACACAGCCCCTACCCCCAACTCAGATGCATCTGTTTGGACAATGAATTGTTTGGAGTAGTCAGGACTTTGCAGAATGGGAGCAGTGCACATGGCCTGCTTCAGGTCATCAAATGCCTCTGACAGCTAACTGTCCACTGAACTTTCTTTGGCATTCTCTTGGAAGTTAAGTCATTCAAAGGGGTCCCTATGGATCCATATCCTTTGACAAACCTCCTATAGTACCCAGTCAGGCCCAAGAAAGCTCTGACCTGAGTCTGGGTGGTTGGTGCAACCCAATCCATGATGGTCTGGATTTTGCTCTGCAATGGTTGAACCTGGCCTCCACCCACAAGGTGGCCCAGGTATACAACTTGACTCTGCCCTATCTGGCACTTGGTGGCCTTGATAGTGAGGCCTGCTTTTTGCAGGGCCTCCAAAACATTTCTCAGGTGGACCAGGTGATCCTCCCAGGTGGAGCTAAAGACAGCAATATCATCTAGATAAGCTGCACTATAGGCTTCCAGGCCTGTAAGGACTTTATTCACCAACCTTTGAAAAGTAGCAGGTGCATTCTTCAAACCAAAGGGCATCACCACAAATTGGTAGTGCCCACTAGGGGTTGAGAATGCTGTTTTGGCTTTTGCATCCTCAGCTAGTCTGATCTGCCAGTAGCCAGCTGTCAGGTCAAATGTGCTCAGAAACTTGGCTGAGGCCAAAGTATCTATAAGCTCATCTGCCCTAGGGATTGGATGGGCATCAGTCCTAGTGACTGCATTGAGACCCCTGTAGTCAACACAAAACCTCATCTCTCTCTTACCACCCTGGGTGTGAGGTTTAGGTACCAAGACTACTGGACTAGCCCAAGGGCTATCTGAGGGTTCAATCACTCCCAAATCCAACAACTTCTGGACTTCAGTCCTGATGCAGTCCCTGACATGGTCAGTTGCCTGTAAATCTTATTTTTAACAGGCAGACTGTCCCCAGTGTCCACTTCATGAGTGCACCAGGTAGTCTGACTTGGAGTCAGTGAAAACATATGTCTAAACTGGTTGAGAACTTTTCTGCAATCAGTTTGCTGCTGATCAGTGAGGCTGCCTGCCAAGGCTACACCATCCACTGAACCTTCATCAGGGTTCTGTGAGAGCAGGTCAGGGAGTGGCTCACTCTCTTCCTCCTGTCCCTCATCAGTGAGCCATGAGCAAGCCCATGTCTGCCCTGTCAACATATGGTTTGAGCCTGTTGACATGGAGCACCCTATGGGGGCTCCTGGGAGTTCCAAGGTCCACCAGGTAGGTAACCTCTCCCTTTTGCTCAACTATGGTATGGGGGCCACTCCACTTGTCTTGGAGGGCTGCTGGGGCCACTGGCTCCAACACCCATACTTTCTGTCCTGGATGATAAACAGTCAACACAGCCTTTTGGTCATGCCAGGCCTTTTGTAATTCCTGGCTAGCCTCAAGGTTTTTAGTTGCCTTCTTCATATATTCAGCCATCCGGGAGCGGAGACCAAGTACATAGTCCACAATATCCTGTTTAGGGGGTTTGAGAGGTAACTCCCATCCCTCCTTCACTAGACACAATGGACCCCTAACTGGATGTCCAAACAGAAGCTCAAATGGGCTGTGACCAACCCCCTTCTGTGGAACCTCTCTGTAGGCAAAGAGAAGGCAGGGCAAAAGTATGTCCCATCTGCGCCTAAGCTTTTCTGGGAGACCTTTAATTATGCCCTTTAAGGTTTGGTTGAACCTTTCAACTAAACCATTGCATTGTGGGTGATAAGGGGTGGTAAATTTATAATTTACACCACACTCCTTCCACATAGCAGTTAAGTAACTAGACATGAAGTTTGTATCTCTGTCTGATACTACCTCCTTAGGAAAACCCACCCTGGAAAAGATTCCCAGGAGGGCCCTTGCCACCACAGGAGCTGTGGTAGTTCTAAGGGGAATTGCCTCTGGATACCTAGTGGCATGGTCCACCACCACCAGTATAAATCTGTGCCCAGATGCAGTTTGAGGATCCAGGGGACCAACAATGTCAATCCCCACCCTCTCAAAGGGAACCCCCACCACAGGTAGTGGTATCAGGGGGGCCTTTGTAGTGCCACCTGCCTTACCACTGGCTTGACAGGTGACACATGAGCGACAAAACTCCTTGGTGTCCTCAGACATGTGAGGCCAATGAAAGTGAGGGACAATTCTGTCCCAAGTCTTGTTTTGGCCTAGGTGACCTGCTAATGGGATGTCATGTGCTAGTGTCAATAGGAAGCTCCTAAACTTCAGAGGTATAACTAACCTCCTGGTGGCTCCAGGCTTGGGGTCTCTACACTAGGGGTGGGCAGAAAACTCTGCTCCGCCAGCGTAGCGGATAAAGCCAGCCACCCTTGCTCCCCGGCCCGGTCCCTGCTTCTGAAAGCAGCCAGGCCGGGGAGAGCCTCCCCGGGCCCCGGTGGACCCCCGTCCCCAGCGCCCGGACCCTCGGCTGGCTTGCAAGACGGGGGGCTCCCGCACCCCGGAGCCCGCCGGATGGAGCACGAGCCCCGGGCCCGGTCCCAGCTTCCGAACCCTAGCCAGGCCGGGGAGAGCCTCCCCGGGCCCCGGTGGACACCCTTCCCCAGCGCCCGGACCCTCGGCTGGCTTCCAGGATGGGGGGCTTCCGCAGTCTGGGACCCTGGGATGCAGCACGAGCCCCGGGCTCGGTCCCAGCTTCTGAACCCTAGCCAGGCCGGGGAGAGCCTCCCCGGCCCCGGTGGACCCCCGTCACCAGCACCCAGACCCTCGGCTGGCTTCCAGGACGGGGGGCTCCCGCAGCCTGGGACCCTGGGATGCAGCACGAGCCCCGGGCCTGGTCCCAGCTTCCGAACCCTAGCCAGGCCAGGGAGAGCCTCCCCGGGCCCCGGTGGACCCCCCCCCCGTCCCCAGCGCCCGGACTCTCGGCTGGCTTGCAGGACGGGGGGCTCCCGCACCCTGGGATGAAGCACGAGCCCCGGGCCCGGTCCCAGCTTCCGAACCCTAGCCAGGCCGGGGAGAGCCTCCCCGGGCCCCGGTGGACCCCCGTCCCCAGCGCCCGGACCCTCGGCAGGCTTGCAGGATTGGGGGCTCCCGCACCCTGGGACGGAGCACAAGCCCCGGGCCCGGTCCCAGCTTCCGAACCCTAGCCAGGCCGGGGAGAGCCTCCCCGGTGGACCCCCGTCCCCAGCACTCGGACCCTCGGCTGG